>JAYESD010000004.1:116833813-117433813 GCA_036927565.1 Tuctoria greenei
TGCTTATTGCGGAAGACCCATTTAGTGCCAACGACGTTGAACTTTGGCCTTTGGACAAGTTCCCACACCTCGTTCTGTTTGAAGTTGTTCAATTCTTCTTGCATTGCCACCACCCAATCTGGATCTTTCAATGCATCTTCAACCCTGTGAGTTTCCAAAGAGGATACAAACGAGTAATGTTCACAAAAATTAGCAATTCGAGATCTAGTTGTTACTCCTTTTTGGATGTCACCGATTATGTTGTCGACGGGGTGATCTCTTTGGATGCATTGGTGTACTCTTGGATGTGGCACTTGTGGTCTTGAATCTTCATGGTCATCTTCTTCTCCCCCTAGATGGTTGCCCTCATTGATTTGTTGGTCACCTTGATCTTCATGAGGTTGATCTTGTGTAGAAGCTCCCCCTTGATGAATTATCCCCACTTGTGGTTCATCTTCTTCATTTGCATTTGGAGTTGGCGCTTGTGGTCGAACATCGCCCAACTCCATTCTTCTCAACGCTTGACATGGAGCTTCTTCTCTATCTAGCACACATTGATCAACTTGCTCTTCTTGAGAGTTGTTAGTTTCATCGAACACTACGTCATTGCTACTTCAACAAGTCCAGATACCTTGTTGAAGACACGATAGGTGTAAGAGTTCAAATCATAACTAAGAAAGAAACCTTCATCAGACTTCGAATTGAACTTTGAAGTCCTAGGCTTCTTGTTCAATATATAACATTTAGAACCGAAAACTCGAAAATAGGAAATATTAGGCTTGTTACCTGTGAGTAGTTCATATGACATTTTCTTGAGTAGGTGATGAAGATAAAGTCGGTTTACGGCGTGACAAGTGGTGTTGACCGCTTCAGCCCAAAACCGATTTGAAGTCTTGTACTCATCGAGCATTGTCCTCGCCATCTCTATGAGGGTTGGGTTCTTCCTTTTGGCTACTCCGTTTTGTTGAGGGGAGTACAGTGCTGAAAATCATGTCTTATTCCTTCTTTGTCTAGGTACTCCTCAACTTGGGTGTTCTTGAAGTTCGTGCCATTGTCACTTCGTATGTTCTTGATCGCCGATGATTATGTAAGCAATTGGACCAAATAGATCCATGTGAAGTAGCTCGAGCGGTCTTGTCGTTGTCATGACGTTCTTCGCGGGATGGGGTGCTCCTACTTGATCCCGGCTTGACACGTGCTACAAGGCATGTCTTTCTCAAAAACGACATCCTTCAAACCTCGGATGTGATCGCCCTTAAGGAGTTTTTGAAGATTCCTCATACCAACATGTGCTAGCCATCTATGCCATAGTCAACCCATGTTGGTCTTTGCAATCAAGTATGTGTCAAGTTCGGCTTTATCTTTGTTGAAGTCAACAAGATAAAGCTTTCCCTTTAACACACCCTTGAATGCAACCGAGTCATCACTCCTTCTAGAGACGGTCACACCCTCATTAGTGAACAAGCAATTATAACCCTTGTCTCATAATTGAGATATGGACAATAGGTTATAATCTAAGGAATCGACATGTAAAATATGAGAAAGAGTGTGTTGAGATGATATTGCAATTTTACTGGTACTAAGCACCCTTCCTTGACTGTTGTCTCCAAAATAGATGTCTTCGCTTGGATCTTCATTTTCTTCATATTCAACAAACATCCTTCTTTCTCCAGTCATGTGGTTGGTGCATCCACTATCTAGCACCCATTTTGATTCACCGGAGGAATAGGCCTGCAAAAACAAATTACGCCTTGGTTTTAGGTACCCAAGCTTGCTTGGGTCCTTTGAGGTTAGTTACAAGTGATTTGGGCACCCACACATGAGGCTTGGTGTTCCCATGGCATGGCCCAACATATTTAGCATAAACTCTACCAAAATTACTTTTCATGAGAACATATGATGCATCAAAGGTTCTAAACAATAGTTGTTGTTCATATATGTTAACATGTTTGTACTTATTAATATTATTAGGGTTTCTAGCTTGAGAGGAGTTTCCCTTGACAAAATCAATGTGTTCCTTCTTATTCTTGTGGCTTCTAGCATTTTGCTTTTCACCATAAGAATACCCAATGCCATATTTGACATTAGGAGGTCTTGTGACCAAGTATGCATTGCGTACATACTTGACCTTCTCCTTGTCAAATATACCACTACGGGAAGGATGCTTGTCCTTTGTCAAGTTCGACTTATCCTTCAAGTTAGTGTCAATAGCACATGCACAAGTAATAGTAGTTTCAGATTTTAAGTGTTGAGAAGGTGAGCTTGAAGAGGATGAAGGGTCACTTTGTTTGAGTGACTCAACTTGTACTTGAAGGATCTTGTTAACTTTGTTTAAGCTAGCAAGTTCATCCTAGATGGTTACATTTGAGTCGTTTAACTTCAAGCAAGCTTCCTTGCTTCAAGCTAACTCAAGTTCTAGTGACTTGCTTTGCTCCTTTTCAAGTTCAAGGAGCTTTTTGATCTTAAGATATTCCTCCTTTTGAAGGATGATCATATCTTCCTGGCGATCAACAAGCTCCTCCTTATCAACAAGCTTATCCATCAAGAATTTCATTTTTGCGGCAGTTTTCTTATCTAAGCCAATAAGCATATCTTCATCATCACTATAATTATCACTATCGCTAGAGAAGAATGTGAAGAGGAAGTTTTAGTTGTTACCTTTCTTTTACCTTTCTTCACCATTAGACATGTGTCGTTGTCCTTCCTTGCGCCAATAGTTGGGAAGAGGGTGGACTTCTTAGTTGTCTTCTTGATGGCTATGCTAGCCATCTCCTCTTCCTCTTTGGATGAGGACTCATCATTGGAGTCACACTCCTTTCCTAGGTGCGCCTGTCCAATTTGCTTTTTCTTCTTTAACATCTTGTTGGGTTGAGGCTTTGTATCATTGGTCTTCTTCTTGTTTTCTTCATAGGGACAATCAACTATGAAGTGATTGTATTCACCATAGTTATAACAAGCGCGCCCCAACTTTGGTCTTGATTTGTCTTTGTGTCTTCCTTCATTTGATCTACCACCTTGTCTTATTTTAATCATCTTCTTGAACTTCTTCATAAAGATGATCATGTCTTCTTCATCTATATTGTTGCTTTCGTCGTCACTGTGCTCTTCTTGTTGAGCTTCTTGAGCTTCTTTTGACATGGGCTTGCAAGTGGACTTCAAAGCGACTCCTTTCTTCTTTGCCGAGGTGAGGTCGGCAATCTCTTTGACATGTTTTGCTTGCTTTTCCATCATCTCAAAATTGATGATCTTACCAAGCAATTCATCTGGGGTCATTTTCTTGTACCCGTGGCTTTTTCTAATCATCGAACATAGAGTTACGTTGCGAGACATGAAGGCTCTAAGGATAAGCTTCACCACCTCGTGATCATTCCACTTTTTTCTTCCATAGGCTCGAACTTTATTGATGAGAGTCTTCAACTGATTATACATGTCTTGCGGTGACTCATCTTCTTCTATGGCGAATCTTCCCAATTTGCATTCGATCATTTCAGTCTAGGCCTCTTGCACATGATGATCGCCTTCATGTGCACTTTGTAATGTGTCCCATATTTCCTTAGCAATTTTGAGTCCATCCACCTTGGTGAACTCGTCTCGGCTCAATGATGAAGTTATGACAGCCGCGGCTTGAACGTTCCGTTGAATAGCTTCCTCTTGATTTGCTGGGATATCTATCCCTGTACACACTATATGCCACAAGCTGGGTTTAAGTGATATTAAGTGCATCTTCGTATTTTTCCTCCACATTGAATAATTATTGCCATCAAAGTATGGGGCTTTTCCTAGAGGAATAGACAAGTAATGATTATTGTTGGAATTTGAACGATCATAGTTAAAAGGATATCAGGAGTAGTCGGTGTGACTACTCCCCTTCTTCTTATTTTCATCATTGATCTTTATCTTCCCTTTGGAGAGTGCATTCTTCCTTAGGAGCGCCTTGAGTTCAAGCTTATCCTCATCATCATCCCCGAAGTCTTGGATGGCGTCGAGGAGCTTCTCCAATTTTGAGTCTTTTCATCTTCAACTTTCTCTTGGTTGAAGTTCTTGTGCACATACTTAACGTCTGACATCTTTTCTTTGAGCGATTAGTATCCTTTTGAAGAGCCTCGCTCTGATACCAATTGAATGTAGCCTAGAGGGGGTGAATGTGCTTTTTGAATTTTTCGTTGAAACCTGAAACACTTAGCAACTTGATCAAACACAGAGAAATCGGACTAGTCCGGTAGTGTGCGGACTAGTCCGGTGTATGTGGACTAGATTGATCAAGTTTGATCAATGGTTTTGATCAAATTACTCTATGCAGCGGAAATTGAGTTGTAACTTGAATGTATTGCATCAATGAAACTAGATGTAGCACAAGTTAACTTTAGATTCAAAGTTTTAACGTAAGTTGAACAAGATTAAGCAAACCCTAGATTACAATGAATAGTAAGAACAAAAGCAAGGACACAATGATTTTTATCCCGTGGTTCAATTCCACAGAGGAAATCTACATCCACTTTGAGGAGCCCACGAAGGACCGGGTCTTCACCAACCCTACCCTCGTCGAATCACCACGGAGGCTGATTCTCTTCCACTAATCACAAAGGGGTAAATAATCGTGTTCAAGGGGCCTTCTCACAAGTTGAGGGCTCCCCAAGATTTACAAATCAAAACACCACCAAACACACTCAAAAAGTATGCAATGAAACGGTGAGAGTGTGTGAGAGAATCAAACCCAAGAGTTCAAGACGTGTAGAACGTGTCTCTCCTTTGATCTATGGTTAATCCTCAAGGATTTGATCTTTCTTGCGTTAGATTGTGTGGAGAGACGTGTGTTCTGGGCTCTTGGAAGGTGTGACAGCACAGGGGTCGAGAGGCTTTGATTAGGGGTCGTGCACTTCTATTTATACTAGGGTTTCCAAAGGTTACTGTTAGGGTTTACATAGTCTGGACTAGTCCGTGGTGGACTCCGGACTAGTCCGGTGTGCAGCGTGTGGGAAACCCTAAGTGTTCTAAATTATCGAACTTGTCCGGCAATGGGCGGACTAGTCCGATTTTGTCTCTCGAGATGTTCGGACTAGTCCGGCACATATCGGACTAGTCCGGCGTGGTGAAACCCTTAGTGAATTGAGGACAAGTCCGCACTTGGAGGACTTGTCCGATATTAGTAAGAGTGGTTATCGGACTAGTCTACTGTCGTGAAATTTTGAGGGGCTAAGGACAAGTCTGAAATTGGGGGGGGGGGGGGACTTGTCCGATGTTGGTCAGTGGGGATTTCGGACTAGTCTGTGGAGTATCGGACTTGTCTAATATTGATCAGAAGGATTATCGGACTAGTCCGGACTTTATCGAACTAGTCCATTGCGGACAAGTCCGCACTGGGAGGACTTTTCCGATCCTGGACAGAGATCATATTGGACTAGTCCAGGGAACATCGGACTGGTCCGGACCTGTGTAAACTTGTGCAGTGAGAGTGTTTCTTTTGCTTGAGCTCTTGGGGTGTGTTTCTCCAACACACTCCATATACAAAGATTATTCTATTCATCTCTTCAGCTCTTTTCAACTTGATTCAACACTCTCCTTTTTTTGCGCTTTCTTCATACTTTCATTAAAACCTGCGCTCATCTCAACAATTTGGTTAGGATCTCATTTATTTGTCATAAATCAATCAAAACCCACAAGGGATGCCTAGATTCACTTTCAACAAGCGCATGCTCAGGATTGTTGTTTGTCGATGTTGTGATCGACACGAGTACTCCATCCTACTATCCAGCATTGTTCGCCAAAACAGAGGGTGGTGGTGGTAGTGCGACGCCCGCCGGGACAACGGCGCCCGCTGGTTGCTGCATATTGGAAGGATTCCCTACAGCAAGTTGCACAGCGTTGTTGCCATTGGATGATCCTGCGATGGAGTTCACCATCTTGTGATCTCAGGCCCTCATACCTGGCGCACCAAATGTCGAAGCGTATGAATAACACTTCCCCCGGTACTACTAAATTGTAGCTTGCGGAGGTTGTTTTATCGGTTAGGGCACGCAGAGATCTTAAACAAGATGATGACACAATTGGTTTACGTGATTCAGGCCGCCTGAGCATAATACCCTACTCCACTGGGTGTGTGTTGTTGTTTTAGAGATTTGTTGGTGCTTGCATGCGTACGAGCTTGCTTGTCTTGTTTTGTGCAGCACATATCTTTTATAGACCAAGGGATGGTTGTTACATAAGTTGCCTGGCCCGACATGTGACTCCGGTGAATATTATTGCCTAATACATGATTAAGTATGTTTAAGCACCCTAATAGCGTGATAACGCGTCTTAATGGTAGTGTTACCAGTATTAAGGGTCTTCTAATCGTGCACCATTAATACTGTATTAATGGCACATAATATGGCCTTGTAACAATAGCAATCATTGTCCCTTGAATGTTCGTACCATTGGAGATCCTTCAATATTCCCGCTGGTGTCGTAGGTCCGGAGGCTCAACATGTGGTAGATCCGGAGCTTCCCCTTGCAGGAAGGTAGGTCCGGGGCCGCTACACACATGGTGGCACTGGAGCTTCCCTCTACTGGGAGTTAGGTCTTGGGTCACTGTACATGTGTCAAGCACGGAGCTCCTCTATGTAGGGAGTTTAGCTCCGGTCTTATATTACACGTGGTAGTGTCGGAGTTACCCATATGAAAGAGGCGGATCCAGTGTTGTGTGACACGTGGGACCTACAGAGGTCTTCAACTTTGACAGGTGGAACTCCCTAGCACTTCTTGCGGTATCATAGGTACCTGGTACGCAAGGTACCGACAACATCCTTCTAAGGAGGATGCTGCATTAGAACCTTACCGTTACCCTTATCATTAGGGGTGCCATGTACCTTAAAAGCGGGAGGCTTAGTATAACTAAAGTAGTTCTTTGCCTTTCCTTTCCCTTTGATGTAGTTGACAAAGTCACCACCCCTCTGGGACCTAATGCGTTTTTCTTCCTGAACGCACATGGCAATCAACTTCTCTAAAGGCCAATTCTTCGATTGTGAGTTGTAGTTGATCACGAAAGCCTCAAAATCCTTAGGAAGGGAGGTGAAGATGAAGTGCACAAGCAAGTCATAACTCACCCTTAAGTTTCGTGGTTTGAGCTTCGTGGCTAAGTTGGACATCTTAAGGATGTGCTCACGCACACGACCACTAGTGTACTTCTCACTGACGAGCTTCTTAATGAGTGTGCTTACCAAATCCTTAGAAGAGCCATTAAACGGACTCTTCACCTTCCAAGGATATTGAACAGCCGTGTCGCATTCGAGAATCGCTCCCCGAATAGCCTTAGTGATTGTCCCCCTAATGACCATTAAAAATTATCTAAGTTCATATTTGATGTTTGCCACTTAGGGAGATCCTTATCTAATTATCCTTAGAACTTAAGTATTGTCCCTTCCTTAGTTGGAAAGACTCATCAGTCCCTCCCGGAGTAGCAACAGGGACCTCAGGCTCAGTAGGGCAAGGTGACATCAGTGCGTAGTCGAGCTCATAGACCGCAAGAGTGATCTCAAGCCTTTCTCTCTATGATCCATAGTTGTGACCCGTAAGTAGCTCAATCAAAGAGATAAAGCTCAATGCTGAAGACAAAGTGGAGGAACCATCAATATTAAAACATATAAACATAAGAAAATATGTAACTTAAACAAGCTGAAATGTTGTATTTTGCTTTTTGCGGTGGTTACTTCACAAAATACAACATTCACTTAATGGAAAACTTAAACAATTAGAAATGGTGTGTTTTACTTTTTGCGTTGGTTACTCCACAAAACACGTCATTCAAATCATAACATTAAACATGGCAATTTTAAATTTCGTGTTGGTTACTCATTAAAAGTCCATGCAACATAAACTTAAAATGTGGCAAATTCATTTTTTGCATTGGTTACTTCATGAATTTACCAAATTTAAACTTAACATACATGGCAAATTTAAATTTTGCATTGGTTACTCGTTAAATTTAACATAATTAGACTAATAACAGCGGAAGCAAAAATACTTAATTTCTTAAAATTCCACAGCATCATAATGTGAATTAGTTAAATAAAATGAGAAAAATGATTTATTAGCAATAATAACTATATTACAGAAAATATTAAAACAAACATCACACAAAACAACACAAAAATACTTAATTATTCCCAGCTTATTTAATTAATTTTCGTGTGTGGCCATCAGAATTTTAGCCCATAACAAAATCCCAAAAAATCATACTGAAAATGGAAGGGGCCCACACCTTAAATGGCCCAAAAGCCCACTGTTTAATACTCAAATTGGGAAAAAAACAAATCCCTGTGCGCAGCCCACTAGCTAAATAAACATAGAAAATGGAAACTTAATTCCCTGGTGCGCAGCCCAACAGAGCTTGGCCCAGAAGCTTAAAAGAACTCAGAAAATGGGAAAAAATTTCCCTCGCGCACGGCCCACCGAAACTCTGCCCGCTATCAATTTGGCCTAATACAAGAAATCAAAAATGTCGAAAAACTTAAAGGGTAGCCCACCACAGCCCATGGTGGCTCCCGTCTGGGTGCTAGCCCAGCTAGCAAAGGCGGCGCGTGCACGGCGTGTTTTGAGCGTTGGATCTAGATCCAACGGGCACAAGTTGGCCGAAGCAACTTAACTTGAGTCCATCTCGACCGTGAATTGACGATCGGATCACTGAGCATTGATCTCGAGGGTACATAAGCCGACCCACGCTGTCCCGAAACCCTAATCCATTTCCTCACTTCCCCCTCTCTCTCTTCGACCGCCACTATGCGAGTGGCAATAGCAACCGGTGGAAGCTTTGGCGCCGCCATGCCCTCATTATCGGCGAGTGAGCTCGCCGCAAGGCAGCTCGCCACCATTTGGAGGTGCGATGTTGGTCGCCGTTGAGGTAGCCCAACCGCTAGGGTTAGGGTTTCGCCGTCGAACCCAAGGGTTCCAACGACCCTTACCCAGCGCACTAAGTCGGACAGTGCCACCGTCATTTTCTTCGCCAGCGTGCGCGTTCGCTAAGGGGTGAGCGTGCCACCATCGACGAGATCGATGTGCGGTTCTTCGGTCCATGGAAGATCCGGTGGCAGAGGCGCGCCACTTCCCGAGCCCGTTCAACCGAAGGGTTCCTTGGTGACATGGAGTACACCACCTCCCTCGCCCGGCGCGTCAACGTTGGTGGGGTCCCAAAGGACAGGAGTCGGCGAGTCCATCTAAGGTGAGTGATCTGCCCTCTCTCTTCTTAATTGATCTCGGTTTGAATCTCCCTTAGTTGATGACTCTTTCTTAATTGAGATTCAATCCGACTAATTTCCCTCCTTCTACATGTGAAACCAAAACTTACACATAATTAAAACTTAATTAAACCTGGTTAGGCCATTGACCTAGCCCAGCTCGGATGCCATTTTTAGATCTTACAATTACTTAGTGCTTAATCTAGGCAATGGATAATTGGATCATCTTAGGCATAATCAATCAATCACAACAGTGCTAGCATGCAACCTAGTAGCACAATTAACATGCTCTAAATCTCAATTAAGGAGAGGTGACTAGGGGACATACATTCGTTGGAATTAGTAGAGGTTGACAACCTTAGTGTAGGAAGGTTGACATCGTGTAGTGAAGTTTGGCGGGGCAGCGATGTGGAAGCAGTGCAGTGGTGACCCCCAATGAAGATCGTCAGTGGTCGATGGCAGCGGAGGTGGCCAACGGGTGGAGGCCTTCCCCTTGCTGTGCGTTTCTTAGGATCGGAGTTATGGATTGTCAGGGGCGTCGCGCGTGGGTGCAAAAGTGCAACTTGTCCCGACTGCCCCCTGGTTTATGTAGCACGTGCGAGAGGGGGCCTCAACCGAACGAGAGTCGGTTGCGCCCTTGCCCAATCAGGACGTGTGTAGGAGTGGGACCTAGTGGTTGTTGCCCACACGGGATCCCCGGGATCAAACAAACTAACAGACTGCTCCTCCACCCTCCATCCTCCTCCATCCAGTCGGGACTGTTAATGAACCGAGCATAAACGAAATTACCTTGTCAGGATCGAGCTTGTTAAAAACTCGAGTCGAACTTGAGCTAAGTATGGAATCAGTTCGATCCTACGATCAAGTTCGAATTTATCTCGATAAAGTTTGTTTAAATAGTTTTACTCGATTGAAGCTCATAAAAGTTCGAGTTTGAGTCCGAAAAACTCGTTTAAAAATAAAAATTTAATATTTAAGGAAAAAAATAAAATGAATAATTTTTTAAAACAAAATTTATCTAAATGAGCCATATCGAACTTATAAATCTAGAGCTTATGAATCTAAGCTAAGTGCTCCTCGTTTATTTTTGGAACCGAACCAAACTTTTGTTTGGCATGGCTCAACTTAACAATAGAGCAACTCTGCTCCAATATGCTAGGGTGGAACAACTCTGTCGTGGAGGTGGAGGTTTCTGTGATGCTGTTTGGCTGGAAAACTATTCTCAGCTCCAAAAAAAAGATTTTTAGTGTGTACTTACATATTAATAAAGTATAAGCATATAGAAATAGTGTTCTGTGTGTTGCTGTATTTTCATATTAATATAGTATATATATTTTTCCCTTAATCAAGTTTTGTGCGTTTGTGAAAACATAACGTGGAGTTGGAAAAGAGATACTCCGAAAAATGAAATAGAGCTTCGAAAAATGAACTAGGTACATATTAGCTAGTTGTGAATCAAGACAAGAGGTATTTCAAAAAAATGAACTAGAGCTTCTCAAACTTTGTGAAGTTGGAACTCCTCACAGAGTTTTGGAATTGTTGAGTTTCTAGTTTTTTTTTTGGAGTTTAATAAGATTTTTTAAACTCTTTCATGAAATTCTACTTTAGAGTCATACCTAACACCCGTAAGAAGCCAAACTTGAGTTCGACCGTAGAGCTTGATTGACACCCTTAGGGCATGTTTGGTTTGAGAGATATGGTGAGACGGGACGGGATGATCCCACTTTTCTGTTGTTTGGCTTGGAGACACATGGGATGAAGTCATCTCTCAAAAGAGAATAGTCCACCCAAATGCGGGATGGAATCATCCCACTGAAAACATGGGGACGGATCCATCCCACCTCTGTGGAGGCAGGAGCACGGCCCTCCGGAGATCTTCATACTCACATGTCTGTATTCCATCCTTTCATTCAAACAGGAGACAGGATCATTCTGTCTCACATCATCCCACAAAACAAATAAGAAACAGGGATCATCCCATCCCTCTAGACAAACAGAAAACGGGGCCATTCCATACCTAGAAACTGGGATGGATCCATCCCATCCCACTTTGACTCCCAACCAAACACATCCTTGGGTGCCGCCAGATTTGACGTGAATCCACCATCTCATCCCACTTTGACTACCAACCAAACATATCCTTGGGTGCCGCCAGATTTGACGTGAATCCAGTGGTGATTGGTGAAGGAGCAGAATCACATGAGGGTGGACCTGCTCAGTCAGATCTGACAGCTAGAGCCTGAATCCGCTTTCGTCAGTGCTGTTCTCCTCTACTCGCCACTCCCGCATGCAGGTGCATCTCCCTCCAAGCAATCATCGACTGCTGGGGAAATTGTGCCCCATGGCCTCCCTTCTTGTTTGTTCCTGTCATTCTTGAAACAAGCAGTTGTCTGTTTTGTTTCCCCTCCTGACGCTCCTGTTCGTGGAGCGATAGGCATCGGATTTCGGGGGTCACCTGTCTTTGGAAGAAGGAATCTACATCTCTGGTGCCATTAGTTATTTGTTTTTCTCCTCGTTCCTACTTGTTCAACATAACTCCGCCTATGTTGTAATGACATAGCCGGTCCCAAGCCTGGGAAAAGGAGAAGGGGTTGTGATAGGTTTGGCGAGCCAACATCTAAACTTAGCCATTCTCATGGAAATGAAACCCATTGGAAATTCGTTGGGGCGTAACCCTCTTAGCAACGCGCCATACCGAAACCCGGGTATGGTGTGAAGTGGGCGAGGGTCGGGTCGCCACCGCCTTAGTGGCGCGCCATATCAGAACCCGGATGTGGTGTTTAATGAGCGAGGTCTGGATCGACACCACCTTAGCGGCGCGCTACATCATCGCCCAAATGTAGTTTTAAGTGAGTAAGGGTTTTTGCATCTTCCTCGACGGATGCAAAGGGTAAGGAAGCTAGCCAAGGAAACTACGTTTCGAGTGGGTAGTTGGAATGTAGGATCCTTGACGGGAAGGCTACGAGAGTTAGTGGATGTTGCGATTAGGAGGCGTGTAAATATCTTTTGTGTACAAGAGACTAGATGAGCAGGTCAAAAGGCGAGAGAGGTTGAGAATATCGATTTCAAGCTTTGGTACTCTGGCTCGACTGGAACTAGGAATGGCGTAGGCATCCTAATAGATAATAGCCTCAAGGATGGAGTAGTGGATGTCCGTAGACGAGGGGATAGGATCATCCTAGTCAAGGTAGTTGTGGGGGACCTTATCTTGAATGTCATTAGTGCTTATGCCCCACAAGTTGGGCTCGACGTGAGCACTAAGAGACAATTTTGGGAGGACTTGGAGTATATGGTTAGTAGTGTACCGGTAACCAAAAAGCTCTTCATAGGAGGAGATCTCAATGTTCATGTAGGTACAACTAACGTAGGTTTTGAGGGGGTACACGGAAGTTTTGGGTATGGCGATAGAAACCAGCAGGGTAAGGATATCCTAGACTTTGTCGTAGCCTATGACCTATTGGTAGCTAACACCCTCTTTAAGAAGAGGCTATCTCACTTAGTGACCTTTACTAGTGCCCAACATTCTAGTCAAATCGACTATATCCTCACCAGGAGAAGGGAGAGAGGGGCATGTTTAGATTGTAAGGTGATTCCTGGGGAATGTGTTGTTCCACAACATAAACTTGTGGTAGCCGACTTTCGTTGCCATGTGCGTGTCAGGAGACAAAGGTGCTAAAACCGCAAGAATGAAGTGGTGGAAGTTGAAGGATGAAGCGCAACAATCATTCAAAAGGAGGATGATCGTAGAAGGACCTTGGAGCGAAGAGGAAGATGCAGATGACGACTTACATTAGGAATGCAGCTAGGGAGGTGCTTGGTGGACAAAAGGTAAGAAACTTGTAGATAAAGACACTTGGTGGTGGAATGAAGATGTACAAAAAGCTATTAAGGAGAAGGAGTCTTATAAGAGTTGGCATCATGAGAGAAGCGCAAGTAACATGGCAAAGTATAAAGAGGCTAAGAAAAATACAAGGCGTGTTGTGAGTAAAGCAAGGGGGCAGGCCTATGATGTGCTATATGAGAGGCTAGGGACAAAAGAAGGCCAAAAGGATATATACAAGATGGCGAAACTTTGCGAGAGAAAGGTGAGCGATCTCAACCAAGTCAAATGCATTAGGGTGAGGCGGGCCAAATTCTATTGAAGGAGGAAAAAATTAGGAACAGATGGTGGGACTACTTCAATGGACTATTCAATGACGGGAATGAGAGTATTAGGTTCGAGTTGGATGACTCATTTGATGACACCAACAGACGATTCGTGCGGAGGATACAAGAGTCTGAGGTTAGAGAGGCCTTAAATAGGATGAAAGGAGGAAAGTCCCGCGGCCTCGATGATGTCCCCATTGAGGTGTGGAGATGTTTGGGGGATGTAGCAGTAGTATGGCTCACTAAACTATTCAACCGCATTTTCAGTCAAACAAAATGCCTGAAGAGTGGAAGAAAAGTATTTTAATATCCATCTTCAAAAATAAAGGAGATGTTCAAAGTTGTACTAATTACCGAGGAATTAAGCTCATGAGTCATACTATGAAGCTCTAGGAGAGAGTGATTGAACACCACTTGAGGAAAGTGACCAATGTCACTAAAAACCAGTTTGATTTTATGCCTGGGAGGTCCACTATGGAGGCGATTTTCTTACCCCGTCAGCTTATGGAGAGGTATAGAGAGCAAAAGAAGGATCTACATATGGTGTTCATTGACTTGGAGAAGGCATACGGTAAGGTATCAAGACCGGTCATGTGGTGGGCACTAGAGAAACACAAAGTCCCAACAAAGTACATTAACCTTATCAAGGATATGTACGATAATGTGGTGACAATTGTGCGCGTAAGAGATGGTGAGACCGACACTTTTCCTATCACAATAGGGTTACACCAAGGATCAGCCTTAAGTCCTTACATCTTTTCCTTAGTGATGGATGAGGTGTCGAAGGATATACAAGGGGATATCCCTTGGTGTATGCTCTTTGCTGATGATGTAGTGTTGGTAGATGAAACTAGGGATAGTGTTGATAGAAAATTGGAGCTATGGAGGCAGACCTTAGAGTCTAAGGGGTTTAGACTTAGTAGAACCAAGACTGAATATATGAAATGCGACTTTAGTGATGTCGGGTGCGAGGATGGTAATGTTAGTTTACAAGGACAAGTAGTACCTAGGAGAGACACATTTCGATATTTAGGATCAATGTTACAAAGCAATGGTGATATTGACAAAGATGTTTGCCACAGGATCAAGATCAGGTGGATGAAATGGCGACAAGCATCTGGAATCTTATGTGATAAGAAAGTTCCACAAAAATTGAAAGGAAAATTCTATAGGACGGTGATCAGACTTGTGATGCTGTATGGAGCAGAATGTTGGCCAACTAAAAGGCAACATGTCCAACAAATGAGTGTTGCGGAGATGTGCATGCTACGGTGGATGTGCGGTCACACAAGAAGAGACAAAATTAGGAACGAGGTGATACGTGATAGGGTAGGGGTGGCACCGATTGAGGAGAAGCTAGTCCAACATCGCCTACGGTGGTTTGGGCATATTGAGCGGAGGCCTCCAAAAGCATCGGTCAACAGTGGGATTATAAAGAGTAGAGAAAATTTTAGGAGGAGTAGAGCTCGACCAAGGTTGACATGGCAGGAGGCGGTGAAACAGGACTTAAAGGAGTGGGACATACCTAGAGATTTGACTTATGATAGGACTGTATGGAAATTAGCAATTCATGTGCCAGAATCTTAGTTTATTCATAATTTATTACTCTTTTCTTCTTTCTTATTAACCCATTTCTAAAATAAATAAAATTTAGAATCGTATTTTATTTGTATTTTTTTACTTTCATCTTATTTTCTATTACTTTTATTCAAAATTGTTGGGTTTCATTTCTAGCCGACCCCAACTTGTTTGGGACAAAGGTTTGGTTGTTATTGTTGTTGTTGTTGTCGTCCTACTTGTTCAACATACGAACGGAGTTACCTGGGAGTCTCCTTGTTCCTACTTGGTAAACATACGAACGAAGCTAAACATCTCTGGTGCCATTAGAACCACCACCCCACCCCACCCCCCTCCCCCGCACCCCCAAAAGCAAATTCTTGTAGGCCTCGTTTGGCAATCGTTGAAAACAACCCACGTGTGAGTCTGCCCTCCCGGGGATGGGTTGGACACCCTATCCTGGCATTGTTTATTTCACACCAAGATTCAACTCTTTATCCATTTGGAAACGGGAGAGTATTCTTGAACGGTGACCCTACGCTACACCACGCAGCGCTGCAGCAGCCTTCCCTGCCAATGTCATCGCCAGGGCCCCGGCCACGCCGCGCATGCCGAGGATCAGCGCGGGTGGCACCAAGCAGTCGCAGCCACCGGCCTCGCCGAGCACGCCCAAGCTACAGATCACGCTCATCGCGCCGCCGTCCAACAAGAGGAGGCGTCGTGGCATCCGCCCCGTGCCTGTGCTATTCCGTTCCAGGAGACGCCCGCACACCTAGCTCCTCTCGCCGGGTGACACTGGCGGTGCAGGAGACGCCTGAGAGCGTGCCCATCCTGCTGCTGGAGTTCGTCATCGCCTTGTATCATCGGCCTGGCGAAAGAACGACTACCAATCCGGCGAGGGAAGCGCCCCCCCCCCCCCCCCCCCCGGTCGAAGAAGGGAAGCGCCGCCTTCGCCTCAGCCGGGCAGGAGAAGCGTCACGAGAGGAGGAGGGCGAGCGGCGGCCGAGTCGTCGCGCAAGGTGCTGAGAGGAGGAGGGTGCACGACGGCGGTGTAGTCGCGCAAAGTGGCAAGAGGAGGTGTGCGGTGGTGGAGTCGTCGCGTCAGAAGGAGGGTGGGCGGCAGCGGCGAGAGGAAGGTGGGTGGCGGCTGGAGTAGGAGGGTGGGCGGGGGCTGCGGTAACAGGAGGAAGACGGTGGGCTGCAACGGGAGGAGGAAGGTGGGCGGTCTCGCGAGTGAGGATGTTGGGTGGCGGCTGTGGGAGGAGGGTGGTGGCGGCGGCGTTCTCGCGAGAGTCGTGGGATCTCGTCCCCGACCTAGGAGGAGTCGCTGGATTTACACTTCGGATTGCGTGGATTGGGAGTAGGGCCGACTAATCCACCTCGTTGCCAAATATAATTTTGGCCCACGACGAGTATTTTGAGTGAGTGTATTTCAACCCACGAGTGGAGTGGATTGGGTCTAGATCCCAGGGCTGGTCCTGACTTTTCGGGGGGCCTGGACGAACAAAAAATTAAAGTCCTATCGTTGATCATAAATATAAAGAAAAATTATCAATTATAACTACTCTCTCTATTCTTAAAAAAATGATATTTAGAACAAGAAATCTAGTTCATTTTAAGTTAAATTAGCTCCGTTGAACGTCATTTATTTCGGAACAGGGTGAGTGTATTGTAAAATTCATTCTCACTAATATTGTCACAAAAATAAATTTAAATACACTTATACAAACTGAAAATACAATTGATTGAAACTTATCTAATGATATAAAATAAAATTACTTCGAGTATCTAACTAAAATTACTTGTAAGAGTTAAACTATCACTTAATTAATTTCAGTTAGTACAACCTTAGATGAGAGAAAAAATATGAGAAAATCAGTTAGCTAGGAGTACACATAGATTGATCAATGCATAAAAAATAACAGGTGAAATTAAGCATTTAGAAGACATAAGCTATTAAGTGTTGGCATGCAAACCCGAAGCATTTGGAAGTCCTTTACATCACGGCCGCGACAACCGATAGATAAGAATAGGAGATCATATTCGAGATATCGATGCTTAATTCAAGAGAATTCGTGAGCCGGTGGCAGGCCTTTGACTCTCCATGACCATAGGTATTGTCGGAACTCTTGACTCTAAATTGTGGGATAGTTGGTTGGGTCAAATTTAAAAGTCAAATTCACTATCCCGTTGACTGTTATTATTAGTTTATTAATCATTGATCAAATACCAGTTAAATCACATTCATTTGTATAAATTTAGAGGTGGCAATATATATAACTTAAATCTAAATGGAGCCCTTAATTTTCGGGGGCCCTGGGCGGTCGCCCCTTGGGCACTGCCCCAGGGCCGGCCCTGCTGGATCCACAGCGATCCACCCTTTCCCAAACCAAGCCGTAGGAAGAGGAATAACCGATTAACTGAACAAGGCCTTAGGAGGATTGCAGTATGAAATTAGTCGCCAATGTTCCGAGAGCGCCCCTTCTGTTTGAAACACCCAAGTAGAGTAACAGGTTTTTTTTAAGAGAGACAGAATGGTTGTGGCAAGTGATACGGTCATGCAAATTTTGATTCATACCAATGCTGCATTGTTGCTATTAGATACAACGTGCATCTTGGAACTAGGCACTGCAACTGATTCGAAAAGAATAATTGGAACCTTCAATTTCTATTAGTATAACAGAAATACATCCGTACGCAGAGAATTGTGCAATAGTTGCTCTCCTAATCTCCTGTTTCTGATCATACATTTGACTCAACCTCGACCTCAACCTACATTTTACAGGATAGTGCATAATTTTAATGTAAATAAAGGTTCTATGAATTGTCCTGAACAATAATGGTGCCAGGGCTTCCGATGGTCTCCAGAATTCGAGATCTTACTTTACTCAATATTTACCCATGTAAACAGGGTTCTCTCTGATTGCAAAATCAAACAGAAGAAACTGAATAAAGTACCCCTTCTGTGTTTTATCAATAGGAACATCCAAGTGCCAAGCCTGGAATCTGAAGATGAACATGCCAGAAACTTTTATCATCGTGGTTCTCCAAAAGATTAACTCTGCACTCGCAGAAGCAGGACTGAAAAGTGTAGCTTCCAAGTTACAGAAGCAGTTTCCTGACATGCTAGAAATAAACAATAGAATGAGGCTACTCCACAGTGACTTCTCAATGATGCAAGCTTTTATAAGTCAAGTAGATGTCCACAGGTGCCAGGATAAGGTACTAGAGACCTGGCTGGAACAAGTACGGCATGCAGCCCATGAAGCTGAGGACATTATTGATGAGTATATTTATCTTATTGGCCAAATGGAAGGAACAAACGGTTTCTTAAGGAGAGCATTGAACAAAGCAACAGATGCTAACAAATGGAGGAAGCTTGCAGCTCAGGTTAAATTAATGGAGGATCGTCTCAAGAAGATTACAGAAGTAAAAGACAGATTTGATGTATCTCTGGCAGACAGAAGAAGAGACGACCCATCAATCTACTCTACTGGACACCAACATCTCTCTGAACATTCTTACCTGAATGATGATGATGATCTTGTTGGTAAGGTAGAAGAGTTGAAGTGCTTAGCGAAATGGTTATCTGATGGGAGGAAAGATCGTACAATAATTTCCATATGTGGAATGGGAGGGTTGGGCAAGCAACAATTGCTAGCAGCATCTATAAGAAGGCAGAAACCAAAAGAATGTTCATCTGTCGGGCATGGATCTCAGTCTCTCAAAGTTACAGGGTTAAAGATGTCCTCAAAAGAATTGTACTGCAGCTCATGGCAAAAAGTGACATTATTCCAGATGGCATTGACACAGTGAACTGTGTGAATCTTGTCGAACTACTTCAGAGATATCTACAGGGCAGGAGGTACCTAATCGTGTTGGATGATGTATGGAGTAGGGACTCTTGGCCTTTACTAGATAATGCACTTGTCAAGAACAACAATGGGAGCCAAATAATTATCACAACTCGAATCCAAGCAGTGGCATCACTAGCTGATCCAACCCATGAAATGAAACTTAGATTGCTACCAAAGGAAGAAGGATGGACTCTTTTCTGTCGAAAGGCTTTCTTAAGATTAGAAGACAGAAGTTGTCCCCTCAATCTTACGACCTGTGCTGAAAGAATTGTGGACAAGTGCCAAGGTTTACCACTGGCTCTTGTTGCTTTAGGGTGCCTTTTGTCCAGGGCGGACCTATAGGGTATTGCCGGGTGAGCCCCAACATACCCTGGGTCCACATACATGTAAGTTAAGTATGGTGCCACTGGTGGCTGTCCGCAGCAGGTCCTGTAACCGGCCTGTAACAGGCCCCTCTACGGTGCTTTCCCGTATTGGCGGTCTGCAGCGGCATGCAGCCCTGGAGCCTGGAATTAAGCGGACGACAGTATTCCTCTTTCCTTCACGTTTCTTTTTTGGTCCTGCAACGCGGCGTGGGAGCAAGTGCCACTGTGCCAGCAGAAGGTCCCATCTTTACTTTCATTTTTGTTTGCTTGCTTATCTAATTCTAAAAATCCGTTATGGGTGTTCTATTTTGCTTGATTCCTAGTTTTCCTTTTGTTAAATAGCTAAGACTTGAGAGTCAAAATCACCGTGAAATTAGCAGGGTGGAAAGAATATAGGAAAAAAATCCTTAAAAAATAGAGGGAGAAAATGAAAAAGAAAGAAAAAGAAATTAGGTGGATTTTTAAGTAATGAATGTAATATTACTTAAATAGAATGAAAATAATTTAATTTCAAATTGAAGGTATTTATATGATATAATTAAAAAAATTGGTGTTAGTTGATATAGAGGATGAGTTTAAAAGAAATCTTTAAGAAGAAACTATAAATGTGTGAGAATATTTTGTTAGAGAATAAATTTAAAAGATCGTTGCCACGGACAGTGTCACGCCCGGTCATCATAAAGATGAACAGACGCTAATCACATGTACACCAGGATCAGTTGAATCGTACATGCGTCGACGAAAGTGAAATACCATTACATTGCCATGTTCGAAATACATAAACTAGTCTTACAAGACGACCCGAAGGTCTACAAATACACACCACAAATATTTACAACACTAAACAGTTCAACACTACAGAAAAACAAGATAGGAAAGCGGGGCTTCAACTCCACAGGCAGCCGTTGCGCGTGAGGTCGCCAGCCTAGACCAAGTCCTCCGGGTTGACGTAGAAGTCCTCCGGTGCAGCTTCTTCTTCTTCATACTCTAAAGGAGAATTAAACGCTTAAGTACATAGAGTACTCAGCAAGTGCGGGAAGAGAATGACATGATTGGCTAGAGCAAGGAAAGGTCAAATAGGGCTTAGCACTATGCTTAGAACCTATCCTTAGCTTCCAATTATCACTATCATAATTCAATAAATAATCAACACATGATTAATGATAATGAAAGTACTTGAATTATAATGAACCATCATTTCCCAACCATAGTCTAATTATGAACTGGCCCCAAGCCGCTCTTGTCCGTGAGCACGGCTGTCATGACAGTTTTACCAAATCTCTGCAGAGAGTGTACCTTTTCCCCACAAGCAGTGATTTCATCCCCTGTTGCCAGGTGGACTAAGTGAACCTCCCTGATTGCCCGTGGTAGCTAACCACATTACACACTTCCTTTGGTGTGAGGCCAGGAGATCACAACATGGTCTTTACAAAGGTACTCCCGATTAGTGCTAGCCCTCTAAGGTTTCCACCACTGAGGATTCTCGGAGTAACCCTCCGCCCCAGAGCCCCCTCTTGAGCCTTGCGGTTCCAAGAGCGGATCACCCGACTCATTCCCCGCACCATCCAACCACTAGCAGTTCATCGGGAGAAACCTAATTAATTGACCAAGCTGCCCCATCTCAGTCTCGTGGTGGTACTATAAAGCTTAGTGGCTTCCTCCATAAACCGGTCCTTAGAATCCGGTGGTAACAACCCCCAGTCCCGGGTCTCGTGCACAATGCACCATACCAAAACTAACCAACCACCAGATTCCTATCCACTAACATTATGTAAATTCATCACCAAATTAAAGTAATCATAAAGTTTAGCATAGAACATTGGTATGTAATCCCAATCCCAACATCTAAGCATGGCTAAGCTTAAATAAAGCCTATCTACTTCCCACCCCATTTCAGGTAACAAGGAATGGTAAGGAACAGGGCATGTAAACATGAAGTAGGACATCAAATTAATTAGCATGCAACTAGCTAAATTCCTAAAATAGGCACAAGATGGTCAAGGGCACTTGCCTTCGTTGGAGACTTGAGAATTGACGAAGTCTTGGTCTTGGAAGTTGAGGTTAGGGTCGTAGAACGACTCTAGATATATGCCCAAGCAATGGCAAGAATAGAATAAAGCTAAATAAGTAAAGGCACGCAAAACAATACATCACACATACACATAAGCACAAAATTCTACACTAATGCGCCCCTACGAGGTATTTATCATTTAACATGGCCAAAGTATGCATTTTATATTTTTCCTAGAATTTTGAGATTTTATTATAGCCTAAAACCAATTTTATTGAATTTTCTATAGCAAAAATGTATTTTAAAACCTTTATAATAATTAATCCAGGGACCAAATATATTTTATCTGAACACTACAATTAATTCACAGCATAAAATAATTTATAATCAATTTTCATAGCATTCCTACACTTAATCACCATTTTTATCTATTTTCTACACCTTAAATACAATTAAAAACCCTATTCAGTAATTAAATAAAAGTCCAGGGGCTAAATAAATAGTTTTCTACACTGTACAGGGTCCAAATACATTATTCTACAAAATTACAGGGGTTAGAATGCTTAATTAAATGATTAAAACCGATTTTTAGGGTTCCAGGGGCTAGTCTGCGAATTCTGGGGGCTAGATTCGAATTACAGAGAAGTACAGGGGGTAGCAACTAAGTTTCCAGGGACTGCGGTGTAAAACTGAAGGCGGGAAACCTAGATTGAATGAGGACCGTTGGATCTGAGATGGATGGCTAGGATTTTATGAAGTGAACCGGTATGAACTTCTAATCTCAGCCGTCGGGGTTCTACCGACGGCCCAGATGGGGCCACGACGACCCCCGGCCGGCGCCAGTGCCCTGCGCGGCGTCGCACGGCGGCGCACGGCGGCGAGGTCGCCGGAGCTAACCCGAAAACATGAAATAGTGCGCAATTCACGGATTTAAGCGCATAGAATTGAAGAGGGAGATCGAGGGAACTCACCGGAGGGCTTGATTGGACTTGGGGAAGAGTGGGGAGCGTCGGCGACGGTCGGAGGCGGGTGAGCTCACCGGAGTTCGACGAAGATGCCGACGCAGTGGTGATCTACCCAAGCCAACACGTCCAACGTGTCCCTGGTGAAGCGGTGATCATGTCAGGCCAAGAAAATAGGGAGGAGGGGGGCTATGGCGACGGGAACGCGAGCGCCGGGCGACTCACCGATGATGGAGGTCTAGGGTTCCGGGGAGAGCTCGGAGTAGGGGAAAAATGAAGGCGTCGGTTCCTCTTAAGCGCAGAGGGGGGGTGCAGGTTCGATGGCGCACGAAAACTGTCAGGGAGAGTGGTATCGAGGGAGGAAACGTGGGCGCGGGAGCGTCGGTTGCGCGCGGCGGTTGTGCGGGGCGCGGGAGAAGGAGGTGGCAGTTGGGAGGGATGACGGGTGGGTCCCGCTCGGCAGTGGAAGAGAGAGGAGGAGGGGGCGCGGGTTCGGCTGGGCCGCCGGAGGGGGAAAGGGGAAATGGGCCGGGGGAGGGAAATCGGCCCAGGAGGGTTTTATTTCCTTTTTCTTTTTCTTTTTCTATTCATTTCTTTTGATTTTGAATTCAAATTCAATTTGAACCGTTTGCTACTCGTTTGAACACCAAAAATTCACATAAAAATGCATGCTACAATGATCAAGGTTTGAGCAAATTTTGAACAAGAATTATGGATGTTACAACTCTACCCCCCTTAAAAGGAATCTCGCCCTCGAGATTCGGACGCTCTAAGAGAATGGATGAGGGAAATCCGCCTTGAGAGCTTCTTCTCTTTCCCATGTTGCTTCTGCCTCAGAGTGATGCTTCCATTGCACTTTACACATGCGAATGACTTTGTTCCTCGTGACTTTTTCTAGTGTCTCAAGTATTTTGACAGGCTGCTCTACATAAGACAAGTCTTCCTGTACATCCACGGCTTCCATGGGCAATTGCTCTTCAGGCACTCTTAAGCACTTCTTAAGCTGCGATACATGAAACACATTATGCACATCGGACAAGTGTGGCGGAAGCTCAAGCTGATATGCCACTTCACCTCGTCTTTCGAGTATCTTGAACGGACCAATATATCGGGGTGACAGCTTGCCTCTTACTTTGAATCTTCGCAATCCTCTCATAGGTGACACCTTCAAGTATACGTAGTCACCAACTTCAAATGCGAGATCGCGTCTTCGAGTATCCGCATAACTCTTCTGTCTTGTTTGAGCCGCCTTTAGATTCTTCCGAATTTCTTGTACTTGTCTTTCAGCCTCTTGTAGTACGTCAGGCCCAAAGACTTGACTTTCCCCAGTTTGATTCCAAAACAACGGTGTCCTACATTTTCGCCCATACAATGCTTCAAAAGGAGACATCTTCAAACTGGCTTGATAACTGTTGTTGTAAGAAAATTCGGCATATGGCAGATTTTTGTCCCAACTCTTGCTATTCTTTAAAGCACACGCTCTCAACATGTCTTCTAATATCTGGTTGGTGCGTTCTGTCTGACCATCAGTTTGAGGATGATACGCCGAACTGAAATTTAGACGGGTATCCATTGATTCATGCAACTTCTGCCAGAATCTTGAGGTGAATTGAGTGCCTCTGTCTGAGATGATCTTCTTAGGAACTCCATGTAAGCATACAATCCTGGAGATGTACAGTTCCGCCAACTTGGGGCCGTTGTAGGTCTCTTTCACAGGAATAAAGTGAGCCACTTTAGTTAGACGGTCCACAATAACCCATATAGAATCATATCCAGACTGTGTTCTTGGTAGTCCCACAATGAAGTCCATACTAATTTCTTCCCACTTCCATTCTGGCACTTTGATTGGTTGCAATAACCCTGCTGGTCTTTGATGTTCCGCCTTAATCAATTGACATGTATCACATATGGCCACATATTCGGCTACATCCCGTTTCATTCCATGCCACCAATATCGATCTTTAAGGTCTTAATACATCTTTGTGCTTCCGGGATGAATGGAATATGATGAGTCATGAGCTTCTCTTAGTATTAACTCTTTAATCTCCTTGACATCCGGAACACAAATCCTCTTTCCAAGCCATAAGGTTCCTTGTTCATCCTCTCTAAAGTTTGGAGCTTTCCCTTTCTTCATCAACTGCTTGATCTCTTTGACTTTCTCATCATTCTTTTGTCCTTCTCGTATGTCATGTTCAAGGGTTGAGTCCACTTCCATAGCAACTGCTTCAGTGCTAGACACTAGACATAGATTTAACCTTGCAAACTCTTCACATAGCTGGGGTTGAAGAGCTTGTACTGACAAATTATTGCTTTGTCCCTTCCTGCTTAGAGCATCAGCGACCACATTAGCCTTGCCTGGATGATAGTTGATCCCCACATCAAAATCATTGATTAACTCCAACCAACGTCGTTGCCTGAGATTGAGATCCGGCTGTGTAAATATGTACTTCAAGCTCTTGTGATCTGTATATATCTCCGTCCTTTTTCCCATTAAGTAATGTCTCCATATCTTCAAAGCATGGACAACAGCTGCCAATTCCAAATCATGCGTTGGATAATTCCTCTCATGTTTCCGAAGCTGTCTTGAAGCATAGGCCACAACATGTCCTCCTTGCATTAAGACACATCCTAAACCATGACCAGATGCATCACAATAGACCACAAACTCCTTCTGCATATCAGGCATCACCAATACTGGCGCACTGGTCAACCTCTTCTTCAATTCGGCGAAGCTCACTTCACATTCGGGGGTCCATTTGAAAGCAACTCCTTTCTCAAGCAACTTGGTTAGTGGTCGAGAGATCTTTGAAAATCCCTCGATGAATCGACGGTAATAACCAGCCATACCTAAGAATCTTCTTATATCATGTACACTCTCAGGTGTTTCCCACTTAAGGACATCGGCCACTTTGCCTGGATCCACTGCTATACCTCCTTCAGATATGACATGTCCCAAAAATGATACCTCCTTTAGCCAAAACTCACACTTGCTAAGTTTGGCATACAGTTGATTTTGGCGAAGCTTCTGTAGGGCCATCCTGAGGTGCTCCTCATGCTCTTCTTCCGTCTTGGAGTAGATAAGTATGTCATCGATGAATACCACTACGAACTTGTCCAAGTACTCCATGAAAACCTTGTTCATAAGATACATAAAATACGCCGGAGCATTGGTCAATCCAAATGACATGACTGTATACTCATACAATCCATACCGAGAGACAAATGTCGTCTTGGGAATATCCGACGGTCTAATCTTCAGTTGATGGTAACCCGAACGAAGATCAATCTTGGAAAACACACATGCTCCTCTTAACTGATCAAATAAATCTTCAATCCTTGGTAGTGGATATTTATTCTTGATTGTTACCTCATTTAGAGCACGGTAGTCCACACACAACCTTTGAGTTCCATCCTTCTTAGGTACAAATATGACTGGTGCTCCCCAAGGCGATGAGCTAGGACGAATATATCCTTTTGCCAATAATTCCTCAATATGATCCTTTAGTTCAGCTAGTTGTTTAGCATCCATTCTATACGGCCTCTTATATATTGGGGCCGTTCCAGGTACTAATTCAATGATGAATTCAATCTCTCGATCAGGGGGCATACCTGGTAAGTCATCTGGGAATACATCCGGAAATTCTTTCACAACCCTGATGTCTTTGGTACTCTCAAGCTGGTTGAGTTGCACTATTGCTTCTTGTGTTTGATCTGGCTTGAATTCCACTGTGGTGCCATCCGGGTGTGTTAAGCAGACTGTTCTAGTTGCACAATGAATTACTCCTTGATTCTTTGTCAACCAGTCCATTCCCAGAATGATATCTAATCCTTGTGAGTCCAACACTATTAAGTTGGCCCAAAAGACTACCCCCCTTATGTTTATACTCACTTTTCGGCATAGATGCCTTGCCACCATCTCTCCTCCAGGAGAGTTTATCAATAACGGCCCATTCAAGAATGTAACTACCATGTCATGCTTCTTTATGAAATCCTTGGATATAAATGAATGTGTAGCACCCGAATCAAATAATATGGTGGCGGGGTGGGAGTTGACAGAGAACGTACCGATCACCACATCAGGTGCTTCCTGTGCTTGCTCCAGAGTCACATGGTTGACACGGCCAGTTGGGTTTTGCTGCTTCTTTGGACAACTGCTGGCATAGTGTCCCCATTCTCCGCACTTGTAGCATTGTACTCCTGCAGCATTATTTGGGCCCTTGTTGCCTCCTGACTGGTTTCTTGGGGGTTGGCCACTTGGACGGTTAGCTGGGGCTGAAGGGCGGGGTGGCTGCATTTGTTGGCGTGGGGTTTGCATTGGCTGGCGTGGTGGCTGCTGCTGCTGCTGCTGGCGCATCGGCTGGTTGTAAGGAGTGGGTGGCCTGTAGTTGGAGTTGGGGTGCCTTTGTCCCGAGTAGTTCATGGGACGAGTCATATGAGTTGTAGGCTGAGGGTTGAGACGGGGGCGTACATTGCTGCTGGAGGCATGTGCTGCCAAAGTCAACTTCCTCTTTCTTTCATCATCATCCAGTTCCTTCTTAGTCCTCTCCACTTCAAAAGCTTTGTCAACTAACTTTTGGAAGTCGCCGTAGTCGCTGGAAGACATGGCGAACTTTAACTCTTTGTCCAGCCCATTCTTGAAGCGGAATTGCTTCTTGGCGTCGGTATCCACGTCTGTTGGGGCATAGCGGGATAGCTAGGTGAAGGCATTCAGGTAGGCCCTCACAGTCATACGGCCTTGCTTTAGCATCAGGAACTCTTCACGCCTGGCTTGTATCTCTCCTTCAGGTACGAAGTGATTGCGGAAGTTGGTTCGGAATTCTTCCCATGTAATATTTTCCGGGTCCCGGTGGGCTTCGGTGAAGGCGGTCCACCAGTCAGCTGCTGGTCCTTGGAGTTGATGGGAGGCTAGTAGCACTTTCTCCCTTCCTTCACAGTTGATGAGCCTCAGCTTGCTATCAATGGTACGGAGCCAATCATCGGCGTCCATGGGTTCGGTAACGGTGGCAAAAGTGGGTGGATGGGTGTTCAGGAAGTCCCTAAGGAAGGACCTAGGTGGAAAAGGTGGTGGTGGCGGAAGGTTGTAGTTTGGTGGTGGTGGGGGTGGGGCTTGTTGCAGGTTGGTGACAATTTGAGTGAGGTTGTTAAGTAACTGAGTCTGAAGAGCCATCATCTGTTGCATCTGTTGAGAGGCTGGGGCTCCTCGAGCACCCCTTGCATTCCATCCAGGGACACCTCCAAGTTCTTCATCCAGAGGTGGGTTACCACGACCACGACCTCTACCTCTACCTCGTCCAGCCATCTGTGATAGAAAAGTTCATTGAGGTCTTAGAATAATAGATGAGATAAGAAAGGATACACTAGGGTAACACGGTCCCAACTATATGCATCAAGGGTAATAGACATAAAGCAAGTTCATTAATCAACTAGTGTGGAGGTGGACAAGATGCCTAAGCATTCCACCACTCACACGACACATAAACAAGTCTAAAGACATGGATGTGGACAGGATGCCGAAGCATTCCACAACTCATGTCGCAACCAACACACAAAACATAAAGCAAACTACTAGCATAACAACATAAACGACACAACTCAAGACTAAGGAGGGCGCAGCTACACGCTCCTACAAACTAAGGATAACTGTCCTGAGTCGTCCAACGGGGAAACGAGTCCACTCCTACTCGTCGGAGTCCTCCTCAACCTCCATCTCCGGGTCTTCTTCTTCTGAGTCTTCTCTTGAGTTCTCAGGGGAGTTCATGCGGCGATCCGGAGAGTTCGGGTCCCAAGGCTCCACGTCCGAAGCGTACTGCGGAGAGTTAGGATCAACTCCAGTGATCCTCGTGTAGCGTCGGCAAAGTCGCTCGTAGCGGTCGACAAGGTCCCTGCTGTCCTGCAGCTCCTGCTGACAACGCTGGAGTCGCGAAGACAACTCCACAACGTCGTCCACCAGCCTCTCGCACTGGGGGTGAGTCAAGCGTCCCTCGACGTCACGTCCAGTGAAGGCGGCTGTGCCACTAGGGCGCTGAGGGGTGTACGCGTGCTCCGTGCACCCAAGAAGGAACCTGTGGGCGTGGCTCCAGTAGGTGGTCACCTCCCACGTGGCGTCCTCCTCAGCTGCACGCTGGGAGCTCCTCCAGGCCGGAGAGAAGTGCGAGTGCAGCAACTCCGAGTCGTAGTAGACGGCCAGCTGAGAAGTCCACTCCAGCTCACCAGTATAGGGTGCAAAGACCCTAGTGGTGTGGTAGACTAAGCGGACACGATACTCACGGTACCCCGCAGCTCGAAGAAGAGAACGAAGACGGACGCGCATCCTCGAAGCAGCACTCCCGTTGGAGAGCAGTGTCGTCTCCCTCCGGGGTGTGTGAGGTGCGGAGCGACTGGCTAGGGCGTGCTGAGGAACACGTCCCCCAGTCGACTTACGGGCCGTCTGCTTGGTCCGCGCCATCTACAAACATTTGAAAAGAAGAGAGTGAGATTAATAATTCATAAATCAAGTTAGAATAAAAACAATAGGCAAAGCAAGGTAAGAAGCACAAGGGTTGAGATGGAGAGCACAAAGTTTTGGAAATACTATTTCATATGAAAATAGTATAGTCCTTAATTTTCGGCCATTTCTAACTAGGCTTGCGTCCTACGGGCAACACGGCTCTGATACCACTTTGTCACGCCCGATCATCATAAAGATGAACAGACGCTAATCACATGTACGCCAGGATCAGTTGAATCGTACATGCGTCGACGAAAGTGAAATACCATTACATTGCCATGTTCGAAATACATAAACTAGTCTTACAAGACGACCCGAAGGTCTACAAATACACACCACAAATATTTACAACACTAAACAGTTCAACACTACAGAAAAACAAGATAGGAAAGCGGGGCTTCAACTCCACAGGCAGCCGTTGCGCGTGAGGTCGCCAGCCTAGACCAAGTCCTCCGGGTTGACGTAGAAGTCCTCCGGTGCAGCTTCTTCTTCTTCATACTCTAAAGGAGAATTAAACGCTTGAGTACATAGAGTACTCAGCAAGTGCGGGAAGAGAATGACATGATTGGCTAGAGCAAGGAAAGGTCAAATAGGGCTTAGCACTATGCTTAGAACCTATCCTTAGCTTCCAATTATCACTATCATAATTCAATAAATAATCAACACATGATTAATGATAATGAAAGTACTTGAATCATAATGAACCATCATTTCCCAACCATAGTCTAATTATGAACTGGCCCCAAGCCGCTCTTGTCCGTGAGCACGGCTGTCATGACAGTTTTACCAAATCTCTGCAGAGAGTGTACCCTTTCCCCACAAGCAGTGATTTCATCCCCTGTTGCCAGGTGGACTAAGTGAACCTCCCTGATTGCCCGTGGTAGCTAACCACATTACACACTTCCTTTGGTGTGAGGCCAGGAGATCACAACATGGTCTTTACAAAGGTACTCCCGATTAGTGCTAGCCCTCTAAGGTTTCCACCACTGAGGATTCTCGGAGTAACCCTCCGCCCCAGAGCCCCCTCTTGAGCCTTGCGGTTCCAAGAGCGAATCACCCGACTCATTCCCCGAACCATCCAACCACTAGCAGTTCATCGGGAGAAACCTAATTAATTGACCAAGCTGCCCCATCTCAGTCTCGTGGTGGTACTATAAAGCTTAGTGGCTTCCTCCATAAACCGGTCCTTAGAATCCGGTGGTAACAACCCCCAGTCCCGGGTCTCGTGCACAATGCACCATACCAAAACTAACCAACCACCAGATTCCTATCCACTAACATTATGTAAATTCATCACCAAATTAAAGTAATCATAAAGTTTAGCATAGAACATTGGTATGTAATCCCAATCCCAACATCTAAGCATGGCTAAGCTTAAATAAAGCCTATCTACTTCCCACCCCATTTCAGGTAACAAGGAATGGTAAGGAACAGGGCATGTAAACATGAAGTAGGACATCAAATTAATTAGCATGCAACTAGCTAAATTCCTAAAATAGGCACAAGATGGTCAAGGGCACTTGCCTTCGTTGGAGACTTGAGAATTGACGAAGTCTTGGTCTTGGAAGTTGAGGTTAGGGTCGTAGAACGACTCTAGATATATGCCCAAGCAATGGCAAGAATAGAATAAAGCTAAATAAGTAAAGGCACGCAAAACAATACATCACACATACACATAAGCACAAAATTCTACACTAATGCGCCCCTACGAGGTATTTATCATTTAACATGGCCAAAGTATGCATTTTATATTTTTCCTAGAATTTTGAGATTTTATTATAGCCTAAAACCAATTTTATTGAATTTTCTATAGCAAAAATGTAGTTTAAAACCTTTATAATAATTAATCCAGGGACCAAATATATTTTATCTGAACACTACAATTAATTCACAGCATAAAATAATTTATAATCATTTTTCATAGCATTCCTACACTTAATCACCATTTTTATCTATTTTCTACACCTTAAATACAATTAAAAAACCTATTCAGTAATTAAATAAAAGTCCAGGGGCTAAATAAATAGTTTTCTACACTGTACAGGGTCCAAATACATTATTCTACAAAATTACAGGGGTTAGAATGCTTAATTAAATGATTAAAACCGATTTTTAGGGTTCCAGGGGCTAGTCTGCGAATTCTGGGGGCTAGATTCGAATTACAGAGAAGTACAGGGGGTAGCAACTAAGTTTCCAGGGACTGCGGTGTAAAACTGAAGGCGGGAAACCTAGATTGAATGAGGACCGTTGGATCTGAGATGGATGGCTAGGATTTTATGAAGTGAACCGGTATGAACTTCTAATCTCAGCCGTCGGGGTTCTACCGACGGCCCAGATGGGGCCACGACGACCCCCGGCCGGCGCCAGTGCCCTGCGCGGCGTCGCACGGCGGCGCACGGCGGCGAGGTCGCCGGAGCTAACCCGAAAACATGAAATAGTGCGCAATTCACGGATTTAAGCGCATAGAATTGAAGAGGGAGATCGAGGGAACTCACCGGAGGGCTTGATTGGACTTGGGGAAGAGTGGGGAGCGTCGGCGACGGTCGGAGGCGGGTGAGCTCGCCGGAGTTCGACGAAGATGCCGACGCAGTGGTGATCTACCCAAGCCAACACGTCCAACGTGTCCCTGGTGAAGCGGTGATCATGTCAGGCCAAGAAAATAGGGAGGAGGGGGGCTATGGCGACGGGAACGCGAGCGCCGGGCGACTCACCGATGATGGAGGTCTAGGGTTCCGGGGAGAGCTCGGGGTAGGGGAAAAATGAAGGCGTCGGTTCCTCTTAAGCGCAGAGGGGGGGTGCGGGTTCGATGGGCGCACGAAAACTGTCAGGGAGAGTGGTATCGAGGGAGGAAACGTGGGCGCAGGGGCGTCGGTTGCGCGCGGCGGTTGTGCGGGGCGCGGGAGAAGGAGGTGGCAGTTGGGAGGGATGACGGGTGGGTCCCGCTCGGCAGTGGAAGAGAGAGGAGGAGGGGGCGCGGGTTCGGCTGGGCCGCCGGAGGGGGAAAGGGGAAATGGGCCGGGGGAGGGAAATCGGCCCAGGAGGGTTTTATTTCCTTTTTCTTTTTCTTTTTCTATTCATTTCTTTTGATTTTGAATTCAAATTCAATTTGAACCGTTTGCTACTCGTTTGAACACCAAAAATTCACATAAAAATGCATGCTACAATGATCAAGATTTGAGCAAATTTTGAACATGAATTATGGATGTTACAGACAGCCTCACGGTCACACAGTCTCCATCTTGGCGTCGTCGCTTGGGTTTGTGCTGCTGTCTACTGACTTGCTGCGGTGGCGCGCACGAAGAAATTTATAGTTACAAAATTTAATGTTATTTACTAAATTGATAAATAGTTCTATGAAATCACTTGTAAATTATTTTTGGCATACCCTGTAGTAAAATCCTGGGTCCGCCACTGCTTTTGTCCTACAAGGATATAGATGAACTCGAGTGGGAATTGTTCTATAGCCAACTTAGGTGGCAGCTGAGTAACAACCCAGAGCTAAGCTGGTTTGCTAGTGTTCTGAACCTCAGTTACAATGATCTCTCTAGTTACTTGAAGAACTGCTTTCTTTATTGTGGTCTACTCCCTGAAGATTACCAAATAGAAAGGAAAAGGCTAATTAGACTCTGGATCGTTGAAGGATTCATCAAAAATAGAGGGCCCAAAATGACATTGTCGGACATAGCTGTCTGCTACCTGAAGGAACTTGCTGACTGATCATTGCTTCAAGTTGTCCAAAGGAATGAATATGGAGGCCAAAGAGGTTCCAGATGCATGACCTTGTGAGGGAGATATCTCTAATTATATCCAAGAAGGAAGAGTTTGCTACCACATGGGACTGTCCTAGCTCAGGCAGAATTTGGGATGGATCACGTCGTGTTTCTGTACAGTCTGGCAATAACCTAATGCAAATAACAAGAAGTTGGGCACAGCTCAGATCCATCATTATGTTTGCGGAAGAAGTATCATCATCTTTTCTCCAGGATTGTTATCCATGCTTTAGACTATTAAGGGTCCTGTGCTTGAGGCACTGCCATATCCAATAGGTACCAGATAATATGTCTATTTTGTTCAACATGCATTACCTTGACTTGGGATATACAAAACTGAAGGAGATACCAAGATCTATCGGGAAGCTTAGCAATCTGCAAACTCTGTATCTCAAGGGTCATATACTGGAGCTGCCGAGTGACATGACTATGTTAAAAAGGCTTGAACACCTACTTATAGATGTTGGAAGGTTTGGCAGTTCAGCAAGTAACAAAATATCCCACCTGGAACTTTTGCAGACTTTGAGGAACATAAAAGCCAACAGCTCTGTGGTTAAAAAACTTGGATGCTTGACAAGGGTGAGAAGCCTTGGCATCAGGAAGGTACTAGGATCCTACAACAAAGATTTATGGGCCTCAATCAACAAGATGAGTTCTTTGAATTCCTTGTCCGTTACCGCAGTTGATCGTGACAGAGATGTTCTTGATCTGGCAGACTTAAAATCATTACCATATCTTGAGAAGCTTATGTTAAGTGGGAAGCTAGAGAAAGGGGATGTTCTGTAACACCAGCTATTTTCCCCTTACCTCTCTCTCCTTCCCAATGCCATGCGGGCCCGACTTGTCATCTTCTCCCTCCTCCAACTGTCACCCAGCACCATGGAAACATTCTATCGAGCAGTTGGCGTGCGAGCCGCGCTACGACAACCGTCGCGCTGATTCACACCCATCCCATGCCCCTTCCCTCATCACCCACGTTCCATGGCAACCACACAACACCAAGTAATTGTTTCCCCTTCAAATACTCGATCGCTCCTCGCTCCCACATTCTCTCCACCTCGAAACCTAGCCACCACCATTGGCGTCGTCGTTCTCGGCGATTCGCTCACTATTTCTTCATTTTGTCATGCCTCACATGCTCGTCGTGCTCTAGAACGCCTCCCGGGCAAGATGGTGCCGAAGGAACGCCACTGTGATGCGCACCCGACGACACCCGATGCCTCCTGCCGCAACCTCGCCGTCATAGACCACTTCCCGCGCTGTTTCAGTGCCTGCAACCTTGCTAGGTGAGTTCTAGGCGATCTCCTCCTTCAATTTTGGTAGCCAGAGAATAGTTTAGGCTTCCGCTTGCATTGCGTGCTCCCGTGGGCTATGGCCGGCGGCCATGGCATCACAGCCATTCTGGCCAGAGGTAGAAGAAGCATATTGCTTCTTTTGCTTCCTAGCCATTGGATCTTCAATGGATGGCTCAGATTAAAACACCCCAAGAGGTATGGACTCCGGTCCACGGTGGACATGGACCCGTCCTCTTTTCCCTTGGTCCACGGCTCCGACTTATTTCATGTCTTTTACGATAGAAAAATAAATAAGAAAAGAAATAGAAAAGCCAAACTTACAGATAGATCCCTGTACTTTTAAATTAAATTACGAATAGGTCCTTATTTTTATTAAATTGACCCTAGGCTATCTAGTAATTAGAGTTTTCACTGTAGAATTAGTTTAGGGCCCTTGAACTTTACTTTAATTTATGAATTAGCCCCTGATTCGTAACAAAAATTAATATTTAAGCCCCTGTATTATTATTTAATTGCTGAATATTATTTAAAAATGCATTTAGTGGTGGAAAATGTTTATAAATGGTAGGATAAATATAGAAAATAGTACAAAATTAGTTATAAATCATTTTAGGCTGAAATAAAATTGTAGATGTATATAAAATATATTTTGACAATAGAAAAATTAATAAAAATCTTTTAGCTATAAATAAATATTAAAAATAGAGAATAAATATGGAAATAGTAGGAAAATTATTTATAAAATGTTTTATGTTGAACTAAAATTTATAAAATGCATATAAATTATATTTTGGCTATATAAAACTCATTAAAAATGTTTTTAGCCTGTAAATAAATACTAAAAATAAAAAATAAATGGTAAATGCATTTATTTGGCTATGAAAAATAATAAATACTTCGTAGGGATATATTAGTGTAGGATTTTTTGCTATTGAGTATGTTTTGGAGTATTTTTCTTGAATGTTTTTATTTTTCTTTAATCAGTAGTTTATACGCATTCGTATATCGATCAAGAAGCAACACAAAGACTCCGAAGATCAAGATTTCATCAAGAAGAACTGAGCAGCTATTTAATAAAAGGCAAGTGCCCTTAACCATCTTGTACCAATTTTAGGATTTTAGTTAGATGCATGCTAAATAAAATGATGTCCTATTTCATTTTACATGCATTGTTCCACATAATTCCTTGTCACCTGATTCGGGTTGAGAAGTAGATAGGTTTTAATTATGCTTAGCCATGCATAGACATTGGGAATGGGATTTCATACAAATGCGACATATTATACTTTATGATTGCTTTAATCATGATGGATACACAATAGTAGTGGACAGGAATCTGGTGGTTGGATATATTTGGTATGGTGCAGTTTGCACGAGACTCGGGATTGGGTTTGGCACCACCGGATTCTAAGGACAGCTCGGGGTTGGGTTTGGCACCACCGGTTTCTAATGCATCGTGGTTTATGGAGGAAGCCACTAAGATTTATAGTACCACCATGAGACTGAGATGGGGCAGCTTGGTCAATTAATTAGGTTTCTCCCGATGAAATGATAGTAGTTGGATGGTGCGGGGAATGATGCAGGGGTACTGCTCTGGGAACCGCAAGGGTCAAGAGGGGGCTCTAAGGCGGAGGGTTACTCCGGAAATCCCTCAGTGGTGGAAACCTTAGAGGGCTAGCACTAGTCGGGAGTACCTTTGTAAAGACCATGTAGTGATCTCCTGGCCTCACAACAAAGGAAGTGTGTAATGTGTTGGCCGCCACGGGTATTAGGGAGGTTTACTCAGTCCACCTGACAACAGGGGATGAAATCACTGCTTGTGGGTAAAGGGTACACTCTCTGCAGAGATTGGGAAACTGTCATGACAACCGTGCTCACGGACAAGAGCGGCTTGGTGTCCAATTCATAATTAGACAATGGTTGGGATGATGGTTGAGATGATGGTTTGGGAATGATGTTGGTATTGATTTATTATTATTATTATTATTATTATTATTATATTATGATTGGGAATATACACCTAGATGTAGGTGCTAATGAAAGCTAAGGATAGATTTAATGCATCGTGCTTAAACCATTATCAGCCTTTCTTTTTTTTATTGGCCTTCATGTCATTTATTTCCCACACTTGCGGAGTACTACGAGATGGTACTCACACTTGCTTTGTTGTACTTTTGATATGCTGCTCAGTGGAAAAAAGATTCAACGAAGACAAGCTTCTATTGAAGATGATGCGTACGTCGCGTTGTTGCCAGTCGATTCGCCTGTGGTTGTCTTATAGTTTTTCCTCTTCTGCTGCTACTTCAAAACTCTTTTCAAGGTATAAATATTGTTTGCATGTGATATATAACTATTTATCACTTTTTTCGTACATGTATGGTGAAACTGATCCTGGCATACATGTATTTTGCAGCTGGTTTTATACTTAATAAAATCGGGTGTGACATGTTCCTCCAGTATTTGGCCACTTCCCCAAACTAAAAAGCTTGAGGCTTTGCTTTTCTGGTATCCACGAAGACCCACTTGCTCTGTTCTCTGTCTGTGTTTTAGAATCTAGGCCACCTTAATTTTTACCGGTGCTTCGAGGGGACGAGACTGACATTCCGTGCGGGGAGGTTCCCTAAGCTCAGGCACCTGTACCTGAGCTCCATGAATCTGCTGGGGGAGGTTGAGATCGAGGATGGTGCCATGAGAAACTTGCATCGGCTGGAGCTTTGGAGCTTGAAATGTTTGACGACGGTGCCAAAGGGCCTTGTACACCTTAAATCCCTCCAACAGCTTTGCATCGGCTCAATGATGCCTGACGAGCTCAAAGGTTAGAAGGAAGTGATCATTGGATAGTTCAACACATTCCCTACATTGGGGACCCATGATCAAGAAGCCACTTTAATGATTGAGCACTTATAAGAGGGAATAGATTGCATACAATGAATAATTATATTGCATTGTACCTCTCAGCTGATAAATATAGAGTACAAGAGACTTTGAGGCCAAAGAGATTCTCATATGATGTGTATGATACAAATATCTAGCCTAGCAAATGTACTCAAACACTATGGCTTGCAAATAGTGATATTGAGTACCTCTAAAATTGTATGTAAAGGTGTGTAACGCATGGTTTAATTGCTAATAGAGCACATAGTTCCTGCTAGGATCTGTGTAACACCCATATTTTATGTAAATAAAAATAAACAAATTATAGTGCATTCAAGTGTGCATTTTTATGTAAAATTTTGAATTCAAACGAGTAGAAAACGTTGAAGTTTGAATTTGAAATCAAATCAAAAGTAAAGAAAATGAAAAAGAAAAAGAAAAGAGCAAACCTCCCTAATGGGCCAAAACCCAACCCCGGCCCATCTTCTCCCTCCTCTCACCCGCGGCCCAGCCAATCCCCTCCTTCCCTCTCTCTCTGCGCCGTGGACCTCGCTTGTCATCCCCCACCTCAAGCAACCGCCGCCTCTCTCTTTGTCTCACGCCGTGCCGCGCGCAACCTCCCTCCAACCGCTCCACCATGCGCCTATTCACCCCGAAAAAATACCCAACACGATCGCCACAAACCGCCGCCTTCTTCCCATATTTAAATTGCCGCCCTCTCCCTTTCTTTCTCCCTCTCCACATCTGACCCTAGCCCTCGCCGTCGTCGAGGTTATACGCGCACGTTCCCGACTATCCGACAGTTGTATCCCTCCCCTCTCCCCTCTAAACTCTTTACCTTGTCGCCAAGAGCACGTCGGGCAAGATTTAGTGGAGAGAACGCCATGGTTTCGCCGTGTTCGACGGGTGCCGACGCCGATCGCCGCCGCCACTCGTCGCCGACCCTTCTCCGACCGATTTTGGACCCCGAAACCCCTCTAGGTATGCTCCCCTCTTCTCCCTCTTTCGTTTAGTGTTAAATATGCATGCATTAGACGAGATTTTGGCCGTTCCGGCCGACGCCGGCGAGGTCTGCCGCTGCGGGCACCGTGCGTTGTCGCGCGCCCAGCGTCGCCGGGGTGACGTGGTCGCTTCTCGGCCGTTGGTTTGAGGCCGACGACTGAGATTAGAAGGCCATACCGGTTCGGCTATATTAAATCTCGTGCGTTCATTTCAAAATCAACGGCCCACATTGAAAGCTTCATTTCCCGCAGCCGCAATTACACCGAGACCCCTGGAATCTTGCGGGCTACCCCCTGGAATTCTCTAGAATTCAAATCTAGCCCCTAGGTTTAGCAATCTAGCCCCTGGACTCTCTAAAAATGGATTTAATCAACTAAATAAGCAATCTAACCCTTGGAAATTGGTGGGATCATGTTTCTAGCCCCTGTACAGTATAGTAAAATTACCAGCTAGCCCCTGAGGTTTTATTTAATTGCTGAATATTGTTTACAGGAGTATTTAATGTGTAGAAAATAGATAAAAATGGTAAATAAATATAAAAACAGTAGGAAATTTGTATAAAATATTTTTATGCTGTAATAAAATTGTAGAGTGCAAATAAAATATATTTTGACCATGGAAAATTTATTAAAAATGTTTAAAATACATTTTTGCCATAGAAAATTCAATAAAAATGACTTTAGCCCATAAATAAATCTTAAAAATGTAAAAATAAATATTAAACGCATATTTTGTCTATGTAAAATAATAAATGCTTCGTAGGGACGCATTAGTATAGAATTTTATGCTCATGTGTATGTTGTGATGTCATGTATTGTGTGCTTTTACTTATTTATCTTTTATTTCTTTTTGCCATGTTTGGGATATATATTTAGAATCATACTACGACTCCAACTTTAACCTTCAATACCAAGACTTCAACAACAATCAGGTCTTTGAAGAAGGCGAGTGCCCTTGACCATCTTGTACCAATTTTAGGATATTAGTTAGATGCATGCTAAATAAAATGATGTCATATTTTGTGATACATACCTTGTTCCATATAATTCCTTGTCACCTGAATTGGGTTGGTAAGTAGATAGATTTAAATTATGCTTATCCATGTTTAGATTTGGGGAATGGGATTTCATACAAATGTGACATATTATACTTTATGATTACTTTAATCATGATGGACACACAATAGTAGTTGATAGGAATTTGGTGGTTGGATAGATTTGGTATGGTGCAGTTTGCACGAGACCCGGGATTGGGTTTGGCACCACCGGATTCTAAGGACCGGTTTATGGAGGAAGCCACTAAGCTTTATAGTACCATCACGAGACTAAGATGGGGCGGCTTGGTCAATTAGTTAGGTCTCTCCCGATGAACTGCTAGTAGTTGAAAGGTGCGGGGAATGATGCAGGGGTACTGCTCTGGGATCCGCATGGCTCAAGAGGGGGCTTCTGAGGTGGAGGGTTAATCCAGGAATACCTCAGCGGTGAAACCTCAGTGGGCTAGTACTAGTCGGGAGTACCTTTGTAAAGACCATGTAGTGATCTTCTGGCCTCACACCAAAGGAAGTGTGCAATGTGGTTAGCTACCACGGGCATTCAGGGAGGTTTGCTTAGTCCACCTGGTAACAGGAGATGAAATCACTACTTGTGGGAAAAGGGTACACTCTTTGTAGAGATTTGGTAAAACTATCATGACAGCCGTGCTCACGGATAAGAGCGGCTTGGGGTCAGTTCATAATTAGTTTATGGTTGGGAAATAGTGGTTATTTATGATTCAAGTTACATTTATCATCATTAATATGTGTTGGATTATTTATTGAATTATGATGTTGATAACTGAAAGCTAAGGTTAGGATCTAAGCATAGTGCCTAAGCCATAATTAGCCTACCCTTGTTCTAGCCAATCATGTCATTCTCTTCCAACACTTGTTGAGTACTCTATGTACTCAAACGTTTACTTTTCCATTAGAATATGAAGAAGAAGCGGCACGGAAAGACTTCTTCGTCAACCCGGAGGACTTGGCCTAGGCTAGCGATCCTTCGCGCGACTGCCTGTGAAGATGGAGCCCTATTTGTCTATATAGCCTTCCGCTGTAGTTTGGACTTTGTGAATTGTTTAGATGATCTAAATAGGTTTGTGGTATGTATTTGTAGACCTTCGGGTCATATTGTAAGACTATTTATGTACTCGAACATAGTTATGTAATGATATTTCACTTTCGTCAACGCATGTACGATTTAACTGATCTTGCGTACATGTGATTAGCGTCTGTTCATCCTTTCGATGACCGGGCGTCACAAAGTGGTATCAGAGCCGTGTTGCCCATAGGATGCAAGCCTAGATATAAATGGTCGAAAATAAGGACTATACTATTTTCTTATAAAATAGTATTTCCCAAAACTTTGTGCTTCCCATATTAATCCTTGTGTTTCTTATCTTGCTGTATCTATTGTTTTTATTCTAACTTAATTTATTGATTATTGATCTCACTCTCTCCTTTTTAAAAGTTTGTAGATGGCGCGCACGAAGCAGACGGCACGCAAGTCGACTGGGGGTCGTGTTCCTCAACACGCCCTAGCCAGCCGTTCCGCACCTCACGCACCCAGCAGGGAAACAGTGCTGATCTCTTCTGGACGTGCTACATCGAGGATGCGTACCCGTCTTCGCTCCCTCCTTCATGCTGCGGGGTACCGTGAGTATCGTGTTCGCTTTGTCTACCACACTACTAGGGTCTCTGTACCCTCTACTGGTGGACTGGAGTGGACTACCCAGTTGTCGATCTACTATGACTCGGAGTTGCTGCACTCACACTACTCTCCGGCTTGGAGGAGCTCCCAGCGTGCTGCTGAGGAGGATGCTACGTGGGAGGCGACTACCTACTAGAGTCACGCCCACAGGTTCTGTCTCGAGCGCACGGAGCACGCGTTCACCCCTCAGCGCCCTAGTGGCATAGCCGACTTCACTGGATGTGACGTCGAGGGGCCTCTGCACCTCGCTCAGAGCGAGAGGCTTGTTGACGATGTTGTGGAGTTGTCCTCACGACTCCAGCGCTGTCAGCAGGAGCTTCAGGACAGCAGGGACCTCGTGGACCGCTACGAGCAGCTTCGCCGACGCTACAGGAGGATCACTGCTGCTGACCCGGACTCTCCTCAGTACGCGTCGGACACTGAGCGCTAGGAACCAGACTCACCTGATCGTCGCGAGCACTCACCCGTGAAATTGGGAGAGGACACGGAGGAGGACCCAGAGGAGGAGACCGAGCAGGACTCCAACGAGGAGCCCGACGAGCAGGAGTAGACTTGTTACCCTGTTGGACGACTCAGGACACCTACCTTAGTATGTAGGAGCGTGTAGCTACGCCCTCACTAGTCTTGAGTTGTGTTATCTATGGTATTGTATTAGTGGTTTGCTTCATGGTGTGTGTGTGTGTGCGACGTGAGTTGTGGAATGCATCCACATCCACGTCATTTGTATATAGGCTTGTTAGTGTGTTGTGCAAGTTGTGGAATGCATTAGCATCCTGTCCACATCCGCACTAGTTGATTAATGGATTTGCTTACTATATATATGTTTCCCTTGATGCATGTAGTTGGGACCGTTTACCATAGCGTACCCTTCTATAATCTCATCTATTATCCTAAAGTTTCAGTTATTCCCTATACAGATGGCTGGTAGAGGCAGAGGTCGTGGAAGGGGTGTTGTACCCCAAGATGATGAAGTTGGAGGATCGCCAGGATGGATAGGTAGGGGTGCTCGAGAAGCCCCAGCAGCGCAGCAGATGCCGCAAATGATGGCCCTTCAAACCCAACTACTCAACAACCTTACCCAGATAGTTACCAATATGCAGCAAGCACCACCACCACCACCACTTTTTCCACCCAGATCCTTCCTAAGGGACTTTCTTAACACCCATACACCCACCTTTGCCACAGTTAGTGAGCCAATGGATGCCGATGATTGGCTTCGAGCAATTCAGAGCAAGTTGAGGCTCATTCAATGTGAAGGAAGGGAGAAGGTACTGCTAGCTTCTCACCAACTCCAAGGACCTGCAGTCGACTGGTGGACTGCTTTCACTAAAGCCCATCAGAACCCGGAGAATATCACTTGGGAAGAATTCAAGACCAATTTCCATAATCACTTTGTGCCTGAAGGAGAAGTCCAAGCAAGGCGTGAGGAGTTTCTCATGTTAAAGCAAGGCCGTATGACTGTGCGAGCTTACTTGAACACATTCACACAGTTATCTCGCTACGCACTGACAGATGTGGATACGGATTCCAAGAAGCAGTTCTGTTTCAAGAATGGACTTGACAAGGAGTTGAAGTTCGCCATGTCTTCCAGTGACTACAGCAGCTTTCAGAAGTTGGTTGACAAGACTTTTGAAGTAGAGAGGACCAAGAAGGAGCTGGACAATGATGACAGAAAGAGGAAGTTGGCTCTAGGACATGCCTCTAGTAGCAATGTACGCCCTCATTTCGCCCCTCAGCCCGCAACACCCATGATCGCCCTATGAACTCCTACTCGGGTCAGAGGTACCCAAACTCCAACTACAGGCCACCCATACCCTACAACCAGCAGATGCGCCAGCAACAACAATCTCCACACCAACCAATGCAACCCCCTCGCCAGCAGATGCAACCACCTCACCCGTTGGCACCAGCTAACTGTCCCAATGGTCAACCACCGAGGAATCAACCGGGGGGTAACAAGGGCCAGAACAATGCTGCAGGAGTTCAGTGTTACAAGTGTGGAGAACTAGGACACTACTCCAACAATTGTCCAAAGAAGCAACATAACCCACTTGGGCGTGTCAATCATGTGACATTGGAGCAAGCTCAAGAAGCACCTGACGTGGTGATCGGTATGTTTCCTGCTAATTCACACCTCGCCACAGTATTGTTTGATTCGGGTGCTACCCATTCTTTCATATCCAAAGATTTCGTAAAGAAACATGGCATGATAGTTACATTCTTGAGTCGAGCAATGGTAATAAACTCTCCTGGAGGAGAGATGGTAGCAAGGCATGTATGCCCTAATGTGGGTCTAAATATAAGGGGGGTAGTCTTGGGAATGGACTGGCTAACAAGGAATCAAGGAGTCATTCACTGTGCAACCAGGACAGTTTGCTTAACGCATCCAGATGGCACTACAGTGGATTTCAGGCCAGATCAGACACAAGAGGCAATTGTACAACTCAACCATCTTGAGAGTACAGAAGACATCAGGTTTGTGAGTGAGTTTCCGGATATATTTCTAGATGACTTACCAGGTATGCCCCCTGATCGAGAGATTGAGTTTATCATTGAGTTAGTACCTGGAACGGCCCCAATATATAAGAGGTCATATGGAATGGATGCTAAACAACTAGCTGAACTAAAGGATCATATTAAGGAGTTACTAGGGAAAGGGTATATTCGTCCTAGCTTATCGCCTTGGGGAGCACCGGTTATATTTGTACCTAAGAAGGATGGTACCCAAAAGTTGTGTGTGGATTACTGAAAGTGCATCTAGGATCCTCGTGGGTTTTGGATGATTGATGACGACAATTAAGTATCTAATGAGCTCAGTGATCTTAAGCACAGGTGTGGATTCAAGCGGAAACACAAACCCTAAAAAAGGAAAAGGATGAAAATGGCGATGTCGACTCGAAAAGAAGAAACTAGGGTTTCTAGCGTGTCGAGTTTAGACTAGCCATATGTGTATGAGGATGTGTGTGTAACATGCATTGAGATCAAGTTGGGAGCTCAAAGCGGTTTAGAGATCAAAACCTATTGAGAGAAGAGAGTTGGAAGTAGTCTGGCAGGAGTGGTCGGACTAGTCCGTGCAGGTGGTCGGACTAGTCTGCTCCTGGCCGGCCAAGTCCGTTTTAAGCTGGACTAGAAGGGTCTGACTGATTTCGGACTAGTTCATAGTGGGACGGACTAGTCCGGGTAGTCATGGAGTGAGTTTTCGGGACTAAGTCCCAAAACCACGAACTTGTCCATTTTAGTCTGGACCAAAAGGTCCTGACTGAGATCGGACTAGTCCGCCCTGTGGGCCGGACTAGTCCGGATTGGTGAGAAAGTTGGTGCTTCAGCGACTAAGTCTAGGAGGCCGGACGAGTACGCCCTTGGGGCCGGACTAGTCCGTGGTCTCCAGACTAGTCCGTTTTCACACGGAACAAAAGGTTTTGTGTGAGATCAGACTAGTCTGGTTTGGACCAGACTAGTCCGTTTTGAAGTGACCGTTTGAATTTGAAGTTTGGCGGGTAGCGTGATGATTTCTGCACAGTGCGACAGTTGTCAGGGACATCAGTGGTCCCAAAGGTCGGACTAGTCCGCCCAACTGTTGAAGTCAGCAGTATGGGCTGGGAACCTCTATAAATAGAGGACCCTGGGTTCATTTGAACCATTCCTTGAGAACTTTGAAACCCTAGCGCTGCCACAACAAACTTTGATCCTCCAAAAGCCTCCTTCTTGCCTACCTTCCCTCTAAAACTAATTCTTGTATGGATTAGGGTTTGGTGAGATGAAGAAGAGGAAGAACACCGCTCTAGGCTCTCGGTTTTATCTCTTGCACTTGTTGAATCTTTGTGATCTGTGGCTTGAGTCATCTTTATGATTTGTAATCATATTTGTGGTGGGAGCCTCAGATTGTGAGAAGCCCCAACAAATCTTGTATTCACCCTTTGTGATAGTGGAGAACCAAGTTAGGCCCTTTTGGTAAACTTGGTGGGGGAAGGGTTGTTGAACCCGGTCCTTCGTGGGCTCCTCAACGGGGACGCAGATTCCTTTGTAGGATCAAACCTCGGGATAAAATCCTTGTGTCCCTTGTGTACATGGCTTTCACTTATCGCACATTGCTTCTAGGGTTAGCTTTACCGTATTTGTTCATCACTCTTGTTTCATTGTGATCCTTAGTCTCATACTTGTTCCATAACTTGTTAAGGTTCACTAAGTCATTCCAACATACTTTGCATTACAAGAATGGAACTAAGACTTGTTAGAAACACTTTTTAGGCTTTCCCTGCAGGAGGACCAGACTAGTCCGCCCCTAGACCGGACTAGTCCGCCCCCTGAGTACTGATCTCGTTTTATTAAGTCATTTCACCCCCCCCTCTAGGCAACTTTCAATTGGTATCAGAGCAGGACTCTCCCAAAGAGTCTAACAACTCGGAGAGAAGATGGTCGGAGTGGGGTATGACGAGGTCTCGACCAATGAGATCCAAGCAACCTAAGAGGAGGTGCTTGTCTACCAAGACAAGTTGACGGATGACGAAGAGACTCGCCAGCTCAAGGCGAAACTTCAAGAGAAGTTGAAGATTCCAAAGGTGGACACTTCAACCTCTACAACGGGTGGCACGACCAACTACAACCAACAAGGCTACAACTATGAACGCCTTGTCTCCAACAACCACCACATTTCCATCCCATTGGAGAAGCCTCCTCAATTCGATGGAACCGACTACGGGGTGTGGAAGCACAGCATGAAGATCCATCTAGTTTCACTCAACCCCTCATTGTGGCAAATTGTGTTGACCGGGGTGCATATACCGAAGAATGAAGAAGACATCACTCTGGAGCAAGCCGTGCTCCTTCACCGCAATGCCCCAGCGGCCGGAGTGATCATCTCATCTCTCTCAAGAGATGAATTCAACCGAGTAGATGGACTTGAGGTGCCAAAGATATTTGGGACACCCTCAGGACGGCTCATGAAGGCAATCGGGTCGTGAAGGAAGCAAAGATTGAGCTCATTGAAGGAGAGCTCGGGAGGTTTGCCATTATGGATGGTGAATCTTCCCAAGAGATGTACAATCGCCTAAAGTTGCTCATCAACAAGAGCAGATCTTATGGCTGCACCAAGTGGACGGACCACGAGGTGATGAAGAGGATGATTCGGTCACTCATGCCTAGAAACATATCTATTTGCTCCATGATACGAGAAAGCTTGGGGTTTGCCAAAATGACCCCGAAGGAGGTCCTAGGGAGGATCATCAACCACGAGATCATGGAGAAGGAGGCGCTCTTCTACAACGACCTCCAAAGGTTCACCGCTTCGAAGATGAAGGATGTTGCACTCAAAGCGACATCCTCCTCAAAAGATCAAAACAAGGATGATGAGGAGAGCCTTGACACCGATGAGGAAGATGCCCTCTTCATTAACAATTTCAAGAGGATGATGAGGAGAAGAAAAGGAGGATACAATCATGAGAGCAAGGGCAAAGAAAAAGCAAGTCCCAAAAAAAAAGAGGGCTTGCTACAATTGTGGCGAGTACTGGCACTTCATTGTGGATTGCCCACATGAAGAGGGCAAGAAGAAGAAGGAGGGAAAGCCTCAAGAAAAGAAGTTCTACAAGAAGAAGAGGCCCTCCGGTCATGCTCACTTAGGCAAGTAATGGGACTCTAACGATGAGTCCTCCTCCGAAGACGAGGAGAAGGTGGCAACCATAGCCATCGGGGGGAGCTCCAAGGGAAGCAAGCTTTTCCCCAACCTCTACGACCACAAGCAAACTTGCCTCATGGAAAACCAAGGAAGGAGAAAGGTTACTTCTAACTCATCCTCTTCCATATCTTCTCATGATGATTTTGATAGTGCTACTGAAAACGAACACATGCTTAAGGACATAAATAATAGCACTTTGCGTAGAATGAAATTGCTCTCGGATGAAATTTTTTAGAAGGAGGAGCTCATAGATAGGCAAGAGGACATGCTTATCCATGAAAAGGAGAGATGTAAAGAGCTCATTGAGCTTGAGAGAGAGAAGAGCAAGGCATTAGAGCATGAACTTGCTCTAAGCAAGAAAACATGCTCAAGTCTTGAGGAGACAACCATTGAGTTCAAGGACGAACTTGGCAACTTGGCAAAAGTTAACAAGATCCTTGAGACTCAAGTTGAGTACCTCAATACTAATGTAGCCTCTTCCTCCAAAAGCTCATCCTCCTCAAAGGTTGCATCCGAAGCAATATCTACTTGCAAATGTTCTAACTTGATCCTTAAATTAAAGGATGAGCTTAAATTGACTCAAGGCAAACAAGCACCTAAGGGTGGCATCTTTGACAAAGAGAAGGTGGCGTATGCACGAATGCATACACCAACACAAGACCTCCCTATGTCAAAGATGGTCTTGGTTATACTAGAGGTAGAAAGAAAAATGCTAAAACCTTCAAGTATGGGAAAGACTTGATTGTCTTTGTCAAGGGAAGCTCATCCCCAACTAAAATTGGGAAGAATACTTCAACTTGCACTAACTTGCCTAAATCTGAACTGCATCCTCTCTTTCATGATTTTGATGCGTCTTATGTTTTAATGAGGAACAAGTATGGCAAAGTATATGCTAGATATGTTGGGCCACTCCGCAAGAGCCCCAAGCCTTGTGTGTGGGTGCCCAAGTGCCTCACTACTAACGTCAAAGGACTCAACTCTGCTTGGGTACCTAAAAGGAAGCCATAATCTTGTTTTGTAGGCGTACTCCTCCGGTGGATCCAAATGGGTGCTCGATAGTGGATGCACAAACCACATGACCGGAGAGAGGAGAATGTTCGTGGAGTATGAGCAACATGATGATCCAAATGAAGGAATCCTCTTTGGGGACAATAGCCGAGGGAAAATCCTTGGCTCCGGTAAAATTGTCATTTCCCCCCAACATACTCTTTCTCACGTTTTGCATATTGATTCTCTAGACTATAACCTCTTGTCTATATCACAACTATGTGACAAGGGTTATAATTGTGTTTTTACTAATGAGGGTGTGAGCGTCCTTAGAAGAAGTGATGACTCAATCGCTTTTAAGGGTGTGCTCAAGGGAAAGCTTTATCTTGTGGGTTTCACCTTGGATAAAGCTCAACTTGACACATGCTTAATGGCGAAAACCAACATGGGATGGCTTTGGCATAGAAGGCTAGCCCATGTTGGGATGAGGAGCTTGCAAAAGCTTCTTAAGGGCGAGCACATCTATGGTTTGAAGAATGTTGTCTTTCAAAGGATAGGCCATGTAGTGCTTGCGTGGGGAAGCAAGTAGGAGCTCAACACCCCTCCAAGAACATCATGACGACGACAAGACCTTTGAAACTGCTACACATGGACCTTTTCGGGCCAATAACCTACATTAGCATAGGCGGTAACAAATATGGTCTTGTTATTGTTGATGATTTTTCTCGTTTCACTTGGGTATTTTTCTTACATGATAAGGGTGAGACTCACGGTGTCCTCATGAGGTTCTTGAGGATAGCTCAAAATGAGCTCGCCTCAAGAATCAAGGCTATAAGGAGCGACAACGGCACTGAGTTCAAGAATACTCAAGTGGAAGAATTCTTGGATGAGGAGGGCATCAAGCATGAATTTTCATCCCCATACTTCCCTCAACAAAATGGGGTGGTGGAAAGGAAGAATAGGACACTCATTGAGATGTCAAGGACGATGCTTGATGAGTACAAGACATCGGACCGGTTTTGGGCGGAGGCGGCTAACACCGCTTGCCACGCCGTCAACCAATTGTACCTCCACCGCCTCCTCAAGAAGACCCCCTACGAGCTTCTAGTTGGTAAGAAACCCAATGTCTCTTACTTTCGTGTCTTTGGGAGCAAATGCTATATTCTCAACAAGAAGCCTAGGACTTCAAAGTTCGCTTCAAAGTTCGATGAAGGTTTCTTACTTGGTTATGATTCAAACACCCACGCCTACCGTGTCTTCAACAAATCCTCCGGGATTGTTGAAATAGCACGCGACGTGGTGTTTGATGAAACTAATGGCTCCCAAGTGGAGCAAGTTTATCAAAGTGTGCTAGATCAAGAATACTCTCCACAAGAAGCTCTTAGAAGGATGGCACTTGGAGATATTCGTCCACAAGAACAAACTCAAAGCTCAAGTGACCAACCACAAGATGATTGAAGCCATCTCCCACGTGATCAAGTTGAAGATGGACAAGTGGCACCTCAACATGATCAAGAAGACAAAAGTCAAGAGGGAAGCATACATCAAGGGGGAGACCAAGAAGAAGAAGAGGATGATGATGACTCAAGAGTTCAACCTCCACATCCTCATGTGCATCAAAGTGTTCAACGGGATCACCCCGTTGACAATATTCTAGGCGACATTACAAAAGGGGTAATCACTCGTTCTCGTGTTGCTAACTTTTGTGAACATTACTCCTTTGTCTCTTCTTTGGAGCCCCATAAGGTTGAAGACGCATTGAGAGACCCGGATTGGGTGGTGGCCATGCAAGAGGAACTCAACAACTTTGAGAGGAACAAAGTTTGGGAGCTTGTCAAGCGTCCACAAGCAAATGTTGTGGGCACCAAGTGGGTGTTCCGCAACAAGCAAGATAAGCACGGCGTTGTGACAAGGAACAAAGCACGACTTGTGGCCAAGGGGTACTCACAAGTCGATGGTTTGGATTTTGATGAAACCTTTGCTCCCATAGCTAGGCTAGAGTCAATTCGTATATTACTTGCCTTTGCTACTCACCATGATTTTAAGCTTTACCAAATGGACGTCAAGAGTGCGTTCCTAAATGGCCCAATCAAGGAGGAAGTCTATGTGGAGCAACCACCGGGCTTTGAAGACCAAGACTTCCCAAACCATGTCTTCAAATTGCGTAAGGCTCTCTATGGCCTCAAACAAGCTCCTAGAGCTTGGTATGAGTGCCTTAGAGACTTTTTGATTCAAAATGGTTTTAAGATAGGAAAAGCTGATTATACTCTCTTTACAAAGCACTTTAATGATGATCTCTTTGTGTGCCAAATATATGTCGATGACATCATATTTGGTTCTACTAATAAAGTGTTTTGTGATGAGTTTTCTAAGATAATGACAGAGAGATTTGAGATGTCCATGATGGGGGAGTTGAAGTTCTTTTTGGGTTTCCAAGTCAAGCAACTCAAAGAAGGCACGTTCATAAGTCAAACAAAGTACACTCAAGACATATTAAAGAAGTTCGACATGGACAAGGACAAACCCATCAAGACTCCAATGGCAACTAATGGACATCTAGACCTCAACAAAGATGGTCCAAGTGTGGACCAAAAGGTATATCGTTCCATGATTGGTTCTTTGTTATATCTTTGTGCATCTAGACCAGATATTATGCTTAGTGTGTGTATGTGTGCACGTTTTCAAGCTGCACCTAAGGTGTAACATTTGACCGCCGTTAAGAGAATTCTTAGATATTTAGTTCACACACCTAGCCTAGGACTTTGGTACCCCAAAGGATCCAAGTTTAAACTCATTGGCTACTCCGATGCAGATTATGCGGGGTGCAAAGTTGATAGGAAGAGCACATCCGAGACATGTCAATTCTTGGTTAGATCCTTAGTGTCTTGATCCTCCAAGAAACAAAACTCCATTGCTCTTTCCAGAGCCGAAGCGGAGTATGTCGCAGCCGGAAGTTGTTGTGCACAACTTCTTTGGATGTGACAAACTCTAAGGGATTATGGTATAAACTTGCGCCACATTCCACTCCTATGTGACAATGAGAGCGCCATCAAAATAGCCCATAATCCAGTTGAGCATTCGAGGGCAAAGCACATTGATATTAGACACCACTTCTTAAGAGATCATTCCTTGAAGGGGATATAGTGATTTCCCATGTGAGAACCGAGAACCAACTAGCCGATATATTCACCAAGCCCCTAGATGAGAAGCGCTTTTGTGAGCTTAGGAGTGAGCTCAATATATTAGATTCTCAAAATGCGGCTTGAAACATGCACATCTGAATATTTTATTTACACCTTATTCAAAAGAACGCATGTGTTTGAGAAATTTATCTCTATCTCAATTTTCTCCAAAATATTTGAAAAACTATTGACTTTGTGAGTTATGGTCATAGTTTGATTGTTGATTGCTTACTGACCATATTCATAAAGTTTTGTTGTGGCAATATGTCCAAAAGGATTCACTATAGTGGCTAAAACTCAAATTTATATGTTTTCAGTCTTTTAGGACCGGACTAGTCCGCCCTATGGCCGGACAAGTCCGTATATGGACTAATTTGGGTCTGGTCCGCTGATCAGACTAGTCCAGCACCCATACAGGACTAGTCTGTCCCCTGGGGACTTAAACCCCCCAGGTGGCTGACCCCTCCTCTTCTCCACTTTTACTTTTCTCTCTCCCACGCGCACACAACATCCCTCCTTGGGCGATTTTCGATTCCACCACCAAAAACTATTTCCAATCCATGCATTGGGAGCCCCGGAGGTGTGGGAGACTTTTCCCAATCATTCCCATTGCGATCCATCCCTTATTTCATCGATTTGTCAAGATTCGAAGAGGTATCCCTCTCTTTTCAAAAACCTACCTCATTCTTGATTCATAGGGTTTTTGATAGGTCCCTCTTCGTTAAAGTTGCTCCTAGCATCCTTGTGAACATCACCTAGGAGTATTGCGACTTGTTTCCAAGATTTTTCGAAAAACCGTTAGAGTTAGGGTTTATCGTATGCAACCCGGACTAGTCCGGTGCCAGGCGGACTAGTCCGCCCCTAGGACGGACAAGTCTGGTGTACACAGGCCAAACCCTAACTTTGGCTGTCTCTCGTGATTTCTTTCGCAATATTCCACCTTCTTGACCTTCTATCCCATGTTTTCCTCCTACTTCAGCAGCGATGGCAGCTACTTGCCGTTCCGCTTCTCCACCCACTGACCCCGAGTGGGAGACGGAGCAGCCTCGCCTTGCCGATGAAAGGGCACGTGCTGAGGTTGAGGCTGCCAAGAAACTTCTCGAGCAGCAAGAGCGAGCAAAGGCAACAAAGAAACAACAAGCTAGGGCCGCTGCTACGGCCTACAATGAAGATGAAGCTTTGGCTCGTGCCATTGAGGAGTCCCGCAAGGAACTCCGCAAGAAGAAGCGAGAGGACCGCGAGGCTCACAACTCTCAGGATGCCACAGCACAAGTCTCCAAAAGGAAGAGACTTGTGACCATGGGAGAGAAGGAAATGGGCAAGAAGCAAGCCCAAGAAGAAGTTGCCAAACGCCGGATCGAGAGAGATCCGAAGAAGGGCAAGGCCCCGGCTCCTGTCGAGCCCAAGAAAAAGAAGCCCTCTGTGAAGGTACCGGCAAAGAAGGCCAAGGGCGTAGTCATCAAGGAGAAGGGGCAGGCCAAACCCATTGGTCCCCTGGAAGTTCACACTCCTGAGAGGAACCCTAATCGGCGGCGTGAGTTGGCTGCGAATGTCTTCCATGGGAAAGGAGGGGACAAGGCCAGGAAATTACAGACAGAAAGAGTCTACAAGTATGAAAGGAGCACTGCTGACCCACAGTTTTGGTGCGACTTTCGTTGTGACTATTACCGTCTGGTCTACCAGAACATGAAGAAGCCAGTAATCGAAGCACAATGGGTAGACTGGGGGTATATGGCCCAGAAGAAACAATCTGCTTTTGATGCGGTGATTGAGGCAGCTGAGCGTCATGAGCTCAAGGGCATCATGGGATTCAAGTACAACTGGAATGTTGAGTTCATCCTGCAGTTCTACTCCACCATCTACTTCACCACTCAAGGTGATAGACAGATCATTTGGATGACTCATGGGGAGCAATACTCAATCACATTTGCAGAGTTTGCCACGATTCTCGGAATTAAGGCTCATTTGGATCATGAGATCATTATCTCTAACCTCAAGGCCGTAGACAGAGATGAGCTGGCCTTTATGTATCCCAGTCATGTTCAATATGATGTCGGGCATGCTCGCAACATCAAGCCTTTCTATAGCATCCTGAACAGGATTCTGAGGAGGACAATAGCACCCAAGGATGGTGAATCAGGGGTGATCCAAGGCAATCTAAGGCACCTGCTGCTCCTTATTGATGGCGATGAGAAGTTCAACCTAGTTGACTACATCTTCGACGACATCTTCAACATCTCGCATACCCCTAATCGTGCTTGTGGGTATGCGCCCTACATCATGTATATCATTGAGAAGGTGTCAGGCTTGACCTTCGTCAAGGATGTGACTCATCGCCCGTTTCATCCTCAGACGCCTCCTTCAGTGCCGCCTCCCCTGCGCCAGAAGAATGCGGAGCCTCCCTCTCACTCTGCAATGCCAGCACCTCACCCCGTGGCACCTCCTTCTCCGCCTCCGCCTCAGTCGATGAGCGCTTTCTTCAAGTGCTTCAAGGCTATCTTCACCTCCTACCGGAAGCAAGAAATCCGGAATCAACGGGCACACAAGCGCCAAGAGAAGTACCTCAAGGCAGTGTGTGACAAGCTTGAGCTCCCCATGTCACCTCCGGAGGAGAGTGATGGCGAGATCACGTCGTTCCCTGACTTCACCGTCGATGAGCTCACCCAGCTCCAAGAGGACGTGAGCTCTTCCCGGGCGGCTCCCTCGGCACAGGTCTCCGATGACAACGAGGACCACGAGGACCAGGAGGCCACGGAGAGCGACTCCGATGATGAGGCGGGTGATAGTGAGGAGGATTACGACTAGTGGATAGGCCTCGTTGTTCCCCTCTTCTTTTCCTTTTTGGTGTCTTGATGCCAAAGGGGGAGAGGTAGATGGGGAGAGTTGTGGAGAGTTAGATGTGTGGAGAGTAGCCCTTATTTTGGATCCTTGGACATGTTGCACTTCTTATTGTAATATTTATGTCATTTGAATGTTTAAATTTGTGCAAGACTATGTTTTGAATGTTTAATATCAATATGATGCTTTGAATGTATATCTTTTCATCATACTCATATTTAATATGTCTTGTCACAAATGTTGAGCACAACACGTAGGCACCCCACCATAACGTGTGTGTGTGTATGAAGGACTTCCTCAATCTTCTTTTTATGATGCATTCATTGAGGGGGAGTTACCAAAATTTATACTTTTATATGTGAAGACTTAATGTGTTGTCATCAATCACCAAAAAGGGGGAGATTGAAAGTGCATCTAGGATCCCTGTGGGTTTTGGATGATTGATGATGACAATTAAGTATCTAATGAGCTTAGTGATCTTAAGCACAGGTGTGAATTCAAGTGGAAACACAAACCCTCAAAAAGGAAAAGGATGAAAACGACGATGTCGACTCAAAAAGAAGAAACTAGGGTTTCTAGCGTGTCGAGTTTAGACTAGCCATATGTGTATGAGGATGTGTGCGTAAAGTGCATTGAGATCAAGTTGGGAGCTCAAAGCGGTTTAGAGATCAAAACCTATTGAGAGAAGAGAGTTGGAAGTAGTCTGGCAAGAGTGGCCGGACTAGTCCGTGCAGGTGGCCGGACTAGTCCGCTCCTGGCCGGCCAAGTCCGTTTTCAGCCGGACCAGAAGGGTCTGACTGAGTTTGGACTAGTCCGTAGTGGGACGGACTAGTCCGGGTAGTCATGGAGTGGGTTTTCAGGACTAAGTCCCAAAACCACAGACTTGTCCATTTTATTCCGGACCAAAAGGTCCTGACTGAGATCGGACTAGTCCGCCCTGTGGGTCGAACTAGTCCGGATTGGTAAGAAAGTTGGTGCTTCAGCGACTAAGTCTGGGAGGTCGGACGAGTCCGCCCTGGGGGCCGGGCTAGTCCGTGGTCTCCAGACTAGTCCGTTTTCACATGGAACAAAAGGTTCTGTGTGAGATCGGACTAGTCCGGTTTGGAACGGACTAGTCTGTTTTGAAGTGACCGTTTGAATTTGAAGTTTGGCGGGTAGCGTGATGATTGCCGCGTAGTGCAACAGTTGTTAGGGACGTCAATGGTCCCAAAGGCTGGACTAGTTCGGGCCGTAGGCCGGACTAGTCCGCGCAACTGCTGAAGTCGGCAGTATGGGCTGGGAACCTCTATAAATAGAGGACCCCTGGGTTCATTTGAACTATTCCTTGAGAACTTTGAAACCCTAGCACCGCCACAGCAAACTTTGAGCCTCCAAAATCCTCCTTCTTGCCTACCTTCCATCTAAAACTAATTCTTGTGTGGATTAGGGTTTGGTGGGGTGAAGAAGAGGAAGAACGCCGCTCTAGGCCCTCGGTTTGATCTCTTGCACTTGTTGAATCTTTGTGATCTGTGGCTTGAGTAATCTTTGTGATTTGTAATCATATTTGTGGTGAGAGCCTCAGATTGTGAGAAGCCCCAACGAATCTTGTATTCACCCTTTGTGATAGTGGAGAACCAAGTTAGGCCCTTGTAAACTTTGTGAGGGAAGGGTTGTTGAACCCGGTCCTTCATGGGATCCTCAATGGGGACGTAGATTCCTTTGTGGGATCGAACCTCGGGATAAAATCCTCGTGTCCCTTGTGTACTTGGCTTTCACTTATCCCACATTGCTTCTAGGGTTAGCTTTATCGTATTTGTTCATCACTCTTGTTTTATTGTGATCCTTAGTCTCATACTTGTTCCATAACCTGTTAAGGTTCACTAAGTCATTCCAACATACTTTGCATTACAAGAATCGAACTAAAACTTGTTAGAAACACTTTTTAGGCTTTCCCTGCAGGAGGACCGGACTAGTCTACCCCTGGACCGAACTAGTCCGCCCCTGAGTACTGATCTCGTTTTATTAAGTCATTTCAGGTCGATTAGCCTATTCACCCCCTCTAGGCAACTTTTAATTACCGTGCCTTAAATGCAGTAACAATCAAGAATAAGTACCCACTACCAAGAATCGAAGATTCGTTTGATCAATTGAGAGGAGCATGTGTGTTCTCTAAAATTGATCTTCGCTCGGGTTATCACCAACTGAAGATTAGACCCTGAGATATCCCCAAGACTGCATTTGTATCTCGATATGGACTATATGAGTATACAGTTATGTCATTTGGATTGACCAATGCTCCTGCCTATTTTATGAATCTGATGAACAAGGTATTCATGGAGTACTTGGAAAAGTTTGTAGTGGTGTTCATCGACGACATACTTATCTACTCCAAGACTGAAGAAGAGCATGAGGAGCACATCAGGATGGCTCTACAGAAGCTTTGCCAACATCAACTATATGCCAAACTTAGTAAGTGTGAGTTTTGGCTAAAGGAAGTATCATTTTTGGTTCATGTAATATCTGAAGGAGGTATAGCAGTGGATCTGGGTAAAGTGGCAGATGTTCTTAAATGGGAAACACCTGAGAGTGTACATGATACACGCAGATTCTTGGGCATGGCGGGTTATTATCGACGATTCATTGAGGGATTTTCAAAGATCTCTCGTCCACTAACCAAGTTGCTTAAGAAAGGAGTTGCATTCAAGTGGACCCCCGAATGTGAAGTGAGCTTTGCCGAACTGAAGAAGAGGTTAACTAGTGCACCAGTATTGGTGATGCCTGATATGCAGAAGGAGGTTGTAGTTTATTGTGATGCATCCGGTCATGGTTTAGGATGTGTCTTAATGCAAGGAGTACATGTTGTAGCCTATGCTTCAAGACAGCTTCGGAAACATGAGAGGAATTATCCAACCCATGATTTGGAGTTGGCAGCTGTTGTCCATGCATTGAAGATATGGAGACACTACTTAATGGGAAAAAGAACCGAGATATACACGGATCACAAGAGCTTGAAGTACATATTTACACAACCAGATCTTAATCTTAGACAACATCATTGGTTGGAGTTAATAAATGATTTTGATGTGGGAATCAACTACCATCCGGGGAAAGCTAATGTGGTCGCTAATGCACTAAGTAGAAAAGGACAATGTAATAATTTGACAGTACAAACTCTTCAACCCTAGTTATGTGAAGAGTTCGCGAGGTTAAACTTATGCCTAGTGTCTAGCACTGAAGCAGTTGCTATGGAAGTGGATTCAACCCTTGAACGTGATATACGAGAAGGACAAAAGAATGACGAGAAGGTCAAGGAGATCAAGCAATTAATGAAGAAAGGGAAAGCTCCAAACTTTAGAGAGGGTGAAGAAGGAGGATTTGTGTTCCGGATATAAAAGAAAATTAGAGAGTTGATACTAAGGGAAGCTCATGACACATCATACTCCATTCATCCCGGAAGCACGAAGATGTATCAAGATCTTAAAGATCGATATTGGTGGCATGAAATGAAACGGGATGTACCAGAATATGTGGCCATATGTGATACATGTCAATTGATTAAGGCAGAACATCAAAGACCAGCAGGGTTATTGCAACCAATCAAAGTGCCAGCATGGAAGTGGGAAGAAATCAGCATGGATTTTATTGTGGGACTACCAAGAACACAATTTGGATATGATTCTATATGGGTTATAGTGGATCGTTTGACTAAAGTTGCCCACTTTATTCCTGTGAAGGAAACCTACAACAGTCCCAAGTTGGCGGAACTGTATATCTCCAGGGTTGTATGCTTATACAGAGTTCCTAAGAAGATAATCTCAGATCGAGGCACTCAATTTACCTCAAGATTTTGGCAGAAGTTGCATGAGTCAATGGATACCCGCTTAAATTTTAGTTTGGCATATCATCCTCAGACTGATGGTCAGACAGAACGTACCAACCAAATATTAGAAGACATGTTGAGAGCGTGTGCTTTAAAGAATAGCCAAGTTGGGATAAGAATCTGCCATATGCCGAATTCTCTTATAACAACAGTTATCAAGCCAGTTTGAAGATGTCTCCTTTTGAAGCATTGTATGGGCGAAGATGTAGGACACCGTTGTTTTGGAATCAGACTGGAGAAAGTCAAGTTTTTGGGCCTGATGTATTGAAAGAGGTCGAACGACAAATACAAGAAATTTGAAAGAATCTAAAGGCAGCTCAAACAAGACAGAAAAGTTATGTGGATACTTGAAGGTGTGATCTAACATTTGAGATTGGTGATTATGTGTACCTGAAAGTGTCACCCATGAGAGGGTTGAGAAGATTTAAAGTAAGAGGCAAATTGTCACCCCGCTACATTGGTCCATTCAAGATATTAGAACAACGAGGTGAAGTGGCTTATCAACTTGAGCTCCCACCGCACTTGTCAGATGTACATAATGTATTCCATGTATCACAGCTTCAGAAGTGTTTAAGAGTGCCTGAAGAACAGTTACCTATGGAAGCGGTAGATGTACAGGAAGATTTGTCTTATGTGGAACAGCCTGTAAAGATATTTGAGACATTAGAAAAGGTTACCAGAAACAAAGTCATTCGCATGTGTAAAGTGCAATGGAAACATCACTCAGAGGCAAAAGCAACATGGGAAAGAGAAGAAGATCTCAAGGCAGAATTCCCTTATCTTTTCTCCTAGGACGTCCGAATTGCGAGGGTGAGATTCCTTTTAAGGGGGGTAGAGTTGTAACACTCATATTTTATGTAAATAAAAATAAACAAATTATAGTGCATTCAAGTGTGCATTTTTGTGTAAAATTTTGAATTCAAATGAGTAGAAAACGTTGAAGTTTGAATTTGAAATCAAATCAAAAGAAAAGGAAATGAAAAAGAAAAAGAAAAGAGCAAAACGCCCCTAATGGGCCAAAACCCACCCCGGCCCATCTTCTCCCCCCTCTCACCCGCGGCCCAACCAATCCCCTCCTTCCCTCTCTCTCTCTGCGTCATGGACCCCACCTGTCATCCCCCACCTCAAGCAACTGCCGCCTCTCTCTCTGTCCCACGCCACGCCGCGTGCCACCTCCCTCCAACCACTCCACCACGCGCCTATTCACCCCGAAAAACTGCCCAACACGACACCACAAACCGCAGCCTTCTTCCCCTCTTTAAATTGCCGCCCTCCCCTTTCTTTCTCCCTCTCCACATCTAACCCTAGCCCTCACCGTCGCTGAGGTTAGACGCGCACGTTCCCGACTATCCGACAGTTGTATCCCTTCCCTCCCCCCTCTAAACTCTTTACCTTGTCACCAGGACCACGCCGAGCAAGATTTAGTGGAGAGAACGCCAGGGTTTCGCCGTGTTCGACGGGTGCTGACGCCGATCGCCGCCGCCGCTCGTCGTCGACCCTTCTCCGACCGATTTCGGACCCCGAAACCCCTAGGTATGCTCCCCTCTTCTCCCTCTTTCGTTTAGTGTTAAATACGCATGCGTTAGACGAGATTTTGGCGCGACCAGCGTCGACGGGGCGACGTGGCCGCTTCTCGGCCGTTTGTTTCAGGCCGACGGCTCAGATTAGAAGGCCATACCGGTTCGGCTATATTACATCTCGTGTGTTCATTTCAAAATCAATGGCCCACATTGAAAGCTTCATTTTCCGCTGCCGCAATTACACTGAGACCCCTAGAATCTTGTGGGCTACCCCCTGGAATTCTCTAGAATTCAAATCTAGCCCCTAGGTTTAGCAAGCTAGCCCCTGGACTCTCTGAAAATGGATTTAATCAAATAAATAAGCAATCTAACCCCTGGAAATTGGTGGGATCATGTTTCTAGCCCCTGTACAGTATAGGAAAATTACCAGCTAGCCCCTGAGGTTTTATTTAATTGCTGAATATTGTTTACATGAGTATTTAATGTGTAGAAAATAGATAAAAAGGGTAAATAAATATAAAAATAGTAGGAAAATTTGTATAAAATATTTTTATGCTGTAATAAAATGTAGAGTGCAAATAAAATATATTTTGACCATGGAAAATTTAATAAAAATGTTTAAAATACATTTTTGCCATAGAAAATTCAATAAAAATGACTTTAGCCCATAAATAAATCTTAAAAATGTGAAAATGAATATAAATGCATATTTTGGATATGTAAAATTATAAATGCTTCGTAGGGACGCATTAGTATAGAATTTTATGCTTATGTGTATGTTGTGATGCCATGTATTGTGTGCTTTTACTTATTTAGCTTTTATTTCTTTTTGCCATATTTGGGCTATATATTTAGAATCGTACTACGACCTCAAGTTTAACCTTCAAGACCAAGACTTAAACAACAATCAGGTCTTCGAAGAAGGCGAGTGCCCTTGACCATCTTGTACCAATTTTAGGATATTAGTTAGATGCATGCTAAATAAAATGATGTCATATTTCGTGATACATGCCTTGTTCCATATAATTCCTTGTCACCTAAATTGGGTTGGGAAGTAGATAGATTTTAATTATGCTTATCCATGTTTAGATTTTGGGAATGAGATTTCAAACAAATGTGACATATTATACTTTATGATTACTTTAATTATGATGGACACACAATAGTAGTTGATAGGAATTTGGTGGTTGGATAGATTTGGTATGGTGCAGTTTGCACGAGACCCGGGATTGGGTTTGGCACCACCGGATTCTAAGGACCGGTTTATGGAGGAAGCCACTAAGCTTTATAGTACCACCACGAGACTGAGATGGAGCGGCTTGGTCAATTAATTAGGTCTCTCCCGATGAACTGCTAGTAGTTGGAAGGTGTGGAGAATGATGCAGGGGTACTGCTCTGGGATCCGCATGGCTCAAAAGGGGGCTTCTGAGGTGGAGGGTTACTCCAGGAATACCTCAGCGGTGAAACCTCAGTGGGCTAGTACTAGTCGGGAGTACCTTTGTAAAGACTATGTAGTGATCTCCTGGCCTCACACCAAAGGAAGTGTGCAATGTGGTTAGCTACCACGGGCATTCAGGGAGGTTTGCTCAGTCCACCTGACAACAGGGGATGAAATCACTGCTTGTGGTAAAAGGGTACACTCTCTGCAGAGATTTGGTAAAACTGTCGTAATAGCCGTGCTCATGGACAAGAGCGGCTTGGGGCCAGTTCATAATTAGTTTATAGTTGGGAAATAGTGGTTATTTATGATTCAAGTTACATTTATCATCATTAATATGTGTTGGATTATTTATTGAATTATGATGTTGATAACTGAAAGCTAAGGTTAGGATCTAAGCATAGTGCTCAAGCCATAATTAGCCTACCCTTGTTCTAGCCAATCATGTCATTCTCTTCCCACACTTGCTGAGTACTCTATGTACTCAAGCTTTTACTTTTACATTAGAATATGAAGAAGAAGCGGCATTGGAAGACTTCTTCGTCAACCCGGAGGACTTGGTCTAGGCTGACGATCCTTCGCGCGACTGCCTGTGAAGATGGAGTCCTATTTGTCTATTTAGCCTTCTGCTGTAGTTTGAACTTTGTGAATTGTTTAGATGATCTAAATAGGTTTGTGGTATGTATTTGTAGACCTTCGGGTCATATTGTAAGACTATTTATGTACTCGAACATGGCTATGTAATGATATTTCACTTTCGTCAACACATGTACGATTCAACTGATCCTGGCGTACATGTGATTGGCGTCTGTTCATCCTTTCGATGACCCGGCGTGACAATCTATCATGTGCTTTCATATTGTTTTTTCATAAAAACTGTTGATTTAATCTGTTGTATCCTGTAATTCCGAAATGTCTGCCTCATGCTGCAACAGGCTCTACTATTTCCCTTTGAAACTATATTGTGATAGTTGTTCACGCAGAAACTTGTAAAGGTCCTTCTGCCGAATTTAGAACAGTATCAAGTTTTGACATTGAACTTGATGCATCAGTGCTTCCACTTGCAGAACCTGCCCTGATACTCATCCTTCAGGATTCAGTTATATGGGAAAAGGAAACTTCAAAATTTCTTTCTATACAAAGTTCATTTGGCGCTGGGCTGCCAACCAGCAGTACTCCTCGTCCAAGTGGCTCTGCGCGCGACGGCTGAATTTTGACTGCATAGATACCATTTTGTACTCTCCAAAGTATTAGCAGTGCACTACTTAACCCCTGAACATAAAACCGGATATTCAATACCTCGAAATATTGAAAACTGTCTAAATAAGTTCTTGGGTGGTTTTCTGAGTGATTTTATCGAAAATAAGTCTATTTAACCCTATAATGTATTGTCAATTGACTACTTAAACCTCCAAACTACGAAAATAGGTATTTTGTCCTATCACCTTTATAAACCATCTATTTCATCCCTATGCTAGTTTTAGAGAGTGACTTAACCAGGTAGATTGTTGGGATGATCTCACATGCCAAGTTGCATCAAATTAATGAGCGATGATGTTGTTATCGTCTATTGTTGAGCTTCGGCTGGACCAGGAGACAATATCGACCTAGTTGTTACCATCATTGCTCGCTGCCTCTCATTAATCTACATGTGGGCCCCACTCGCGATTCTGGTCCAACTTGATAAGCGAGGTCACACTAGCAATGTAACGTGACTAAACCGCCCTCTAAAAACAGCGTAAGCAGTGAAGGTAGACGATATTATAAAGTTAAGGGAGTAAAATGCCAACTTTTATAATTTGAGGGTTATAGTTGATTGACAATATTTTAAGGGGTTAAATACACTTATTTCTGGTGAAGTAACTCAAGAAAACCTTCAGGAGGGTTATTTATATGGTTCTCAACACTTTGACAATGAATGGAATGCAATCTAAGATATGCAATCGTGCAATCAACCACCCTAATCTATTGTATGTGCATCCTACAATTGTTGTATTTTTTAATTAACTCCCTCCACTTGGGTACTTAACCTCCTTCATCTGAGTAAAAGGTTAAGTAAAAACATGTAACAACCATACGATACAGGTCCAATGGCTAGGGGTGGGCAGAAAAATCGAACCTGAATACTGAACCTGAAAAATCCCCAACCCGAACCCGAATAACCCAAAAACCGAATGCATTTTTCGGGTAAACAATCACAAAACCCGAATTAATTTCAGGTATTCCGGGTAATAGGGTCCGATACTCGAAATACCAGAACTACCTTATTACAGATTCAAACCCAGCCCAACCGAGCGCCCTTCGTTCTGATTTTATTCGGTTGATCAGTTTGGCCCAACATGCAATGCCAGCCCACAAAGCCCACACAAACCGTAGTTCCCACTGCCTATCTTCTTCTGTGGTCTCTTGATCACGCGTCCAACCGCCCACACCCCGCCCCTCCTCGAAGTCGAAGGTTTCCGCCGCCTCAACACTCAGAAGGCTCTCCCGCCTCCTCCCCTCGAAGGCACATGCGCTTGCCCCCTCCTCGATTCCCAGGAGGCGCCCGCCCTCTCTTTGTTCTTTCCCTAGATCTGGACGGCTGCCACGCCCTCAAACGCGCAACAACAGCCCCACCACCCCTAACGGCAGCCCGATGGTAGAGCCGACAGAGCGACAGCACACCCAGTGAGCGACGGGTGAGCTCCTCCCCCCAGCGGCGATGTTCGAGCCTCCGCCCCCCACGCTGACGGCTAAGGCCCTCCCTTTCGGGTAGAACGGGAATGTCCGAAATTTCGGATATAATCTCGAGTATGACTTCTAAAAATCCGAATTTCAAAAACTTGAATTACCCGATCCGAAATTTCGAGTAATCTCGAATGCCCACTCCTACCAATGGCAAAGGATGGTTGATTGCGGGATTACACCATATTTCAAATTGCATTATAATCACTACCCAATACTTTAGAGGTTAAGGGTCCGTTTGGTACGGTTTCAGATTCACTCAGAATCAGAATCATTTCAGTTTCACTCAGAATCGGTTCCGGAACTTGAAACAGAATTAGTGTAGAATCTGCTTGGCTAGTTTTTTGTTTCAGTTTCAATAAAGAGAGAAGGAAAGATGCATTGACCCATATACCCACCATAAGATCTTCAAAGAAGAAGACACACATTTTTTTTGTCAGAACAAACAAGCTATACCTCGTCGTTCTCATAGTCCCAGAATATCATATTCATTGGTAACCCAGCACATGTGACACAATCACCATCCAACATTACTTTGATTCGAGTGCAAGTTTTCTATAGTAGGAAGGTAGGGATAAATAGCAGGTAAAGTCTTACAGGCCTCACGTGTGAGTTCCTAGGAGGTGATGGTCACCTAAGCGCAACTAGCCGCGTGTGTGAGTTCTTGCGATCTCGTAACAGAACAATGGCAAATACTGGTAATTTTGGCCAAAACCGGGTCCAGTTATAAAAAAGAGCTCCGATTCAGCTTGCGAAACACCTTTTCGGGTGATTCACCAGCGCAGTACAAATAGCGATTCCGTTTCTTACTGAATTGATTCTGCTTTTTGGTCGTTTAACTCAGTTTCTGGTGATTCACAGTGAATCAAAAGTGTTGATTCACTGCATCCAAACGCCCCCTAAATATCCGATTTTATATTTGAGGAGGTTAAGTCGTCCACTATCCATACTTCGAGCATACATACTCCATTTTGTATGTAATCATGATGTTGGATACGTCCGCCACGTCACTGGATTTGGATGAACTCGATGCCGGCTCCGTGCTGCCATACAAGTTACCAGCTCAGTAAAGCCGCAGCCCGCTGCCAGTCATGATTCGCACAGTTCAGTAGTAGTAATTCACAATTCAGAGCAACTTCGCCGCCCTCTCCTCCTCGTCCTCCCTCCCCCGCCTCGCCGGAGTTCCCGGGAGGGAAGCATGTCGCGGCGCGCGGCGGAGAGGCTCCTCCGCCGCCTGGGCTCGCTCGCCGTCGAGCCGCCGGCGCGAGGTGAGTCGCGTCGCGTCGGAGGCGCGCCCTGTTAATCCCTGCTGGCTAGTTTTTCGAGGCTTTTCTGCTCGCGTCCGACCGGGTTGCTCGCTGGAGTCTAGGTTTTCGGGTTCTCCGATCGGCCTTGCGCGTGGTGTGGGGGGAGCAATCAACCGCGGTCGATGTGGAGAACATCGATCAGTAATGTCCTCAACGCCATCGTGCGCAGTCACAGTTTCTTAATGGTGATTTGGGGCCTGATTTTGTCTATTATGAAGGAAAAGATTTTTAGGACATATAAGCTAAGCTAGAGATTTTTAGTCGGTGCTTGACTCTCTGAATCCAGTTGCATTATGAGAGGTAGTACTGTTGGCTTTTAGGTATGAAAGCCGTGGTCCCATTTCTCCATGTTATTGCCAAAGTACGTTTAATTAGTGTTGGATTAGCCTAAGAACCGAAGTTGCACTCCTTGAGCATATTTCGATAGTTAAGAACCATGGTAGTAGCACTTCCTTTTTTATTTGGGCCATGACAGGTGCTCAAAGCCTCAAACGCAGCTACAGAATTTTCTCTATAAGCAAATATACATTTAGAGAACAGCCTGGCAGTTAAACTTCTCTAATGTTCTGTGTAGAACTGGGAAATATGCTTCTTGACTGAAGTCTAACGATGAATCATGCATCTCAGGCATGACTCCTACCCAAAATGGATGCTCAAACAACAATCTGAATTTTCACCGACAATTCCATTCGATTCGGATTCCACATCACCCTCAATATGGACCTAGAACCATGGAAACATACCATGCTCAAAACAGTGTTAGCAAGGCTTCTGGAGTTCAAAAGCGTACATTTGGTACTACAGCAACACACATTCAGAGGAATCCAGCCTATTCAGTGCTGAGTTCTGATGACATTTCCTACTTCAAGAGCATTTTGGGAGACAGTGGCGTAGTTCAAGATGAAGAAAGGGTGGCAGTTGCAAACGGGGACTGGATGGGCAAATATAGGGGTGCAAGCCAACTGTTGCTCTTACCAAAAAGTACTTCTGAGGTATGTCATCAAAAAGAAATTTTAATTTCATTAACATCGGGTAGCTGAAATGTCATTGCCACATGATTCTGAATCTCTGATAACATGTAGCAAAGTAACTATCATCATTCTTTAACATGCATTACTGGCATTGTAGATTAACCTATGGATGATAGTTGCAATAAGCCAATAACCCTGATGCTCATTAGTCATTTATATTTTGATGGGTTTGCTTATTTTAATATCATATTTTACAATTATGATTGCTTCAGTTATTTACCAATATATTCGTTCATTACTGCTCCCTCTTCGGTTCATGTTGTTTAGGGGGGCTTTTTCCTGATCTGCTAACTTCAGCCAGTAATATTTAGCTATCCTGGTGACTTTTTTAACGCACTATATTTGATATATTCCTACATAAAGTAATATGTAATGCCCAACAAACAAAATATATCTTTCTTTCAAGTATTGTAACAGTCTGTGCAAACCTATACTCCCTGCATTGCCATGTGGAATGTAAAGAATCTGCAACTGCAAAGGATATCATCTAACCACTACATGCGGTAAATGGCATAATGCTACAATGGATTAATACTTTCGTTGTCTAGATGTTATTTTCTTGAATATATGTTTTCTTGTTTAATTAACTCATTTATTCAATGTCGTCTATTCTTGTTTCAACAAAAAAAAGTTGTTTCCAAATGTTTATTTAATCATTCTCTTTCAGGTTTCTAAGATTCTTTCTTATTGCAACTCCAGACGATTGGCTGTGGTTCCACAGGGTGGCAACACAGGCCTTGTAGGTGGTAGTGTGCCTGTTTATGATGAGGTAACTCTAGAGCATCTTTCTTTTTGTTCCTTTTTCATAATTTCTCCATCTTCGAATCAAAATGTTTGAAAACAATCATTGTCCTGCTAGAATTTTTTCCGTAGTTTTATTTGATGTAAACATGAAACATTTCCGTGCTTGTAATTATGAAAAACAGACTATTTCACTACAAAAAGTTGAATTGTGTGTTTACATGGATTGATCATATGAAATATGGGAATATATCACACAGTCCTCATCGAGTTTTAACTACTATATTTACTGTTTTCTACTAGTTTTTGTTAAGATTCTTTTATCCAGTTCGTATTTCCTACTCTTATGCTTATTCTTAATGACGCGGCAGATTATTATTATTTGCATATGCCATGGTTCTGCATTCTACCGTTTATACTGTTACTTTTTGTGTTTATGTCAAAGATCGTGAGTGCTTTGATCCCTTGTCTGCAGGTGATCGTCAGCCTTATTGGCATGGACGAAATCATTTCCTTTGATAATGTGAGTGCAACTTCCTTTTCTATATTCAGTACCTGACTTTTGTTATCTTTGCTTGCATCCAAGGTTGAAAAGAAGTCCTTGATTATGCCACGTAAAACAATGTCCAGTTTTAAGTAGATTGTTGATGTTGCTAGGTAAATGGTATTCTTACTTGTGAAGCTGGCTGCGTATTGGAGAATTTAAGTACCTTTGTGGAAAATGAAGGGTAAAGTTATATTTAGTAACTTTTCTAGGTTGGTTTTAATATCTATGTGTTATGTATTGCAGAATGAATGCTTTATTCATAGGTGGTGGTATTCGCCAACGAATGGTCTGTTGGTTGTCTTATAGAGTTCATCTAATGAAATTATTCATTGTATTTAGCTACCCAATGAAGTGCATTTCTCTTCTCATTTATCCAAATTCAGCTGTTGCATGGAGCACAATTTCGTATTTAATCTCATTACCTGATGAGCAAACCATCTAAAATGTTCATTTGTCTTTCTTATATAGTTTTATTATGCCACTTGACTTGGGAGCGAAAGGTAGTTGCCACATCGGTGGAAACATTTCAACTAATGCAGGTGGCCTGCGTTTCATACGCTATGGTTCACTTCATGGAAATGTACTTGGTAGGTACAAATATTGAGCTTATAGCTCTCTCTGATGGTATATGTTATTTGTTTTCTAAATTATTTTAGTGCATAGAATTTACTTTGATATGTCATTTCTGTAGGAGTAACTTTTTGCTGAACTGTCTTGTAATGGACAATGAAATCATCATTTGTTGTTTTTAGTTCTTCTATTGCATTATAAGTTAGTGATTGTGCTGTTCCGGATAAAAAGATTACCAGTGTACAGTATTGAGGATTGCTAGATGTTTCTTCGAATGCACAGTATGTTGTTAGCTCTCAGCTATTGATTTCTTGTCATACAGGTCTTGAAGTTGTCCTTGCCAACGGGACTGTCCTTGATATGCTTACTACTTTACGGAAAGACAATACTGGATATGATCTAAAGCACTTATTTATTGGTATGAATAGAGTGTTCTCACTATTCATTGACCACTGTACTGGTTGTATAAAATTTATAGTAGAATTAGAAGCAGTTAGTGAAGTGAATACATATCTCGTTGTTCAGGAAGCGAAGGTTCGCTGGGAGTAGTAACAAAAATTTCACTACTAACGCCTGCAAAGCTACCTTCAACTAATGTTGCATTCCTATCCTGCAATGACTACATAAGCTGCCAGGTTCATTTTCTTCGAGATATTCTTCTTTATTTATACATTCATCATTATGGACCCCCTGCAATGAAGTGTATGCATGAAATCTTCAGGAAATTGATTACTGTTCATGGTTTGTTTTTCAGAAATTACTGCTGGCAGCTAGGAGGAACTTGGGTGAGATCCTTTCTGCGTTTGAATTCATGGATCACCACTGTATTGACCTGGTACAAACCTTTCTTAAGCAAGTTATACATCTTAGATAAAGAGTCAAGACCCAAAATATGTTTGTTATTCCCTGTTAAAAGTACACGCTACTAACTATTTTGGTCATCAACATTGCCATGTTAATTAAGCATACCCAGATTTAAGTCACAAGTTGGCACATAATACAGTGGGGAGAATCCCTTGCCAGGTTAGACTGATTTGGTGGAATGAAGTTTGATACTCATATACGTTCAACAATCTTAAGAAAGAACGTGATTTTCTACGGTGCTCCTAGTCCTATAAAAGGGCAGCCCTGTGCACGTAGCTCCCGCTTGAGCAGAGTCTGGGAAAGGGTCCAACCCACTTTGGGCCTATGTATCGCAAAATTATCTTTATACTATCCAGTTTGAGTTTTTTGATTGTTCATTTTGTTTTGGAGGCTATGAAACATTTGGAAGGAGTTCAGAATCCTTTGCCTGCCTCTCCATACAAATTTTATGTTCTAATTGAGACCACAGGAAGTGACGAGTCCTATGACAAGTAAGTTTTTGTGATATCAGGTTTGATGCAACAGTGTCTCGTTGTCTATATAAATTGTTTCATGGCCTAAAATTGATGTTTTCCTTTTATTCTGATTATCTTTGAGTGCTGCCAATTTTATCTAGGGAAATGTGATACTAATTTTACTTGATTATTTGGTTAATGGGACTTGATAAATAAACACTTTGCATCAGCTTTTCATATTTGTACCCTCAGCTTGCTCTGTTCAATAATATTTTGGGGCGAAATTGTAATGGACATTAACCAGCTAATGTTAACATATTTTAATGTATCTAGTTTTAGGATCTGGCAATTAAATTGACACTATCATATTGGCATACTTGAGAGATCAATTTTCGTAGACACCTCTTTTGGGAATGGGAACTAAACTATGAATGTGCCACCATTACTATGACAGCTTGTATTTACTGAAATGAGGCCCACTTGATGTTCAGAATTATTGTTCAACTTCATAATCTTGTGTCGAAAATATCGTTATTTCTAATCTTGTCATTTGTTTTTCGCTTTCTTGTTTCTTCTGTAGAGCAAAGCTAGAAGCTTTTTTGTTGCGTTCAATGGAAGATGGTCTGGTAGCTGATGGAGTTATAGCACAGGATATCAGCCAAGCATCAAACTTTTGGCGAATTCGTGAGGTTATCATCCTCTTGTCAAAACTCTTATGTGATTCTTCTAGCTTATTAATGTGAACCCTGAAACTTGCCAACAATCAACAACTCAACATCAAACTGTTGATATGGTTAGTAACCATTCTTAATTAGCATAATATAACTAACATTTAATTTGAATGGTCATGGTTACGGTCTTATTGCAAAATCAATAATTTAATGGCATTATTTGTCATACCACAAAATAAAATAAAATGGTTTTGCTTCCATTTCTTGTAGGGTATATCAGAAGCATCTGTCAAAGTTGGGGCTGTGTACAAATACGACTTGTCCATACCCGTGGAGAAGCTCTATGATATTGTTGAAGAAATGCGCATCCGAGTTGGTAATGTCCAATGTGATCTACCAGTGATAATCCACGGACTGCAATTAACTTGAGACTTTGGTTTTCCAGGTGATAATGCGGAGGTATTGGGCTATGGTCATCTTGGAGATGGCAATCTGCATCTGAACATCTTATCAAGCAAATATGATGAAAATGTATGCTTTTTGGATTAGTTTGGACCTCAATTTGGAAGTATATTTTACTTAGCTTTGTGATCCAGTATCTTGAGATGTTTGTGAAAACCTTCTTGATATAAATTTTCAATGAAATGTTAGATCCTGGGAAAAATTGAACCATTTGTCTATGAGTGGACTTCAGCACAAAGAGGAAGCATCAGTGCAGAGCATGGTTTGGGGCTAATGAAAGCTGAGAAGATTCACTATAGTAAATCTCCCGAAGCAGTAAGTTTTTCCATGTTCTAATACCAGATGCACCAAGCATGTACTGGGAATCCTTCATGCTATGTTGACATGTGGCATAGCGCCGGGCACTTTCTTTTTGCTAAATGGAAAACATCTCTTCCATTCCAATGCTGATTAGCTTAGTGCTAACCCAATTCAAAATGTATATTATGAACGATCTACATCCTGTATTGAATCTTCAGCATTTCTACTAATTCACCAGTAATTGCTATTCATGCCCAAGCCTAAATGATGTTCTAATTTGATCAGGTGCAATTGATGGCGTCTATAAAAAAACTGCTGGATCCCAGTTCAATCCTAAATCCCTACAAGGTTCTACCTCGGTCTGTACTGTGCTGAAGGTACTCCATTATCCTGCCGCGGACTGTAAATGGATCTGCTGTACCAAATACCTATAGGTGATGTGGGCAAGGCCTTTGTTAGCACCGTCAGGAACAATTGGACGGTAGAAAACTTTGAGGAATACAATCCATTTGTTGTAACTAAGTAAAATGTAGCTGATATTCCTGTAAATGTTGCCTGGATGGACATTCAAAGTATTAAAAGGCTGGTCTACAGTCTAGGCCCGTTGTAATTTGTGAAACTATGAGTCTATGACGACTTTTATACTGATAAAGAAAAAAATCTGATTAATCCGTTGTAGCATAGGTGTAATTTTAAAATCCTAAGAGACTGGCAACGTACGTTTCTGTGCCGACCACATCCTCCTCGGATTTTCTTTTTAGCAAATTTTGAACTCTTTCCTTTTTTTTCCCTTTTAGCTCAATTTGCTGCTCAAAACATTCTAGCACTGAACTGCAATCCGAGACTCGAAATCAAGTGGGCAACCTCAAAAGAAGGGAAAGAGCCATCCAACTCATATTTGATTATATTAGCAGCGAGTATTCTGTTTTACGGTAATAGCAAAAATCCAGAAAACTAATAAAAATAGAACCAAAATGAAAAAAAAAAAACAACACTGTTAAACTTGCTACTGGCCAATCCAAACTTTCTATTGAGCCATCATAGACATATTGCAGATTCAACAATGAATTGGATAGTCAATTCAGCATCCCCATACTGGTGTCACATAACAATCAGCATAATACTGGAAACGGTGGGTAACCACTCGCCAAGAGAATCAGATTAACGCCTGCAAAAGTGCGCTAATAATGTGGCAAGCGCATGTATATACCACAGGGTATCCACAAGCACAAACCAAAATACCCTGCCATGAGGTCTGCACATGACAGACAACATTTCTTAGCTTCACATTCTCAGCACCCTCGATACCCAGTCTGCACACAACTAATTATGCAGCCCATTTCAACAGACCATAAGTGTCACCCATCTGCATATCTTCCGCATTGAGCATTCATCATTCTCCTTTAAAAATCATCCAAAGATAGAATGTGCGTAGCATCTTCAACGAGATAGCACAAATCCAGAACAGTGGACTAGTTCAAAGATAGCATACTGCCTTTAACAGGAGTGCATTGTGCTTACACAAACATGACTGAAGGAACATACTAACAATTAAAGTACTGATGCATTGTCTTGACTACTTAAACAAACTCACTGCCAAACAAAAGAGTTGATGCATCAATATAGCAAACATAAATAGAAGTAGAATGATAGCTGAAACACACTAGATTTCCCCTTTTCTGTTCTAAGGTAACCTTCATCAGTAGCGATCATCAAAAGTGCGAGCTCCCCTGCCTGGACGCTCATAGGGGGCAGGCCTATCTCTGTAACTGCCACCAAAGCGAGCAGGACCACCACCCCCTGCACGTGGCCCACCTCTGCCATAACCACCAGAGCCCCTAGGATCATCACGGTAGTAACTTCCACTAGGACGCCCTCCATCTCTCTCATAGCTTCTTTCCCTGGCAAAGCCACTTGATGCATAACGATCCGCACCATTATACCTGTCACCAGAATAGCGATCAGCTGCTGGTGCATAGCGATCAGCTGCTGGTGCATAGCGATCACGTCCAGCACTGTAGTAGGTATCCCTGCTCTCCATGTGACGTCCGCCGTCATATCGATCATCATCATAGCGGTTAGCAAAACGGTCACCACGTCCTGCAGTGCCACCACCATACCTCGAAGCAGGAGAGTACCTTCCAGTTCTACCACCATCTGAATAAGGACATTCACGAGCCCAATGTCCAGGGCGGCCACACTTAAAACAATCATCACTTGCTGCTGGAACTACATCAGCTCCACTGCGATATCCACCTCTGGAACCAGATGAGTAACCACCACCTCCATATCCATAACCATCATCAGTATTCATCCTAGGTTGAGCTTTGTTCACAGAAATGTTTCGGCCATCTAGTTCTGCATTATGCATTCCACGAATGGCAGCTTCCACAGCCCGAGGTTCTGAAAATGTAACAAATCCAAACCCCCTGGAGCGGCCTGTGTCTCTTTCGACTACAACCTATACATATAATGAAAGTGAACCAATGAAAGATAGAGCCTAATATGTAGTAGTGAGAAGATAAAAAACCTAGCGCTAACAAGAAATGACATCCACATGTAAGCCAGGTAATATGAACGTGACAACAGCTGATACGTAATCAAGTACGCAAACCAGTGAAACCATCTTATACAGCTGTAGTGTAGCAGTCATTTCCACATGTCAAATGTTGTAAGCAACACAACCTGCTTTAGCTGACCCAATGGTGCAGAGCAATAGTGATGAGGCATGATTCAGCCAAAGGTCAAAAGTCAGGACTTGAAGCATCAAACATGTAAGCGCATACATTGTTGTTGAGCCTGAAGGATATTAGTAGAGCTTCTGAAAGAAAAACACTTTTGCATGCAGTCCATGTTCTGCCGAACCAGTATCTCCAACCAAAACTGAACTGAGAACAGTTACCTTTTGCCAGCAGACTAGGTGCGTAAAACGGTAATTTAAGAACGGGATTTCCAGCAACAAGTGACATTTACTAAGGCTCCTTTATGATAACACAAATGCAACATCAAAACAGAGGCTGTATATCAAGAGTTATCTTATGCTGACATCAGTTACTAGCAAGGCAAAGAGAGGTCTGTGGTTCTGCTCACAAAACAGAGGATGCCTATCAAGATTCACTCTAATCAAAACTTCCAAGTGACTTTACTGAACCTGCCACCCAAGAAAAGCTAACCAGTGAGATGAATTGACTACTGAGTTCCCTTTCCTGGTACTTTCTAAAACATTGAAACTGAAATGAATGCAGCCTCTGCGAATAAGTAACTGCCATTAGGTTGAAGTTGGAAGGCATGAAAAGAAAAGCGGCCATAACGTAACGAAACAAGACCCACAACATGCACGCACCAACTAATTAATTGATGCTCATAACCTTAATTGCCAGATTTATTCGCCGGGTGCACGTAGCTCCTGCTTGTGTAGGGTCCAAGGAAGGGTGCGACCCACATTAGGTCTTTCCTACGCAGACTTTCCCTACATTTCTGAAAGAGGCTATTTCTAAGACTTTAACCCGTGACCTCATTGTCACAAGGCAACAACTTTGCGCAAGGGCTCCCCCTCCTGTTGCCAGCAGGGTTTTAAAACAAAGTCTAGAGGCCTAGGCCCCTAGGCGGGCAGCCAGGCTACCAGGGCATCCAGGCACCATGAAGCAACCAGCACCGAAGGCAGCCAGGCGGGGCTTGAGCACAGCACAGCAGGAAGGGGAAGGGGAAGGGGGGGGGGGGGGGGGGAGGGGGGGGCAGAGGCAGGATGGGGACAGCAGCAAGGCAGAGGGCGCCCATCAGGATCGGGCCGACGGTCAGCGGATGGCAACCAGGATCAGGATCAGGGGCAGCGGCCAGCGGAAGGTGCCAATCTGGATTGGGGGCAACGGACAGCGGAAGGTGCTGATCTGGATGGGGGCAGCGGCCAGCGGAGGGTGCCGATCTGGATCGGGAGTGGCGGCCAGCAGAGTGTGCCTGGATTCAGGAGTGCACGGCAGCTGGAAGTTTGGAACAAGTGCACGGCTAGGTTTTATGTCAATATGGATCGGGCTGGGTCTGGGGAGTGAGGAGGAGATGGATTTGGATAACCAGGCACCACAGCCTCTGCCTGGGCAGGACGCCTAGGCACCACGGTGACGCTTGGACGTCCTGGGCGGGTGCCTTGAATGATCCAGACAAGGCGAGCCTCCATTGAATCGCGGAAGGAAGTGCCTGGACGCTTAGGCGGCACCAAGACGATGCCTATTAAACACTAATTGCCAGATTTATTCAGCTACGAAAAAACAATTTCCTAACAAACAAGATGTTCAAATGATTTTCAATACAACCATGGAACTTTGTGGGTCAGTTATGATGCAGGAAACATATACTTCACTAAAATGACTGGAACACGGTTCTGAAAAAGTTAAGAGAAAAATGTGTAAACATATTCAGAAAGACGATAGATCTGGAAACAATAAACCTGACATTAACTAATTAAACAAATCCAAGTTCCAACAATAAGTTTCACATCCCTCTTGCAAAGCATAACACAAAAAATGTTTCCTTTTAGTTGTGGTACGTGTCTTCATGGAAATTTTTTTGATTGCTTATCAAGATTACGTCTCCAACCAAATCAATCAGACGATTAGGCAGTCTGGCATGTATAACAAAACAGATAAAAGTACATCTACCTCAACACGACATATTTCTACATATAAAAGCAGCATAGCACGTCCGTCAAACCAAATAAAAAAGGGGATCCCAACTAACAACCCCCCTAAAAATCACACGCATCACGACAGGGGCAGGAACCATCGCTATACCTGCGCCTCGATGACCTTGCCATACTCCCCAAAAGTGCGTTCAAGCGTGCGCTCCGTGGTGTTCCACGAAAGCCCGCCCACGAAGATCCGGCCCACCTTCTCCTCCGCCATCCCGCAGGTCGCCTGCACCGAGAACCAGCCACGAAACCAGAATCGGCATCAGAAAAAACGAAATCACCGCCGCAAATCGACGCGATTCGCGCTAAGATTGGGCGAGGAGAGACGGCCGGCGGCTCACCTCGCGCAGAAAACCTAGATCGCTCGGGCGCCCGAGTTGCGGCGTTAGGGTTTAGAGAGAGATGCGAGGAGAGGTCAGAGGCATCTAGAGCATATATATATATATATAGAAAGAGAAAAAGACTAAAATGCAATCAGCACTCTGGTATAATTGTACAAAATTAAATCTGAACCATACGTTTTCCATCTAATGATTGTTACATTTTTACACCTAAAACCTTCTACCTGATAACACAAATATAGTGTTAGGTATAAAGGTTTAAGTGTAAAATGCACTAACTGTTAGATGTAGATCGTGTGGTTTAGATTTAGTTTTTGCTCGATTGCACCAGAGTGTTGATTGTATTGTAGTTGTTCATATTTATATATATAGCATTCCTTAGGGTAACCATAGCAGGTCTGGAAGACATTCGGGACGGGCTTTGTAGCGGATCCGGAGAAGAAGAGAAAAACTCTCACAACAATGTTGGATGTCCCGTCCTAGATGATTCTGAAGCTACATATTCTCTTTACACTAAATTACTTGTCACTCTTTAGTTCAAAAATGAATTAGAAAGTGACAAATAATTTGGAATGGAGGGAGTAATCAGAAGCGACACCAGTGAAACAAAAGGTGGTCCTAATCGATCATCTAAGCGTGACTCAGCGCTCGGCGAAGGTTATTCGTTGCGACTAGGAGCATGGTCGTGGTGAGGTGACCGGTGCGACATTGTCTGTCGATTCTTGCTGCAGTTGTTATCGGAACCCACATCATAGTCGTCGCGACTCAACGTTGGTGCTGTTAGATCTTGTGATGCAAACCGTTCGAGCTCACATCGTCGAAGCACCTGATTAGGTGACGCCGCCATCGTCGGATCTGACATCGCAGAGTGGTGAAAAGGAGAATGGTTTTGAAAATAGAGTGTTGGCGGTGTGAGTGGACTTGAGTGTGGTGCGCTTTTTTGGTTAGGGTTGAAGAGAAGATATATGATTTATATGCTTTGGCTGAGACTGTCCATAGTGTCACGCTGTAAAGCATACCGTATACACTGTAGCGCAGTAGAAGTTTAGAGTACATAGTATAAAAGTAGAAGGAGAATAGTGTATAGAGTATGCTTTAGAGTACACTGATGCGGATAGCCTGAGCTAATGGGCTATACAGGCAACATTTAACTATATTCACTATTTGCATCTTCAAAGTATAGTTGTTGGACCAATATAGACCATATTTAACAATAACGCCTAGACATGTCTAGACTCTAGGAGGAAGGTCATAGTCTGCCTAGCACCTAATTTAAGCTTGAGCGACGCTAGGATGAAATGGCTAGAAATGACGAGAGAGAAGTAGGAGAATAGGGGGAGAAGTGGTAGTTCGATTGATGTGAAGTAAGGGAAGTTGGAGGCCACCTCAACTGCTCGAGGTCATCACCATCACTTCCATCGTGATAGTTTTTGTAGATGCGACAACGACGTATACGAGAGAGGCGAAGCATTAACTTCCTTGGAGTCAGTGTCGTCGCTAGCAGTCGGGTCGGTGGTGGATCCCGATGTCGCTGCCTCTAAGGTCGGATGATTAGGAGGAATTGTAGTGGAAGACTAGGATGAGAAGGAAGATCAATCGAGAGACCTCAAGGCATTAAATAAAAAGTACTAAAATCCCTAACAAACATTCAGCCTAACTCAGTTGGTAGAGCGCAAACATCTTAACTCCGTGGTCGTGGGTTGGAGCCTCATGGTGAACTTCATTTTTATTGAATTAAAAAGAAAATCAGAAATACCCGTCGCCCAACAGTGAGGACCAGGCCCACATGTCGGGTCCCATCACCCAACCATGGGGTGACTTGGTCCACCTAGACCCACAGGTGTAATATATGTGTCACGTCACACGTCCACATCATCCGCCATGTCAGCTACACACAACCTGTCGGCTGCCACGTCAATGTAGCTAGGACGACTAGACCGACCTAGCCACACCTGCAATATTAATGTCACATTAGCTCGTCGCCAGACGAAAGCAATGATAGGATGTTTATTTTGGTAAAAAAGAAAGTGGACTGTTGTTTCTATTAAATTATTAAAAAACCGATCATTAATAAAAAAATTCCTCTTCTCCCAGCTTCCATTCTGGTCCGTTCAAGATTTCATATCATTTTCATGTTCACCGTGTTCCACCGGGACACCAAACTCACCACAAAGGCAAACTATACAGGCTCTCCTACGGCGGGAGCGTAAGCACAGTTGCCATGTTAGAAATTGTAGGAGCATAAGCACAGTTGTGTTCGAACAAACGAATTGTTGAACATGTGAAATGTATCAAAATTAAACAACGTGACTGACATGTGAGCGGGCAAGGTCTGAGTTTGAGTGCTAAAGATGCATGTGCTCCCTCTATATTAAAATTGTATTGTTAGAATAATAATTTAATTTCAGAAATAAAATAAATTTACTGTTCTAACAATACAATTTAAGAATGGAGTAACTATGTCATAATAACTCGCTACTGGCAACATCCTTGATCAGTTGATGGAAAACTAGTAAATATTCTGTCAAAACAAATAACCAGACATTGATCAGACATTGACAAGACTCAATGTATCTATCAGCTGGATGAGGTCCTGTTTGAAACGGATGAATGAAAAATAGAGAAACATAAAAAAATGTAGGAATGAAGAGAATACGTGAATTAAAAAAGTGGTAAAACCATAGGAATAGAAATTTTGAGAAGTGTTTGCAATGTAGGAATAGAAACATAGGAACAAAAATGTTAGTGCAACTAAATACAATCTCTATAAGCGATAATATCATTATTCATAGCACATAAATCAAATTTGTAACCCTCCACCACCGTAACCTACCTATTTATTTATAAGAACCTTTTATTCTATATGATATTTGCCAATATCAAAGTGTACAATACATTATCAGAATAGCCCACAATACTTGGTGCATGCAGATCATTAGATCACTTTGGATTATTTTTTATTTGCAAACCAATGAAGGAAAGTAAAGAGAGAGAAGTAGAGAAGCAAGTGAATCATTCTTTCACTTAGATTGGAGGATTTGTTTCCCGTAAAATCTAAAGACTTTGCTTCCTTTCCGGAGGAAAGGAAAGTTGACTTCCTCTGTTCCAAACACATCAACCTAGATCCTTTCCGCTGGAATTAATTCCTGCAAAAATCCTATAAAAATCCTTTGTTCCAAACAACCCATGAAAACAAAACAAATGGTGGATTGAAAACATGAAAAAACTTTTATACAATATTGCATCTGTTTCCAAATTTTTGTCGTTTTTTAGTTCATTCAACTAAAAAGTGATAATTATTTGTGGATGGAAGAGTATTGTATAAAAAGTTGTTTTTCATATTTCAATCCATTATTTGTTTTTCTACACCCAGACAAGTATTAGGATACGGAAGGAGTACATATTGTAGTGTTTTCACGAGCCTCCCTGTTCAAAAGAAACAAGGGAATGTTACAAAGAAAAGAGAGAAATATGAGAACGGAGGGGGGTATGAGATTGTTCACGGACCGATGGACATGCACAACTCCTTGCTTACCATGCCGAACACAAGATGTACGGATATTTATTCCGACGCGATCAGCATTGCTGATGTGTTATATATTAGAGCCTATCGGTTGCTGGTTGCCTTTTTTTCACTGGACAGGACCAATAGACGAGGCTGTAATAACAGAATGCCAAATCCATGAAGTTGTGTTGATGTGACATCTTTCTGGTATCTTCTGGAATTCTGCTTGGTTAAACATTTGTGGGGACTGAAGTTAACAACTACATCCGTTATTAAAAGTTTGTCGTTTTGTAGTTTAAAAATAAACTACAAAGCGACAAAAACTTTTGAAAACGAATGTAGCACGAAAACTGCAGTGCAGCCAGTACGTGTTTTTCTTTTTCTTTTTTGCATGGTCGTGTTTGCTTTTTGTCTTCCTTTCCCCACTTCCCTACCCACGCTCGAGGCAACAGCCTCCACGACCTAAGACACGTTTTACAGTAGCCCACTGCCGTCTTCAACGCCGTGCGCCACATCAAATATGATGTAACCAGCCGCGGTTATTCCTCGTCTTTAAAATCAATAAGATTATGACATATCAACACTAGCACACATGAGAGCATGGAGGAAAGTATAAAGCCGTGTTTCTTTTATAGCTCACAAGGGAAATCACAGCAGTTGGTACGAGGTGGTGTTATAAGGATACACTCCCTCTCTTTCGTATCATAATGTCATCTAATATGGAACAACACGAATAATAATTTTTGACAATATGTTTATTTTTCTTTATGGGTTGTCATCAGCTGAATTGTTTATCTTTACTTGTGTGTATTTGTCCACCCCCTTGGTGAACATATACAATCACTCATCTTTGTTATTTTGGCATGTGGCCTTTATTTTGGACCAGGTGCTCTCATGTCAGATGAAAATAGCAAGTGGGTAAATAGGTGAAGAGAGGCATGTTTGGTTTTTGTTACAATCACCACTTCCCCGCGCTCGAGGCAACGACCTCCAGGACATAGTGCGCGATCTCTGATGGCACTACTATAATAAGCCTTATTGCAAGCGACTCCAAACCTATTATCACACGCGGTTTTTAAAACCACCTGAAACGAAGAGCTTGTGATGATCCGCAATTTCACAGGCGGAGAAGTGATACTGCCTGTGAAGAAACATTATTACAGGCGGTTTTTACTTATGCTAGCCGCCTGTGAAGATAAGTTATCACAGGCGGGTCGTGCAGCATATATACCCGCCTGTGATAATTGTCTTATCACATGCGGGTCTTGAAGCATATCTAACCGCCTGTGATAATGGTGTTATCACAGACGGATGTTGACCTACATCAAGCCGCCTGTGAAGACTTTTTACCACAGCTGGTTTCTACTATAACAGTAACCGCCTGTGATATATAGGTTATTACAGATGGTTCTTTACCTATATCTAGCCGTCTGTGATAATTGTTTTTCACAGGCATGCCTAGCCGTTGGTAAATAACCGCCTGTGATAAGGTATAACTTATGCAGTACTACTGCTGTTATTTCTAATTTCTAGATCAATTCAATATAATCACAGAACAGAAGTCAACAATATCATCACAGAACAAAAGTCAACAATATTATCATCACAGAAGTCATCTCACAGAAGTCAATTTCACTAAAACAATATACATATGTACATGTTACACATACAATTCATCTCATAGTTTACAAGTTTTTACTAAAAATTGTTTCTATTGGCATATCGCAAAGTTCTGGCACATCAGCTATTGCACCATTCTCATCAAAGAACTCCCCTCTTTTGTGCAAAATTTCGCGACGAATGAATTGACAAAGTTCAGCAGCAATCTTGTCAGCTCCTCCACCAGGAATACTTCTACAAATCGGTCATTCTTCGTTCAGATTCTTCGTGTGCTGCAATATAACACATAACAAGGTTTAGAATGTATTGGTTTGAACAATCTCAAAGTATAGATCAAAGTGAGAGTATACAGGAATTTAGTTGGTATTTTTGGAGCAGTTGTACTATGAGCAATTGAATTTTGAAGTTGGAATCAAAATATGAAAATAATGTTTCTGGTAATATTGAACATCAGATAATATAAGTATTAAACTATGATAGTTACAATGAAAATGAAACTCAAAATTAAGAAAATAAGGTATCGACATTAAGGATAACTTACATCCTCACGATTCACTCTATATACGCCGGCGGTCCGAAGATGCTCGCATACATAATACCCACATAAGACACCCCCAGCAGGCTGCTTCGGACAAGCATAATACGTTTTAATGTCCAATGCATTCGTATTGGAAGGTCTCTCACCGCCAAGTCGTTTCGCGTAAAACCGCCAAGCGCTATAATACAAGAAATGTCATATAAAACTTGTCAACACATTCTAAATGTGTGTAAATTTAAATTATTGAACAAACGTACAATTTCAAAATGGAAAGGAAATCTTTGTAACGATCTGGTGGGAAATCGGTCGAGTCGAAGACTGTTTACATTCCCTACGTTGGCTTGATGAAGATCATTATGTAGTGATCACTGCAAACATACAAACACACATGTTAATAATTACCAATAATTGCTATTTAAATATCATGTGTCGAACTTACTCGAAGTTGTACGGAGCCTTTACGAGGTCCTTGCCGTCTCTGACAAAGTTAAACATCGCATGTCCTATGTAAGTTGCAACTTTTGTCCTTCTATCCTTCTTAAGTTTTGCGAATGTTTTTTCAAAATCTTTTTTTTTCATGTGCTTGAACTTTGCTGAGTCTCGATCCGCCTTGACGTCGAATAGCGTCTTTGCAATCCTACTAGGGTCAAGGATACCTGTCTTGCGCTCCAACTTTTCATTATTCATGTATTGCTATTGAAGAAGTACGAAATTGTTATAATCTCATGAAATGCGTATGCATGTAGTAAGAAAAGCAAATACAAAATATTAGAGGCACTTACAAGCACCAGACGAGCAGTAGGTTGATTTCGAGCATGCCCCGATGGAAAAGGGGATGTAGCTCTTCAAATAAAATGACTCGTCTATCTTCTCCAGTGCTCCAGAATGCTTCTTTTAGAATACGAAATGTGACGCCAGAAAGACCATATTTTGTGCTGGCAAGGATGTACCACTCATGCATTCTTTTGAGCGGGACGGGTTGTTTGCTAAGTTGTACGGATATCATGAACGGCTTCCCATTCTCAAATTCAGGAGGAACATCCTCAAACTTGTATATTGGAACTCCTGGTTTAACTAAAGCCATCCGTCGATTATACATGACACCGTCTTCTTCTCACTCCTCGATATCTCCTAATTCTGGCTCATGAGAAGAACGAGATGCACTCGATTTTATAATGTTTTCCTTCATAGTTTCCAAATACTTTGACACTTCTGATGAAGGTTTCTTATTTTCGTATGAGCTAACTTTGATAGGCACTGATGATCGAGGAGTAGTCGTCGGAAGTTGGACACTGGCTTGTTGTTAAACCTGTTGTTCAACTGATTGCTCTTTACTCCCAGCAGCTGGCTCTAGTACTACTTCAAGCTGTTGCTCAACTGGTTGTTCTTTACTAGCAATAGCTTGCTCTAGTACTGCTTGAAGCTGTTGTCCAACTTGTTGCTCTTGGATATCTTTACTAGCAAGGTTACTATCATCCTTGCTGAGACATAGGGGGAGTGAATCTTCCTGGACTGGGAGTGGATCTTCATGCACTTTCGCCTTAGAAGATGGGGTTGCAGTATTTCGAGATGCGACGGGGCTAGAAATTGACTCATCGTCCAACACGATATCACTTCGGTGCCAAAGGATTAATCGGTTGACAGCCTGCCCCAGAGTCGCGATCCCCTCAGGTGTGACGTGGTCTATTTCATAATCTTCATAATCATTATCAATGATCTGAAGAACTTGCACCACATCATAATACAACGGAAGTGGATTCCCGTTGAAGTCACGATCAGGCTTTGCCATAACAGTGGCAACCTATTTGGTTTTGTTCCTTGCTCTGCCGATCGGGACAAGAAGACGACAAGATTTGTCGTTAGCAATATCATCGACAGGGAACTTATGGGTTGACCCTGAGCCTGGCACAGAACCAACGTTGCTAGGATAGGCAGTTGGAGATACTAATTGGTCCTTTTGCACCGGAACCATCAATGTACTCGGTGCCACTAATTGTCCCGATTGTCTAAGTTGTTCCATTATTTCTTGCATATTTTCTTTGACCTTTTGAGCAATCGTTTCATCAAGTGTTTTCTTAAACTTCTCAGGTCTTCTATATGCGTCTTTATCTTTAGGGAAACCATCTAGCCAAGACATTTGAGAAGAGACTGCTCGAACCTGTCTGCTGTGTTCAGGGTTTCCTAAGATAGCGGTAAGTTGGTCATTCTCCCTCTTCGGCTTGAAGAGACCCTTCTGTTGCTTTTCAATTACTTCTTTCATTTTATCCTCTACTTCATTCACAGAGTCGGGCTTTTCCAGTTTGCCCTCGCTGGTCAAACCTGACCGGACAAAGATCCACCGCTGAGTTTGCTCATCGCAACCTTCTAATGGGTGAGGATTGCCCTTACTGGTAATTTCGTCTAATATCTTATTCCATTTTTGGACTTTGGGGGCATATCCGGTAGACCCCAAGCGATGATGGTATTTGTTCTTTTTTGCAAGCTCTGACCTAGTTACACTTAGAGCTTTAGCATCAGGTGTGGTCTTTTGACAAACAAACTCTTGCCACTGAGCTTGTGTGATTTTTCCCATCTTCCTCGGGCTAGAGACCTTATCGGCCTTAATATAAGCATTCATTTCGCTCTTCCAGCCACGGAACTTCTTGCCGCAAGAGACCAATGTTGCTTTCTTTACAGCTTCTTCTGTGCCTTTTGAGAACTTGAATTGTTTCTTTATTCTTTCCCACAACTCATTCTTGGTCTGCTCGGGTAATTTCCTCCAATTCTCGGTCGTGATTGGCACGAGCTCCCTAACAAGAAAACCGCATGCATTACGATACTTGGTAATTGAATCCAGTGGTTCTTGGGGAAGCCCACCTGGACCGACCCTTGTTATGTACATGATGCGGTCCAATGGACCTTTATTGGGACCTCGTTGCCCTTGTTTCCACTTTAGTGAAGCTGAGGATTCATCCATTGGAGAACCTTCTGCGGTTTTAGGAGCTGAAGTCACCTCGTTGTCTTTGCGATTAATCTAGGTAGAAAAGAATTATAAGACTTCGTATACTTGACAACCAACATTAACTTGAACCGCTGAAGTTAAGATTCGTGATCCATACCTCGTCGGTAGGATCATATTCCGGGTCGAGATCCTCTGAAGTCTTTTTATTTTTTATATTAGGAAAAGGATCCGATGGACTGTGAAAGGAGCCTGAAGTGCTAGAGTCAGTAAACTCCATATTGTCTTCTTTATTGTTACTACCAGCACCAGTCTTCTTAGGGCTTTCCATGCTAGAACTAATAAGACAAAAAATATAATAAATGGCATATTAACTCTACATGAAGTGTTGCATGAAGAAAAAGATGGAAGCATTCTAGGATTTGATATGACATTCTAGGGTTTAAGGCGACTGACCAAAAGGTTCCTATACATTGCGAGGGTGACAAGCATGTTAAAGTTGCTCACCAGCAATGGCAATTTTATCTTCTTACTCTAAATGAGCAGTTACTTGTATCTGTTTTCTGAGCACAAGCGATGTTTAACAGCCGTATGCGAGCACATTGCTTTGTTTGGCAAAAGGATAGCGACACCGATCTCGAAGGAGCACAACCTTGTGAGATGAAGTGAGGGACGACTACACTCTATTTTCAGTACAAATGCTACTATTCAGTCATGTTACCACCAAGTTCCCAGATTTTGAACTGAAATTTGGCAGAACTTCCTTTGTATGTTGCTGATTTTGTCCACAATTTTCAAATAGAGAACATTGATATTTGCAAAAACAATATATTGCAAACTTGTTACACACATACTCAGGATTCCATAAATGTAAATTATGAAGTCTTTTGATGATCGTTCTAGAAATTACGATCCAAACAACAACTGAATACATAACTGTCTAGATTTTGGACTGTTACAACACCCTAAACGGTACTTCAATTTAGACCTGGTTATTGCGTGTTTTGGCCTTAGCGTTGAATAGGAAATTGATAGAGGACTCTTTAATATTTCCATACATGTATAGATATGCATAGGTTTATTTTCTAATTTAAGAATTATGGCTGTTCAAAGTTCAGAAATTTTGTGGCTGTTTCAGATAGCACTATACACAGGTACTAACTTCAACTCCAGTTTCTAATTAGTTCTAAACCGAATTTGAGGTAACAATGAATAGAAAAGTTGTAGAATAGATCTTCCCCTTTTAAAAAATGTATCACAATAGACTATAATAGCTTCCTACAGACAATTATGGCAAAAATTCAGATGCTTGTTCATACAATTTCAATACAGTTACATCACAACTTGACAGTTTTTCAAATTCCGCCGAACCCTAACCAAGGATGCCTACCCTTTTCGAATTCCCAAACCCTAACCAAGGATATGCAAGGCGGCGGCGAGGGCAGGGAGGGAGGCGGCACAGTGACGGAGGATGGAAGGTCAAAGGGTTTAGGGTTTACTGTGAAGCTCGGCGGCGATGGCAATGACTTTGCTCGGCATACCTAGAAGTGACGAGGGCGAAGCTCGGCGGCGACGGCGAAGCTCGGTGACAACAGCGGCAAACACTTTGCGGCAAATGAAATTTTGGCAGCCTAACAGCCTCGCCTCTAAGTGTTTTTCCCGGGTTAGGTTTTTCCAATGCTGCCGAGGGGGTATATATAGACTCCTATTTTCCCAGGCGGATTTTAAGTACCGACCACCTGAGAAGATGGTTACCTCAGGTGGGTTTTACTAACCAACCGCCTGAGAAGATACAATTATCTTAGGCGGTTGGTAAGTAAAACCTGCCTGAGATAATCATCTTCTCAAGCGTTTATTAAGTACCAACCGTCTATAAAGATCTTTACTTCTTCTTAATTAATATTCTTGATTAAATGTGGGTCCTTTAAAAAGGAAAAATTCCACTTTCTTGTAATATTATTGATAAGTAAAGGTTACTATTAAATTTCACTTCATAAATCCTTTGAAATTGGTCAGAACATAAAAAACATATAACAATTGCTATTTTTCATTTTTCTATCTTGATGAATATAATGCTTATTTATTTATTTTTTCAGTGGACATTTTTATTCATCATACCGTCCTCTATGAATTTTTTCAGATTTTTTTAAATTTTTTTGAATCAATGTGTGTTCATAATTTGATGAATGCCTCATATGTATATGAGCATTTAGTTAGAATGATGGATAATTTGAAGTTTGACATGTTGGAATGCTTTTAAAAAAATTACAAAATTCATACATGCATAAATAATACAAATATGTTCATACAAACAAATTTAAGTGAAGGATCTTTTTTTATGAGATACAAATGTGAATAATATGTGAGTAAAAATTAATTTGATATTTACCAAAACATTACAATGTCAGCTATACAAGTTTTAAAATATTTGGTTCAGGTGGTAGATGTTAATTTTATAAAAATATAGAAGAAAGAATCATCGAATTTGGACACAATTTGCAGAATCTAAACATGTTTGAGTATTTATATTGGAATCTAAATAAAAAAGAAGCAAGAAAAAATGAAACTGAAGAACAGTATCGAGCATTATCTCAGGCGGTTGGTAAGTAAAACCCGTCTGAGATAATCATCTTCTCATGCGGTTATTAAGTACCAACCACTTGTGAAGATATTTACTTCTTCTTAATTAATATTCTTGATTGAATGTGGGGCCTTTAAAAAGGCAAAATTCCACTTTCTTGTAATATTATTGATAAGTAAAGGTTACCATTAAATTTCACTTCATAAATCCTTTGAAATTGGTCAGAACATAAAAAACATATAACAATTGCTATTTTTCATTTTTCTATCTTGATGAATATAATACTTTTTTCATTTATTTTTCAGTGGACATTTTTATTCATCATACCAACCTCTATGAATTTTTTCAGATTTTTTTAAATTTTTTTGAATCAATGTGTGTTCATAATTTGATGAATGCTTCATATGTATATGAACATTTAGTTAGAATGATGGATAATTTGAAGTTGGCATATTGGAATGCTTTTAAAAAAATTAACAAAATTCATACATGTATAAATAATACAAATATGTTCATACAAACAAATTTAAGTGAAAGATCTTTTTTTTATGAGATACACAAATGTGAATAATATGTGAGTAGAAATTAATTTGATATTTACCAAAACATTACAATGTCAGCTATACAAGTTTTAAAATATTTGGTTTAGGTGGTAGATGTTAATTTTATACAAATATAGAAGAAAGAATCATCAAATTTGGACACAATTTGCAGAATCTAAACATGTTTGAGTATTTATATTGGAATCTAAATAAAAAAGAAGCAAGAGAAAATGAAACTAAAGAACAGTATCGGACATTATCTCAGGCGGTTGGTAAGTAAAACCGGCCTGAGATAATCATCTTCTCAGGCGGTTATTAAACTCCAACTGCCTGTGAAGATCTTTACTTCTTCTTAATTAATATTCTTGATTCAATGTGGGGCCTTTAAAAAGGCAAAATTCCACTTTCTTGTAATATTATTGATAAGTAAAGGTTACTGTCGGTACCCTACGTACCGAATGCCCTCTAGGACTACAAAGAGCTCAATGGAACTTCACCTATCTGAGCTGAAGACCTCCGAAGGCCACGTGTTATACGGAACCGGACCTGCCTCCCTCCTATGGTTAAACCGGAGCTACACTCCCTAGACGGGAAAGCTCCAGTCTAACCTGTGTGGCACCCCCGGACCTAACCCCCGACGGAGGAAAGCTCTGGTACTGACACATGTACAACAGCACCAGAACTACCCGTCCCAGACTGTAAGCTCCGGAGCTGCCACGCGTCCAACCGCCAGACCTTCAACCTCAACAAGCAGAGTGGTGGACCTCCAAGGGCTCGGACCTTCAAAGACAATTAAAGACTTCAAGAACCTATTAAGTGTCATTAATGCTATCTTAATGACACACAATCAGAGGGCCCTTAAAACCAGTAACGACACTGTTAAGGCACGTTACCACACTATTAAGGGTAATTAAGCTCATTAATTGTGTATTAAGCATTAGTAACCGCCAGGGCCACATGTCGGGTTAGGCTAACGATATAACGACCAGTCCTTGTACTATAAAAGGACTGGCTGAGCAATGCAGAGACACACGCTCAGACGCACACAGAGACCTCTTCCAGACTTCCACACAAGTCTACACACACCCACAAGCGCTCAGACGCTCAATACAACAACTACACACCCCGTGGAGTAGGGTATTACGCTTAGGCGGCCCGAACCACGTAAATCCTCGTGTCAACTTGCCATCGTGTTCTGAATCTCTGCGCACCCACAACTGAACTACAAACTCCACGGTCTGCCAACGGTAGTACCAGGAGAATTGTCGGAACCACACTTCGACAGTTGGCGCGCCAGGAAGGGGGTGCCTGAGATTCAAAGATGGTGAACTCTGCTGCTAGATCGTCCAATGGCAACCCTGCTGCGCAACCTGTTGGAGGCAACCCCTCCAACATGCAGCAGCCAGCAGGTGTTGTGGCTCCAACGGGAGTAATGCCACCACTGCAACCATCCGCACCAGCGCATCAAGCTGGACAGCGAGATGGGGGATCCATGTCGGTCACTACAGCGGCGAACAACAACCCTGAACACGCGCTCCATGCTGCGCGTGCTCTTCTCCAATGTCCACCGCCTCCAGGAGCATCCCAGGGTGCAATGGAGCAGTGGAGAGCTGATGTGGAACATTTGGTTGCAGCAGCAGCCGATCGCATCAACAACCAAGGTCCCCCCTCTCGGGGCGGGCCCCATCGCAGCATCGGACCGTGTCATGTAGACTCGGTCCTCACGCTTCACAGCACAGGAGGCATGCTGCATCTCAGCAGGCGACGTCACTGCCTTCCGGGGCACGACGTACTCACACGATAACAAGGCTTTCGACTCATGACCTCCAGGCTGAGCTTGATCGTCGTTATCGACAACAGGTTGGTCGCGTACACATCGAGCGTGCTCGCGAGAGGCGAGAGGCTCGGGACAACCCTGCTCCCAAGGGAGTAGGAGGAGGCTGTTCTGCCCTGGCCATGCACCTACGCATGGTCAGATGGCCACAAAAGTTCTGGCCTCACACGCCGGAGAAATTTGATAGGACTGTCAACCCTGTTGAATTTCTCCAAATTTACTCCACCGCAATCCTTGCGGCTGGAGGCAATGAGGATATAATGGCCAACTATTTCCCTGTGGCCTTAACTGGGACCGCTAGTTCCTGGTTCATGAGCCTTCCGCCTAACTCCATCAACAGTTGGGCGGAACTGTGCCAACAGTTCACCGCCAATTTCGGGAGTTCATACACCTGACCAGGCACGAAACTTGACCTTTTTGTTGTCAAGCAGAAGAGGGGAGAGTCCCTGCGATCCTTCATCCAGAGGTTTTCCCAGGTACAAAACACCATTCCTTCTATCTCAAGCGCTTCGTTATTGTGGCATTTAGATAGGGCGTTCGAGACAAGAAGATGTTGGAGAAGCTGGCAACCAAGGAAGTGACCAGCGTCACAGAACTCTTCAGCTTGGCAGACAAGTGTGCCAAGGCTGCGGAGGGCCATTAAATGCACTCCCAACCACCTCTGGAGGACAACAAAAGGTCCTCCAAGGGTGAAGCCACTACCTCCGGGAGTGGCAAGAAGAAGAAAAAGTCCAACGGCAAGAAGAAGCCGTCGGCCGACACACCCATTGCTGCAGCTGCTGCAACTCCGGGTGGCTGGGGGCCACGCCCCGAGAAACGACCTCGGCCATCGTCTGAAGATGGTGGCAACTCCAAGATGTGGTGTCCCATACACAAGAAGAACAACCACAACCTAAAAGGCCACCGAGAGGTCAAGAACCTTGTCGAGCGCTACCACAAGCAGTCGGGAAGAAGTTCCTTTCTGTCAAAGGGAAGGGAAACAAAAAGTCGATGAAGCTCTAGCTGAAGAGGAGTTAGGCTTTCAGGACTCTAAAAAGGTCTTGAAGGCTGTTTACACCTCCGTCGACGATGACTCCGACGTCTCTGACAACGAGCGTCGGAAGACCATGAACACCATCTTTGGTGGTTCATGGGACATCACCTCCCGCCGTGTCCTCAAGACAATGCGGTGGGATATGGCCTCCGTAGCTCCCACCGCCAGGGCGGAGCCACACCGGAAGTGGATGGACACTGCCATCACTTTCGATTCTTCAGACTGCCCTCGGAACATGATCGGAGCTGGTCAACTTCCTTTGATGGTATCTCCGACCATCAACAACATCCAACTCCACCACGTGATGGTGGACGGAGGTTCGGGGTTGAACCTTATAAGCCTCAAAGCTTTTGTCAAGCTTCAGCTCCAACCTTCGGATCTTCACCCCTCCCAACCTTTCTCTAGAGTAGGTCCAGGGGCCATAACTCCACTCGGTGCCATTACTCTCCCGGTGACCTTCGAGACTTGGGAGAATTACCGCACTGAGAAGTTGGTCTTCGACGTGGCGTAGATCAACTTGCCATTCAAGCCATCTTGGGCAGGCCAACCTTGTACAAATTCATGGCTGCTGCTCATTATGGCTACTTGGTGTTGAAGATGCCAACACCAGCAGGTGTTCTCCGGATCCGCGGAGATCGCACCGCCGGAGTTACTGCTCTAGAAGAACTACATGCACTTGCTACATCGCAAGAGGAAGAATCCAAAAAGGAGCAAGCTCCGAAACCTCCGAGCATTCATCATCAAGGCTCAACCTCCGCACCTCGCGTGCAACCAAGCGACGACACCGACATTCCCGTCAAAGTCGTCCAAATTGGTTCTAACACTGCTCAGACCACCCGTATATCGGGAGGTCTGAATGACAAATAGGAACTCGCGCTCATCACTTTCCTCCAGGCTAATGTCGACGTGTTTGCCTGGCAACCGTCACAAATTCCTGGGATCCCTAGGGAAGCGATTGAGCACAATCTGAAGATTTATCCTGATGCTCGGCCTGTACATCAGAAGCCTCGAAAGCAATCAGTAGAGTGACAAAACTTCATACGTCAAGAAGTGAAGAAGTTGCTTGAAGTTGGTTTCATCGGAGAAGTCTTCCACCCAAAATGGCTGGCAAACCCAGTCGTTGTACCTAACGCTGGCGGGAAACTTCGGATGTGTATCGACTACACTACACTGAATAAGGCATGTCCGAAGGATCCATTCCCACTACCTAGAATAATCAGATAGTGGATTCCACCTCTGGGTGCGAATTACTGTGTTTCCTAGACGCATATTCTGGGTATCATCAAATCAGAATGTCTAGGGAAGATGAAGAGCATACTTCCTTCATCACAGTAGATGGATTATATTGTTACACTACCATGCCATTTGGTCTCAAAAACGCTGCTTCAACGTTTGTCCGAGCTATGTACAAAACTTTTGGAGAGCTTATCAGAGATGTAGTGGAAGTGTACATCGATGACATCGTAGTCAAGATCAAGAACAAGGAGTCATTCCTTGACACCTTGCAAGCTGTCTTCGACAAGTTGCGAATCACACGCACGAAGCTAAACCCGGACAAGTGTGTCTTCGGGGTTAGCTCCGGAAAGCTTCTTGACTTCTTGGTGAACCACCGAGGAATAGAAGCAAATCCGGCGAAGATTAAAGCCATTGAAGACATGCGACCACCAGCTCGCATCAAGGACGTCCAAAAGCTGACTAGATGTCTAGTTGCCCTCAACCGGTGCATCTCAAGACTGGCGGAACAGGCGCTACCCTTCTTCAAATTATTGAGGAACTCTGTACCATTCCAATGGTCTAAAGAAGCAGAAAAGGCTTTCCAAGAGCTAAAGCAGCTCTTCACCACTCTACCAACTTTGGTAGCTCCGAATCCTGGTGAGCCACTTCTGCTTTATATTTCAGCAACTGACGAAGTTGTCAGCATGGTCCTGGTTGCGGAAAGACCAAAAATATACCCACTTCAGGAGTCCAGACCCACCCGGGAGGGCCCGGAGCTACCTGAAAGTGAGTCTGGGTCCCAGCTCCCAGACCCAGATCCTCAAGGCGAGACGCTAGAGGATCAACCTCCTTCAACTGGAGGAGCTACTATTGCTGAACAAGAAGATCTAGACTCCTCCGGGAAGGTCTGGGTCACTTTAGAAGAAGCTCCGAGTTCTTCAAGTAAGAACCTGGAGGTCCCCGAAGAAGGTCCGAACCCCTCTGGGAGGGTCTGGATTGATGAGGAGAAAGCTCCGGGCCCCTCCGGGAGGGTCCAGACAGTCCAACGCCCAGTGTACTTCATCAGTGAAGTACTCCATGATGCCAAGACTCGGTACCTGAGGTGCATAAGCTTCTCTATGAAGTTCTTATTGCCTCTAGGAAGCTTCGACATTACTTCCAAGCTCACAAGATTTCAGTGGTAACCTCCTATCCACTACGTGCAATCTTGCATAACCCCAACTCTACTTGGAACATTGCAAAGTGGGCAACGGAATTAGCTGAGTTTGATCTTAAATTCATCCCAAAACAAGCGATCAAGAGTCAAGCTTTGGCGGACTTCGTGGCGGAATGGACCCCCTCTCCATCAAATCCTTGGGGCCCTAGTGAGCTGAAACCGGAACCCAAGGTTCCGGTCTTCATCGAGCTTCACTGGACTCTCTACCTTGATGGATTCATGCAGAAGCAGGGGGCCGGAGCTGGAGTCCTTCTCCTTGCTCTGACCGGGGAGAAGGTCAAATACATGGTTCACCTTGACTTCAAGGCGACCAACAACATGGCAGAGTATGAAGCATTAATCTATGGGCTCAAGGTGGCACTATCATATGGTGTCAATCAGTTGTTGGTAAAGGGTGATTCGCAGCTCGTCATAAAACAAGTCAAAGGTGAATGCTGCTGCAACAACCCTCAACTAGCTGCATACCTACTTGAAGTACAAAAGCTTCAGAAGGACTTTGACATCTTGGATCTTTGCCATGTCCAGCGTCTCAACAACGCTGAAGCCGACAAACTCTCGACGAAAGCTTCAACCGGAGCTCCGGCTCCCTACAGAACCTTCGTTCGGAGGTTGTCAAGACCAACAGCTCAGCCTGTCGAACTAAGCGAAGGGGGCGAGACCAGCACCTCGAAGCTGGCAGTCCCAATGGCCCTGTTACCATGGCGTCCATCAAGGGTCGTAGGTGCTGCAGGAAGCTCCGAGCAACCCAGCACGCAAGACTCAAATTCTCAAGTTAGCTCCGATGCATGGATCTCGGAGATCCGGAGCTACTTGAAAGACAATTCCCTTCCTGAAGACAATGTATCCGCTAACCGGATAGTCAGATTGGCTAAAAGATACACACTGGTAGAAGGGGATCTCTACCGGCGTGGTGCCAACGGCGTCCTAATGCGGTGCATTACAAGGGAAGAAGGCCGCGAGCTCCTTGCGGAAATACATGGAGGCGAGTGTGGGAACCACACATCTTCCCGCACGTTGGTCGGTAAAGCCTTCTGGCATGTTTTTTACTGGCCTACAGCACTCCAGGATGCAACCGAGCTAGTGAAGAAATGTGAAGCATGCTAGTTCCATGCAAAGCAAATTCACACACCAGCTCAATCTCTACAAATGATACCTCCTACATGGCCATTCGCTGTGTGGGGGATGGATATCTTGGGACCTTTCCCAAGAGCCGTCGAAGGTTACAATTTCCTGTACATCGCCATCAACAAGTTCACCAAGTGGCCGGAAGCAACTCCAGTTGTGACAATAAACAAGTAATCAGCTACCAACTTCTTGCAGTCCATCGTACGGAGATTTGGAGTCCCAAACAAGATCATAACTGACAACGGGACCCAATTCACAAGCTCTGCATTCCAAGGATATTGCGAAGACCTCGGCATTCAGGTCAGCTATGCTTCTGTAGCTCACCCGGCAAGCAATGGCCAAGCTGAGAGAGCAAATGCAGAAATCCTAAAAGGACTCAAGACGCGCACATATGAGCGCCTGAAAAAACATGGAGCCAACTGGATCGAAAGACTTCCGCCCACACTGTGGGCCAACAGGACAACTCCAAACCGGTCAACTGGAGAGACACCCTTCTTCTTGGTGTACGGAGCTAAAGCAGTCCTTACTCCAGAAATCACCTTGGGGTCGCTCCGGGTCTGGACCTTCGACAATGCCACACAGGACCAGCTCCGACGTGAAGACCTTGACCTCGTTGAAGAGGGAAGGTGTCGAGCAGCTGTTCAGAATGCCCAATACCGCCAAGCTCTTCTGCGCTATCACCAAAGGCATGTTCACAGTCGACAGCTCGAGGAAGGCGATATGGTGCTACGAAGAATACAAACTCGAGAAGGGTTAAATGAACTCTCCCCCAGTTGGGAAGCAACCTTCCGAGTTATCAAAGTATCCCGTCCCGAATGTGTTCGCTTGGCAACCGAGGATGGGACACCTCTCCCTAATCCTTGGAACATTGAGAACCTCCGTAAGTTCTACGCTTAATATCACGCAGGTGAGTCTGTAGTTACATGTGATGTATGTTATAGAGTCATTGTACAGAGTCGGGTAGCTCCTTCGGGAGAACAGCCGGACCTTCCCCGAAAGGTCCGCAAAGTTCAGGCAACACTTGTCACAGTCTCAGAACTAAAAGTGTAGCTAGCTACCTTGGGTCAAACGAGAAATGCAACACGCTTAGCCTGGTTCTGTACCCTAAGAGTGTACTTGTTTCCCCTGTACCCCAGACCTATAATGAAAGACATCATTATGTGAAAACAGACTCCACGTGCATTTATTTTGTACAGGCTCAATCTTTTTTATTTTTCTCTTTCTTGTTTATAACAAAGTTGTGCAATTCTCAAGAAACTTTAGCTCGAACAATTCATGTATAATTTAAGTCGCTTTGTTAATTCTTTCGGGTCTTAACATTGTTGAATGGCATACTCGCCTAAACGCCCCCAAGCCAATCTAGGTCCGGAGTGTGCTATCGACTTAGCCTGGTCCTGCACCCTAAGTACGCCACTCTACCTACACCCCGACAGGCCGAAGTAAGGTGAGTCTAGGATACGATTGGACCTGAAGAACATAAGCAAATGCACTTGATTGTATATAGAATTGCATTCGACCTAAAGATTCCTTTCGGGAATTGTAAGCCGCAATTGAGTTATAGATAGGAAATGGATTTTACTGATTTCTTGCTTCATTGTGTAGGAGAAATAAAGATCTCAAGATGATGGTGGATTAAGCCGGATCTATCAAAGCTCCGACAGCCCCTAAGGTGGCCCGCTGTCAATGTTTCAAACATTGATAGTAGGCATCGCCGGAGCTACCAAGTTCTGGCAAATCCAGGGGGCCAACCATCAACGTGAAGAAAAGATGGTGGGAAGACTTCCCAGTGGGGTCTGCTGTCGATGCACCGTGTGTTGACAGTGGTCGCTGCCAGAGCTACCAAGCTCCGACAACTCCAGAGGACTAACTGTCGACGTTCTACATGTTGACAAGGGTCACTGCCTGTGTTACTAAGCTCCGACAACCTCAGGGGGCCTCTACTATCGATGACTTCGGACCTACAAACTACAAGTTCTAAGCACGCAAGTCTTCAACAAAATGCTACATCCTCTTGGTACATGTTCACAATCAAATTGTGTACATCTACCAGGGGCCAAGTGGGACAAAGGTGTTGAAGACAAAAAATGAAATTCATAAAATTCTTGGATTTCATTAATCTAGAGATAAGAGATTATAAAATTTGAGAAAAGAAGAGAAGATACAAGTGGGAGCTACAAAGAGAAATTCCTAAACCCTATGGAAGTGAAAGTTGCCTAGAGGGGGGGTGAATAGGCTAATCAACCTGCAAATGACTGAATAAAACGAGATTAAATCACAGGGGGCGGACTAGTCCGGTCTGGGGGCGGACTAGTCCGGTCAGCCTGCGTGAAGAACCCTAAAAAGTGTTTCTAGCAAGTTTTAAAGGGATTTTCTCGAGGCTACAAGTGAGGATATGTTTAAGACAAGTTTAGAAACTATCAACACAAGAGTGAGTCAAGTTTTAATAAGATTAAGCAATGTGAGGCACAAGACAAGACTAGCAACCCTAGAGCTAAGTATGCGATAAACAAAATACGAAGAACACGGAGACACAAGGATTTTATCCCGAGGTTCGATTCCACACAAGAATCTACGTCCCCGTTGAGGAGTCCACAAAGGACCGGGTTCACCAACCCTTCCCTCACCAAGTTTACCGCACGGGCCTAACTTGGTTCTCCACTATCTCAAAGTGCGAATACAAGATTCGTTGGGGCTTCTCACAATCTGAGGCTCCCACACCACAAAGATGATCAACAACGCAAAACACACTCAACACACAACTCACAAAGACTCAATGAGTGCAAGAGATCAAACCGGGAGCACAAGCGCGATGTTCTTCCTCTTCTCCACCTCACTAAACCCTAATCCACACAAGAATTAGTTTTAGAGGGAAAGTTGGCAAGAAAGAGGCTTAAGAGTGCTCCAAGTTGGCTGTGGCGGCGCTAGGGTTCAAGTCTGTTCAAGTGTTGGTTCAAAAGAACCCAGGGGACCTCTATTTATAGAGGTTCCAAGCCCATACTGCTGACTTCAGCAGAAGGGCGGACTAGTCCGGCCTCAGGCCCGGACTAGTCCGGCCTAGGGGACCACTGACCTCTTGTCAGGCCCCGACAGCTGACACGCTATCGTCACACTACCCGCCAAACTTCAAATTCAAACGGTCACTTCAACAACGGACTAGTCCGATCACCACCGGACTAGTCTGATCTCACACAGAGCCTTTTGCTCCGCGTGAAAACGGACTAGTCTGAGGACCACGGACTAGTCCGGCCCCAAGGGCGGACTAGTCCGGTCCTCCCAGACTTAGCCACAGGACCACTTTCAACACACCAACCCGGACTAGTCCGGCCCCACGGGCGGACTAGTCCGTTCTCACTCAGGACCTCTTGGTCCGGTCTAAAACGGACAAGTCCGTGGTTTTGAGACTTAGTCCCCAAAACCCACTCACTGCTACACGGACTAGTCCGGCCATGAACGGACTAGTCCGATCTCAGTCAGACCCTTCTGGTCCGGCCTACAACGGACTTGGCCGGCCAGGGACGGACTAGTCCGGCCACCTGCACGGACTAGTCCGGCCCTACTGCCAGACTGCTTTTCCACTCTTTTCTCTTAAGGGTTTTGACCTCTAAAACACTTTGAGCTCCCAAACTTGATCTCAATGCACTTTACACACGCACCCTCCTATTTCTACGGCTAGTCTAACTCAACACGCTAGAAACCCTAGTTTCCACGCTTCGAGTTGACTCCGTTTCCTTCCTTTTCCTTTTTGAGGGTTTGCGTCTCCGATCGAGTCCACACCTGTGCTAAGATCACTTGAGCTCATTAGCGACTTAATTGTCATCATCAATCATCCAAAACCCACGGGGAACGTAGATGCACTTTCAATCTCCCCCTTTTTGGTGATTGATGACAACACATTAAGTCCTTCAACAATTTAGAGTATGGAAATTGGTTTTCATAACTTGTGTGCGTATGAATGACTCCCCCTCAATGTATGCAACATGTAAAAGAGGTGGAGGAGATCTTTCATACCCACACACGTTATGGTGGGGTGCCTACGTGATGTGTTCAACAATTGTGACAAGACATGAAGAGCATCAATATAATCAAAGGATTGACAATTAGAGCATTATATTGATATTAAACAACATTAACAAGTCTTGCACAAATGTAAACATCCAAGAGCATGAATATATTACAAAACAAGTCCATAAATCACAAACACACCCACAAACGATTAACTCTCCCCCTTAACTCTCCCCCTTTGGCATCAAGGCACCAAAAAGGAAAAGAAGGGGGGGAAACAAAAATCTATGAACTAGTCCTCGTCTTCGCCACTTCCACTCTCCGTGGCCTCGGAATCTTCGACGTCTTCCTCATGATCGACGGCGTCGTCGTCGTCGTCTTCGTCGGAGTTCCTTGCCGAGGGAGCAGCCCGAGAGGAGCTTCCATCCTCTTGGAGCTGGGCAAGCTCATCGGTGGTGAAGTTGGGAAAAGGAGTGATCTCCCCATCACTCACCTCCGGAGAGGACATCGGGACCTCCAGCTTGTTGCACACCGCCTTAAGATATTTTTCTTGACGCTTGTGTGCCCTTTGAGCGCGGATCTCTTGCTTCCGACAAGAAGTGAAGATCGCCTTGAAGCATTTGAAGAAGGCACTCATTGATTGAGGCGGAGGCGGAGACGGAGGTGCCACGGGGCGAGATGGAGGATCTGCATTCTTGCGACGAGGAGGAACAGGAACATTCGGGGGCTTCTGAGGACGAAGCGGGCGATGCGACACATCCTTGACAAAGGTCACGCCCGACACCTTCTCAATGAGGCACATGATGTAGGGGGCATACCCGCAAGCACGGTTGGGGGTATGCGAGATGTTGAAGATATCGTCGAATATGTAATCGAAGAGGTTGAACTTCTCTTCCCCATCGATCAGAAGTAGCAGGTGCCTCAAGTTCCCTTGAATCACCCCAGCATCACCGTCCTTCGGTGCTATCGTCCTTCTGAGGATTCTGTTCATTATGCTGTAAAAGGGCTTGATGTTGCGGGCGAGACCGGCATCAAATGGAACATGACTTGGATACATATATGCCAGCTCTTCACGGTCCACGGCCTTAAGGTTAGAGATTATAATCTCATGATCCATGTGTGCCTCGAGCCCTAGAATCTTGGCAAACTCTGCGAAGGTGACTGAGTACTGCTCACCGTGTGTCATCCAAATAATTCTCCTGTCACCAGAGGTGGTGAAGTAGATGGTGGAGTAGAACTGCAGAATCACTTCGACGTTCCAGTCATACTTGAAACCCATGATCTGCTTGAGATCATGGCGCTCAGCGGCTTCGATGACGGCGTCAAAAGCAGAGTGTTGCTTTTTGGCCATGTAATCCCAGTCAACCCATTGAGCTTCTATTACCGGCTTCTTCATCTGCTGATAGACTAGCCGGTAGTAGTCACAATGGAAGTCACACCAGAATCTGGGATCTGCCGTGCTCCTCTCAAACTTGTAAACCTTCTCGGTCCTCAGCCTCCTGGCCTTTTCAGCCCCTTTGCCATGAAACACATTAGCAGACAATTCCTTCTGCCTGTTGGGGTTCCTTTCTGGTGTGTGAACTTCAAGGGGGCCAATGGAGGTGACTTTCCCTTTCTCTTTGATCACAACACCTCCAGCTGTCTTCTTTGATGACATCTTGACAGTTGGCTTTTTCTTCTTTGGCTCGACAGGAGCCGGAGCCTTTCCCTTCTTAGGGTCACGCTCGACTCTGGGCTCAGGTTCCATTTGGGCTGGCTCCTTGCCCTTCGCCTTCTCGCCAACGGTGACGAGCTTCTTTCGCTTGGGGGCACTGGCCTCAGCAGCCCTGGAGTTGTGAGCCTCCCTGTCTTCCCTTTTCTTCTTCCTCAGCTCATTTAGGGACTCTGCGGTTGCTCGAGCTATGGCTTCTTCCTCATTGTAGATGCTCGCTGCAACTTTGGAGGCCTCGAGTGCCTTCAGCCGCCTCTCTTCCTTTGCCTTTTGCGCCTCTATAAGCGCAGCCTTGGTCCTTGCCTCGACAATTTGAGCTTTGGTCCGCCCCTCGGGGTTGGGACGAGGAGGGGAACGCTCCGAGTTCGACATGCTGTGAAAAGCATATAGAAAGGAAGGTATGAGTCCAAGTAGAGGGAGCATTGCGGAAAAGATCTCGAGAAAAGAATAGAAGTAGGGTTTTCCCTGCGCAAACCGGACTTGTCCGCCCCAGGGGCGGACTAGTCCGCTGGGCGGACTTGTCCGCCAGGGGCCGGACTAGTCCGGGTTGCGCAGAATGAACCCTAACCCTAATCGATTCATCGAAAAATCATCGAATCAGCGCGCAATACTCCTAGGCTATGATCGCAAGGGTATATGGAGCAACATTAATGAAGGTGTTCCTATCAAAAGCTTTAAGAATCAAGAATGGGGCTAGTTTTTGAAGAACGAGTGAATACCTTCTCAAATCCGCTAGAGTCGACGAGATCGGAGATGGATCGCGAATGTGGAGCGCGGGGAAGTGATCCCTCACTCCCAAAGACTCCGATGCGTGGATTGGAGTCGAGATTTGGAGGTTGGAGCGCAAAATCGCCGATGAGGGGCGGTTGCTAGCGCGTGGAAGAGAGAGAGAGTCAAGTGAGAGAGGGAGAGGAGGGGTCTGGGCCGCCTGGGGGTTTTAAGTCCCCAAGGGCCGGACTAGTCCGGTTGAGGGGCCGGACTAGTCCGGTCAGCGGACTAGACCCAGACTAGTCCGGATCCGGACTTGTCTGGTTGAAGGGCGGACTAGTCCGGTTTGCGGACCAGCCGCGGACTAGTCTGGACCCGGACTTGTCCGTCCACAAGGGCGGACTAGTCTGGTTCGACTGGGTTGAGAAGCGATGCTTTGAGTTGCACACACACTATTGGTCCTTATGGATAGCAAGCAATACAAACATGATAATTAAAGAAGGAAAGTGATAAAAACATGATCAATTTTCAAGAAAAAGTTTTCTCAAACGGATTTTGAAGAGAAATCACGATAAAGAAAAGTTTTTCGAAATAGCTCAAAAAGTGAGAAATGTGGTTTAAGCCACATTCCTAGAATCCAAAATGTTGAGCTCACTTCTTAGCTCACAGAAACGCTTCTCATCAAGAGGCTTGGTGAAGATATTCGCGAGTTGATGTTCCGTCCTCACATGAGAAATTACAATATCTCCCTTCATTGAGTGATCTCGCAAGAAATGGTGTCGAATGTCTATGTGTTTGGTCCTAGAGTGCTCCACCGGATTATGGGCTATCTTGACGGCACTCTCGTTGTCACACAAGAGTGGAATGTTGCGCAAGTTAATCCCATAATCCCTAAGGGTTTGTCGCATCCAGAGAAGTTGTGCACAACAACTTCCGGCTGCAACATATTCCGCTTTGGCGGTGGAGAGAGCAATAGAGTTTTCCTTCTTGGAGGACCAAGACACTAGAGATCGACCTAAGAATTGGCATGTACCCGATGTGCTCTTGCTATCGACTTTGCACCCTGCATAGTCCGCATCGGAATATCCAATGAGGTTAAACTTAGATCCTTTAGGGTACCAAAGTCCTAGGGAGGGTGTGTGTACTAGATATCTCAAGATCCTTTTAACGGCGGTCAAATGACAAGCCTTAGGTGCCGCTTGAAAGCGTGCACACATACACACACTTAGCATGATATCGGGCCTAGATGCACAAAGATAGAGAAGTGAACCAATCATAGACCTATATAACTTTTGATCCACACTAGGACCATCCTCATTTAGGTCTAGGTGTCCATTTGTCCCCATAGGGGTTTTGATGGGTTTTGCCTTATCCATGTCAAACTTCCTTAGAATATCTTGTGTATACTTAGTTTGACTTATGAACGTCCCTTCTTTGAGTTGTTTTACTTGAAATCCTAGAAAGAACTTCAACTCACCCATCATGGACATTTCAAACCTCTTCGTCATTATCTTGGAGAACTCATCACAAAACACCTTATTTGTGGAACCAAATATGATGTCATCCACATATATTTGGCACACAAAAAGATCTTCGTTGAAGTGATTTGTGAAAAGGGTATAATCCGCTTTGCCTATCCTAAAACCATTTTCAACTAGAAAGTCTCTTAGGCACTCATACCAAGCTCTAGGAGCTTGCTTGAGGCCATAAAGAGCCTTTCGAAATTTGTAAACGTGGTTAGGATAGTCTTGGTCTTCAAACCCTGGGGGTTGCTCTACATAAACTTCTTCCTTGATTGGGCCATTAAGGAATGCACTCTTAACATCCATTTGGTAGAGCTTGAAGTCATGGTGAGTAGCAAAGGCTAGTAATATCCGAATTGACTCAAGCCTAGCTACGGGAGCAAATGTCTCATCAAAATCCAATCCTTCGACTTGTGAGCACCCTTTTGCCACAAGCCGTGCCTTGTTCCTAGTTACCATGCCATGCTCATCTTGTTTGTTGCGGAACACCCACTTGGTTCCAACAACATTAGCTTGTGGGCGCTTGACAAGTTTCCAAACCTTGTTCCTTTCAAAGTTATTGAGCTCCTCTTGCATGGCAACTACCCAATCCGGATCTCTTAAGGCATCTTCAACCTTATGGGGTTCCAAGAATGAGACAAAGGAGAAATGCTCACAAAAGTTTGCAACACGTGAACGTGTTGTTACTCCTCTTGTGATATCTCCTAGAATGTTATCAACGGGATGATCCCGTTGAACACTTTGATGAACACGGGGATGCGGTGGTTGAGCTCTTGAATCACTTGCTTCATCTTCTTCACTTTGGTCTCCCCCTTGATCCAAGCCTCCCCCTTGATCTTCATTCCTATTACTGCTTTGGGGAGTATCTAGTGGATCTCCAACTTGTCCAATGGGGTTTTGACCTACTTCATAATGATGATGGTCACTTGGGCTTTGGGATGGTTCTTGTGGGCGAACATCTCCAAGTGCCATTCTCCTTAGAGCTTCTAGTGGAGGTTCCTCTTGATCAAGGACATGTTGATCAACTTGCTCCACTTGAGAGCCATTGGTTTCGTCAAACACCACGTCACGTGCCACTTCAACAATTCCGGAGGATTTGTTGAACACACGGTATGCATGAGTGTTTGAGTCATATCCAAGCAAGAAACCTTCATCGGACTTTGAAGCAAACTTCGAAGTCCTAGGCTTCTTGTTGAGGATATAACACTTGCTACCAAAAACACGAAAGTAAGAGACATTGGGTTTCTTACCAACGAGAAGCTCATAAGGAGTCTTCTTGAGGAGGCGATGAAGGTACAATCGGTTTATGGCATGGCAAGCGGTGTTAACCGCTTCCGCCCAAAACCGGTCCGATGTTTTGTACTCATCTAGCATTGTCCTTGACATCTCAATGAGCGTCCTATTCTTTCTTTCGGCAATTCCATTTTGTTGTGGAGAATAGGGAGCGGAAAACTCATGCTTGATGCCTTCCTCATCTAGGAACTCTTCTACTTGCATGTTCTTGAATTCGGTGCCATTATCACTCCTTATAGCCTTTATCCTCAAGGTGAACTCATTTTGAGCTCTCCTTAGGAATTTCTTGAGGACACCGGGGGTTTCACTCTTATCATGCAAGAAGAACACCCAAGAGTATCCAGAGAAGTCATCAACGATAACTAGACCATACTTGTTGCCACCGATGCTAATGTAAGCAATGGGGCCAAAAAGATCCATATGGAGTAACTCCAAAGGTCTAGTTGTCGTCATGACATTCTTAGAGGGGTGTTGAGCTCCTACTTGCTTTCCCGCTTGACACGCACCACATGGCCTATCCTTTTCAAATACCACATCCTTTAGGCCACGAACGTGCTCTCCTTTAAGGAGTTTTTGAAGGTTCCTCATTCCAACGTGGGCTAGCCTTCTATGCCAAAGCCATCCCATGTTGGCTTTTGCCATTAAGCATGTGTCAAGTTGAGCTTTATCCGTGGTAAAATCCACAAGATAGAGCTTTCCCTTGAGCACTCCCTTAAAGGCTATTGAGTCATTACCCTCTCTCAGAACATTCACACCCTCACTAGAGAAGACACACTTATATCCTTTATCACAAAGCTGTGATATGGATAGGAGATTATAGTCTAGGGAATCAACATGCAAAACATTAGATAAGGTATGCGAAGAGGAGATAGCAATTTTACCGGAGCCAAGGATTTTCCCTTGGCTATTATCCCCAAAGAAAATTCCTTCACTTGGGTCCTCGTTCTCCTCATACTCTATGAACATGCTCCTCTCTCCGGTCATGTGGTTGGTACATCCGCTATCCAACACCCATTTCGATCCACCGGAGGAGTATGCCTACAAAACAAGTTTATGCCTTCCTTTTAGGTACCCAAGCGGAGTTGGGTCCTCTCACGTTAGTAGTTAGGCATTTGGGCACCCACACGCAAGGCTTGGGGCTCTTGCGGAGTGGCCCAACATATCTAGCAAACACTTTGCCGTGTTTGTTCCTCTTTAGCACATAGGATGCATAAAAATCATGGAATAGAGGATGCGATTCAGATTTAGGCAATTTGTTGCTAGAGTATGAGTTCTTTTCAATTTTAGTTGGGGATGAACTCCCCTTAACAAAGACAATCATGTTTTTGCCATACTTGGAGGTTTTGGCGTTATGCCTTCCACCTCTAGTATAGCCAAGACCATCCTTGACATGGGGAGGTCTTGTGTTGGTGTATGCACTTCGTGCATACGCCACCTTCTCCTTGTCAAAGATGGCACCCTTAGGTGCTTGCTTGCCTTGTGCTGAGTTGAGTTCATCCTTAAGCTTAAGGATTAAGTTAGAGCACTTGCAAGGCGGAGTTGCATTGGATGAGGCTTTTGAGACGGTTGAGCTCTTGGAGGAAGAGGCTACATTGTTCTTGAGAGACTCAACTTGAGACTCAAGGATTTTGTTAACTTTTGACAAGTTCCCAAGTTCATCCTTGAGCTCAATTGTCTTTTCCTCAAGACTTGAACACGTTTTCTTACTTAGAGCAAGTTCATGTTCCAATGCCTTGCTCTTCTCTCTTTCGAGCTCAAGGAGCTCATCAAGCTCTCGACATCTCTCCTTCTCAAGGATGAGCATGTCCTCTTGTCTATTGATGAGATCCTCCTTCTCAAAGATCTCATCCATAAGCAATTTCATCCTTCGCAAGGTGCTTTTGCTTATGTCCTTAAACATGTGTTCATTCTCACTAGCACTATCAAATTCGTCTTGAGAGGAGGTTGTGGAGGAGGGATGAGATGTTACCTTTCTCTTTCCCTCCCTTGCCATGAGGCAAGTAGGTTTGTAGTCGTCGTTGAGGTTGGGGAAGAGCTTGCTTCCCTTGGAGCTCCTCCCGATGGCTATGGTAGCCATCCTCTCCTCTTCTTCTTCGGAGGAGGACTCATCGTTAGAGTCCCACTCCTTCCCCAAGTGTGCTTGTCCGGAGGTCCTCTTCTTCTTGAAAAATTTCTTGTCTTGAGGCTTGCCCTCCTTCTTCTTCTTCGCTTCTTCATGTGGGCAATCAGCGATGAAGTGCCCATACTCGCCACAATTGTAGCAAGACCTTTTTGATTTGGGCCTTGCTCTTTCCTTCCCTTTGCCCTCATGGTTGTATCCACCTTTCTTCCTCCTCATCATTCTCCTAAACTTGTTGATGAAGAAGGCCTCTTCCTCATTGGTGTCGAGGCTCTCCTCATCACTTTCCTCATGCTCCTTTGAAGAGGGTGTTGCCTTGAGTGCAACGTTCTTCATCTTGGAGGCGGTGAATTTCTGAAGGTCGTTGTAGAAGAGTGCCTCCTTCTCCATGATCTCGTGGTTAATGATCCTACCAAGGACCTCCTCTGGGGTCATTTGAGTGAACCCCGGGCTTTCTCGAATCATGGAGCAGAGGGCGACGTTCCTAGGCATAAATGCCCGGATCATCCTCTTCACAACCTCTTGGTCGGTCCACTTGGTGCAGCCATATGATCGGCTCTTGTTGATAAGCACCTTCAACCGGTTGTACATGTCTTGAGGGGATTCACCATCCAAGATGGCGAATCTCCCAAGCTCTCCTTCGATGAGCTCGATCTTGGCCTCCTTGACTACCCGATTTCCTTCATGCGCCGTCTTGAGGGTATTCCATATGTCTTTGGCCACCTCAAGACCATCGACGCGGTTGAACTCATCTCTTGAGAGAGATGAGATAATCACACCCGCAGCTTGAGCGTTGCGGTGGATGAGGATGGCTTGTTCTTGCGTGATGTTGTCCTCATCCTTCGGGATCTCCACCCCGGTCATGACAATTTGCCACAATGCCGGATTGAGTGACACGAGGTGGATCTTCATGTTGTGTTTCCACATCCCGTAGTCGGTTCCATCGAATTGAGGAGGTTTCCCCAATGGGATGGAGAGGTAGTGGTTGTTGGAGGCAAGGCGTTCATAGTTGAACCCTTGTCGGTTGTAGTTGACCCCGCCGCCACCACTTGATGAGCTTGACGGCTCGACCACAGCAATCTTCAACTTCTCTCGGAGCTTCGCCTTGAGCTGGCGAGTCTCCTCATCATCCGTTGGCTTGTCTTGATAAGCCATTGTCTCCTCACGTGTCGGTTGAGAGTCGTTGGTCGACACCTCTTCAAACACCACTCCGGCCATCTCTCCGAGTTGTTAGACTCTTTGTGGAGAGTCCTGCTCTGATACCAATTGAAAGTTGCCTAGAGGGGGGGTGAATAGGCTAATCGACCTGCAAATGACTGAATAAAACGAGATTAAATCACAGGGGGCGGACTAGTCCGGTCTGGGGCGGACTAGTCCGGTCAGCCTGCGTGAAGAACCCTAAAAAGTGTTTCTAGCAAGTTTTAAAGGGATTTTCTCGAGGCTACAAGTGAGGATATGTTTAAGACAAGTTTAGAAACTATCAACACAAGAGTGAGTCAAGTTTTAATAAGATTAAGCAATGTGAGGCACAAGACAAGACTAGCAACCCTAGAGCTAAGTATGCGATAAACAAAATACGAAGAACACGGAGACACAAGGATTTTATCCCGAGGTTCGATTCCACACAAGAATCTACGTCCCCATTGAGGAGTCCACAAAGGACCGGGTTCACCAACCCTTCCCCCACCAAGTTTACCGCACGGGCCTAACTTGGTTCTCCACTATCTCAAAGTGCGAATACAAGATTCGTTGGGGCTTCTCACAATCTGAGGCTCCCACACCACAAAGATGACCAACAACGCAAAACACACTCAACACACAGCTCACAAAGACTCAATGAGTGCAAGAGATCAAACCGGGAGCACAAGCGCGATGTTCTTCCTCTTCTCCACCTCACTAAACCCTAATCCACACAAGAATTAGTTTTAGAGGGAAAGTTGGCAAGAAAGAGGCTTAAGAGTGCTCCAAGTTGGCTATGGCGGCGCTAGGGTTCAAGTCTGTTCAAGTGTTGGTTCAAAAGAACCCAGGGGACCTCTATTTATAGAGGTTCCAAGCCCATACTGCTGACTTCAGCAGAAGGGCGGACTAGTCCGGCCTCAGGCCCGGACTAGTCCGGCCTAGGGGACCACTGACCTCTTGTCAGGCCCCGACAGCTGACACGCTATCGTCACACTACCCGCCAAACTTCAAATTCAAACGGTCACTTCAACAACGGACTAGTCCAGTCACCACCGGACTAGTCCGATCTCACACAGAGCCTTTTGCTCCACGCGAAAACGGACTAGTCTGAGGACCACGGACTAGTCCGGCCCCAAGGGCGGACTAGTTCGGTCCTCCCAGACTTAGCCACAGGACCACTTTCAACACACCAACCCGGACTAGTCCGGCCCCACGGGCAGACTAGTCCGTTCTCACTCAGGACCTCTTGGTCCGGTCTAAAACAGACAAGTCCGTGGTTTTGAGACTTAGTCCCCAAAACCCACTCACTGCTACACGGACTAGTCCGGCCATGAACGGACTAGTCCGATCTCAGTGAGACCCTTCTGGTCCGGCCTACAACGGACTTGGCCGGCCAGGGACGGACTAGTCCGGCCACCTGCACGGACTAGTCCGGCCCTACTGCCAGACTGCTTTTCCACTCTTTTCTCTTAAGGGGTTTGACCTCTAAAACACTTTGAGCTCCCAAACTTGATCTCAATGCACTTTACACACGCACCCTCCTATTTCTACGGCTAGTCTAACTCAACACGCTAGAAACCCTAGTTTCCACGCTTCGAGTTGACTCCGTTTCCTTCCTTTTCCTTTTTGAGGGTTTGCGTCTCCGATCGAGTCCACACCTGTGCTAAGATCACTTGAGCTCATTAGCGACTTAATTGTCGTCATCAATCATCCAAAACCCACAGGGAACGTAGATGCACTTTCAGGAAGAATGTGGCGACCTTCTGGGCAACCTCTGACATGCTGGCCTTGGCGGCATCTCCCTCTCCATCGATGGGACCTTCAAGCACCGGGTCCAATAGGAAGTGAGGATCCCGACTTGTGTAGCACATCAGCATGTACTCTGCGACATTCTTCACCACGGATTGTCCTTCGGTTTCCAATTGGTCTACGATGACATCGCCCATCTTGTTGAGTTTGTTGCCTGCCGAGCTCAACGCCTTCAATTCCAGGTCCAGCTCCGGGTGATCCGGGCGCACGGGACTAAAACCCAGCGGCATTAGCGCATCATTGACTTTGCCCAAGAAGTCCCAAACTTGTTGGGACTCCGCAGCCCTTGAGCTTCGCACTTCTTCCAAGGACCTCTTGGTCGCCGCAAGCTCTGAATCCTCCCGGGCAAGGCGCTCAACCTCTTGGGTGTTCTGCTAAATCTTTTCAGCAACTTGCCTTTCGATTTTGCCAAACTCCTCTTCCCGGAGGTGGATCTTGTTCTGGCGATCGACCAGGTCTTTCTCCCAGCCCTTCACTTTCTTCTCCTTGGCAGCAATTTCATTCTCCCTCTTATTGAGGTCTTGTCCCCGCTGCCAGGCCTTCTTCTCCTCTTTCTCGCAGCGCTCCTCCAACTTCTTGGTGCGCTCTGCGAGGCTCTTGTCACCCAGAGTCAGCCTTTGAGTAAGCTCCTCCTCCCTCTTCACGAGGTCATCCCGCAGCTCCAGGAGTTTTTGCTCTTCATCTTCGAGCTTTTTCTCCTGCTCCTTAAGAGCCTCCCAACGCTTGACGAGGCTATCGTGGATGGCGCTGATCTTCTCTTGGCGGTCATTTGCTACTTCATTAGCAACCATGGCCTGTTCGTGGATGGACCAGGACTGGTTATTGAGGGATCACGTCATGCTTTCCCTCTCATCCAGCAGCTGACCCCAGTACTCCAACCAGACCATTTCCCTTTTCACCCACTCCTTGTCGTTGGCCAGCCTCGACTGCGCCATCTTGGTCTCGAACTAGAGCCGGTTGCGCAACCTCCTAAGGGTTTGGAACTCCTCCTCGAGGTCCTTGCTGTTGTGGTAAAAGGCCATCTGGACCTGACGAAGGCTGGAGCAGGCGTTGTCGATAGACAGCGACAAAGGGATTGGATCCGGACCTGTCGGGGTCTTCTCCGCTGGCTCCAACGAGTTCTCTATAACAAAAATCAGGTCCCACTCTACAAGAGCGGTCCCCTGAGCTTCTGCGACACTAGGGTCTCCCTCCAGGATAGCCTCGACCGCCGCGGAGGAAGGTCCTGCAGCAGAAGTTCCTACCTCCGGAGTCGGCTCCGAAGGTCCCGCCGCCAGGTCATCAGCAACTGGTCCCTCAGGCGGGGGATCGACAGCTTCATCTTGGCACCCTGGCTTAGGCGCAGGTACCTCCGGAACCACCACCTCCGGGGAAGGAGTTGAAGGTTCTGCCAGAGCTGATGCCACTTCCGGCTCTAACGCTGGTACCTCCTCCGCTGCCTGTTCAGGCGCCGGCGCTTCGACCTCCACCGGCTCGGGCACTGGTACTTCCGCGACAACCGGCTCGGGTGCCGAAACTTCATCAACCACCGGCTCCACCACCGGGGCTTCAACAACATCCAGCTCTAGGGCTAGAACTGCAGCTACCTCCAGTTCTGAGGCCAGAGCATCCATCATCTCAGCATCCAAAACTGGAGCTTCAACCGCCGGAGCTGGTGCCGCTCGTACATCTTCATTCCCGTGGTCTGGCGCTACCACGGGAGCTTCAGGGGATGACTCGAGGTCAAGGACCACGACAGCTAGCGCTGGAGCTGCCGCGGCCTCAGCCACCTCTTGGGGCGGCGCTGGAACTGGAGCCGGAGCCTTTGTCTACGCAGCATCAGTTGCTGCTACAGGAACCAAAGCTTTAGCCCCTTTTTGGTATCCTATGGATGAAGGACAAAGAAACTCAAGATATGATTACAACAAAAAACAATCAACTGAGGTAAAAAATCAAATTTACCTCGGAAGGCTTTTGCTCCAGCTAGCGCGAAACCTCTTCACCGGACGCTCAGGACCGGACCCCGTCGCCATTGGCGTAGTAGCTCCGGAAGGCTCCCCGGAGCTTGCTGCCGCCGTTGGCGTCGTCTTGGTTGAGGCCCCCCTCGACTGAGAAGGACCTTCGGACCTAGAGCCCTCAGCTGGCCCTGGTACTGGAGCCACATGGACGGAGCTAGCGTCTCGAGGAGATGATGATGCTGGAGTGGTTGCCATCGTCGAAGACCTCCTCCGCTGGGGAGAAGGAGTTGACGAGGAAGGAGCAGGTCTGACGGACCTCCCGTCGAAATGCTTCAACTTCCTCTTACGGCTCGAGGGCTCGGCCAACTCCTTGCCCTTGCCTATGACTTCATTTCTTGGCTTCGCGGCGGGAGCGGAGCCACCTTCAAAAGCTCCGGGGATCGCCACCCCGGTGGTTGATTGCCTCTCCATCAGGCCCAAGTCGTCCAACAGCGGCATCTTCCTCCGGAGCTCTCTGCACTCCTCTGGTATCATATTCAGATGAAGGAAGGCCGCCGGTGGAGACACGTCACCAGGGCCGATGTTCCCAGGCTGGAACTTCTTGAGATGGGTCTTCAAGGCTTCACTGTTCACGTTGGTATCTAAACCAACCTCAATGCGGTTGGTATCCATCTCACTGTTGAAGGCCCAGGCAGGTCACCCCCTAGCCCTCAGTGGGGCCCACCTATTCATCAAGAAGTTGTTGAAGACCATCTTAGGGGTCAACCCACCATCGACACACTCCTGGATTCTGTCTAGAATGGGCCTGTACTCCCTCAACAGCTCTGGCACATTACTCCAAATGTTGGTGTCGACGCGGGAGAGGCCTTCAGGCAGTTCCAGCCTCTCATGTCCCTCGACGGTGATGACCACCCAATATTTCTTCTAGTCGTCCCACTTGCCGGAAGGAAAGGACCTCAAGTACTTGAGGGGGGAGTTTTTTCGCTTCATGAAGTAGTAGAAGCTGATGAACTCATCACTCTTCCCGGTGGGGTGGACAGTGAAGAAAGTCCGAAACAACTCCACGCAAGGGGGCACTCCCACCCACATCTCGCAAAAGTGGACGAAAGTCGCCACCAGCAAGATCGAGTGGGGGCCAAGATGGTGGAGCTACAGACCATAGAAGTCTAGCAGCATCAGAAAGAAAGTGGAGAAAGGAGGGATCAAACCCGCCATGGCGTACCCAAGGAAGTACACCATATCTCCGGCTCGCTCCTTCTCGAAGGGAAGCTTGCCGCAGTGAATTTCATTGTCGAAGGAGTCACTGAACCAACCCATGTTGGTCCGGACCCTAGACAACTCCTTCTTGCTCTCAACGAGGCTCTTGGGGAGTCCCAACTTCATCGCAGCACAACGGGCGAGAGATGAAAGGCAAGCAAAAGTTTGGAGGATTCGAGCGCAAGTTCAAATGAAGGCGTAAAGAATCCCCAAACGGTGCGCACTTTCCTTCTTAAGTAAGCCCCCACAAGGCTTGGATGGAAACCGCAGAGGATCCAACGATACAGTTCAAGAACTTCACCCTGCAATGACAAGGGGGCCCGGGGCCACCCCGACGATCAAGTCGAGGTCCTTACCCTAGTTGAACAGTTGTCATGATGAAAGGCGGGAAGCCCGAGGGCGGCGGCCTGACAGGGCGCACGGAACTGATACGGTTTTCGTATCGGGAACCAGCAAACTTCAATTGCGTGAGATCCACACGCTCAGATCTCACCTGCCGCATCCTGGATATGCCACGCGACGATGGTTTAAATGTGAACTACCGCCAACGGCACATCCAAAGACCCTTGAAGACACGGCTCAAAAACCAAAGATGGACCCACCTCCGGCAGAACAACTTTATGCAAAAGGTCTCTCCCAGAGGTGGACCCAGGGGGCTACTGTCGGTACCCTGTGTACCGAATACCCTCTGGGACTACAAAGAGCTCAAAGAAACTTCACCTATCCGAGCTGAAGACCTATGAAGGCCCCACGTGTCATACGGAACCGGACCTGCCTCCCTCCTATGGTTAGTCCTAGTGCCGCCACGTGTATCGTTAAACCAGAGCTACACTCCCTACACGGGAAAGCTCCGGTCTAGATACCTGTGTGGCACCCCCGGACCTAACCCCCAACAGAGGGAAGCTCCGGTACCGACACATGTACAACAGCACCGGACCTACCCGTCCCAGACAGTAAGCTCCGGAGCTACCACGCATCCAACCGCCGGACCTTCAACCTCAACAAGCAGAGTGGTGGACCTCCAACGGCTCGGACCTTCAAGGATAAATAAAGACTTCAAGACCCGATTAAGTGTCATTAATGCTATCTTAATGACACACAATCGGAGGGCCCTTAAAACTAGTAAATACATTGTCAAGGTGCGTTACCACAATATTAAGGGTAATTAAGCTCATTAATTGTGTATTAAGCATCAGTAACCGCCAGGGCCGCATGTCGGGCCAGGCTAATGATGTAATGACCAGTCCTTGTACTATAAAAGGACTGGCCGAGCGATGCACAGACACATGCTCAGACGCACACAGAGACCTCTTCCAGACTTCCACACAAGTCTACACACACCCACAAGCGCTCAAACGCTCAATACAACAACTACACACCCTGTGGAGTAGGGTATTATGCTTAGGCGGCCCGAACCACGTAAATCCTCATGTCAACTTGCCATTGTGTTCTGAATCCCTACGCGCCCACAACCGAACTACAAACTCCGTGGTCTGCCAACGGTAGTACCAGGAGAATTGCCAGAACCACACTCCGACAGTTACCATTAAATTTCACTTCATAAATCCTTTGAAATTGGTCAGAACATAAAAAACATATAACAATTGCTATTTTTCATTTTTCTATCTTGATGAATATAATGTTTTTCATTTATTTTTTCAGTGGACATTTTTATTCATCATACCAACCTCTATGAATCTTTTTAGATTTTTTAAATTTTTTTGAATCAATGTGTAATCATAATTTGATGAATGCCTCATATGTATATGAGCATATAGTTAGAATGATGGATAATTTGAAGTGACATGTTGGAATGCTTTAAAAAAATTAACAAAATTCATGCATGTATAAATAATACAAATATGTTCATACAAACAAATTTAAGTGAAGGATCCTTTTTTATGAGATACACAAATGTGAATAATATGTGAGTAGAAATTAATTTGATATTTATCAAAACATTACAAGGTCAGCTATACAAGTTTTAAAATATTTGGTTCAGGTGGTAGATGTTAATTTTATACAAATATAGAAGAAAGAATCATCGAATTTGGACTCAATTTGCAGAATCTAAACATGTTTGAGTATTTATATTGGAATCTAAATAAAAAAGAAGCAATAGATAAGGAAACTGAAGAGCCTCGGGCATTATCTCAGGCGTTTGTAATGAATAACCGCCTGAGATAATCGTGTTCTCAGGCAGTTATTAATCACCAACCGTATGTGAAAAATTGAAAAACCGCCTGTGAAAAATTGACGCCTATATAAAGACCCCTCGCCACAGTCGAAATGTAACCCTGGAGAATTTTCCACCGCCGCAAGGCTGCCCAAATTAACCACCGCCGCGCCACCGCCCAGCCCGCACTGCCGCGCCAGCGCCCAGCCCCGCGGAGGCACGCCTCTGCCCAGTCCCACATCGCGCCACAAGGTACCTAAGTAAATTCTCAAAGTTTCCTTACTATGCATTGCATGCTACCTTTTTCTTTGTATATTTTCATAAGCTGCTAGTTTTGTGTGTTGGTATATGGATTGTGTCCTTTTGCATGTGTGTACATATGCGTTTGAACTCAATAATTTGGAAGTTTGGTCTTTTAGATATTGATGTATGGACTATATTATAATAATCTTATTGTAGTTTGTACCTATTTTGTGACATGAATATGATTTTTAATTAACAGATGATATTGTAATATATATAAGATGCATGAAGTTTACCCGAACTTGTAATTGTAGTTTTATGTTTTTTTTTTCAATATGTTACTTGTGTGTGCGTACCTCCTGTTTGCATATATTTCGAAGGAGTGATTAGGGTTAGCTTTCTAGGGAGATGGTTTTATAACTCAACCATTTAGTTACCATCGCTAGATGGGATCCGACGTCAAGATATAACGGACCGGATCCCACCCAGACCTAGCCCATGCTACTGGGCCTGTTTGCCCCACGACTTCAATCCTTCACCTCCGCTTGCTGCCCCCGACGCCTTCGACTCCGTCTGCCTCAAGACGTCGCCCGTCTCCTCCAGACTCTGCTCAACGCCACCGCCTCCCGTCCACCACGCTTTCTGTTCGTCGCCGATCTTAGAGTCTTATTTGACATTGCTGCCACTCTCCTATGTGCCACCTCTCTCTACAACTCTACATCGACTTGGTATTACCGTAAAAACCTTGAGGACGACTGGACATCGATTAGCCATCGACTAGGGCCGATTAGTCGCCCTAATGAATAGACCTACATTAGTCGCCCTAATCATACTTGTTATGTCTCTGTAAATTCACTTTATAGAAGACCTTTAGGGAATATTTGTGGCCAAATTTTGTAAATATGACAAAAATTCTACTATTGAAGCATGGACCGTCGAGCGTGGATGTATAACATGACAAGACCCTATCCTATGTACATTCATAATGTTGAAATTTTTATTGAAGCATCCAAGAGACATGCGAAGTTGCAAAAGATAGATGACATATTATGTCCATGTATCAACTGCAAAAATAAGATTGCTTGGACGGATACTATAGTAATCTAATCTCATTTGGTGAAAAGAGGTTTCAAAAAAAAAAAACTACACAATATGGACAGAGCATGGTGAGTTAGATACACATGATGTGGATAAAGATGATGAGAGAGGTTCAGATGATGATAAAGTTCATATCGATGATGGTAGTGACAATCAAGATGGTGATGACGATGATGAGTTCGATTGTGAGGAGATGTTGCGTCACATTGAACCATATGTATTGACTTCTATGGGAGCAAGCAAAGGTTTAAGTAAAATGGAGACATTGCAGAATGCAGCGACGAAGCTTTTATATGATGAATCAAACTGTTGTGATAAAGAGTTTACTACATTGCGTGCAGTCTTAGAACTACTAAAGTTGAAAGCTACGCACGGATGGTCAGATTGTAGTTTCTCTGATCTTTTGAATCTTATGGCAGAAATTCTTCCAAATCCAAATAAACTGCCTAGAAGCACTTATAAAGCGAAGAAACTTCTTTGCCCGATCGCACTAGGTGTGACAAAAATACACGCTTGTGTGAACCATTGTATTCTGTATCGCAAAGAGCATGAGCTCGCAACTAGATGCCCCATTTGTGGTGTCAGTAGATATAAGAAGGACTACAATCACCAATATGTTACCAAAATGAAAAAGTCTTAGAAGAATAAGAAGTTTATTCTTGGTCCTGAAGGTGACGATGACGATACTTCTGGCGATGCAGAGGGGAAGAATAAGAGAAAAATTCCTGCCTTGGTGATGTGGTACCTTCCGGTAATTAATTGCTTGAAGCATTTGTTCTCAAACCCTAGGGAGGCTGAACTTATGCGTTGGCATTCCGAGCAACGCAAGAAGAATGAAAAACATATACGACACCCTGGTGATGCAACGCAGTGGAAAATTTTTGATATTTAGTATCCAGAATTTGCAAAGGAAATCAGAAATGTGAGGTTTTCCTTGGGTACAGACGGAATGAATCCGTTTGGTGAAAAAAGGAGCATACACAGCACATGGCCCATGGTCTTAACGATGTACAACCTACTGACGTGGTTGTGTCACAAAAGGAAATATATCTTGTTATCTGTTCTTATCCAAGGTCCGAAACAACCCGGCATCGAAATTGATGTGTTCTTGGAACCTTAAATGGAAGATATGGAAAAATTGTGGATTGAAGGGGTACGTACATGGGATGAGTACGAGCGGGAGTATTTCACGCTAAGAGCAATGATATTCATTACCGTGCATGATTATCCCATACTGTTTACATTATCGGGACAAATGAAAGAGAAGAAATGTTGTGTAAGGTGCGTGGATAGAACTGGATTTCTATACCTCACTTCATCCAGAAAGACGGTGTACATGAGACACCGACAGTTCTTGACAGATACACACAAGTATAGGAAGATGAAAGAACAATTTGATAACAAAATTGAAAAAGATACTGCACCAAAACCTTACAGTGGAAAACTTGCATTTGAAATGGTCAAGAACATTCATATTGCTTTCGATAAGGGCAAAAATGGTAAAGGAATTAAGAGAAATAAAAGTACATCTTCAGATGATACAACTGACATGGCTTCTAAGAAACAATCAATTTTTTTTTCAAGTATCTTCTGTATTGGAAGAATCTGGAATTTTGCCATAGTATTGATTTGATGCACCTTACAAAGAATGTATTTGACAGCATCATTGGGACCTTGCTGGACAAAATGGGGTGGCCGAGAGGAAGAATAGGACTATAATTGAGATGTCAAGAACCATGCTTGATGAGTACAAGACGTCAGACCGGTTTTGGGCGGAAGCGGTCAACACTGCTTGCCATGCCATAAACATGTTGTATCTTCACCGCATACTTAAGGAGACATCGTATGAGCTCCTAACTGGTAACAAGCCCAACATCTCTTACTTTCGTGTTTTTGGGAGCAAATGCTACATTCTTAACAAGAAGCCTATGACTTCGAAGTTCGCTTCTAAGTCCGATGAGGGTTTCTTGCTTGGCTATGACTCAAACACTTACGCCTATCGTGTCTTTAACAAATCCTCCGCAATTGTTGAAGTAGCACGTGACATAGTGTTTGATGAGTCTAATGGCTCCCAAGTGGAGCAAGTTGATCTTCATGTGCTAGATCAAGAAGAAGCTCCACAAGTGGTGATAGGAAGGATGGCACTTGGAGATATATGACCACAAGAACAACCTTAAGATGCAAGTGACCATCCTACACATCAAGCAAGCTCTTCCTCAAATGATCAAAATCAAGTTCCCTAAGATGCGCTCCAAGAAGATGAAAATGGAGGCATCAATCAAGGGGAGACAATGAGGATGAGGAAGACCAAGATGATGACTCAAGACCTCAAGCGCCTCACCCAAAAGTGCATCAAAGCGTCCAATAGGACCATCCCGTTGACAATATACTTGGAGACATCTCCAAGGGGGTAACTATTCGATCTCGTGTTGCAAAATTTTGTGAACATTACTCTTTTGTTTCTTTCTTGGAGCCCCACAAGGTTGAAGAAGCACTACGAGATCCAGATTGGGTGATGGCCATGCAAGAAGAGCTCAACAACTTCGAAGAAAATCTAGTGTGGGAGCTTGTGAAGAGGCCTAATGCGAATGTTGTAGGAACCAAATGGGTATTCCGCAACAAACAAGATGAACACGGGGTGGTTACAAGGAACAAGGCACGACTTGTGGCCAAAGGGTACTCACAAGTTGAAGGTTTGGATTTCGAAGAAACCTTTGCTCCCGTAGCTAGGCTTGAATCAATTCGTATATTACTTGCCTTTGCTACTCACCATGATTTTAAGCTATATCAAATGGACATCAAGAGCACATTACTCAATGGTCCAATCAAGGAAGAGGTGTATGTGGAGCAACCCCCCGGATTTGAAGATGAAGAATTCCCAAACCATGTGTACAAATTGCGTTAGGCTCTCTATGGATTCAAACAAGCTCCTAGAGCTTGGTATGAGTGCCTTAGAGATTTTCTAACTCAAAATGGTTTCAAAATTGGGAAGGCGGACTACACTTTGTTCACAAAGAATTTTAATGACGATTTGTTTGTTTGCCAAATATATGTCGATGACATTATATTTGGTTCTACTAACAAAGCTTTTTGTGATGAGTTTTCCAAGATAATGACCGTGAGATTTGAGATGTCAATGATGGGGGAGTTGAAGTTCTTTCTAGGTTTTCAAGTGAAGCAACTCAAGGAAGGCACGTTCATTAGTCAAAACAAGTACACACAAGATATACTCAAGAAGTTTGACATGGACAAGGCCAAACCTATCAAGACAACTATGGAAACCAATGGGCATCTCGATCTCAATGAAGATGGTCCAAGTGTGGACCAAAAGGTATATCTTTCCATGATAGGCTCATTGCTTTACGTATTGCATCTAGGCCCGATATCATGCTTAGTGTGTGTATGTGTGCTATATTTCAAGCCGCTCCAAAGGTGTGTCATTTGATCGTCGTTAAGAGAATTCTTAGATATTTGGTGCACACACCAAGCCTAGGACTTTGGTACCCCAAAGGCGCTAAGTTTAACCTCATTGGATATTCCGATGCGGACTATGCGGGGTGCAAAGTTGATTGGAAGAGTACATCGGGAACTTGCCAATTTCTTGGTAGATCTCTAGTGTCTTGGTCCTCAAAGAAACAAAACCCCATTGCACTTTCCATAGCCGAAGCGGAGTATGTCACGGCTGGAAGTTGTTGTGCACAACTTCTTTGGATGCGACAAACTCTTAGGGACTATAGCATAAACTTGCGCCATATCCCTCTCCTATGTGACAATGAGAGTGCCATCAAAATAGCCCACAATCCAGTTGAACACTCAAGGACCAAGCACATTGATATTCGCCACCATTTCTTGAGAGATCACTCCATCAAAGGAGACAATGCAATTTCCCATGTGAGAACTGAAAAACAATTGGCCGATATCTTTACCAAGACCCTAGATGAGAAAATATTTTGTGAACTTAGGAGTGAGCTAAATATCCTAGATTCTCGAAATGTGGCTTAAGTCTTGCACATCTAATTGTTATATTCAAAATCCACACATGCTTGCGAAAAACTCATCCTCCTCAATTTTTCTACAAATTATTTTGAAATTATTGAATCCTTGTGAATCATGGTCATAGTTTGATTGTTGATTGCTTACTGACCATGTTTACAAAGATCTTTTGTGAAATCTAGTCCAAAAGGATCAAATCTCTACTTAAAACTCAATATATAGGAGTTTTTCAGCCTTAGGACCGAACTAGTCCGTCCCTAGACTGGACTAGTCCGGTGGCTCAGAACAGTTCGGACCCAGTCCGATAGCTGGACAAGTCCGGGTCCCTGACCGGACTAGTCCGGCCCTTGGGGAGTTAACCTCCCCCGGGAGCCCCCGACCTCTCGACTTCCATTCAAACACTCTCCAAAAAATGCTCAAAAACCACCCCCTCATCTGCGATTTTCGATTCCAACCACAAAATCTTGATTCCAATCGGTGGATTGAAGCCCTAAGGTGCATAGGAACTCTTCCCCAAGCATCGAAGGTCGATTCCTCACTCACATTTCTTCGAATCGAAGATTTGAAGAGGTATTCTTGACCTAACCCAAAATCTCCAAAATTCAATTCTTTTAGGTCTATTGATGAAAACTCTTCACAAATGTTGTTGTGCACATCATCGTGATCATGCACCTCCATTTTTGTGGTAGGATCCGTAGTTTTCACAAAATTTCTCTAGATTAGGGTTCTTGCTCTGTGAACTGGACTAGTCCGGCTTCAGGGCGGACAAGTCCGGTTGGGTACGGACTAGTCCGACCCCTGGGCGCACAAGTCTGGATTACACAGTGAAAACCCTAACCTTGATCGATTCTGTGAATTCTACCACTTTATCTTGACTCCTTGGACTCATACACATTCCCTTGCTTCTTTCATCAGCAACCATGTCGGATAACGAGTATGTTCCACCTTCCGACTCTGATGCCAAAGCGGAGAAGCAAGCTCTTTATCTCCGGAGGCAACGAGAGGATCAAGAAATGGCTGCTGCATACTTTGCATCAAAGAGAGCAAAGCAGACACAGCAAGAAGCACACAACTCTGCAGTAGCCGAGGCAGTCCCAAGGAAAAAGAGACTTGTGACATTGGGGGATCAGGCTAGAGCCCAAGAGGCAAGGTCCTCCAAGGATAAGGGAAAGGCCCCAGTCGATGCTGCGCCCAAGAAGAGGGTGATAGTTGCCAAGAAGGCTGCTAGCAAGGTTAAGAAGGGTTCCTCTCAACCCATAGGCCCCTTGAGGATGTCTTCTCCTGCACGGAACCCAAACCGTGCAGCTGCCTTTGACGCTAACATCTTCAAGGGCAAAGGGGCTGAGAAGGCACCAAACTAAGGAAGATCAATGTCTATCAGCGAGACAGGAGCACAGTGGATCCCCGTTTCTGGTGTGATTTCCACTGTGACTATTCCAGGACAGTCTACATGACCAAGCAGACTTGAGTCACTGATGCTCAATAGATTGACTGGGACTATATGGCTCAAAAGGATCACGTGGCCTTCAATGCCGTGATTGAGGCCGTCGAGCGGCACAGTTTGAAGAAGTTCATGGCTTTCCAGTATGACTGGAATGTGGAAGTCATCACTCAGTTCTATTCCACTATCTACTTCCACACCGATGGGGACATGAGGATTACCTAGATGACCCATGGAGAGCAATACTCCACCACCTACTGGGAGTTTGCTCAACTGTTTGACCTAGAGGATCAACTGGACAATGAAGTCATTATCTCCAACTTGAGGCCAGTTGATCGCGATAGCCTGGAGTACATGTATCCTAGCCATGTACCCTTTGAGGTGGGGCACATAAGGAACATCAAGCCCTTCTACAGTGTCCTCAACAGGGTGCTCAGGAAGACCATTGCCCCCAAGGATGGAGATGCGGGGATAATTCAAGGGAATTTGAGGCACTTGATGGTCATCATTGATGGAGATGTCCGCTTCAACATGGTTGACTACATCTTCGATGACATCTTCAACATCTCCCATACTCCCAACTGATCATGTGGATACGCTTCGTACATTATGTACATGATCGAGAAGATCTTCGAACTCACCTTCAAGAAAGACATAATTCATCGGAGGCTTCAACCTCAACTCCCTCCTCCAGAGCCGGCTGCTCCTAGGAGGAAGAATGCGGATCCTCCCGCTTCTTCTTCTCGCTTTGTGCCATCTCCTCCGCCACCTCCGCCATCATCACAATGCGGGAGTGGCTTTCTCAAGTGCTTCAAGGCCATTTTCTCTTCTTGCTAGAAGGCGAAAGTTCGACAACGTCGCATGGAGCGTCGCCAAGAGCAGTATCTCAAGGCTGTGTGTGACAAGTTTGATATTCCCATGTCCCCTGCAGAGGAAAGTGATGGGGAGGTCACTCCATTCCCGAAGTTCACCGCCGAGGAGCTCGCTCAATTTGGTGAATATGGTACTTCCACCGCGGCCCTGACCGATGATGATGATGCAAATGTTGATCCGGAGGCCACATAGAGCGATAGCGGGCACCAAGGCGGAGATGATGACGACGACTCCGATGATGAGTAGACCTAAGGGCTCTTCTTCTCTTCTTTTCCTTTTTGGTGTCTTGATGCCAAAGGGGGAGAGATTAGTGGATGGGGCACTTAGATAGGGGGAGAGATTGAGTGGGAGAGTTTAATCGATCCAAGATTGGACTTATGTTTGTATGTTTAAAGCTTAAATTGTTGTAAGACTTAATCTATATCAATTGTGACGTTATGCTTGAGTTACATGCTTGTCTTGCATATTTGTTGCTTTATCACAACTCATAGCACATAACTTAGGCACCCCACCATAACATGTATATGTATGAGAACTATCTCAAATCTCTCTTACTCATGATGCTACATTGAGGGGGAGTCACTCATACAAATACATGTTATGAAAAACAAATTATTATCCTTTTTGTTGAAGTCTTAATGTGTTGTCATCAATCACCAAAAAGGGGGAGATTGAAAGTGCATCTAGGCATCCCCGTGGGTTTTGGATGATTCATGACAACAATTAAGAAGTCTAATGAGATAAGTTGATCTTAAGAACAGGTACAATGATTAAAATGAGATGAAACCCACCAAAAAGGAAAAGGATGCAACGGGCGTCAAAGGCTCAAGAGTAGAAACTAGGGCTTTTATGAAGTTGAGCTTACATGAGCTGTGTCATGTAAAAGGGAGAATGTATCATGTGCATTGAGATCATACCAAGGGGCTCAAAGTGGTGGTTTAGTGAAACACCTAAGTGAGAAGCCAAAAATGAGAGAAACCCTAGGAGGCCGGACTAGTCCGGGCCTCAAGGCCGGACCAGTCCGACTAGGCAGACAAGTCCATTTTGAGACAGACCAAACGTCTTTGGAGTGAATCTGAGTGAATTGGAGATAAGTCCGAGAAGTCCGAACTTGTACGTTTTTGGACGGACCAAAGCTCTTTGGAAAAGTTTGGACTTGTCCGTATGGGTACGGACTAGTCCGTTTGAGACTTAGTGAGATAAACCGAGAGAAACCCTAGAGGGCCGGACTAGTCTGCCCCCTGTGGCTGGACTAGTCCGCCCCCTGTGGCCGGACTAGTCCGGGCCTACCCAGATGAGTCCGTTTTGGGACGGACTAAACCCTTCTGTTCTACTTCGGACTAGTTTGTTTTGGACCGGTCTAGTCCGTTGTTTAGTGATCGTTTGAATTTGGAAATTTGGCGGGTAGCGTGACGATCGTCGCGCAGTGTGGCAGTTGTCGGGACCTGACCAGATGTCAGTGGTCCCATAAGGCCGGACTAGTCCGCCCGGGACCCCTATAAAAGGGGACCCTAATCTCATTTGAACAAGTCTTGAACCCTAGCGCTGCCACAAGAATCCTAGAGCCTTCCAAAGCCTTCTACTCCTCCTACTAACCCTCTAAGAGCAAATCTTGAAGAGATTAGGGTGTGGGGAGGAGAGTAAAGGAAGATCATCGCGCTTTGGCTCTTGGTTTGATCTCTTTGCACATTGTGATTGTGTTTTGTGGCTTGTGTGAGTAGATCTTCGTGTGTTCCTCATTGTATTGATTTGTGGGAGCCTCAACTTGTGAGTAGCCCCATCAAACTTGGTGATTACCCATTGATATAGTGGAATCCAAGCCGGCCATCATGGTGGCTTGGTGAGAGAAGGGTCAAGTGAGACCCGGTCCTTGTGTGGACTTCTCAACATGGATGTAGGCTTCTTCGTGGGGTTGAACCATGAGATAAATCTTGTCTCACTTGTCTTTACTTTTCATGATCACTAGTATTGCTATTAGGGTTCATATTGCTCTGCTCTTCACTTTGATCATTGTTGAAAACTTGTGATCTAAGCACTTTAACTTCACAATCTGAATTGTATTAGTTTACCACATATTGCTTATCTCTTTGTTGAACTTAAATTTTGCAAATAACTCGTAGAAACCGCGTTCTTAGGTTTTTACCCTCTGCTGAGCGAACTAGTCCGACCCTGTTCAGACTAGTCTGGCCTCAGGAATTTAATCTCGTTTGATTAAGTCATTTCAGGTATTATTGCCTATTCACCCCCTCTAGGCGACTTTCAGTTTCATAGAAGTATTACACTCTAATCACAAGTATATTTCCGCTGCATAGAGTCTAGGATCGAGATAATCGATCAAACTTGATCGATCTAGTCCGCACGCACCGGACTAGTCCGCACTCTACCGGACTAGTCCGATTTCCTGGTATTTAATCAAGTTGCTAAGTGTTGCGTGTTCTGACTAAAAATAAAAAAGGCCTATTCACCCCCCCTCTAGGCCACATTCAATTGGTATCAAAGCAGAACTCTTCGCAAGAGACTAATCGTTCGAAGAGAACATGTCAGACATGAAGGATGTGCACAAGAGTCTCAATCAAGAGAAGGTTGAAGATGAAAAAGCTCAAAAATTGGAGAAGCTCCTCGACGCCATTCAGAACTTCGAGGATGAAGATGAGGAGACATTTGAACTCAAGGCGCTCCTAAGGAAGAAAGCCCTCTCCAAAGGGAAAGTGAAGATCGAGGACAAGAAGAAGGGGAGTAGTCACACTGACTACTCCCGATATCCTTTCAACTATGATCATCTAAATTCTAACAATAGCCATTATTTGTCTATTCCTCTAGGAAAAGCCCCACACTTTGACGGCACTGATTATTCAATATGGAGGCAAAACATGAAAATGCACTTAATCTCACTCAGTCTCAGCTTGTGGCATATTGTGTGTACAGGAATAGATATCCCGAACGACGATGAAGAGCTTACACCAAGCCAAGAGCAAGCAATTCATCGGAATGCTCAAGCTGCAGCCGTCATCACATCTTCACTAAGTCGGGACGAGTTCACTAAAGTGGATGGACTCGAGATTGCAAAGGAAATCTGGGACACATTGCAAACTGCACATGAAGGCAATCGTCATGTGCGAGAGGCGACGAAATGATTGAAGGCGAATTGGGAAGATTCGCCATAGAAGAAGATGAGTCGCTGCAAGACATGTACAACCGATTGAAGATGCTCATCAACAAGGTTTGAGCATATGGAAGCAAAAAGGGGAACAATCATGAGGTGGTGAAGCTCATCCTTAGATCCTTCATGCCTCGCAATGTCACCCTATGCTCGATGATTAGAGAAAGCACCGAGTACAAGAAAATGACCCTGGATGAACTGCTTGGAAAGATCATCAACTTCGAGATGATGGAGAAGCAAGCTAAACATGTCAAGGAGATTGCCGACCTCACCTTGGCAAAGAAGAAAGGGGTTGCCTTAAAATCCACTTGCAAGCCCTTGTCAAAAGAAGCTTGAGAGGCTCAAGATGAAGATAATAGTGATGATGAGAGCAGCGACATGGATGAGGAAGACATGATCCTCTTCATGAAGAAATTCAAAAGAATGATGAAGAGAAGACAAGGGGGAAAATCAAGTGAAGGAAAATACAAAGAGAAGTCAAGACCAAAGTTGAGGCGGACATGCTATAACTGTAGTGAATATGACCACTTTATAGTTGATTGCCCATACGAAGAAAACAAGAAGAAAACCAAGGAAACAAAGCCTCAACCTAAGAAATTCTTCAAGAAGAAGAAGCAAGATGGACAAGCGCACCTAGAAAAGGAGTGGGACTCAAATGATGAGTCCTCATCCGAAGAGGAAGAGGAGATGGCTAGCATAGCCATCGAGAAGACAACTAAGAAGTCCACCCTCTTCCCAACTCTTGGTGCATGGAAGGGAAATGACACTTGCCTCATGGTGAAGGAAGGTAAACGAAAGGTAACAACAAAATCTACCTCTTCGCGTTCTTTTGATAGTGATAGTGACGACTAAAGTGATGATGAGGATATGCTAGTTGGCTTAGACAAGAAAACTGCTGCCAAAATGCAATTCTTGATGGATAAGCTTGTTTATAGGGAGGGTGTAGGATCGAAGAGCATGTGAAAAGCTACCAGAGGGGGGGGTGAATGGGAGATTAAAAAATCTTACACAGCGGAAACAATTAAATCCCAACCCCTTCGGCAGAAAAACAATCTGTTAAAGAAATCGTGTGTGAGACTAATCTAAACGTGTTTCACCATGACAAAAGTGATAGATATCAGAGAGAATCAAGTCAAGAATATGACACAACAAGAATTACTCAAATCCTTCGAGATAAACTCAAGTTATGATTGAAAGATCGAACAAAGGTAAATCTGTCTTACCCGAGAAAAACAGTTCTGGAACGCTGCAAAGAAACTCGTGTAGATCAGAAACCACAAATCCAATGACCATGAAATTTTGACAGATGATAGATAATCAAGTTGTGAAGACACCCCAAGAATAATCATGTCAATTGGATTGGTAAAACTCGAGTTATGATAAAACTAACGAAGAAAGGTAGTGCTATGCATAAAACTCGACGAGAAAAACTTGTCTGGAACAAGTCGGACGAACAAGGCACAAAAGTTCCTTTCAACTATGAATTTTATTCAATATAACACAGGAGGAACAGACCCAAAGTCGTCACACACGATCTCTGGCCTCCCTTGCTTATATAACCAGCCCGGAGGCCAACTCAACTCAAACTAGGACTCTAATCCTACTCAAATCACGAATCAAAACTTTTCATAACTGCTTAGGACTCTTCTATACGCAGATAGAAGCAATATTAAGACTTCCAATCACCTTAGGAATGTCTCCCACATTCCTAAAACAACTCAAATTCGTGACCCCCATGAAATCATATCATAACCAACTCAAAACTTTCCATATTTGAGTCAAAATCGACTCAGCCGCAACATGAGTCCATAACCTAGTTGGTTGGATCTTTCCGACCAATTCTTTACGTCCACATCTCTTCATCACGCCTCGGAACCATGTAGCCATGTCCATGCACTCTTTGCATATGTGCAAACATCTTCCAACGACGTCCACGATACCTTCATATGCATTGTTCTTGATTCAAACATGCTGCGCAACCTCTCGATCAACTCAACCACAATCCCTCCCGACCTTGGTTTTTGAACCTCATCTTCTCCCTAAGACTAGTTCAATGGATCCCGTCACCAGCCATGTCTTGAACTCAAGCAAGACCTGCACATGAATAAACAACCAATCCGTACGAGCCCAAGTCTACGACTTGACTCAAATTAGTTCCGAACACAACACCTTATGTGAGCACCTCACATAAGCATGTTGCAAAAACACAGTGAAACGATATCAGCCATATCAACCAAAACGCATCAAAAACTTAGCAAATGAATACTAAGCAATCTTTCCAACAATGTAAAGCAAGTTCAAAACATTCCACAGAAAAAGCAGGAACATTGCGATCAAGCTCCGAATCTTGCCAAAACTAACCAGAGCTTGAGCCGGAGCTTACCAAAGCTAGTACAACCTAGCGCCGGAGCTAACCAAGGCTAGTCGGACCTAGCGCTGGAGCATATCAAAACTAGTCGGAACTAGTCATCCCAAAAGCCGGAGCTAGAAAAACATGCCGGAGCTAAAGACAAAGGTCACCGAAGCTACCCAAAACATGTTGGACCGTGACAAAGCAAGTTGGACCTATCGTTGGACTATGCCGGAGCTAACCAAAATAAGCCGTACCTATCGTCGGACCTTGATCATAAAGGTGTTTTGGTAGTATTCAAAACTTTTATCACCATAGCCAATGTATTCAACACACATAGATCTCACAGAGGGGCTGATTGATCGTCAAGAAGATATGATTATCCCCCAAAAGGAGGAGTATCTCAAGATCAATGAGCTCCTTGAACTTGAAAAGGAGCGAAGCACATCACTTGAACTTGAGTTAGCTTCAAGCAAGGAATCTTGTTTGAAGTTAAGCGACCCAAATGCAATCATCAAGGAAGAACTTGTTAACCTAACCGAAGTTAACAAGATCCTTGAAGTGCAAGTTAAGTCACTCAAACAAAGTGACCCTTCATCCTCTTCAAGCTCGCCTTCTCAACACCTTAAAACTGAAACTACTTCTACTTGTGCATGTGGTAAAATTGACACTAGCTTGAAAGACAAGTCAACCTCTACCAATGACAAGCATCCTTCCCAAAGTGGCATATTTGACAAGGAGAAGGTCAAATATGCACGTAGTGCATACTTGGCCACAAGACCTCCTAATGTCAAATATGGCATTGGGTATTCCTATGGTGAAAAGAAAAATGCTAGAAACCATAAGAATAACCAGGAGCGCATTGCCTTTTTTAAGGGAAACTCCTCTCAAGCTAGAAAGACTAATGATGTTAATAAGTCCAAGATAGTTAACACATATGAAAACCGGACTAGTCCGGTCCTCTAGACAAGTCCGATTTCCCGGACTAGTTCTGTTCATGAACAACAACATCAACTGTTATTTAGAACTTTCAAAGCATCATATGTTCTTATGAAAAGTTTTTGTAAAGTTTATGCTCATTATGTTGGGACACGCCATGGGAACACCAAGTCTCATGTGTGGGTTCCCAAATCTCTTGTAACTAACCTCAAAGGACCCAAGCAAGCTTGGGTACCTAAAACCAAGGAATGATTTGATTTTGCAGGCCTATTCCTCCGGTGGATTGAAATGGGTGCTAGACAGTTGATGCACCAACCATATGACCGGAGAAAGAATGATGTTCATTGAGTATAAAGAAAATGAGGATCCAAGCGAGGGTATCTATTTTGGAGACGATAGTCAAGGAAGGGTGCTCGGTACCTGTAAAATTGCAATATCATCTTAACATACTCTTTCTCACATTTTACATGTCGATTCCTTAGACTATAACCTGCTGTCCATATCTCAATTATGTGACAAAGGTTATAATTGCTTGTTTACTAATGAGGGTGTGACCGTCTCTAGAAGGAGTGATGACTTGGTTGCATTCAAGGGTTTGTTGAAGGGAAAGCTTTATCTTGTTGACTTCAACAAAGATAAAGCCAAACTTGACACATGCTTGATTGCAAAGACCAACATGGGTTGGCTGTGGCATAGAAGGCTAGCACATATTGGTATGAGGAATCTTCAAAAACTCCTTAAGGGCGATGACATCCGAGGATTAAAGGATGTTGTCTTTGAGAAAGACAGGCCTTGTAGCGTGTGCCAAGCCGGGAAGCAAGTAGGAGCACCTCATCCCGCGAAGAACATCATGACTACAACAAGACCGCTCGAGCTACTTCACATGGTCCTATTTGGTTCAATTGCTTACATAAGCATCGGTGGTAACAAATATGGCTTAGTAATTGTTGATGACTTTTCGCACTTCACTTGGGTTTTCTTTTTGCATGATAAGACAGAAACTCAAGGAACCCTCAAGAAGTTCTTCAAGCGTGCCCAAAATGAGTTCTCATTGAAGATTAAGAACATACGAAGCGACAATGGCACGGAGTTCAAGAACACTCAAGTTGAGGAGTACCTAGACGAAGAAGGGATAAAACATGAGTTTTCAACACCTTATTCCCCTCAACAAAACGGAGTTGCCGAAAGGAAGAACCGAACACTCACAGAGATGGCGAGAACAATGCTCAATGAATACAAGACCTCGAATCGATTTTGGGCGGAAGCGGTTAACACCGCTTACCACGCCATAAACCGACTCTATCTTCATCGACTACTCAAGAAGACATCATATGAACTACTCACCGGTAACAAGCCTAATATTTCGTATTTTTGAGTTTTCGGTTCTAAGTGCTACATTTTGAACAAGAAGCCTAGGACTTCAAAGTTCGCTTCGAAGTCGGATGAAGGTTTCTTGCTTGGCTATAATTCGAACTCTTACTCCTATCGTGTCTTCAACAAGACCTCCAGACTCGTTGAAGCAGCACGTGATATAGTGTTCGATGAAACTAACGGCTCTCAAGAAGAGCAAGTTGATCCATGTGTGCTAGATAGAGAAGAAGCTCCATGTCAAGCATTGAGAAGAATGGTGTTGGGCGATGTTCTACCACAAGCGCCACCTCCAAATGCAAATGAAGAAGATGAACACAAGTGGAGGTAAACGATCAAGGGGCATCTTCCACACAAGATCAACATCAAGAAGATGAAGATGATCAACAAGTCAATGAGGGCAACCATCTAGGGGTAGAAGAAGATGACCATGAAGATTCAACACCTCAAGTGCCACATCCAAGAGTACACCAATGCGTCTAGAGAGATCACCCAATCGACCACATAATTGGTGACATCCAAAAGGGAGTGACGACTAGATCTCACATAGCTAATTTTTGTGAACATTACTCATTTGTATCCTTTTTGGAACCGCGCAGAATTGAGGATGCATTGAAGGATCCGGACTGGGTGGTGGCGATGCAAGAAGAACTTAACAACTTCAAACGGAACAAAGTGTGGGAACTCGTCGAAAGACCCAAGTTCAACGTCGTCGGCACCAAATGGGTCTTCCGCAACAAACAAGACGAACATGAGGTGGTGACAAGGAACAATGCGCGACTTGTGGCTAAAGGGTATTCACAAGTCGAAGGTTTGGATTTTGATGAAACCTTTGCTCCCGTAGCTAGGCTTGAATCTATTAGAATATTACTTGCATATGCTACTCACCATGATTTCAAGCTCTATCAAATGGATGTGAAAAGCGCCTTCCTCAATGGACCAATCAAGGAGGAGGTGTATGTGGAGCAACCCCCTAGATTTGAATATGAAGAGTTCCCTGACCACGTCTTTAAATTGCGTAAGGCTCTCTATGGCCTCAAACAAGCTCCTAGAGCTTGGTACAAGTGTCTTAGAGATTTCTTAATTGAAAATGGTTTTAAAATTGGCAAAGCTGATTATACATTATTCACGAAGCATTTTGACAATGATATCTTTGTTTGCCAAATTTATGTTGATGATATCATTTTTGTTCAATTAACAAATTTTCTGTGAAGAATTTAGTAAGATTATGAAAGATAGGTTTGAGATGTCTATGATGGGAGAGCTGAAATACTTCTTGGGATTCCAAGTGAGGCAACAAAAGGAGGGGACATTCATAAGCCAAACCAAGTATACTCAAGACATACTCAAGAAGTTTGGAATGGACAAGGCAAAGCCTATAAAGACTCCCATGGCAACAAATGGACACTTGGATCTCAATGAATATGGACCAAACATCAATCAAAAGGTATATCACTCCATGATTGGATCCCTACTTTACTTATGTGCATCTAGGCTAGACATTATGTTGAGTGTATGTTTGTGTGCAAGGTTTCAAGCCAACCCAAAAGAGTGTCATTTGACCGCCATAATGAGAATCCTGCAGTATTTAGTTCATACACCCAACCTAGGCCTTTGGTATCCTAAAGGTTCCAAGTTCAATCTCATTGGATACTCCGATGCAGATTATGCCGGATGCAAAGTAGATATAAAAAGTACCTCCGGAACATGCCAATTTCTAGGTAGATCCCTAGTTTCTTGGTCCTCCAAGAAATAAAACTCCATTGCCTTATCCACGGCCGAAGTGGAGTATGTTGCAGTCGGGAGTTGTTGTGCACAACTCCTTTGGATGCGACAAACTCTAAGGTATTACGGTTACAATATGAGCCATATTCCACTCCTTTGAGACAACGAGAGTGCCATTAAAATTGCCCATAATCCCGTTGAGGACTCTAGGACCAAACACATTGACATCCGGCACCACTTTTTGAGATACCACTCAATGAAAGGACGCATAGCTATTTCCCATGTCAACACCGAAAAACAACTAGCTGACATATTCACCAAACCACTTGATGAAAAATGCTTTTGCGAGCTTCGAAATGAACTAAATATCCTTGATGCTCAGAATGTGGCTTGAAAACTTGCATACCTGTATGGATTCTTCAAAATATGTTGATTGTGTTGTGAAAATCACCTCTCTCAATTTTTCTCCGAAAAACTATTTCAATTACTTGATCTTGGTGACTTATGGTCATTGCTTGATTGTTGTATGCTTACTGATCATATTCATCAAGAGTATTTGATTGTTTTGGCCCCTATTTTCTCTATATGAACCTTTGAATATATACAAATGGGCTAATTATATTTGTTCTAGTGACCATAGACTAGTTCGTGGTTACCCGGACTAGTCCTCACACTGCAGACTAGTCCGTAGAGTGTCCGACAGCTGAACTAGTCCGGTGGACCACATACTAGTGCGGTTTTTTGACTCCATAACCCTACCCGCCACCAAAACCTAATCTCCTTCATCCTCACAACTCACCTCACACTCTCTCTCCTCGCTCGAGTGCTCCCAAGGCAATTTCCTTCGTTCTCCATCAAATCCCCCCGAGTTTTGGTGGAAATCGATCTCCATTGCATAGGGATTGAAGACCACGGACTTGTCCGCACCTTCAACCCCTCCATCTCCGAGAATCGAGGAATTTGAGTAAAATTTCCTCCCAAACCCTAGAAATCTTGATCTCCTTCGTTGTTGATCAAATAGCTTAGTTCCTTCCAGTTAATACATGCCTCCTTGTTGTATTACATTTACTTTGAACTAGTTTTGCATTGGGAATCACCATTGGTCGTCTAGTTAGGGTTTGAGGCGATGAACACCGGACTAGTACGGTCCATGTACGGACAAGTCCGGTCATCCGGACTAGTCCGCACTTGTACACCGGACAAGTCCGATTTTTAACTGAACTCAACCCTAATTTCTCATTCCTCAATGCACTTCCTTGCCATTAATTCCCATCCATACATTCTGTAATCCCTTCTCAGGACAATGTCGAGCTCCAATGATGAAATATCTAATTATGAGGCCGAGTTGGACCAAGACTCCTTGCTTTGGTCCTCGATGGGCCAAGGGAAGAAGAGGCAAGAGCGTCCCTCCGAGCCTGCACCTTCCCCGCCTCAGGTGCAACACAAAGTTCTAGCTAAGAAGCCTACGTCCAAAGTCAAGGATGCAGTTGGCTCTAGCTCGGTGGTCTCTCGCCAAGCTAAGGGCAAAGGGAAAGGGATAGCCTCAGGCCCGATAGGCCCTCTCAAGATGAATGCTCCGAGGCAGGGGAACAGGGATCCCTCCGAGGAGAAGTTCAACGGCAAGGGAAGCGATACGGCTTCAAAGCTCAGATTTGTGGATTGCTACAGCCGACCCAAGAAGGCAGTCAATGCCAGGTTTTGGAGCAACTTTCATGCAAACTTCTATAGCTCCGTATATCTTACCATGAAGACTCCAGTTGTTCGCAACCAGTGGATTGACAGGAATCACTTTGAGAGGAAGATCTATTCAGCATTTGATGAGGTTATAGAGGCAGTGGAGAGGCATGGACTGAAGGACCTGTTTGCCTTCAGATATCACTGGAACGATGAGATTATTGCTCAGTTCTATGCCACATGTTTCTTTTCTAGTGATGAGGAGGAAAGGGTGACTTGGATGACTCATGGATCCAAGCATACCATAACATATGATGATTTTGCAAGACTCCTTCACCTAGAAGACACCGGCAACAATGATCTGACTATCCACAACATCGATGTCTTGGGAAAAGATAAGATGGACTTCCTCTATGACACTAGCCTAAAGTACAACCCCCCCTCGACCAAGAACATGAATCCCTTCTTCATGATTCTTAACAGGGTGCTGAGAAAGACCATAGCACCAAAAGATGGGGATGCAGGAAGTGTCCAAGGATACTTGAGGACCTTGATGAATGTAATAAGCAAGAACAGAAAGTTTGATATCTTTGACTATATCTGGAATGAGTTGGTCAACATCTCCTGCACACCGAACAGATCCTGTGGCTATGCTCCCTACTTGATGTTTATGATTGAGAAGGTCACAAGAATCGAGTTCGTGAAGGATGTGGAGCACACTCCTTTGAGGCCCCAGAAGCCTCCCCAAGCCACTGTCCAAGCTGCTCCATCCCCTGCATCCAGTGAAGAGGCTCCGAGGAGAGTTTGAGGAGATGAGAGGACTGCTCCCACCACTAGGGCCCCTCCCCAAAAAGGGTCTCCTAGTGGAATCTTGAAGTACTTGGCAGCCATTTTTGGCTCATGCAAGAAGGCTGAAGTAAAAATTCATAAGCTGAACAAGGCAAGGAAGGATAACATGAGATACATAAAGTAAAATGTCAAGCATATTTGCCGGAAGCTGTAGATCGAGCCTATTGGATCCCCAGTCATCTATGAAGATTCAACCTCTGATTCCACTAAGCTCGGACCTTTGACTCCCTCTGAGCTTGCTTACTTTGGCATTGGGGGCGCTTCGAGTGGATCCGCTACTCCTCCTCCTCCATAGCCTGAAGATGAAGATGAAGATGAGGAAAGGACCGACAACAAGGAATGAGCCACTAGATTCCTCCTCTCCTTCTTTTTGGTGTCTTGATGCCAAATGGGGAGAGATTGAGGGGGAGTCACTAGATCCTAGCTGTAGGTTGAGAGATGGAGCTTCATCTGTGTATCTTTTTGTGTCTCTCTTTGGGTTGTAAAACTTTAATTCTGTTATCTCTACCTTTAGTATTGTGGCGTGGTGAAATGACTAGATTTATGCTTACGTTATGAAATTTGTGATTTTGCTTTGGATTTGACATATATGCTTGATTTGGTATTTTCATGTCAATCACTTCACTCTCATCACGATTATTGCTCACACTCACGTAGTCTTACACCCCACCATAAAGAGTGCAGATATGCCTTATGTTTTTATTGTTTAACTTGTACCTAACTCATATGTGCACACTTTATGAAAATTCTGTATTTTTATCATATTTTGTAAAATCTCAATTGGTTGTCGCCAATCACCAAAAAGGGGGAGATTGAAAGTGCATCTAGGCACCCCTTGTGGGTTTTGGTTGATTTATGACAAACAAATGAGATCCTAACCAAATTGTTGAGATGAGCGCAGGTTTTAATGAAAACATGGAGTAAGTGCAAAAAGAAAGGAGAGTGAGGAATCAAGCTGGATAGAGCTCAAGAGATGAAAAGGATAATACTTGTGTGTGTGGAATGTGTTGGAGAAACACATACCAAGAGCTCAATCACTTTTAATCACTCTCATTGAACAAATTTATACAGGTCCGGGCTAGTCCGATATACCCCGGACTAGTCCGTAATCCCTCTGTTCAAAATCGGACAAGTCCTCCCAGTGCGGACTTGTCTGCACAGTCCAGGTTTACACAGACCGGACTAGTTCAATATCTTTCTAACTAAGATCAGACTAGTCCTCCCCTGTGCGGGCTAGTCCTCAACACTCCACAACCTTGCACGACATCGGACAAGTCCGATAATATCCGGACTAGTCCGATAACCTCTCTGACTAAAATCGGACAAGTCCTCCAAATGCGGACTTGTCCCCAATTCACTAAGGGGTTCACCATAGCCGGACTAGTCCGATAATGACCGAACTAGTCCAAACTCTTCTAGAGCCTAAGTTGGACTATCCGCCCAAGGCCGGACAAGTCCGATATTCTTGAGAACTTAGGGTTTCCTACACGCCGCACACCAGACTAGTACGGACTTCACCACGGACTAGTCTGGACCCCCGAAACCCTAATGGTAACTTTTAGAAACACCCTATAAATAGATGTGCACGACCCTACTTTCACCTCTCTCGACTTCCAGCACCGTCACACCTTCCAAGAGCTTAGAAAACACATCTCTCCACGCAATCCAACGCAAGAAAGATCAAATCCTTGAGGATTCACTTTGGATCAAAGGAGAGACACGATTGCACTCGTTTGAGCTCTTGGGTTTGATTCTCTAACACACTCCTGTTGTTTCATTGTTGATCTTAAGAGTGTGTTCTTGGTGGTGTTTGATTTGTAATCTTGGGGAGCCCTCAACTTGTGAGAAGGCCCCTTGAACTTGGTGATTTACCCTTTGTGATAGTGGAAGAGAATTGGCCTTCGTGGCGATTTTACGAGGTTAGGGTCAGTGAAGACCCGATCCTTTTGTGGGCTCCTCAACATGGACGTAGGTTGCCTTGGTGGGAACCGAACCACGGGATAAAATCTTGTGTCAAACTTGTTCTTAAGTTTTCATGTCATATTCTAGGGTTTACTTGATCTTTTCCATCTTACATTATAACATTAAATATAAGGTTAACTTGTACAACATCCAGTTTCATAGAAGTATTACACTCTAATCACAAGTATATTTCCGCTGCATAGAGTCTAGGATCGAGATAATTGATCAAACTTGATCGATCTAGTCCTCACGCACCGGACCAGTCTGCACTCTACCGGACTAGTCCGATTTCCTGGTATTTGATCAAGTTGCTAAGTGTTGCAGGTTCCGACTAAAAATCAAAAAGGCCTATTCACCCCCCCTCTAGGCCACATTCAGCAATTCCTTATATGATTGTTGCATTGCGCTCAACTTTCCGAGGTGGGACAAAAGATTTTCGGCGTGAATCGGAGACAGGCCAAGGTAAGGCACTTCTCGTATTAGCTCTTCTCCCACGGGCCTTAATACAACACGTCTCTCATTCGCCCGTCTCCCTTTTGCCGGAGGTCAAAAAGTCGGAGATGCTCCTGTTTAATGTTCTTCTCTCATGTGCTCGTCTCCCTTTTGCCACTTGCACGACATCGCGAGCGTCCGTTGCCACTAGCGCGTAGAGTTAACATCGTGAGCCTCCGTTGCAAGGATAAAAAAACGCAATGGCATTGCAATTAAGGGATATAATTGGAATTCAGGGATAAACACACACAGTGACATTGCAATTCAAAGATAATTTGCAACTCAATAAATTTCATAGTTCATACACATTGCGTGACCTCTAAACTATACATTTCGATTCTAAACTTATTCCTATGAAGCTCCCATCAATCAATCTAAATTGTACCGTCCAGCTTGCTCCCGAATACGTCTTATATTCCCCTGGATCATGAGAATATTGATATTCTTTAAATTAACAAATGTCAAATCAGGAGAGGAGAGGGAAACGTCGAGCATAGGAGACGCACTTCGCTACAGCGTGTCTCCATTTTGCGTCTCCCCACATACCTCATATAAGGCGCCATCAGTCTCCCCTCTTCTCTTCATTCGTCTTCTCCGAGCAGAAAACCCACCATGGCCAACGTTCCGCCGCCAAGCCCATCGAGGGAGCCACCCTGCAAGAAATAGTGTTGCTGCTCCCCCGAGAGGCTCAACAACGAGCTGCTCAAGATGTTGTTTGACAGGCTGTTCGACCGGTTCTAGAGGTTGCTCGAGACAATGGCTGAGGTGCTCGGCACCGAGGGCTGCAGTATCCTGGTGTCGACGATGACGAGGAACCTCGGTCGCAGGTTGCACCGCCAGATCCAGACCAGCCGGAGCAACCGACGGAGAAGCAGGCCGGGACTCCTGTTGCACCGGTGCCGGACGACCGCCAGAGGAGGAGGAGGGGGAGGAGGAGGAGGAGTAGGATTTAGGTTTTCTTATGTTGTTTTTAGTTGATGTTGTTTTTTTCTTTTCTTGTGTCTTGTACTTTTTTCTTGTGTATTGTAATATATTGTTAATGAATGAATGTGTTATCTGTGTGATGAATATTGTCTTGTGTGTTCAACTGTGAACGAATGAATGTTCATCGTTCAGTGATATGTTCATGTTTGTCTATAACCGAAGACAAATGAGACATGCTTTTTGTAAAGTTCGTCTCATTTTTTTTGGAAATAGGAGACACATTTTGTTATAGGCGTGTCTCCTGTTTGTTAGGGAGGAGGGCACATATCGGATACCTGCTTAACTGAGACAAGTTGTATAGTAACGCGTCTCCTTGTACCTCCAACCGAGCCATGTCAGATCCTTGCTGAAGCGGGCTCGTCTTGCCTAACCTTATCAGAGACGGATGCCTTTGAGCACGTCGCCCTTCTTTGCCTCCTATTTGGGTTTCTTACGTAGTGTGAGTGGATAAATAGGGGGGAGTGCCTCACCTCACTTCACACACACCACTTGAGCATTCTCTCTTGTATACACTAGTTCTCCTAGATCTTTAGTGGAGGTTAGGCTGTGTAGAGGAGCCTCTAGTCCCAAGTCCAAATTGGAAAAGGTATGGCTCATGTATCTTTCTTTACATTTGTGACTTTGTGCTTTATAATAATATTATTATAAGTCTTTACTGTGAGGACCGGCGTCCTGACGTCCAAGGATCTCATTGGGTGGTGCCGTGTGATGCGGCACCCAACAGCACACACGAAAATACAGCCAAAACATACAAACTTTTTATTTCATAAGATGATAAGAGTTTACAAAATAGTGTACAAAGAAGGTACACACGCAGCGGAAATCATATACTCAACTCTCATCCTATCTAAGCAATAGAGAAGACGTCCATGCTCGCAGATGTTTCTCACTAGCAACACGAAGAGGAAGTAGCGGTGTGGTTCACATGAGATACACCTCGATAATTCGAGTTCTCACGCACAACCTTGGTCAGCAGCAATAACACTAATACTTGAAAAAAAACAGAATAGAGAAAATGTGAGCACAAAGCTCAACAAGACTGACCTGTCTCAACTAGGCATGCAACTCTACATGTGGGGGACTCTATATCATAGTAAGCTAAATTTGCATAAAAGACTCGCTTAAATTAAATCCTTACTTGCAGTTTTAGCATCCAATTTACAATTCATCGAAAAGTAAATTTAGTGAGCTCTTCCTTAATACCATCACTTAGCATGACAATTAAAGAATCAATAACAATATCATATTAATTTAGGTATCCATTCACTTCTTACTACGTTACAACACAGTGAACAAGCGGTACTCAAATAACCGTGAGGGACCGTGATTGCAATCAGAACACACTCAAATTGCATGACACTTAAGCCCACAAGGAATCCCCATTCGGTGCACTTCACACTACGTCTTAAGCAGCCACTTTTCATGAGAGGCCTGAATATAGAAACAACCTATGTCCCGTGCAAAAGGTCCCCTACATGGACACGTCGAAGTTGCTCGCTAGAAGTTTTACACCTTTATGCCTTATCAACTCCGGTCAAAGACAGGGAAGAAGGTTCCACACCAAGGTCATCAAGCTACATCAGTTTCCTGGTTTCCATATAGCCAGTATGCAACCGGTAAAATTCAAACTTGTTCAGCGGGGCAGCACACGACACGGTCCTTAGCCGACACAGGCAGTGCTACCCCTACAGTCACCACAATCATTGTAACCTATGTTGCTGCCTGGTCTCAAATTCCTTTCCATGTGAATCCTTCCTACATGTAACCAAGTTCCTAGGTACTATAAACAAGCGAGGGACGGTACTCGACTTCTACCGGATCCTCTATGTTATCTCATTAGCATAGCCATAATCCTACAAGAAAAGTTTTGTTCTACCCATAATCTCCAAGGGATTGTGAGGTCATGCATTTGGAGTTTCATTTACCTTAGACATAATGCACAATACATATCTAACTCAAAGACAGTGGATACAAAGCAAAAACTTTAGAAACATTTCTTAAATGCAAACCGGGCCTTGCCTTAGTTTGCCACTATAGAAATGTCAGATGTTATGGCTTGGTCTTCCTCTGGAGAGTCCGCCAAGAGGCTGTGAGATGGAACTCCTTGCCTCCAAGTTGAACTCCACGTCAAGCTTCGACGTCGCATGAACTATCGACATGCAATGCATATAGAACATCATTTTGAATAATGAGCACAAGTGAAGTAAGATGTAAACTAAATCTCATACTATATCGTAACCATAACAGGATCCTAAGTTGGTATTCCAAATTTGGTTGACAAGGAACACGGAAAGTTGCATAGAACAAGGTTCTCGATCTTCCATAAGAACATGCATTCAAAAGCAATTTAGAAGATGATGTGATTCTGTTGTACCAGTTATACCAAGATAATATTGAACAACAGTAAAGTTTATGTTGCTGTGATCTACAGCAATAGAGAGGAAAATTGAGATGGAATGGCAAGAATAAACTCCAAAAGTGAAATAGAGTTGATATGCACATAGACATATGAATAAGGAATTTCTGACGTTCCAGAGGTCCAATGAAGCTGAAAATTTAACATCAGCTTCAAAGGATGATTTGTAGACAGTGTGAAAAGTTTGGGTTCAAGCAATGGCTGTATGTGGTCACAACAATTCCACAGGTGTTTCCACTTCTATGAATTTTCATTCTATTTTTGGAGATGTAATATGGATAACAGTGAGGGTACTGGATAGAGGAGGTTATACAGGTTCTAAAAAAGTTTATTTCACATTTGTAAGCCTTCTACAGTGAGATAATGATTTTACAAGTTTCTACAAATTTCTATAAATGTTTCTGTACATTTTTCTATTTTTCAGATGGCTGAGAGATTAGAAGCTAATTAGGCATAGAAGAGTTAAATGAACTTGAAACTTTTACTGGAGATCAAAGGCATATTTAGGAGTGTTCTGACCAAAATTGGGAATTTTCTAATTATCAGGTCAGCAGTAATTAATTTCTGAAGCAATTGGCTTAAAGGAATTAATTATGAAAATACTGGAAGTTTCATGTCAATTAAATTATACTACTGCAAAGTGTGGATCAATATGAGTCTCCCAGAATTTATTTGGAATTATTTGAGCAACTCTACTAGGTGTAATTGAATTTTGAAGTTTGAATAAGTTTCTGGAATTCTTTTCCTATAGAAAATGTTTAAATAAATTAAACCCGGGTCCACTGTTTAAACTGACCAATGGCTTGGTGGCAACACGAAGGGTTACTGGGTTACTCGTGCACAGTCACAAAAGATCCCGCTGCCACACCAGATCCGGGCGAGAGGAGATGACTCACTGACCGGTGGGGCCTGCGGTCGTCTCCTTCCTCCAGCCGCGCGGTGAGCCCGCGGCGGCGCCTTGCCGGCCAACTTGCTGCCCGCCATTCTACGGTTCTGCCCCAAGCTCGCCGCCTAACCATTTTCCTAGGTGCTGAGCACGTCGGCGAGGTCAGCGCGCGCCGGCGATGACCGGAAATGCTTGCGCGACGGCGGCTAGGGTTTCAGCCATGTCGGTGAGCTTCATACAAGGCTCCCACGACCTGGAAAAAAAATCGGGAAGCTTCCTGGAAGCCTGGGGAGGACGACTAGGAGGTGCACAAGGAGTGGAATGGCCGGGAACAACAAGTTCGACGGTGAACAGGGTTTTTTTAGCCGTCGGTGGGGAAAACTCGAAATTCATAGTCTAGATTCGATGGTTTTCTCGACTCTTGAAGTAGAAGCTCCGCAAAAACATGAGGAAGATATCATCTAATTGGATTAAGGGGTTTTGCTGGTCTGAAAATAATTTGAAGGTTTCTACCGACATACTTGTAATGAACACCGGCGGAACATTTTAAATTCAGTAAACATAAGGCAAGAAACTAGGAGCAGTGTTTGGGGATCGAAGCATGAGGTGTGGGAACCTTTTTGGCATGCTGAACGAGTTGGAAATCAGCTTGAGGCAGCGGTGCGTCGTGGAGGGAGAGTTGGCGGCCCGTAACAGGGGAGTGGAGGAAGCAATCGGTGCCGCCGTGTAGAACAGCGCAGCAACCTTCGCTTGCTTGCATCTGGAACGTCGAAGAAGAAGATTCTCAGCTCCCCAAGGTCTCAGCTGGACAGGAAATCACCGGAAGCAGACTGGCAGCGCTGAACAGCAGCGGTGCACGGTGCTTGTCCAGGAACGGCCAGCTGGTGGCACGGCGCGCCACTGGATCTAACAAGGAGAGGGAGAGAGCGGAGAGCGAGGCTAGGGCGCGCTGCATGGATTCTGGGAGAGTGGGCGGCGATGGGGAGGTGGCACATGCATCTGTCTCGGTGGCGTTCCGTGAGCAATCGATGATAAGGCTGAAAACAGAGAGCTGGTGTCGGTTGTTGATGTGTCTAGCTGACAGGTGGGTCCCACTGCATTTCAAGTTTATCTTCTCAGGTCAATTTAAATTTCCACACAAACTTTGTCCAAAAATCCCCAAAATTGGAGGGTACACTCAGAAATATATGAGGAGCCCAAATCTGCAATCAGAATTTGAATTGGACAAAGTTTGGTTCAGATTCAAATTCAAATTTGAATTCAAATCCTTTTTCAACGATTTCATTGCAATAAATAGTAAACCAGCTCCAAAAATTATCAAATTTGAAATGTCCGCTATTTGAAATATTTGAAGTTGATTGGTGATTCACATGCATAAGTTTGCACAGTTTGAACATGAGCAAATTTAAATGTGGCTCACATGAAGTTATTGTACATGGCAAAATAACATCAAATGGTGTTTTAAACATTGAACAATTTTGCCCAGGTGCTAATTATAGAAATTGTGAGTTACATGTGAAGTTTACTCCTCATGTTAAGACATGTTGAACAGAAGTTACGCAAAAGTTTTAACTCCCTCACATTTCCCATATGTGTTCAATAGTTCATGTGATCACATACTCTTATGCTTCACAAGGACTTGCGTAAAATGAAGTTGAATGTTTAGAAAAGTTTTGGGCTGTTACATTTACTTATTCATATACTTGGGCAAAGCATTTCTTGTTTGATTGTGGAGTCCATGTATGTGCTAGGTGTAGATGTTATTATGATCTAATCATAATGTTCATATCTTGTTATCATAAACATCATACACCAACACTATAGTCTGTTTAGGTATTAATATGATTATGTTAATATAAATATGTTAGTGCTTGGTCCCAACATAGATTCAACAATGTTTAGATTAGTCATTGCCTTAGGATGATATTTGTATCCAGACTCTTAAGGTATTTACTTAACATGTAAGCATGGTGCTTAGATAGTTAAGTAGCGTTGGATGTATCGCAATCCACAGTTTGTAGGGTGACATACCTATGGCGAGAGTCGCCTGGCAAACCAGGGTAAGCCCGTGCCCGACATGTTGGACCACTAAGCCCTAGTATTCACCGTTAGTATATTCATGTGTACTTTATTAGGCTATGTATATGAGTAATTAGAGCATAGTAGGAGTAGCTCCATCTCGTAGGTTAAGCCTCGCTAGGACAACCTTAGAGTAGATTGTTTCGGTGTGTGTCACACTATCCATATAATCAACTTACCCCTGTCTTGATAATTGATTAATATCCCATAGCTAGATCATAATAGTAGTGTTTACTTTACTCCATTGCCTTCCTTTGGGATAAATACGATATGCTTAGGAATACTCTTGGGTAAAATGCTACAATGATATCTTCCATGCGCTTGCAGACCTCATCTCTTACTGGAGATGACCTATGGTGTTAAGAACCTTCAGCAAGCATTTTTGGCACCGTTGCCAAGGAAGCAAAGGAAGTGAATAATAGCTATCACTTGTGAGAAAGCTATATGTACTAATAGTTATTAGAGAGGATTACCCTTGCTTGTTTTCTCCTGTTGTGTGAAAACAGGGTAGTGTTGGCTAACCCATTTTATGAGATGGCCAATGAGGATGCAAATGCTCAACTGCAAGATGATTCAAGGCGTACCTCAACAAATATCCACTAGGCAACACCATTGGGTTTCACGAAAGAATTTCAGCTTCTAGTAGGAGCCAAAGTCATCCATCCCCAAGCTTGGGGGAGGCTCCAAGAGTTCTTCTTGGTTTTCCTCCATCATGGGATGAATAGTTGGCCCTCCATACAACACTCATGTCATGGGTTGGCTTCAACAATCCCTGAACACTCGTGCTGGAGCTGAAGAAGTCCTATTCTCATTCATCACGGATGAGAACTAGGGTGGATTGAAGAATGCTCTATTTCCCTTAGCTTGGCATGCACACCATTTAACAAGGTAGACATGCTAGTTGTGGAACTACACCTCCCATTTAAGTATCATGAAGATCAAGCCAATGGAGAGTTGTTTGGGATGACCCAAGTCAAGGATGTTCACATGATTTGTGAAAATCCATGTCAACATGGGACACTTGGGAATTATTTCCCTAGGACCCATGAGGATCTTTCAAACAACAACTCCAATGGCTATCACCCACAAGGAGGTCAAAGGTGGAGTCAGCACCACTCTTATAATCAAGGATTCCATGGAATTCCAAAGGACTCAAGTTTAACTAGTCTACCTTGAAGTATCTTGTTCATGGCCAAGCAAGAAATCAAGAAATATAAAGAGCAAGTACAACAAATATAAAGAGCATTCAAGATCCAAGATATCTCACAATCACTTGTTGGGATTCTTACACTCCGATCAAGTCTATGCAACCTAGGGCAAGTGACATTGTGGATGAAGCGTTTCTAGTTTGATTGTGGAATCCACATGTAATCATGCCCAAGGAAGTCTTGATCCACGATCTAGGTATGGGTTAACTCAAAGGAACATCAAGAAGGTCGACGTTGCACCCTTAAAGAAGGACAAGACTCACCATGCTCATGAAAGAATATCTTCAAAAAAGGAAGTCGTCAGCAACCCTTCATCAAGGCAATGAGGAGGCAAGGGCCACCATGTGTCCCACATGTGGAATGACACCCAAAGTAATTTTGGCATGTCAAGCAGGAGAAGTTGTCCACATCTTCAACTCCGTGATTGGACAACAAATCATCAAACCAAACATGACAGATGTAAGTCCCAGTCATCAGACTTCAAAAATCCGGTGAGTCCTTGCCAATATGTTAATTGATAGTTATCTCATATTTGTTTACCAATTGCATATTTGAATTTCTCATTTGCATTCAGCATGTTTGAATTCCAACACTTGCCCATTGAAAGTAAAATTTCCAACTATCTAAAACTAAAACTTTGAATTAAGGAACAAATTTAATTGTATATGAATTTTGAGCATGACCACTTAAATTTATTTTCCTAATTCAAACAAAAAATATTTGCTTTATTCCTCATTGCATTCACAAATTGTTTCAAGTCAGGCAAGACAATTTGACAATAGGGTTCAATTTGCTTTTGGCTAACGTAACCCATTTTCAAGTTGTTTTGTTTGTTCTTGATCAAATTGCGGCAGGACAAAAATTGTAAAAAGGTGGTTTGGCAAGAAAGAGGAGGCCACATCAAGCTCAAGCCACCGCTGGGAGGATTTGAGAACACATATCTCCTTAAGAACTCATTTTGAGTTTGAGGTAGAGGAATGTTTAAGATGATGACCCAATGGAGGAGGAAGAAGAAGCCTCAACCAAACCCATCACCAATCTAACCTCAACTTGGCATTTGACATCGAACATCAAACCTACACCAAAATCCAAGGCTGTGAGTTTCTCACACAAACGCCTTCATCACCAATTGCTCTTCAAATGAGGTATGACTTTAGCAATTTTTCATTGTTTGGTTTGCCTTTGAATTGAATGCCCTTGCTTGCAAATATGAGGAAGGTTGCCACTTCCTCATCATTAATTTCTTATGCATCCTCACAAGAGTAAGTGTTGGTATTATCTTTTGGATATCCAAAAGGAAATACCACCTTACTTGGAAAAACTAAAACAAGTACCTAAAACCTTAAGCATTGTTTTATAGACTTAGTCATTTTTGCCTAGATTTAGAAAACAAAACTTTTTGGTATAAATTAATGGGTGAATTGGCATGTAGCAACTGAATAGTGATGACCATGATTTTGATTTGAGCTTCGCGCATATATGGTGTCACTAGATTTCAAACTCCTAGGAACAAGTCATATCCTTGATCCTAATTTGAATTGCATGTTTATGTGGAATCATCAAATTTGAAATTCTTTGAAAAGTTCGGGAGGATAAAATTGAGAATCTTGTTTGCTATAATCCAAATGATAACATTTGCTCTTGTGTAAAGAGCTATGATGGTTAGAAACTTTACAAGATGAAGGGATCCATATAGTGTATTTATATCACTTGCATTACTATGAGTAGGAGCTTTAGAAAATAGGCAAATTGATTTATTCATAATGCCCCACTCTTATCAATAAATAATATATTGCTCATGGATACACTTGAAATTGGACCCAATACATCTTTGGTTTCAATCTTCCCCATACATGCAAATGAAGATCCGGTTACCTAACCCGAAAATTCATTTGTACAAGTATAAAGAGCTAACCATCCCTCTATATCATAGAGGGGAAGTTTGCAGGAGTAATATTATTATGCAGGCATTCAAAGATCCGATTGTTGGAAACTCTCCATGAGCAACCAATGGGCTGCTACGAATATGTGAGAGCATTATGCTCTCAACTATTTTAAGCACTCATTCAAGCTCTAGGTAATTGCCATCATAATTGGGTGTAAGTTATTCCTTTGTGGCTAAAAACTATGATGTTCCTTAACCAAGGAATGGTAAGATCACACCCGATGTATATTGGGTGCAAGTTGTTCCTATGTGGCTAGAAGGTACATTATACATTAACCAAGAAACAACGGATCACACCCAACCCATGTTGAGTGTACGTCATCCCTTTGTAGTTATAGGTATGTTGTACCCTAGCCAAGGAATAACGGATCATTCCCAACACATGTTGGGTACATGTCACTCCTTTGTGGCTAAAAGTTATCATTACCTTAGCCAAGGAATGACCGATCACACCCAATGCATGAGAGGTACAAGTTATTCCTTTATGGCAAGAAGGTATGATACACCTCAGCCAAAGAATGACAAAACACACTAAACACATGTTGAGTACACATCATTCCTTTGTAGCTAAAGGTTACCATTACCTTAGCCATGGAATCACAACACTCAACGCATGGGAGACCTTGAGGTGCGGATAAGCGACATCAACAACACTTTCTTCAACCACACTCATGGTACCTGAGGGAGGCAATATAACATCATCACTCAACCCTCCATTGTCAAAGCCACGCTGCAACAAGGATAGGCCAACCTCATGGCCTACCTCCATCATTAGGGATTCAACCCCTATCAGAGACCTTGATCAAGAATAAGCTTGGGGTGGACCCCCACTTGAGGTAACTTGTATCACACCCATTGCATTATAATTTCTATACATTCATCCACCTTGCATCTAAAAAAATAAAAAATACAAAAATAGTAATGTAGACTTGCTTTCCATCAAATAAAGATGTGCGGTAAGAATGATTTAGATTTCACATAGATGAAATGATGAATAGTTGCTCTATTTTATTTTTCCTAAGTCCCTATTTTACAACTTGCTTCTCTCCAAATACTGCTTTTATTGGCTTAAATTAAGTTTGACTTAATTTAGAAATTGTGGGTAGCAAAAGCTTAATATAATTCTAGGTTGTTGTGAGATTTTAGATAGTGATATGGCTGCTATTCCTAGTTTGAAAGTAAAACTTAGATTTCCAAGAAACTCTAAAAAGATTTAAGTTACACTCATTTGATTGGAAATACCTACCAAAGTCATATGATGTTTTACATTGATAAACCTTATGCATATGCTATTTGCTTCCACATTGAGCCTAGTCAAACTAGTATAGTCCTATGTGTGAACTCATCCATTTCTTTTTGACTCCAAGACTTCACTTGCACATGCTAAAACTTCTACATTAGAAGTTAGCAAAAATTCCATCATATCATCATTCCACAATAAAAAAGAAACTCCAAGTCTTTCATACTTGGTACTCTCTTCAAGTTTAATGCATAAAAAGGGAGTAGAAGACATGGCTACAAGAAAAAGAAAAATAAAATGCATGATTACAACATAAGCATGAGAAAAAAGAGGGAGAAAGTAGTCATGTTTCATCCTTGCAATAGAGAGAGTCCACATCAAAAAGGAGTCATCTCAACATCCACTTCCACTTCCATTCCATCACACATGCACAAGTCTTGAATCAAAATGTTTTGAATTGATTTCTCCTAAGGCTTACTCTTTTGACTTAGCAATATTATGTGTTGCAAATATGCCTACTACATTCCCTACCAAGCTCCACATATAAGCCTTATTTAGTGGTAGGATTAGTATAGGCAAATGGATTGGTGAGGATATATTTCCACTATACAAAAAGGAGTGAATAAGAGAATAAATTGAGGTACTTAGAATCTAAATTGAAACTCTCCAGAATTTAAGTGGAACTTGACATCTAGGCTACGCTTGCTCCATTTACTATTTTATCTTTCAACTGCCCATTAATATGAAAAGCATAAGCCCCATAATGACTTAAGAAGGGTAGAGTACCATAACCAATTTTTACAATACTAGGTAGAGTATTTTGTTGCGTACTTGGTACTTTTGAAAGGTAAAACATTGTAGCGCCTCCTGATCATCAACACAAAGTCTTGACTTTGCTCGCGATGAGCAAATGATAGAGTTTGTTGACGACTGTTATATACCAATTTCACTCGTGAATATAACTCAATTATGTGAAGGTGAAAGCATCTAGGCCCCCATGAGATATGGTTTCGGTATTAATGACAACCGTTAGATATTACTAATGAGTTTGTGGATGCGAGGTCTCACGTATAACACACCAAATGTAATGAACCATCTATTCATATCATCTACTGCTCATTGGATACAAATGGAGACCCCTCAACGAACTATTGTAAGGGGTTAATCAATTTTCATGAAGACTAAAAGAAGAACTCATACATCAACGCAATTCCATCAAAATTGACAACACAAGGAACTCAATATTCATCAGAAGAACATTCCCAACAAATGTCAAAGAGGTCACTCAAGCAAATTCCAAAAGATCAACTTAAAACAACTCGAAGCAAACAAGATCAACACACCGGATCATCCGATGTGTTGTGAAATGACTACATCGGTCGAGTTGTGTCAACAGAAGAAGAAGACCTCAAAACTGAAGTACACATCGGATCATCCGATGTGTAGGAAGTGGTACATCGGTCCAATTCAACAGAAGGATAAATTTCTCAACTATTCTGGAGAAGTACACACCAGATCATCCGATGATGAAGCAAAGTGCACATCGGTCTAACTCAACAGAAGCAATTATTTCTGGACCAATTCTCAAAATCAACTCACCAGATCATCCGATGTACACAGAAATACACATCGGTCGATTACTCCAGTAAGCATCAAGTTTGAGTAAATTCTGGAGGAAGAGCCACCGGATCATCCGATGAGAAGACATGATCAACATCGGTCTAACAACAGTCATATCTGACACAATGACGTCATCTAAAGTAACTTGACCGATGATAACTAAAGGGGAGACATCAGATCATCCGGTGTTCACAGTAAAGTTCTGTCAGCCTACTTTTCCAATGGCTATTTCGGGGAGGCTGGCTATAAATACCCCCTACACCGGTCATTTCGACAAGTCTTGATCACCAGACACTATCAACACATCCACAAGCGTTCAAGACCAAGAGCAATCACTTCCACACCATTTCGATCACCTTTACACTAAGATTTAGGCTAGAACTAGCTAGAGAGAGAGAGAGCTTGTGTGCCTCCATTCCAGGTGAGTGGACTCTCTAGGATAGTGTGAGAGCCTCAAGGGAGTGCCCTTGGTGTTTGTAACTGTGAGAAGACTTCCGGAGCTTGCCAAGGCGTGTGTGGAAACCCGGAAGGTCGAAGTTGTACAAGGCTTGAGCTCCACCTTGCCAAAGGAGGCAAACGGAGAGAAATAGTGAAGACCCCTCGTATCGGTGACTTGGGTGTGGAAAAACCCTTTGGTGGGTGCAACAACGTGGATGTAGGAAGATCTTGACAATCTTGCTGAACCACGGGATAAATCCTTGTCTCCTCGGGAGTTTGCATCCTTCTCCTTTCCCTTACTTTTATGCATTTTATATTCCACGAAGTTTCTATCTCTAGAATGCATAGATAGTTTGCGTAGGGAATTGGGCTTTACAAATTAAGTTTCATTGCTTAGAATTTTTTGAGAAAGCCCAATTCACCCCCCCTCTTGGGCATTCGGTCCTTACAACTGGTATCAGAGCAAGGTTGCTCATAGGATCATTCTAGCTTCACCGCTAGAGAGCTAAAATGGCCAAGGTTGGGGGTTCGGTTCCTATCTTCGAGGGCAAGAACTTTGCCTATTGGAAAGCACGCATGCGCGCTTATCTAGAGGCTATTGCGCCCGAAGTATGGGAAGCGACCCACGCGGGGTTTGGAGAACACAATTATGTTGGTGATCAAATTAAATGGGATGCTAAAGCTAGGAATGCAATCTATGAATGTATTAGTCAAGATGTATTTGCTAGAATTGCTAGTAAAGAAAAAGCTTGTGAAATTTGGGCTTGCTTAATAGAAATTCATGAGGGCTCTTCTCGTGTCAAGGAATTAATATCACATGCTTAAAGCCAAATATGATGAATTTAAATGCTTCCTCATGAAAATGTCAATGAAATGTTCTCTCGCTTGAATGTGCTTATTGAAGAAATCAATGCTCTTGACATTGCTTCTCTTGGCAAGGGACTCATCAACCGCAAGATCCTCATGCTCCTTCCCAAGCCAAAGTACAACATCATCAACTCCATGCTCCAAAAAGAGTCACTTGACCACATTGAAGTTTCGGAGCTCATTGGAGAAATACACGCTCATGAGATGAGTGTACTTGGGATGATGGAGCAATCATCTTCAAAGACAATTGCTCTAAAGGCCTCCACCAAGAAAACAAGCCTCAAGAAGAAGAAGGTGGTTGAGCCTAGCTCAAGTGAAGAAGAACAAGCATCAAGTGAAGATGATGATGATGAGCTTGCATTGATGATGATAAAGTTCTCACGCTTGAACTCCAAGATTACCAAGAAGGGGTACACCTTTGATCCCAAGAAGAAAGCGTTTCTACCAAGGAGAGATGATCGCAAGACTTGCTACAATTGTGGTGATCAAGGCCACATCTCCTATGATTGTCCGAAACCGGACAAAAGAAGAGAGAACTACAAAAGCAAGCATCGCAAGCTTGAAGAGAGTGATGATGATGAAGAACAGGCCAAACCCAAGCCAAGATCATTTGGGAAGAAGAAACATGACAAGGGCAAGAAGGTAAGGCTCTTCCCAAAGAAGATAAATGGCCCACAAAAGGTGTTCATGTGTGAGGCAAATGAATGGGTCACCGATGAAGAAACAAGTGATGAAGAGAGTGAAGAGGAAGAAGAAAGCTTGGCCGGCCTTGCCATCGCCAACAATGATGATGCACCGCTTCATCCACCGCCCATGTGCCTCATGGCGAAAGGTAACACCAAGGTATGTGAGGACTCTAGCGATGATGATCTTTCCCCCGATGATTTAACTTCTTTGATAAATGAATATCATGCTATCATTAAGAGGGAAAAGAGTAAGGTTAAAGTGCTTGAAGAAACTCGTGCTAGACTTGAGAGTGCTAACCTTGATTTGCTTGACAAGTATGAAAGCATACTCAAAGAGCATGACACGCCCAAATCCCATGTCAAGCAAATTGAGGAAGAAAAGGCTAAAAATAAGAAAGATAATCATGAACTTAACTTAGCACACCAAACACTCTTGGAAGAGCACAACAAGTTAATACAAGAACATCAAACACTTAACCTTGCTCATGACATGCTTGATCAAGAGTTGAAAAATATGAAGAAGCAAACTCTTAATGATAACATATCCATTACTTCTCATGTCACTAATGCTTTGCACAAGTATTTGCCTTTAAAAGCTAATGCTAGGGAGAAGGACTTGTTGGAAGAAATTGAGAGTCTTCGCACTAGTGTGGCTAGACTTTCAAAAGGAGAAGTCAAGCACAAGGAAATCCTCTTCCAACAAGCAAAGGCCTTCAACAAGAGAGGACTTGGATCCTTCCCGGTGCCTAACAAAGGAAAGGTGCCCTCACCGGAGCTAAGAACAAGCTTCATCAAGGAAGTTGGTTCTTATTGCCAACATTGTGAGGTCACCAGTCACCACACAAGGGAGTGTCCTCTTCCTAACCGACCTTCTCCTAAATTGCCTACTAACTATAAATCTACTTTCAATGATCATTATTATCTCTTGAGTAAAGTACATGGCAAGGTGAAGTCAAGGTTCATTGGCAAAGACATGAAGGGCATGAAGGGGAAGCTCCCCAAGCAACTTTGGGTCCCAAAAACACTTGTATCACACATACAAGGACCTAAGTTGGCTTGGGTGCCTAAAGTCAAAAATTGAATTCATGTGTGTAGGTGAACTACAAAGCCGGAGGAAAGCATTGGGTACTCGATAGCGTTTGCACTCAACATATGACTGGCAATGATGGTATGTTCACCACCATAGAAAACCCCGACAATCATGAACAAGTCACCTTTGGTGATAACTCTAAGGGAAAGGTAATTGGGTTAGGTAAAATTGCTATTTCAAATGACTTGTCTATTTCTAATGTTTTGTATGTTAAATCACTTAGTTTCAATTTACTTTCTATTGCACAACTATGTGACCTTGGACTAATGTGCACATTTAGCAAAAATGATGTTGTTGTGAGTAGTGAAACTAGCCAAGACAGAGTCTTCAAAGGATTCCGGCATGGACATCTCTACCTAGTGGACTTCGCCAACAAGAATGCTAGATTGACCACTTGTCTTTTCACTAAGACAAGCTTGGGTTGGCTATGGCACTAACGCATAGCGCACATAGGGATGAGCAAACTCAAGAAGTCATTCAAGCTTGGGATGGTGACCGGCGTGAAGGATGTCACATTTGAGAAGAACAAGCTTTGTAGCGCTTGTCAAGCCGGGAAGCAAGTTGCTTCACACCACCCAATGAAGACAATGGTGTCAACCTCCAAGCCACTTGAACTACTCCACATGGACCTCTTCGGACCATCCACATATCAAAGCCTTGGCGGTAACCTCTATTGTCTCGTTATTGTTGATGACTATTCTCGCTATGCTTGGACTCTATTTCTAGGTGACAAGAGTGAAACTCCGGATGTGTTCAAGACCTTCGCCAACCGCGCTCAAAGGGAATTTCAACTTCCCATCACCAAGGTCCGGAGTGACAACGGCACCGAATTCAAGAACTACAACATTGGGGAGTGGTGTGACCGTGAAGGAGTAAAACATGAGTTTTCGGCCACATACACCCCTCAACAAAACGGTGTCGTTGAAAGGAAGAACAAGACACTCATCACTCTTGCAAGAGCAATGCTTGATGACTACGGCACATCGGAGAAGTTTTGGGCCGAAGCAATCAACACGGCGTGCCATGCCGCAAATAGGGTCTATCTCCATCGACTACCTCAAAAGACCCCGTACGAGCTTCTTATTGGAGAAAGCCCAACATCTCCTACTTTCGAGTCTTTGGATGCAAGTGCTACATCTACCGCAAGAAAAGGCTCGGTAAGTTTGAAAGAAGATGTGATGTTGGTATATTCCTTGGTTATGCATCAAACTGAAAAGCATATCGAGTATTCAACCAAACCTCTGGTTTAGTTGAGGAAAGTTGTGATGTTGAGACTAATGGCTCCCAAGAGGAGAGTTTTGGTCATGATGAAATAGATGATGAGCCTCTACGAGAAGCCATGAGGAACATGACCATTGGAGACATCAAGCCCGAAGTTGAGGAGAGCCATGATCAAGGGGGAGCTTCAAGTTCCAACAACAACACCTCCATGGCACCTCAAGTTGACGAATAAGAGAAGGATGATCCATTGCCGACTCAAGACTCACAAGCACAACAACATCAAGAAGAAGAAGTCCATGATCAAGTCCAACCACAAGAGGAGCAACGCGCATCACCTTCGCCAAGTGCTTCACAACCACTTATGAGGCATGGACGCATCTCCAAGGCGCATCCAATGGACCAAATCATTGGAAGTCCGTCAAGGGGTGTGAGTACACGTTCTCGCCATTTCGCTTCATTTTGTGAGCACTACTCGTTTGTTTCGTGTGTAGAACCCACTCACATTGAGGAAGCACTCCAAGACCCAAATTGGGTGATGGCCATGCAAGAAGAACTCAACAACTTCATCCGCAATGAAGTTTGGGTGTTGGAGGAGCGACCCAAGGACAAGAACGTCATCGGAACAAAGTGGGTGTACCGCAACAAACAAGACGAGAATGGCATTGTGGTCCGCAACAAGGCAAGACTTGTGGCCAAAGGGTTCTCGCAAGTTGAAGGACTAGATTTTGGGGAGACATTTGCCCCAGTCGTCCGGCTAGAAGCCATCCGTATACTCCTTGCCTTTGCATCACATCATAGTATTAGACTTTATCAAATGGATGTGAAAAGTGCCTTTATTAATGGTTACATTAACGAGCTTGTTTATGTTGAACAACCTCCCGGGTTTGAAGATCCGAGGAATCCTAATCATGTGTATAGGTTGCACAAGGTGCTCTACGGGCTCAAGCAAGCACCTAGGGCGTGGTACGAACGACTATGGGATTTCCTCATCATGCAAGGATTCAAGATCGGGAGGGTGGACACTACACTCTTCACCAAGGACATCAACGGAGATTTGTTCATTTGTCAAATTTATGTTGATGATATTATTTTTGGTTCAACTAACGAAGCTCTTAGCCATGAGTTTGGCAAAATGATGTCTAGGGAATTCGAGATGTCAATGATTGGAGAGCTCAACTTCTTCCTTGGATTTCAAATCAAGCAACTTCAAGAGGGGACCTTCGTCTATCAAGAGAAGTACACCAAGGACCTCTTGAAGAAATTTGAGATGGGAGATTGTAGCTCAAGAAGCACTCCAATGGCAACCAGTTGTCATCTCGACACGGATAAGGACGGTAAACCTATTGATCAATCTAATTACCGTTCTATGATTAGTTCATTGCTTTACCTTACCGCATCTAGGCCTGATATCATGTTTAGTGTATGCTTGTGTGCTCGCTTTCAAGCGGCACCTAAAGAATCGCATAGGAAGGTGGTCTTTAGGATACTTAGGTATCTTAAGCATACCCCTAGTGTGGGCTTGTGGTACCCTAAAGGTGCAAAATTCCATCTTGTGGGATACTCGGATCCGGACTTTGCCGGATGCCGCGTGGATCGCAAGAGTACCTCCGGTGGGTGCCACTTGCTTGGGCGTTCCCTAGTTTCTTGGTCAAGCAAGAAGCAAAATTCCGTCGCCTTGTCCACGGCGGAAGCGGAGTATATCGCGGCCGGTGCATGTTATGCCCAAATTCTTTATATGAAGCAAACCCTTTTGGACTTTGGGATTAAACTTGGTTGTGTGCCTCTCCTTTTTGACAATGAAAGTGTGGTTAAGATAGCTAAAAACCCCGTTCAACACTCCCGCACTAAGCACATTGATATTAGCCATCATTTCTTGAGAAACCATGAAGCTAAGGGAGACATCTCATTGCGAGGTGTTTGGTCCAAAGAACAATTGGCGGATATCTTCACTAAACCACTTGATGAGAAAACTTTTTCTAGGCTAAGGAGTGAATTAAATGTGCTAGATGCATCAAACGTCATGTAATTTGCCATGATCATGTAAGAATGCATATCATATAGGTCTTGCCTAACTCTCAAAGGATAGGGGTGAGCAAGGGTTAGCTTGGGATGGAGGTTCTTTTGGGTTTTCCCAAGGCTTGGAGAGTAGCTCTCCCTGAAGAAGCCTTTGAAAGGTTCAAACTTGGCAAGATAGATTTACTTTATGTCTTGAATGATGCCTGCCATATAGACTTGCACTCATATTTAAATTTCTTGCACTATAATTTGTTTGGCATTGCATACGGTAGATTGTCACAAAGGGGAACACACCTCATGAGAAAGAGACTTGTTTGAAATGCAACATCTCAACTCATATGTGGTGGAAAGAACAAAATGTTAGGTGCGTTAATGCCTATAGGAACATGCTTCAAAGAGATAGAAGTCTTCATACTCTAGCTCACAAAGCATGGGCCTTATATTTTATTTGGATGATTTCCTCCTATTTTTTCTCGGTGTTTCATTTGCTTTAAAAGTTATTGGCATATTAGTATTTTTGAGGGGTAAGGGGTTGCCCAAAAGGTCCTAAGACATGTGTTTCTCTTTGCTTGTTTGTTTGGTCAAAGGACATAGATGGGATGTTTTTTGTTCTGCCTTCATCAGACTATCCGATGCCTAGGTCAGTCCCTCATCGGATCAATTGGTGTTCAATCTCCAAGGGCCAGATCAGTCAGAATCAGAAATCAACCGATGAGTTCAATCTAAGAAACATCAGAGCATCCGGTGTTCAATTTTCTGAAGTCCTGCAGAATTCGACCGATGATCGACCCTTCAACGTCGGATCATCCGGTGCTTAAGAGGTTTTTGGAACAACCTCTCTGTTGAACTTGATCGATGCTCCGCCCAGGTGTGCATCGGAGCATCCGATGTTCTTGTCGCGGCTAGGGTTTGCTCGTACCTATTTAAAAAATTTCAGCCGCCTCCCAGTTTTCTCTCTCCCCGACGCCCTCACCTTTTCTCCGCCGCCGCTCCGCCGCCACTACTCCAAGCCTTCCACCCACCACTGCTGGTTGCCGCCGCCGTCTTCCAGCCCACCGCCACCGTCGCTCGGCCGTCGCCGCCATCCCAAGGCCGCGCCACCCTCTCCCTCGCCGCGCCGCCATCTCTCCTCTCCACCGCAGTCGCCGCCGCTGCCTCCCTCGCCGTGCCGCCGTCTCACCATCACCGCATCACCTCTTCTCGCATCGATCGCCACCGTCGCCATTAGGGTTTCATCGCCCTTGCGGATTCGTTGTTATTGTCAACCCTAGCCGGCAATCTCATCATGATGGGCCGCGACAGGAAGGGCAAAGACAAGGCTATTGAGGAGCCCGCCGCGAAGAAGCAGAAATTGTTGAAGGAGGCTGGACGTGCAGAGTTGGCCGCTCGCGCCGCTGAGGAGCGTGAGCGCGGCCATCACGGATCCCTTCGGATTCGCAAGTCTCGGCAGAGGCAGCAGCAGCCATAGGTTCAGCCTGTGCCGCCCGAGGACTCAGACGAGGAGGAGCCTGAGGTGCCTCCACTCGTTCGCCGGCGCACCGTCAGGACCCGTGGAGGAGGTCAGACCCCAGCCGCATGTCAGCGCCCCACTGCAGCTGACCACGAGGAGGACAGAGCGGCCGAGAGAGCCGTGTATGAGATGGACACAGCAGTTCGAGTTGCAGAGGACGTCCGATTGACAGATTACAGAAAACTGAAGGCAAAGCAGCTTCAGAAGCTCAGATGGACAGCCTTGCCCGAGGAGTGGTTCCCACAGCCCAGGGACACTCGAGTGGACCCTCACTTTTGGACCCTGACACAGGCGTCGTTGTACGAGACTTACAGACGTCGGGGCCATAAGCTATTTCAGCACACTTACATCGACTGGAATCAGTTAGCAGCAGCAGTCGGCCACAAGATCAGACCTTACTTCGAGAGATACAGAGGACTCGTGGAGCTGTTGTCTCACCAGAGGAGTGCTTACATGGAGGAGTGGGTCAGAGTGTTCTATGCCACACTCCACGTCTCAGATGGCCGAAGGTCGATCCACTTCATGTTCTTGGGGCAGCGTCACGACTTGACGCAAGCGAGACTGGCTCAGATGCTAGGTGTGGACCTTCACACCACCTGTCTGCACGAGGTTGTCTATGGAGGGGCTGACCCACCAAGGAGGCCACTAACTGGAGGAGTGGCACTGCCTTTTGAGGAGATCAGGGGACTGTTCGCTCCACCGTTCACACCTGACCAGCCGAGGGTCCCTGCCTTGCTCACTCCAGCTGCTCGCACCGTTCACCACATCCTTCGACGTACCCTTCTGCCCAGATCAGGATACTTGGAGGGATTCACTAGCCTGCAGCAGACTCTCCTATTCTACGTCATGAACGGGATAGAGTTCGATATTGTGGATATCCTTATCTGTGAGATGGAGGACGTGATCACTAACGGAGTCAAGATGCTGAGGCAGTTAGTGTTTGGACACTGGATCAGCCGTCTGCTCTACCTGATAGCTCTATAGGGTTCTCCAGCTACTGCTCCCCTGACTGAGATGCACATTACTCGGTTCAGCCACTACCGAGTTCCCGCTCCTGGAGACCGCCGCCTTGGTCATCCAGTTGAGCGTCAGGTCCGAGCACGACTTTCCGAGGAGGACTCGACAGAGTTGGCTCAGGAGGACGAGGCGCTTGCACAGGCAGAGGCTCAGGGAGGAGACCTTCAGCACGTCTGGTCAGACAGCGACACGAGTGACAGTGTCGAGGAGTACTTCCCACCTCCTCCTCCCCCACCGAGGCAACACGACGCGGAGGCGGGAGGTTCAGCTGCTCCACCACCTACACCACCGTCCGTGTCCGAGGCGTAGGTATCTCAGCCGTCTGAGCTCACTTCATTACTTCAGCAGATGATTGAGCAGCAGCGCCAGGACAGGCTTGCAGCTGGGCAGGCCAGAGCAGAGCAGGCTGCACGACTTGTAGAGCTTCAGCGGCAGCAGCAGGAGTTGCAGCTAGAGATAGCCCGTCAGAGGCGAGAGGACACTGACAGGCTCACCAACCTAGTTGATCAGATGCACCGGCGCACTCTCGACCAGCAGCAGTAGACTCAGCAGGCAATGATGGGCATCCTGGGGTTGATCACCAACCTCTACACTCAGACCGGGATCGCCCTTCCCCCTCAGCAGACGGGACTTGGTCAGGCTCCAGGTGCACCTTCTCTTGCACCCGTCACAACTCCAATGCCGACTTCGCCGATACCGAGTATCAGCATGTCCCCGCTGCTTGCTCAGAGCGCACCGATTCACTCTCCAGTGCTGGCACCGACTACCTTCCTGCAGACTCTGACTTCGGTGGCCAGTACACCTCTTCCAGCTGCTCCAGCTCCACCGGCGCCCCCAGCACCGTCAGCGGATCCCCCAGCTTCCTCCACTCCAGCAGCAGCGACCGCCAACTCCAGCTCCGACGACAGCACCCCCGACAGCGACCGCTTCACCATCGCCCCGAGCGCTCCGGAGTCTTAGGCACTCGACCTCCCTTTTTGGTGTCTTGATGCCAAAGGGGGAGAAGAGTTAGAGTCAGGGGGAGGTTAGCTCAGTTAGGGGGAGTCTTAGTTGCAGGGGGAGCTCTATCTATTTTGGTCTTATTATTGTATTTACTATCTTTTGCTATTATTGTGTATCCATGTGTTCTACTTTATGCTCTTATGTTTTATTGATCTTTGTTTGAGCCTTCGAGCTTCTTGTGTTGAATTTTGTACTTGTTACATTCTTTTATGAGCATTGCGTTCTTAATTTCATTACCTCTATGCTCTACTTGTTGTGTTGTCATCAATCACCAAAAAGGGGGAGATTGAAAGCATCTAGGCCCCCATGAGGTATGGTTTTGGTGATTAATGACAACCGTTAGATATTACTAATGAGTTTGTGGATGCGAGGTCTCACGTATAACACATCAAACGTAATGAACTATCTATTCATATCAGCTACTGCTCATTGGATACAAATGGAGACCCCTCAACGAACTATTCCAAGGGTTTAATCGATTTTCATGAAGACTAAAAGAAGAACTCATACGTCAACGCAATTCCATCAAAATTGACAACACAAGGAACTCAATATTCATCAGAAGAACATTCCCAACAAATGTCAAAGAGGTCACTCAAGCAAATTCCAAAAGATCAACTTAAAACAACTCGAAGCAAACAAGATCAACACACCGGATCATCCGATGTGTTGTGAAATGACTACATCGGTCGAGTTGTGTCAACAGAAGAAGAAGACCTCAAAACTGAAGTACACACCAGATCATCCGATGTGTAGGAAGTGGTACATCGGTCCAATTCAACAGAAGGATAAATTTCTCAACTATTCTGGAGAAGTACACACCAGATCATCCGATGATGAAGCAAAGTGCACATCGGTCTAACTCAACAGAAGCAATTATTTCTGGACCAATTCTCAAAATCAACTCACCAGATCATCCGATGTACACAGAAGTACACATCGGTCGATTACTCCAGTAAGCATCAAGTTTGAGTAAATTCTGGAGGAAGAGCTACCGGATCATCCGATGAGAAGACAGGATCAACATCGGTCTAACAACGGTCATATCTGACACAATGACGTCAGCTAAAGTAACTTGACCGATGATAACTAAAGGGGAGACATCGGATCATCCGGTGTTCACAGTAAAGTTCTGTCAGCCTACTTTTCCAACGGCTATTTCGGGGAGGCTGGCTATAAATACCCCCTAAATCGGTCATTTCGACAAGTCTTGATCACCAGACACTATCAACACATCCACAAGCGTTCAAGACCAAGAGCAATCACTTCCACACCATTTCGATCACCTTTACACCAAGATTTAGGCTAGAACTAGCTAGAGAGAGAGCTTGTGTGCCTCCATTCTGGGTGAGTGGACTCTCTAGGATAGTGTGAGAGCCTCAAGGGAGTGCCCTTGGTGTTTGTAACTGTGAGAAGACTTCCGGAGCTTGCCAAGGCGTGTGTGGAAGCCCGGAAGGTCGAAGTTGTACAAGGCTTGAGCTCCACCTTGCCAAAGGAGGCAAACGGAGAGAAATAGTGAAGACCCCTCGTCTCGGTGACTTGGGTGTGGCAAAACCCTTTGGTGGGTTCCACAACGTGGATGCAGGAAGATCTTGACGACCTTGCCGAACCACGGGATAAATCCTTGTCTCCTCGGGAGTTTGCATCCTTCTCCTTTCCCTTACTTTTATGCATTTTATATTCCGCGAAGTTTCTATCTCTAGAATGCATAGATAGTTTGCGTAGGGAATTGGGCTTTACAAATTAAGTTTCATTGCTTAGAATTTTTCGAGAAAGCCCAATTCACCCCCCCTCTTGGGCATTCGATCCTTACAGAAGGAAATATCATTTCTTGCACACATCATAGTTAGAAATAACCTAATTCCACTTGTACTATGAGAAATTGGTGCATGCAAATATTATATACAGATTTGAGGTGAATGCATGACTACAAGGCAGGGAAACACACTTCCAACCAATCAGATGATGCCATGTGGCTTTCCATGGATCCAATGGCCCACTTACAGGCGGGTATCCACAAGTTTTCACCCTGATTCATCTAGAAGGTCGACAAGGGCCCACATATCAACGTCCAAGAGCAAGTGGAAGCCAAGTGGGGCCAACCCCAGTTCGGGTGAACCCCCTGTTCGGCCGAACTAGTATGCCCACCAATCTTGATCCACTTGCACGTGTTGACTCCTGGTGGCTTCCTTGACGCGGGAGTAAGTGAAAGCCCGATAGATTAGCGCGCGAAACCGCCTGAGTGAGTGTATAAATAGGGGGAGAGTGCCTCACCTCACTTCACACACACCACTTGAGCATTCTCTCTTGTATATACTAGTTCTCCTAGGTCCTTTAGTGGAGGTTAGGCTGTAGAGAGGAGCCTCTAGTCCCAAGTCCAAATTGGGGAAGGTATGACTCATGTATCTTTCTTTACATTTATGACTTTATGCTTTATAATAATATTATAATTAGTCTTTACTTATGATAGTTGGGCAAAGCATTTCTTGTTTGATTGTGGAGTCCATGTATGTGCTAGGTGTAGATGTTATTATGATCTAGTCATAATGTTCATATCTTGTTATCATAAACATCATACACCAACACTATGGTCTAATTAGCTATTAATATGATTATGTTAACATGAATATGTTAGTGCTTGGTCACAACATAGGTTCCACGATGTTTAGGTTGCCATTGACTTAGGATAGTATTTGTATTCAGACTCTTAAGGTATTTTCTTAACATGTAAGCGTGGTGCTTAGATAGTTAAGTAGTTTTGGATGCATCGTAGTCCACGGTTTGTATAGGTAGGCAGTAGGTGGTGCCAACCCTATCCGTCTGTTGTAATCCTCCACGTTCGGCTATGATGTACGCTCTTGGCAGGAGTTGCCTAGCAGACCAGGGTAAGCCTGTGCCCAACATGTTGGACCACTAAGCCCTTGTATTCACCGTTAGCATATTCATGTGTACTTTATTAAGCTATGTATATGAGTAATTAAAGCACAGTAGGAGTAGCTCTGTCTCGTAGCTTAACCCTTGCTAGGACAACCTTACCCTTAGAGTAGATTGCTTAGGTGTGTGTCACACTACCCATATCATCAACTTACCCCTGTCTTGATAATTGATTAGTATCCCATAGCTAGATCATAAGAGTTGTGTTTACTTTACTATTGCCTTCCTTTGAGATAAATATGATACCCTTGGGAATACTCTTGGGTAAAATGCTACAACGGTATCTTCTATGCACTTGCGGATCTCATCTCTTACTGGAGATGACCTATGGTGTTAAGAACCATCAACACCCACGGAGGAGGAGTGTGTGTGAAGACACTCCCATGGATGAGAGGAGCAACCCGCATCAACTTCTCCACGAAAAAGACCTCAACATACAAAGTGAAGTTGAAGATCAAGCACACAAATTCCTCCAAGATCATGAGTTTTATCTCACTAAAACTTATGATCCGGATTTGATCTCCAACATATGTATGGATTCTGAATTCTTTTCCGTTTGGCGTGCATTAGGATGGGAAAATTTTGCTCACATAGAGGATAAAGGTTCACACCTTCTCACTATATAATTCCTTTGCACCCTCAAAATAGGATTTGATTTGATGGTATTACTTTTAGAATATTTCAAAAATATACAACATCCTATGGAAAGAATTAAGTGAATTCCTAGGCTTCCATAAATGTTGTTTGCCAGATTTAGACAGTTTGCCTAAATTTAAGAAACAAAGTTTTTGGCATGAATTGACTAGTGAGGTCACATGTAGTGCTCCTAGGAATAGCCACTTGCAAAATCCTACTGCTCATATCATGCATAGATGGGTGGCTATGACTATGTTCCCTAGAGGAAATATTAGAGTAGTCTGTGATGATGAACTAAAAATTTTATTTGCCATGATTAAGAAGATAAAAGTTGCTCGAGTTATAGCCATGATGACACAGTGGTTAGATTATATTTCAAGGATGGGGCCAATTGAATGCACTTCATTGATTACACACATTGCTACTAGGGTAGGAGGATTAGAGGATAATTCATTTGAGTACATTGAAACTGAACGAGAATTAATTAATGAAGATTATCTAGTGCAAGAACATACCCTTTGTCGGTGGTTTTGATCCGGCAGATCTCCCAACACTACTAAAGTGTTAGAGGAGTTTGAGGTTCAGTGTGGGCGCGCGGAGATTCAAGAAGGTGAAGTGTAAATGACACAGTAGACACGAGGATTTACGTGGTTCGGGCCGCCTGAGCATAATACCCTACTCCACGGGATGTGTTGGTGTTGTATTGGTTGTATGAGCTCAACGTGAGTTGAGAGTGTAGGGTGAGCGCGTACAGTCCGTGTGTCCTCTATGTTTCATCGGCCTGTCCTTTTATAGTACAAGGGCAGGCTATTACAAGTCAGCCTCGCCCGACATGTGGCCCCGATGGTTACTAATATTGATACACATTTGATGCGCTTAATTACCCTTAATAACCGAATTACGGGCTTTGATAGCACCATTACTGGTAATTAAGGTCGTTCGATCGTGTGTCATTAATATAGTATTAATGACACTTAATCGGGTCTTGAAGTCCTTGATTCTTTTTGAAGATCCGGAGCCGTTGTGAGTCTTCCGGAGGTTAGAGGCTGAAGGTCCGACAGTTGGACACGTGGCAGCTCCGGAGCATACTGTGGGGAACAGGTAGGTCCGGTGCTACCTAACACGTGTCAGTTCCGGAGCTTCCCTCGGTCTAGGGTTAGGTCCGGAGGTGCCTCTATGGTACATAGTCCGGATCTTCCCCCTTGTGGGCGGTAGCTCCGGTTTGATAGTACACGTGGCGACCCTGGGACTAACCAAGTTGGGGAAGCGGGTCCGGTTATGTCTGACATGTGGGCCTCCAAAGGTCTTCAAATCAGGTAGATGATATTCCCTTGAGATCTTTGCAATCCCAAGGGGTATACGGTACCCAGGGTACCGACAGTGGCCCCCTGGGCCCACCTCTGGGGAAGACTCCTTGGGTGAAGTCATTCCGCTGGAGGTGGGTCCATCCTTCAACTTTTGAACTGAGTCTTCAAAGGTCTTCGGATGTGCCGTTGGTGATAGTTTGGAGTTAAATCCCCGCCGCGTGGCATATCCCTTGTGCGGCAAATGAGATCTTTGGGGTGCGGATCTCACGCAATTGAAGGTCGCCGGTTCCCGATACGAAAATCGTATCGGTTCCACGCGCCTTGTCAGGCCGCTGCCTTCGGGCTTCCCGCCTCGTGATGACAACCGTTCGCCTAGGTAAGAACCTCGACTTGATCATCCGGGTGGTCCCGAGCCCTCTTGTCATCGGTTGGGTGAAATTTTTTAGTAGTACCTTTGACTTCCTTGCGGTTTCCATCCAAGCGTTGCAAGGGCTTACTTAAGAAGGAAAGCGCGCACCGTCTGGGGTTCTTTACGCCTCTCATCTGATCTTGCGCTCAAACTCCCAACTTGTGCTCGCTTTTCCTCTCTTGCCTTGCTATGCCGCGATGGAGTTGGGTCTCCGTGAGAGTCGTTTGAAAACCGAAGGTGACCTGAAGAAGGTCCGGGCCCTCATGGGATGGTCCCCGTACTTCTACAACTGCTTGGTCCGCGCCGGGGGAGAGCTCCCATTCGAGAAGGAGCACGCCGGCGAAATGGTGTACTTCTCTTCGTACGCCATGGTGGGGTTGATCCCACCTTTTTCCTCCTTTTTCTTGATGCTGCTAGACTTCTATGGTCTGCAGCTGTACCACCTTGGCCCCCACTTCATTCTTTGTGTCCGTCTTCGTCCACTTCTGTGAGATGTGGGTGGGCATCCCCCCTGCATTGAACTCTTCCGGACCTTCTTCACCATTCATACCACCGGTAGGAGCAATGAGTACCTTGGCTTCTACTACTTCGTGAAGCGCAAGAAGTGCCCATTCAAGTACCTCCGATCTTTTCCCTCTGGGAAGTGGGATGATTGGAAGAAGGACTGGATAGTCATCCGGGTGGAGGAGCACGAGAAGCTGGAGCTGCCCGAAGGCCTCCCCAACATCGACATTACAGTCTGGAGTGAAGCTCCGGTGCTGGCAGATGCCTTCAACCCTGCTCTGACCAGGATCCGCCAGTGCATGGAGGGAGGATTAACTCCCCAGGCAGTGTTTTGCAACTTCCTGGTCAACAGGTGGGCACCGCTGAAGAGGAGAGAAAAGCTCGCTTGGGCCCTCAACAGTGTGATGGACGACGATCGGGTCGAGACCGGGCTGAAGTCCAACATGTCGGGGACAACCTTGGAGTTCCATCTCAAGAAGTTCCAGCACGGCATTGACGTCGCGGGTGACGACTTGACTCCGCCATCAGCTTTTCTCCCTCTGAACATGGAAGTAGAGTTCAGCAGGGAGCTCCGGCGGAAGATGCCTGTGCTTGATGACCTTGGTGTCGTCGAGAGAAGATCGACCTCCAGGGTGGTGATCCCTGAGGCTTCCGAAGGTGGCTCCGACCCTGCCCCGAGGCCAAGGATCGATGTTGTCGGCAAGGGCAAGGAGCCGGCAGACGAACCCTTGAGCCGGAAGAGGAAGCTGCAGCATGCCTACGGAAGGTCCGTCAGGCCTGCCACCTCTGCATCAGCTCCTTCTCCCCGGAGGGGGAGGTCTTCTACAACTGCAGCGGCTGTTCCCGCAGCGGCGTCCTCCCGGGGTGCTAGCTCCGGGCATGCGACTTCAGCACCAGGGCCAGTTGAGGCCTCTAGGTCCGGAGGTCCTTCCCGGTCGAGGGGGGCCTCGACTAAGGAAATGCCCGTGGTTGCGACGAGTTCTGGGGGGCCTTCCAGGGCTTCCACGCCGGCGGCGGCTATGGTCAGCCCTGAACGTCCGGGAAAGAGGTTCCGCGCAAGCTGGTGCGGAAGCCTCCCGAGGTAATTTTTAATCTTTACCTCAGACAGTTGTTTTATTGTAGTAACTGTTTTTTAGGTTTCTTCATCCATCATCTGCAGCATTCCCAAGAAGAGGAGTGAGGCTCCACCCTCAGCCACATCAGCTGAAGCTGTGAGGGCAGAAGCTTCTGCTCCTATCCAGGCGCCGCCCCAAGTGGTGGCTGAAGCTGCGACAGCTCCGGCGCCAGCTGTCGTGGTCATGGACCTCGACTCATCCCCAAAGACTCCTGTGGTAGCGCCGGACCATGGGAGAGAAGATGCGCCAGTGGCACCTGCCCCGGAGGTTGAAGCTCCGGGTCCTGGTGCAGAGATGATGGAAGCTCCGGCTGTTGAGCCGGAGGAAGCAGTAATTCCGGCCCCAGAGCCAGAAATTGTCGAAGCCCCGGCGGTTGAGCCGGAGGTAATTGAAGTCCCGGCGTGTGTGCCGGATGTTGAGGAAGTTCCGGCGGTTGGGCTGGCTACCTCTGAAGCACCAGCCGCAGAGCCGGTCGTTGTTGGAGCTCCGGCCGCAGAGACGGTTGATGTTGAAGACTTTCCGGCTCCTGAGCCGGTTGTTGCGGAGGCGTCAGTGCTCGAGCCCCCAGTAGAGGAGGTGCCCAAGCCGGAGCCAGAAGCAGCCCCTGCTCCGGGAGTGACGACGCCGGAGGTACCCGCAGCTGAGCCAGAGTGCCCAGACAAAGTTGTTGGCCCCCTACCTGAGAGGGCAAATGAAGACCTGGCGGCGGGGCCTTCGGAACCACTTCTGGAGGTCGGAACTTCATCAGCGGGACCCTCCTCGATGGCGACTGAGGCCATCACGGAGGACGGCCCTAGTGTCGTAGAGGCTCAGGGGACCACTCTTGTGGAGTGGGACCCAATTTTTGTCAGCGAGAACCCGCTGGAACCAGCGGAGGAGACCCCAGCAGGTCCGGAACCTATCCCATTGTCATTGTTGATTGACAATGCCCGCTCCAGTCTGCGTCAAGTTCAGCTGGCATTCTTCCACGACAGCAAGGCTCTTGAAGAGGAGCGCCAAACCCTTAGGCGGTGGCGTAACCGGCTCTACTTCGAGACCAAGCTGGCGTAGTCGAGGCTAGCAGATGACAAAGAGTGGATCAAGCGGGAGAAGGTCCGCCTGGAATATTGGGGCAAATTATTGGATGATAGGGAGAGCATGACTCGCGCCCTCGACGCTCAATCCCGGGCCATTTATGAGCAGACCAAAGCAGCTAATAGTGCGGCCGATGAACGCCAAGAAAGGCTTGAGGCCATTAACACTACTCTCATCAAGCGCCGGGAGGCACTTGAAGAGAGGGAGAAGAGGCTCGAAGATGAAGAGCAGAAACTCCTTGATCTGCGGGATGACGTCTTGAAGAGGGAGGAGGAGCTCACCAAAAAGGTGGATATGGCAGACAAGGGCCTCGGGGAGCGCGCCAAGAAATTGGAAGAGCGCTGCGCTGAGGAGGAGGAGAAGGCCTGGGTGCAGGGGCAGGAACTCTACGAGCAAGAGTGTGCCATCGCTGCCAGGGAGAAGAAAGTGAGAGGTAGGGAGAAGGACCTGGTTGACCGCCAGAACAAGATCCACCTCCGGGAAGAGGAGCTCGAAAAACTCGAGAAGCAGGTTGCTGAAAGGATTCAACAAAATGCCAAAGAGGTTGAGCACCTTGCTCGCGAGAATTCTGAACTAGCGGCGGCCAAAAGATCCCTGGAAGAACTGAAGGGCTTGAGGGCTGCGGACTCCCTACAGGTTTGGGAGTTCCTGAGCAAAGATAACGACACGCTGACACCGATGGGCTTCAGTCCCGTGCGTCCGGATGATCCGGAGCCAGAGTCGGACCTGGCATTGCAGACGTTGAGCTCGGCGGGAAGCAAACTCTCCAAGGTGGGCGACGTCATCGCAGACCAATTGGAGGTTGAGGGACAGTCCCTGGTGAAGAACGTCACAGAATATGTGCTGACGTGCTACACCAGCTGGGATCCCCAATTCCCTCTGGACCCGGTGCTTGAAGGTCCCGTCGAAGGAGAAGGCGAAGCCACCCGAGCCAATGTGTCGGAGGTTGCTGAGAAGGTCGCCCAGTTCTTCCATAGGGTCTAGGACCATCTCTATAGCTCCCACTTGTATTCTCTTTTTTTCTTCCCCAATTTTGTAATCCCTTGTCTCCATATGAATGAAATCCAAATTTTTGCTTGCGAATTTCATTTTTTGTCTTCAACACTTTTGTCTTCACTTGGCCCCCTGGTAGATGTACACAATTTGATTGTGAACATGTACCAAGAGGATATTGTGTTTTGTTGAATACTCGTTTGCTTCGAACTTGTAGAATGTAGGTCAAAGTCTTCGATAGTGAAGGCCCCCTGAGGTTGTCGGAGCTCAGTAGCTTTGGCAATAGTTTCTATCAACGCGTAGAGCATCGATAGTTAGACCTCTGGGGTGTCAGAGCTTAGTAGCTCCGGCAGTGACCTTTGCCAACGCGTAGTTTGTCGGCAGCAGACTCCGTTTGTGTAATCTTCTCACCATCTTTTATTTTGCGTCGATAGCTGGCCCCCCTAGCTTTATAGGAGCTTGGTTGCTCCGGTGATGCTCGTTTTCAATTTTCAACATCGATCATAAGCCACCTAGGGGGAGTCGAAACTTCGTCAGCTCCGACTTTTCTCCATCGACGTGGATTCTTTATTTTTCCTGCACGCTGAAGCCAAGAAAAATAGTAAATTCGCTCCTTGCCAATAACCTCGTCGTGGCTTACGATTATCAAGAAAATTTTAGGTCAAACACGGTTCTGAATGTGACCGAACGCACTGCCTTCTTTCTTCCAGATCCAATTGTACTTGGACCCGCCTTACTTCGGCCTGCCGGGGTGTAGGTAGAGTGGCATACTTAGGGTGCTTGACCAGGCTAAGTCGATAGCACACTCCGGCCCTAGATTGGCTTGGCGACATTTAGGCGAGTGGGCCATGAACAATATTTGAATCCAGATGAATCGACAATACAGCTCGAATCATATATGAACCAGTCGAACTAAAATTTCTTAAGAATTGCACGTCCTTTTTATAGACAACAAAGAGAAAATAAAAAATGTTGAGCCTGTACAAATTAAATGCACGTGGAGTCTGTTTCACATGAAGATGTCTTTCATTATAGGTCCGGGGTACAGGGGAAACAAGTACACTCTTAGGGTACGGAACCAGGCTAAGCGTGTTTCATTTCTCGTTTGACCCAGGGTAGCTAGTCACACTTTTAGTCATGAGACTGTGACAAGCGTTGCATGAACTTTGCGGACCTTCCGGGAAAGGTCTGGCTGTTCTCCCGAAGGAACTACCCGACTCTGTACAATGACTCTATAACATACACCTCAAGTTACTACAGACTCACCTTCGTGATATTAGGTGTAGAACTTACGGAGGTGCTCAATGTTCCAAGGATTCAGGAGAGGTCCCATCCTCGGTTGCCAAGCGAACGCTTCCGGGATGGGATACTTTAATCACTCGGAAGGGTCCTTCCCAGTTGGGGGAGAGTTTGTTTAACCCTTCTCTGGATTGTATTCTCCGTAGCACCAGATCGCCTTCCTCGAGCTGTCGGTTGTGTACATGCCGCTGATGATAGCGTTGAAGGGCTTGGCGGTATCAGGCATTCCGAACAGCTGCTTGGCACCTTCCCTCCTCGAGGAGGTCTAGGTCTTCACGCTGGAGCTGGTCCTGCGTGGCTTCGTCGAAGGTCCGGACCCAGAGTGACCCCAAGGTGATTTCCGGAGGAAGGATTGCTTCAGCTCCGTACACCAGGAAGAAGGGTGTCTCTCCAGTTGACCGGTTTGGTGTTGTCCTGTTGGCCCATAGAGTGGGCGGGAGCTCTTCAATCCAGTTGGCTCCATGTTTTTTCAAGCGCTCATAGGTGCGCGTTTTGAGTCCTTTCAGGATTTCAGCATTTGCTCTCTCGGTCTGGCCATTGCTTGCCGGATGAGCTACGGAGGCGTAGCAAACTTGAATGCCGAGGTCTTCGCAATACCCTTGAAATGCAGAGCTTGTGAATTGGGTCCCGTTATCAGTAATTTTTTTGTTAGGGACTCCAAATCTGCATACGATTGACTGCAAAAAGTTGAAAGTTGATAGCTGATTGCTTGTTTATTGTCACAACTGGAGTTGCTTTCGGCCACTTGGTAAACTTGTCAATGGCGACATACAGGAACTTGTAACCTCCGACAGCTCTTGGGAAAGGTCCCAAGATGTCCATCCCCCACATGGCGAAGGGCCATGTAGGAGGTATCATTTGTAGGGGCTGAGCCGGTGTGTGAATTTGCTTTGCATGAAATTGGCCTGCTTCGCATTTCTTCACCAGCTCAGTTGCATCCTGGAGTGCTGTTGGCCAGTAGAAGCCATGCCGGAAGGCTTTACCGACCAGCGTGTGGGAAGACGCGTGGTTCCCGCACTCGCCTCCATGGATTTCTGCGAGGAGATCTTAGCCTTCTTCCTTTGTGATGCACCGCGTTAGGACGCCGTTGGCACCGCGCCGATAGAGATCCCCTTCTACCAACATGTATCTTCTAGCCAATCTGACTATCCGGTTAGCAGATACATCATCGTCAGGAAGGATGTTGTCTTTCAAGTAGCTCCGGATCTCCGAGATCCATGCATCGGAGCTAACTTGAGCATTTGAGTCTTGCGTGCTGGGTTGCTCGGAGCTTCCGGCAGCACCTACGACCCTTGATGGCTGCCATGGTAATAGGTCCATCGGGACCGTCAGCTTCGGGATGCTGATCTCGCCCCCTTCGCTCAGTTCGGCAGGCTGAGCTGTGGGTTTTGACAACATCCAGACAGAAGTTCCTTCAGGAGCCAATGCTCCGGTTGACACTTTCGTCGAGAGTTTGTCAGCTTCAGCGTTGAGGGTACGCTGGACATGGTGGAGATCTAGGACTTCGAAGTCCTTCTGAAGCCTCTGGACTTCAAGGAGGTAAGCAGCTAGCTGGAGATTGTTGCAGGAGCATTCACCCTTCACTTGCTTAATGATGAGCTGTGAATCTCCCTTGACCAGCAGTTGCTTGACACCGTATGACAGTGCCACCCTTAGTCCGTAGATGAGTGCTTCATATTCCGCCATGTTGTTGGTCGCCTTGAAGTCAAGGTGTACCATGTATTTTACCTTCTCCCCGGTTGGTGCGAGGAGAAGGATTCCAGCCCCGGCTCCCTGCTTTTGCATGGAGCCGTCAAAGTAGAGGGTCCAGTGAGGCTCGGTGAAGACTGGAGCCTTGTGTTCCGGCTTCTGCTCACTGGGACCCCCAGGGTTTGATGGAGAGGGAGTCCATTCTGCCACGAAGTCCGCCAATGCTTGACTCTTGATTGCTTGCCTTGAAATGAATTCGAGATCGAATTCATCCAATTCCGCTGCCCACTTTGCAATATTCCCAGTTGAATTGGGATTATGCAAAATTGCTCGAAGTGGGTAAGAGGTCACCACTGAAATCTTGTGAGCTTGGAAGTAATGGCGAAGCTTCCTGGAGGCAATGAGAACTGCATAGAGCAGCTTATGCACCTCTAGGTACCGAGTCTTGGCGTCATGAAGTACTTCACTGATGAAGTACACTGGGCGCTGGATGGTCCGGACCCTCCCGGAGGGGCCCGAAGCTTCCTCTTCACTGACCCGTATCCTCCCTGAGGGATCCAGACCTTCTTCGGGGACCTCCGGGTCCTGGCTGGAGGGACCTGGAGCTTCTTCAGAAACGACTTGGACCCTCCCGAAGGGGTCTGAGACTTCTGAAGTAATTTTTTGTGAACTTAAGTCTGGGAGCTGGGACCCAGACTCACTTTTAGGAACCTCCGGACCCTCCCGGAGGGGTCTAGATTCCTGAGCATGGGATAGTTCTGGTCTCTCCGCAACCAGGACCATACTGACGACTTCGTCAGTTGCTGAAATGTAAAGCAGCAAAGGGTCACCAGGGTTCAGAGCTACCAGAGTTGGTAGGGTGGTGAGGAACTGTTTTAGCTCCTGGAACGCCTTTTCTGCTTCTTCAGACCATTGGAATGGTCCAGACTTCCTCAATAACTTGAAGAAGGGAAGTGCCCGTTCCGCCAGTCTTGAAATGAACCGGCTAAGGGGTGCTAGGCATCCAGTCAGCTTTTGGACATCCTTGATGCGGGCTGGTGGCCGCATGTCTTCAATGGCTTTGATCTTCACCAGATTAGCTTCTATGCCCCAGTGACTTACCAGGAAACCAAGAAGTTTCCCGGAGCTTACCCCAAAGACACACTTGTCTTGGTTTGGCTTTGTGCGCGTGACCCGCAACTTGTCGAAGACAGCCTGTAAGGTGTCAAGGAGTGACTCCTTGTTCTTGACCTTGACCACGATGTCATCAACGTACACTTCCACTATGTCTCTAATGAGTTCTTCAAAAGTTTTGTACATAGCTCGTACAAAGGTTGAAGCTGCATTCTTGAGACCAAATGGCATGGTTGTATAACAGTACAATCCATCTACTGTGATAAAAGAGGTATGCTCCTCATCTTCCCTAGACATTCTGATTTGATGATACCCAGAATATGCGTCTAGGAAACACAGTAATTCACACCCGGAGGTGGAATCCACTATCTGATCTATTCTACGTAGTGGGAATGGATCTTTTGGACATGCCTTATTTAGTGTTGTGTAGTCGATACACATCCGAAGCTTCCCGCCGGCCTTGGGCACAATGACTGGGTTTGCCAGCCATTTTGGATGGAAGACTTCTCGGATGAATCCAGCTTCGAGCAACTTCTTCACTTCTTGTCGAATGAAGTTCTGTCGCTCGACAGATTGCTTTTGAGGCTTCTGGTGCATGGGCCAGGCGTCAGGGTAGATCTGCAGATTGTGCTCAATCACTTCCCTGGGGATCCCAGGCATTTGTGACGGTGCCAGGCAAACACATTGACATTAGCCCGGAGGAAAGTGATGAGTGCGAGTTCCTATTTGTCATTCAGTCCTCCCGATATACGGGTGGTCTGAGCGACATCGGAACCGATTTGGACGACTTTGACGGGAATGTCGGTGTCGCCGCTTGGCTGCACACGAGGTGCAGAAGTCGAGCCCCGCTGACGAATGCTCGGGGTGTTTTGGAGATTGCTCCTGCCTGGAGTTCTCCTCTTGTGCCGTAGTAAGCGCATGAAGTTCTTCCAGAGCAGTTACTCCGGCAGTATGATCTCCATGGATCCGGAGAACGCCTACTGGTGTTGGCAACTTTAACACCAGGTAGCCATAATGAGCAGCTGCCATGAATTTGTACAAAGCAGGCCTACCCAAGATGGCATTGAAGGGTAAGTTGATCTGAGCAACGTCAAATACCAACTTCTCGGTGCGATACTTCTCCCGGGTCCCGAAGGTAACGGGGAGAGTGATAGCACCAAGTGGGGTAATGGCTCCTGGACCTACTCCGGAGAAAGGTCGGGAGGGGTGAAGATCCGAAGGTCGAAGCTGAAGCTTGGTAAAAGCTTCAAAGCTTATGAGGTTGAGCCCCGAACCTTCATGTATCATAACATGGTGGAGCTGGATGTTATTGATGGTAGGAGATACCATCAAAGGTAACTGGCCTGCTCCAACCATGCTTCGAGGGCAGTCCGAAGCATCAAAAGTCATGGCTGTGTCCATCCACTTCCGATGAGGCTCCGCCCTAGCTGTAGGAGCTACAGCAGCCATGTCCCGACACATTGTCTCGAGGATGCGGCGGGAGGTGATGTCCCATGATCCACCAAAAATGGTGTTCATGGTTTTCCGACCCTCATTGTCAGAGACGTTGGAATCATCATCGATGGAGGTGTAGACGGCCTTCAGGACCTTTTTGGGATCCTGAAAAACTCCTCTTCAGTCAGAGCTTCGTCAACTTTTTGTTTTCCTTCCCTCTGTCGGAAAGGAGCTTCTTCCCAGCGCTTGTTGTAGCGCTCAGCAAGGTTTTGGACCTCCCGGCAGTCTTCCAAACTGTGGCTGTCTGTTTTATGAATTGGACACCACACCTTGGGTTTGCCACCGTCTTCAGAAGACGGTCGAGGTCGCTTCTCGGGGCGAGGCCCCCGGCCACCCGGAGCTGCAGCAGCTGCAGCATTAGATGCACCGGCCGACGGCTTCTTCTTGCCGTTGGTCTTTTTCTTCTTCTTGCCACTCCCGGAGGTAGTGGCTTCGCCTTTGGAGGATTTTTTTTGATCCTCTGGAGGTGGTTTGGAGTGCATTTCACGGCCCTCCGCAGCTCTGGCACATTAATCAGCCAAGCTAAAGAGTTCTGTGACACTAGTGACCTCTTTGATCGCTAGTTTCTCCAACATCTTCTTATCCTGTACACCCTGTCTGAATGCCACAATGACAGAAGCGCTAGAGATAGAAGGGATAGTGTTTCGTACCTGACTGAACCTCTGAATGAATGATCGCAGGGATTCTCCCCCTTTTTGCACTACTGCAAAAAGATCCAGTTCAGTGCCTGGTCAGGTGTATGAACTCCCGAAGTTGGCGGTGAACTGCCGGCACAACTCCTCCCAACTGTTGATGGAGTTGGGTGGAAGGCTCATAAACCAGGACCGGGTGGTCCCAGTTAAAGTCACTGGAAAATAATTGGCCATTACAGCCTCATTTCCTCCAGCTGCTAGGATAGCAGTGGAGTAAATCTGAAGAAATTCAACGGGATTAACGGTCCCATCAAACTTCTCCTGTAGGTGAGGACGGAATTTCTGTGGCCACCTGAACATACGCAGATGCATGGCCAGGGCGGAACAACCTCCTCCTACTCCTTCAGGAGCAGGAATGTCCTGAGCTTCTCGTCTTTCACGAGCACACTCAATATGGACTCGGCCGTCTTGTTGACGGTATCGGCGATCTAGCTCCGCCCGTAGGTCATGAGTTGAAAGCCTTGACACCGTGTGAGTGTGCCGTGCCCCGGAGGGCAATGACGTAGCTTGTTGCGACGCAACACGTCTCCTGTTGTTGGAAACGTGTGGACCCAGTCTGCCAGACAAGGTCCGTCGCTGCGACGGGGCCCGTCCTGAAGGAGGAGGACCCTGGTTGCTGATGCGGTCGGCTGCGGCTGCCACCAAGTGTTCCACATCGCCCCTCCACTGCTCCATTGCATCCCGAGATGCGTCCGGAGGTGGTGGGCGCTGAAGAAGAGCACGTGCTGCATGGAGCGCGTGTTCCGGGTTGTCATGATTTGCCAACGCAGTGATTGACGCCGGTGCACCATCGCGCTGCCCAGCTTGATTTGCTGGTGGAGGCGGCGGTGGTGGTAGCGTGACTCCTGTTGGAACTCCACGGGATGTGTTGGTGTTGTATTGGTTGTATGAGCTCAACGTGAGTTGAGAGTGTAGGGTGAGCGCGTACAGTCCGTGTGTCCTCTATGTATCGTCGGCCTGTCCTTTTATAGTACAAGGGCAGGCCGTTACAAGTCATCCTGGCCCGACATGTGGCCCCGAGGGTTACTAATATTGATACACATTTGATGCGCTTAATTACCCTTAATAACCGAATTACGGGCTTTGATAGCACCATTACTGGTAATTAAGGTCGTCCGATCGTGTGTCATTAATATAGTATTAATGACACTTAATCGGGTCTTGAAGTCCTTGATTCCTTTTGAAGATCCGGAGCCATTGTGAGTCTTCCGGAGGTTAGAGGCTGAAGGTCCGACGGTTGGACACGTGGCAGCTTCGGAGCATACTGTGGGGAACAGGTAGGTCCGGTGCTACCTAACACGTGTCAGTTCCGGAGCTTCCCTCGGTCTGGGGTTAGGTCCAGAGGTGCCGCTATGGTACATAGTCTGGAGCTTCCCCCTTGTGGGCGGTAGCTCCGGTTTGATAGTACACGTGGCGACCCTGGGACTAACCAAGTTGGGGAAGCGGGTCCGGTTATGTCTGACATGTGGGCCTCCGAAGGTCTTCATATCAGGTAGATGATATTCCCTTGAGATCTTTGCAATCCCAAGGGGTATACGGTACCCAGGGTATCGACACCCTTAATCATGATCATACTGGCTCTTTGGTATTTTACTATCTCGGCTTTGCCAGTGAAATTTGGTTACATAACCCAAATTTTCATTTGTACAAATGCCGAAGGCTAACATTGATCTTCTTCCCATCGAGGAAGCTCGAAGAAGTAATGTATTTGGCAGGATAACTAGAAGCCATGCAAGGAGAGCGACCATGGCCATGCCTATGAGTACCAAGAGGAAGAGAACCTGACGGGTGATGCACCCGGATGGACTCAACCTCAACTGTATGAGGCCAGAGGGCCTTCTTGGCATGTATGGTCGAGTATCGCATGAGATCCATCCTTATCCACTTCAAGATCTAGCAGCTTTCCTCCAACATCCATGAGAGGACGTCATTCCTTTTCGGCTAGAAATCATCCAAGGAATAACGGATCTCACTAGATGTATGGGAGATCTTGAAGTGAGGACGCGAGACATCTACAACACACTCCAAGAGCAAGTCCAATGTACCCAAGACTGGCAACAACACATGGACACTCCGTTCACCAACTTCAACTCCACGCTACAACAACAACAAGCCGATCTCGCGGCATACTTCCATCATCAAGTGTTCAACCCTTATCACGGAGGTGATTGAAGAACAAGCTTGGGGGAGGACCCACACTTGAGGTAACTTGTATCACATACATTGCATTTTTTTCTATTCATTCACCATTCACCTTGCATATATATAAAAAAACATAAAAAAGAGTGTAGATTTGCTTTCCATCAAATAAAGATGTGCGGTAAGAATGATTTGGAATTCACATAGATGAAATGATGAATAGTTGCTCTGTTTTATTTTTCCTAAGTCCCTAGTTTACAACTTGCCATTCTCCAAATATTGCTTTCATTGGTTAAATTTAACTTTGCCTTGATTTAGAAATTGTGGGTAGCAAAAGCTTAATCTAATTTTAGGTTGTCTTGAGATATGATATAGTGATAGAGCTGCTATTCCTAGTTTGAAGGAACTTAGATTTCCGGAAAAATTCTAAAAAGATTTAATTTATCCTCATTTGATTGCAAATACCTACCGAAGCCATATGATATTTTACATTGATAAAACTTATGCATATGCTATTTGCCTTCACATTGAGCCTAGTCAAACTAGTATAGTCCTATGTGAGAATTCATTCATTTCTTTTCGAATTCAAGACTTCACTTACATGCTAGAACTTCTACACTGGAAGTTAGCAAAATTCCATCATATCATCATTCCACAATAAAAAGAGAAACACCATGTTTTCATGCTTATTTCTCTCTTCAAGTCTATTGCATAAAAAGGGAGTAGAAGACATGGCCACAACAAAAAAATGCATGCTTACGTCATAAGCATGAAAAAAAGTATCCATGTTTCATCCCTACAATAAAGAGAGTCTGCATAAAAAGGATTCATCTCAACATCCACTTCCACTTCCATTACATCACACATGCACAAGTCTTGAATCAAATTGTTTTGAATTAATTTCTCCTAAGGCTTACTCTTTTGACTTCGCAATATTATGTGTTGCAAATATGCCTACTACATCCCCTACCAAACTCCACATACAAGCCATATTTAGTGGTAGGATTAGTATAGGCAAAATGAAGTGGTGAGGATATATTTCCAATACACAAAAAGGAGTGATCGAGAGAATCAAATTGAGGTACTTAGAGTCTAATCGAAACTCTCCAGAATTTGAGTGGAACTTTATCTCTAGGCTATGCTTGCTCCATTTACTGTTCTATCTTTCAACTACCCATGAATAGGAGAAGTCATAAGCCCCATAATGACTTAAGATGGGTGAAGTACCATAGCCAATTTTTGCAATACTAGGTAGAGTATTTTTTGTGCACATGGTACTTTTGAAAAAAAATAGAACATCGTAGCAACACCTGATCATCAACCTAAAGTCTTGACTTTTCTTGGGACGAGCAAAAGATAAGCTTGGGGGAGTTGTTGACAGCTGTTATATCCTAATTTTATCTATTAATATAACTAAATTATGTGAAGGAAAAGTCATTTCTTGCACACATCACCTTTGTACTTAACCAATTTCCACTTGTCCTTAGAAGAATAGTGCATGCAGACATTTTATGCAGGAAATGAGATAAAAGAGGGAGAGCAATACTATAAATTATCATCCCAGCCAATCAAGCACCGACATGTGGCATCACACGGATCAAATGGCCCACAAACAGACGTATCTAAGGATTTCCCATGGTGTATCACCCATATCAGTCAATGGGACCCACCTGGAAGTCACCATGAGAAAGCACACTAGAATTGGTCAGAATTCCAGTGGGGCTGAAGTGGTGGTTCGGCCGAAGCCTTTCTAGTGTCAAACTCGATCAACTTTCACGTGTTGACTCCCTGTGGTGCCCTGATAACGTTGAAGACTGATTCACGCGCTTTTGGTGGCAGGAACCGATCCTTCTCTAGCTATAAATAGGACCCCCTACCCATCACTTCTCACATAGACCACTTGAGCTTCATTCTATTGTATCCACTATCTTTCATAGTCTTATAGGAGTTTAGGCTGTAAAGAGGAGAGCCTCTAGTCCCTAGTCCAAATTAGGAAAGGAGTAGAAGGAGTCTCTCTTCCAAACTCCAAATTTAGAAAGGTATCGCTCATGTATTCCTTTTTGTATTTGTGACTTTATGCATAATAAAGATGTTATCTTTAGTCTTTTTTTATACATACGCTTGGATGAAGCTTTTCTTGTTTGATTGTGGAGTCCATGTATGTGGTAGGAGTAGTATTTATGATTATACCATATCAATCTTATTCTATCATCATAAACACTACAAACCTCCACTATAGTCTAATTAGTTATGATATGATCATGTTAGTATGAATAATTTATGCTATGTCTCAACATTGGTTCAACGATGTTTAGGTTAGTCATTGCCTTAAAATGGCTTGTACCTAGGCTCTTAAGGTATTTACTTAATATGCTAGCATGGTGCTAGGATAATTAAGTAGTATTGGATGTCTCTTAGACCCACGGATTGAAGAGGTAAGCAGTAGGTGCACTACGTAAGAAAGGCTTATCCGAGACGAGCCCCAACAAAGAAGGGAGACGAACAAACTGTGCATCTCCTTCATCGCATCTCGCATTACATTGTCATCAGAGACGTGCGGCTGGCGCATCGCTGATCATCCTAAATGCAAGACATGCTCAAAGGAAGTGCGTCTCCATTCTTTGTGTCATAACAGACGTCCTTTACAGGGTCATTGGAGACGTGAGTGGTGCGCGTCGCCCATCAGCATACATGCGAGACAAAACTTAACAAAGCCCGTCACAAATTTATTGGCTGATCTGAGACGTGCTTTCTTGTAACCCATCACAAATTTGTTTACTGATCTGAGACATGCTTTGTGGAAGTCTATCTCCTTTATTTAGGTAATCCGAGACATTCTCTGTTACAGCTCGTCGCGGATTGTTTACAGGCATGGTCTCCTATTAGGTGCCCCACCCCTGATTATCCTGATTGCTGGCTGCATCCTGGAGCTAGCCAGGATTTGGCAGCCGCATTGCCAGTGTCAGCAACATACGCATACATGAACATATGTATAGCCAAAAATATGACACCTTAAATTATATTTATCAATCAAATATTAACAAAGTGTTCATCCTGATTATAATGTAACTAATTACACACATCATAACTGTTATCATCTAATCCTGTATACCGTAACAAAAATTCACTCGATCAATGACTTCATTAACGGTGAGCCTTCATAGCCTCAAATGCTCCGACTGAGACATCCTGGAATTCAATAAAATCACTGAAATCATTTTAAAACATTATCAAATTGCAGTCATATTCGCCTAACCAGTCACATAAGGTAGCAAATATCTGAAGGCTTAGGAACAAATTGGTATACAATTGTAATAAACACAGGAATTGTTAGTGAATAGAGAACCGGGCTTACTTGTAGCACATGCAGTTGGCGAGCATCTGCAAGGCATCAGCAGAGAAATTGTTCTCATGGTAAAGGACATGGTACTGAGCGGGTCTGCTTGTCCCCTGAAAAAATAAACATTTTACATTCCACTAATGCTTTTATAACCTGATATAAAAAACTCGTGAGAGGAACATCAATTATCGCACAGGTACCTTGATTCCATCATGGCTGCAGAGGTAGAAATCAAACTCAGTGGGATGGCAAATGCTAGTGTCAGCCACAGTTCCTGCAGTTTCAAAGGTTTACGAATCATAATTCATTATACATTGATAATACTTCTGCATTGGACATAAACAAGGAAGATGAATGTATACCGTAATGAAAATTCTCGCTTTGGATCAATGACTTCATTAATGATGAGCCTTCATTGGACATCCTCAAATTCAATAAAATCACTAGAATACATGCTCTGAGGATAGGGTCGAGGCGGCGGCATGCTCCGGGGATAGGGGGCGAGGCCGCGGCGTGCTCAGGGGATAGGCGCTGGAGCGGCAGTTCCTCAACTCTTTGATGACAGTATTCCAACGTGCTCGAGGGATAGGGAGAACATTTCCACTTATGTGAAGGCGGCAGCGTGCTCATACCGATTATCGAGGTCGGGGTCAAGGCAGCAGTGTGCTCCGGGGACAGGGGACGAGGTGTTGTGCTCCAGCATGCTCAACACTTTGATGATGAAGGTTGGGGTTGACGGTGAGGTTGATGGCGGCAGCGCGACAATGACGAAGAGCGAGTTGAGGAAGAGGGATGACGACAGCATGCTCAGGAGCTGCGGTTTTCTAGGTCAAGAGAGTGCGCGAGAGCTAAAAATTTTCGCCAAGTATTGGAAGATAGCGCGCGAGATATAAAAGTAGCATAACTTGGAGACGAGCCTCTATAACACTGGCCTCTCGTTTCAGTGCCTCCCTTTGGTCGAGAGAGCGCGAGTAAGTTTTGCGCGAAATTTTTTGCCAGAGATCGCGCGAGAGCTTAAATTAGGTCAAAAATCGGAGACGAACATTTATAACGCGCATCTCGCATTATTTTGTGGCCGAACGGGCATACCGTATGTCAAAGATGCGCCACTGTGTAATTGAGCTAGGAACAACATATTTGGCATCCGGGCATGTCCAACTGAAAACTGTGCGCAATGCCTTATATGATCGTTTCCACGCACTCAGCTTGGTGGGACAAAAGATCTTTGGCATAAATCAGAGATGAGCCCGGGTAACGCGCGTCTCAGATTATTTTTTGGCCGAACGCGCACGCAACATGCAAAAAATGTTGTTCGCGGGGTGAGACGCCATCTTTTGTGTACTGGCAGGTCCAACTGGCAACTGTGTGAAATGTCTTATACGATCGTTGCAACGTGCACAACTTTCCGAGGTGGGACAAAAATCTTCTGCGTGAATCGGAGGCGCGCGCATCATAAGGTGCGTCTCGCATTATGTTTTGGCCAAATGGGCAAGCCGCATGCTACAGCTGTTGTCCAGCGAATAACAGCTGTCACATGCGGACTTGTCCAACTGAAAACTGTGCGTAATAACTTATATGATCGTTGTAATGCGCTTAGATTCCCGAGGTGAGATAAAAGATCTTCGGCACGAATCGGAGACGTGCTCGAGTAAGGTGCGTCTCCCTTTTGCCACTTGCACGACATCGTGAGCATCCATTGCCACTCGCACGTTATCGTGAGTGTCTGTTGCAGGGATAAACAAATGCAATGACATTGCAATTAAGCTTTAGGGATAAACAAACACAATGACATTGCAATTAAGAGATAATTTGAAACTCAATGCATTTCATAGTGCATACACATTGCGTGCCCTCTAAACTAATTTCGAATCTAAAATTATTCCTAAATCTCCCATCGATTAATCTAAACTGTACCATCCAGGTTGCTCCTGAACACGTCTCTTATATTCCCCTAGATCTTGAAAATATCGACCTTCTTTAAATTAACAAATGTGAATGAGGAATGAATAACCTACGTTGGTCACTAACACAAAGTGTCTAACCTTCATAAGTAGATTATAGAAATCATTTTTAACATCGGGCGCATTTGGCTGATGAAGAAAATGCTGAACTTCAAGTAGTATAGTTTTGATTGCAAAACCAGTCCACCACCCCTACAAAATATCAATTTAAGCAACATAAGAAACCAGTTCAAATAAGTTCGGCAACAATTATTTTCAACATGAGCAAAATAATTTTATCTTACTGTCTCTTGATCAAGAATCCCAATGCAGAGTGCTCCTGAGCGATGGACATTTGGGTGGAAAAACTATGTGGAAATGCACATCTTGGAGGCACCAACGGATAGTCCTCCAAGGAGGAGATTGTCAGGGGATAGTAACCGCCTTCCCAAACAGTCTACAAAGGAAATTCATTAATAAGAGGATGATGGTTAAAATCATATGATTGTGCTTGTTCTTCATGACTTACCCCTTCTTTACTGGGGATGATGCAATACCACTTCAATAAATCTCCCGATTCAGGCTTCGCAACGAAACCTACATTGAGAAATTGAGACTACTAAAAACAAACAGTTAAGTTCATTAGTCCATTGCAGAGCTACATATATACAACCATGCGACCGGTGCCATATGTACATACGTGGGGATGGTTCTCGCGCCATGCCAAGCGCTCCACCATTAGTCGGCTACGCGCCAAGCCGATATCTGACCCAACCATGAACAGTGATGACAACGATGAGGACGACGACGACGACATCAATCGCGAACAGAGGCAACAGTCGCACTAGAGTTGGTCAATTAGTAAAGGAGTGTTGGTCTTAGTAAAGGAGCACCAGAGGCAAAGAGACGAGCAAGATAAATGCGAAACATGTGGGAGACTAAAAGCGAGACGCACTGGAGACTAAAGCAAGACGTGCTATAAGAAAGCGCGTCCTCCATTGTTGAAAGAGAGACGTGCGGCACGAGGACCGCGGAGAAATTAATTTCGGCGGCGATGGTGTAGAGACGCGTGCAACCGGCATGCGCGACCTTTGTTTCCCCGAGGCAGTATCGATGCATCCCATCATTCCATCAATGCTCGGGAAACCAACCGCTCCATCGTTGACTCCGCGCATACCTTATTTAAGATGCACCATCACCCGTCAGTTCTCCACAAGCGCGTCGCTCATTTTGAATCCATTTCTTCTTCTTCATCTTCTCCGTGCCGACGACCCACCACCACAGTGGCCGACCTTCTGCCGCCAAGCCCGTCGAGGGAGCCACCGTGCAAGAAACTATGCTGCATCTCCCCCGAGAGGTTCAACACCGAGCAGCGCCTCCTTATGCTGCAAAAGGTGTACAAAAATACGTCTCGCGCCATGAGTTCCTTAGGTCTGGATACCCTTCCACAATTTACTTGAATGGGTACCATCAGCCACTACCTCCTCGCCCTCACGGGGGTGGCCGACTGTATTGACATTCTGTTTAAGACGATGGCCCAGGTGCTCGGCGCCGATGGCCGCAGAAACCTGGTGGAGGCGACGGAGAGCATCCTCGGTATCGGGGTTGCACACCGGTGCAGTCGGCGCAGCTGGGCCAGGCTCCTGTTGCACCGGTGCCGGAGTCACCGCCGGAGGAGGAGGAGGATTTATTTTTTCTTTGTTGTTTTTAGTTGCTCGTACTTTTTTCTTGTGTTTTGTAATATATTGTGTTAATGAATGAAATATATCTTTGTTCATCTATGTGATTGAATATTATCTTGTGTGTTCAACAACTGTGTGAATGAATATATTACAAAAAATTAGCCACTGTGTGAATGAATGAATGTGTGGTGTGTTCATCATGTTCCTCAGGAATCATAAGGAAGGATTTGATTATTTTCTAGACAAGTCAATGATTTTGTTATCAATTGAATGTGCTCTAAGTTCAATGATTTATGATATCAACAGTGAACCGAAGCGAAATGGAGAAAATCACAAAGCTAAAGGAGACGTGGGTAATAGGAGATGCACATTACGTAAGAGCTCATCTCCCTAAGGAGAGGGAGACGTCGAGCATAGGCAACACGCTTTGGTGTTAAGCGTGTCTCCATTTTGCATCTCTACACAGACCTTATATAAGGAACCATCAGTTTCTCCTATTGTCCTCGTTCGTCTTCTCTGTGCAGACAACCCACCATGGCCAACGTTTCGCTGCGAAGCCCGCCGAGGGAGCCACCCTAGAAGAAACAGTGTTGCCACTCCCCCGAGAGGCTCAACAACAAGCTGCTCGAGATGCTGTTCGACAAGCTATTCGACCGGTTCCAGAGGCTGCTCGAGACAATGGTCGAGGTGCTCGGCGCCGAGGGACGCAGTATCCTGGTGGCGGCGATGGTGAGGAACCTCGGTCGTGAGGTTGCACCACCAGATCGGGACCAGCTAGAGCAACCGGCGGAGCAACCAGAGCAGCTGGAGCAGTAGGAGGAGGAGGAGGGGGGAGTAGGATTTAGGTTTCCTTTTGTTGTTTTTTAGTTGATGTTGTTTTTATTTTCTTGTGTCTTGTACTCTTTTCTTGTGTTTTTTTAATATATTTGTTAATGAATGAATGTGTTATCTGTGTTCATCTGTGTGATGAATAGTGTGTTCAACTGTGAATGAATGAATTAATTGTTCAACGACGAGTTCATGTCTGTCTGTAAGCGAAGACAAATGAGACAAGCTTTCTATAAAGTACGTTTCATTTTTTTTGCTAATAGGAGATGTACTTGTTAAGTAGCGTGTCTCCCATTCATCAGAGAGAAGGCGCGTCTTGGATACCTACTTAACTGAGACATGCTGTATTGTAACGTGTCTCCTTGAATGTTCAGCCTAGCCATGTTATGTCCTCGCTGAAGCGGGCTCGTCTCGCTTAACCTTATCAGAGACGTTTGCCTTTGAGCGCGTCGCCCATCTTTGTCTCCTATTTGGGTTTCTTATGTATTGGTGGTGACAACCCTATCTGTCCTTTGTAATCCACCACGTTCAGCCATGCCATAGGCTCTTGGCGGAAGTCGCCCTAGTATTGCTAGGGGTAAGCCCGTGCCTGATGTGTTGAACAAATTAGCATAAGGATTCACCATTGACATGCTCATTAGTATCTAACATAGGCTATGTATATGTGTATTAGAGGCATTGTAGGAGTAACTCCCTAACTCCTAGTCTAATCTCCCTTAGACCCATTTACCCCCCATAGAATAGAATGCTCTTGTGTGTGTCACACTACCTCCACTTATCTATTATCCATCCTCACTAGAACCTTACCTTGTGTAAGTGCATCTAGGATATCCCTCTTGGGTTTTGGCAAATTGATGACAAACATATGAGATCCTAATGAAACTACTGAGATGATTGCAGGACAAACAAGTGAAACAGCTTGGTGCGCACAAAAAGGTAAAAAATGAAGTGGTGTTCAAAGAGAGATACTTTGATGAAGCTTGGAAGACCAAATTAGATTTTGAATGTATAGGGAGTGTACGAAAGACACACTCCAAGAGCTCACAACTTTGCGCGAGGGTAAGGGATTAAAATGAGACAAGCTTTCTATAAAGTACGTTTCATTTTTTTGCTAATAGGAGACGCACTTGTTTAGTAGCGTGTCTCCCATTCGTCAAAGAGAAGGCGCGTCTTGGATACCTACTTAACTGAGACATGCTGTATTGTAACGTGTCTCCTTGAACGTTCAGCCGAGCCATGTTAGGTCCTCGCTGAAGCGGGCTCGTCTCGCTTAACCTTATCAGAGACGTTTGCCTTTGAGCGCGTCGCCCATCTTTGTCTCCTATTTTGGTTTCTTATGTAGTGGTGGTGAAAACCCTATATGTCCTTTGTAATCCACCACGTTCAGCCATGCCATAGGCTCTTGGCGGAAGTCGCCCTAGTATTGCTAGGGGCAAGCCCGTGCCTGATGTGTTGAACAACTTAGCATAAGGATTCACCATTGACATGCTCATTAGTATCTAACATAGGCTATGTATATGTGTATTAGAGGCATTGTAGGAGCAACTCCCTAACTCCTAGTCTAATCTCCCTTAGACCCATTTACCCCCCTTAGAATAGAATGCTCTTGTGTGTGTCACACTACCTCCACTTATCTATTATCCATCCTCACTAGAACCTTACCTTGTGTAAGTGCATCTAGGATATCCCTTGTGGGTTTTGGCTAATTGATGACAAACATATGAGATCCTAATGAAACTACTGAGATGATTGCAGGACAAACAAGTGAAATAGCTTGGTGCGCACAAAAAGGTAATACTGAGACAATGCACATGAAGATAATGAAAAATAGGCAACTACACAAGCTCCACACCCAAGAGTACACCAGAGCGTGCAAAGAGACCACCCTGTCGACAATATCATTGGAGATATTGCTAAGGGAGTAACTACTAAATCTCAAGTTGCAAATTTCTGTGAATCCTATTCTTTTGTGTCTTTTCTAGAACCATACAGGGTAGAAGAAGCCTTAAGGGATCCAGACTGGGTGATTGCAATGCAAGAGGAGCTGAAAAACTTCAAGAGAAATGAAGTATGGGAGCTGGTGGAGAGACCAAAGGCGAACATAGTTGGAACGAAATGGGTCTTTCGGAACAAGCAAGATGAACATGGAGTAGTAACAAGAAATAAGGCAAGATTGGTGGCCAAAGGTTATTCTCAGGTCGAAGGTTTGGACTTCGATGAAACTTTCGCTCCTGTAGCTAGACTTGAGTCCATTCGTATTTTATTGGCATATGCTACTCACCATAATTTTAAGCTGTATCAAATGGACGTCAAAAGTGCTTTCTTAAACGGCCCAATCAAGGAGGAAGTTTATGTGGAGCAGCCACCAGGATTCGAAGACCAGAAGTATCCCAACCATGTCTACAAACTGCGTAAGGCTCTCTATGGCCTCAAACAAGCTCCTCGAGCTTGGTATGAGTGTCTTAGAGATTTTCTAATTCAGAATGGATTCAAAATTTATAAAGCTGACTATACACTTTTCACTAAACATTGTGATGATCATTTATTTGTATGTCAAATTTACGTTGATGACATTATCTTTGGATCCACTAACAAATCCTTCTGTGAAGAATTTAGCGAAATTATGACAGATAGGTTCGAGATGTCAATGATGGGCGAATTGAAGTTCTTCTTGGGATTCCATGTGAAGCAACTAAGAGAAGGTACATTCATAAGCCAAACCAAATATACACAAGACATTCTCAAGAAATTCAATATGGACAAAGCCAAGCCCATCAAGACACCCATGGCCACTAATGGACACCTCGACCTCAATGAAGATGGTCCAAATGTGGACCAAAAGGTATATCGGTCCATGATTGGCTCCTTACTTTATTTATGTGCATCTAGGACAGATATTATGCTTAGTGTTTGCTTGTGTGCAAGGTTTCAAGCCGCACCTAAAGAGTGTCACTTAGTTGCGGTAAAAAGAATCCTAAGGTGCCTTGCGCACACACCCAACTTGGGCCTTTGGTATCCCAAAGGATCCAAATTTAACTTGATAGGGTATTCTGATGCTGACTATGCAGGATGCAAAGTCGATAGAAAGAGCACGTCAGGGACTTGTCAGTTTCTTGGTAGGTCCCTGGTCTCTTGGTCATCCAAAAAGCAAAATTCCATTGCTCTTTCCACAGCAGAAGTAGAATATGTTGCAGCCGGTAGCTTTTGCGCACAACTACTTTGGATGCGACAAACCCTTAGGGACTATGGCTACAATCTTAACCATATCCCGCTTCTATGTGACAATGAAAGTGCTATAAAAATTGCACACAACCCGGTAGAGCACTCAAGAACTAAGCACATAGATATCCTTCATCATTTTCTTAGAGATCATTCATTAAAAGATGACATTGCTATTTCACATGTTAGAACTGAAAAACAACTTGCGGATATTTTTACCAAACTATTGGATGAGAAAAGGTTTTTTGAACTTAGGAATGAACTTAATATTCTTGACTCTCGAAATGTGGCTTGAAACGTTGTACACCTGGTTGAAACTTCAAATGTTACATTTTATTGCTAAAACTGCCCCTCACCTCTTTTTCTCCTAAGAAAACTAATTTTAATGAAGAAATCTTGGAATTTATGACCATTTTTTATTGTTAATTATTTTCTGGTCATAATTACCAAGATTTTTGCAAAACTTGTCCTTGGATCACTATTAGTTATCTCTAAATACTCAGTTTTTCCAGGGACACCGGACTAGTCAGGTTTGCCACCGGACTAGTCCAGACAGTCTCTCTTTCCTAGGTTTTCCAGGGGCACCGGACTAGTCCGTCCTCTGACCGGACTAGTCCGGTCGGCCGCGTATATAAGCAGCTGGCCGGCCCAAAACCGGTAAAAAATGAAGTGGTGTTCAAAGAGAGATACTTTGATGAAGATTGGAAGACCAAATTAGATTTTGAATGTATAGGGAGTGTATGAAAGACACACTCCAAGAGCTCACAACTTTGCGCGAGGGTAAGGGATTAAAATTAACCTAACTTTCACAAAGCACTGGACTAGTCCGATCATGGACCGGACTAGTCCGTTTATCTTTCTGGAATCTCACTTATTGGGAGACCGGACTAGTCCGTGCGTCCACCGGACTAGTCCGTTGATGTTTCTGGAGTCTCTCATATTGAGGGACCGGACTAGTCCGTTAACCGCCGGACTAGTCTGTTGACCTTTCTGGAGTCTCCCATATGTGGAGATCGGACTAGTCCGTTGAACTTTCTGGAGTTCACCTTCACACAGCACCGGACTAGTCCGAGCTTGGACCGGACTAGTCCGGCAGACTTTCTGGACTTCAAAATGCACTGAGACCGGACAAGTCCGGACTTGCACCAGACTAGTCCGGTGTTAGGGTTTTTCAACGGCTACCTTTTGGAAACCCTATAAATAGAGAGTCCACGGCTTTCCTATTGTCACACACGTCGAATACTGATCAAAGAACAAACCCTAGCGCCGCCACTTCGTCCCAAGAGCCCAAAACACATCTCCCCACACATCTAAAGTGCAAAAAGAGTGAAATCAATTGAACACTTGGATTCGGGATTGGGAGATCGTCATTCTTTCATTGCGAGCTCTTGGGGTTTGATCTTTCTACACTCATACTCTGCATTGTAATACTTTTGAGTGTATTTGAGCACTTCTTTCGTTGTAATTCTCGTGGGAGCCCTCAACATGTGAGGTTGCCCCACAAACTTGGTGATTACCCGTGATAGTGGAATCAAGTCGTCCTTCGTGGTGACTTGAAGAGGGAAAGGGTTGGAGACCCGGCTCTGTGTGAGCTTCCTCAACGAGGACGTAGATCTCGTGGTGAGATCGAACCTCGAGAAACAATTGTGTGTCTTGCGCCTTATTTCTTTTAAGTTTTGTTCATTAGATCACTTGAGTGCTAAACATCAACCTAAGGCAATTATAAGTTTTACCTGCATTCTTATATTAATCTCAAATAAAAATATCAGTTGTTCTCATTTCCGCTGCTAAAGAAGTTTAGTTTCCCAAATAACACCTGATCAACACACATACTTTTAGCACAACGGACAAGTCCGCCCACACGACCGGACTAGTCCGCCAACCAAGTTTTGACGATTCTATTAAGTGTGCAGGAAATTCAAAAGGCCTATTCACCCCCCTCTAGGCCACATTCACCTTGACCAATCTACCCTTTCCATTTGATGATTGCTACACTTCTACCTAGCCTTCCTTTGGGATAAAATAAATGACACCCTTGGAATACTCTTTTAAGGGAAAATGATACATCGATAGTTTCCGTGCGCTTGCGGAGTTTATTCCGTACGTAAGAAACGTCAACACTCCAAAGACTATATCCTTCCTCCGTTGGACCTCTTGCCAGTCTTTACTTTGCCACAGTTGAGAACACGGTTGTTGAAGGAGATGACGAACCTTGACGAGTCCGGTATCGCGGTGCGCCAAGTGGGAGATGCCTCCGGAGGGGTGACAATCCCTGGTGCAGTGGCCCTTAGCTGGCAGGAAGGGTTCGGGTCCGACTCCACCCATGACAAAGAAAAGGAGCCTGCGGGAGCTCCAGACACCAGCCGACGGGAAGATTATGGATCCGACCCCATTCGGAACAAGGGAAAGGAGCCCACAGACTCTTCTAGCAAGAAAAGGAAGTTGTCACCCTGAGATGAAGATCTTCTGGTGGCGGCAGCCACCCTAGTGGTCCCTACAGTAGGGACATATTTAACGGCAGGCCAGCCCACCATGGCTCATGTGAACAAAGAAGAGAGGCGGTCGGGTACTCCCCCGGCTCCGCGACAGTCGGGAGAGAAACCTGCTAGGTATGCCCCAACCATGAATTTTTTTGCATCCACTGGCAGTGGAACCAGACACACACCTCCCACTCCGCAGGCAACTACTACATCAACCTGTGGCTCGACTCCGGTAGGTGCGGCAAAGGCGTCGGAGTCAGTTCGGATGCCAATGCCTCCAAAAGCGACACTGGTAGCTTCGTAAGCCACTGGTACCCCTACGAGTACTGGAGGGAGCTCACAGGCGGTGGGATCGAGTGGCTCCGATCATCCTCGAAAATGGCTCCAATGGCGAATGGCACTGGCAGATGCCATGGTATGTCACGTTGCTATCTTATTTTTTTCTGTTCTTACTTGCTCTTGTCTAATCATGTGTGGGATTCAAAATTAGTACAACGAGGCTGACCACCGCTTCTCCGCCATCTCAACATTTGGGATTAGGAGGTCGCCATGGCCGGGTCGACGGCGACGACTGCTACTGTCGGTGAGGAAGGCTCAAGGCCCCCGATAGATGTGAATGCCTCCATAGTCTCGAGACCAGGCCACCAACAGATGCGGCGGCCCCCGACAGCATTGAAGAGTCGGGGTTGGGAGCGAGTACAGAAGCTTCTCATAGCGATGAGGAGCCTATGCTGTCGGCGGACGCTTCGGTCCCCATTGGCATTAAGGAGTCTAGGCTACCGGCGGATGCTGCAGCTATTGGTTACAATGAGGAGCTCGAGCCGGTGACGGACGCGCAGGGCGGTGACGAGCGTGAGCTGGCGACAGACGCGCTGGTCCCTTCTGCGGAGGCAGGTCCTTAATCGATGCCGCTATAGGCTCCGACTCTGGCCCCAGCTGCTGATGAAGAAGAAGTGGTTGATGACATCGGTGTACCAAAAGGTCCCGAGCCGATTCCACTCCCATTTGCCATCGAGAACACTTATTCTGGTCTGCGGTAAGTTCAACACGCACTAGACCAGGAGCGCATTGGGATGCTGTGGTAGCGGAATAAGTTCCAAAGATGGACAAACCTACTGCAGAGCAAGACCAAGTCCTTTTGGACTTGGAAGGCCAACGAGCAGGATCAGTTGCAAAAGATGGAGGAACTGCTTCAAGATAAGTAGGCTCTCATCAAGCAGCTGGACGAGAAGTCTTGGACCTTGTACGACGATGCTTGGGCTACCCATAAGGCAGCTGATGTTCGGCTCAAAGCTGTGGATCCACTGAAGGAAAAGCTTTTCCAGAGGATTGCAGCCAATGCCAGCCGTGAACTGGAGCTGCGGGAGAAGGAAGAAAGCCTCTCCCAGAAGCTCGACGAGAGGCAATGTGAGCTGGACTCCCTTGCCGAAAAGGTGAAAACTCGTGTGACCACCATGGAGGTGGAACAGAACCGGCTGTGGTGGTTGGGTGCAGAACTCAACTTCTGGGATTATGATCTCACCATAAAGGATGGGTCCCTGAAGAGCCAAGCCAGCGTCTTGACTACCCGGGAGCAGAGCCTGGCTAGCCGAGAGAAGCAGTTGGCTGACAGAGAGAAGCGGCTTGCTGAGAGGCAGCAGCAAGAGTTGGCTGCAGCTTGAAAGGCAGTCGAGGACCTCCAGCTTGCACACTCAGAAGAAGATCAGTGAGTATGGGACTTCCTGGGCCATACTAAGATGGCTCTGGTGCCCTTGGCTTTATCCCAATCCAATCGAGTGAGCCAACGCAGGAAGTAAGCCAAGTGCTTCCTGCTTTGGCTTCTGCTAATGCCAAACTTGCAGCACAGGAAGATGTCATTGGCGACCAATTGGAGTCTGAGGGCAAAGTCTTGGTCAAGGCAGTTGCAGAGCATGTGTTGACGTGCTTCCATAGCCGGTACCCCTCCATCTCCTTAGAGCCAATAATGCAAGGCCCTGTCTCGGAGGTAAAAGAAGCAGCTAGAGCCAGTGTGTAGATCGCTGTTGAGAATGTAGCCACTTGATTCCATTGTGACTAGAAGCTTCTAGTCTCCAGCTATCATTGTATCTTTTTCTTTTTTGTTCAAACTTGTTCGTTAAAGCTTGAAAAATGAATGAACTTCTCAGCGCTTCTGTCATGTTGTTTGGATTTTATATATAACCTTTTTTTGTTGACTCACCCGAGAACGGTCGCCATAGTTGTAGAACTCGTTGTCCATTGACATAGTAGTAATGGCCCCCTAGTAGGCGTGACCAATATATAGGGTACGCCTATCACGAGGTACATGATATTGATTGTGAGCTCCTTGATGATGTCCGTAGACCAACAACAACTATCTCGCTGGAATGGTGATAGCAGGTACAGTATCATCCATTGTCTTTGTGAAAGCATCGACGGCGCCCCCGTGGGAGTTGTCGAAGCTGGATTCTCCGGTAGCACCCATCATCTGTATATTGGTTGCTCTCTCACTTAGGATTGTGTGCTTTCTAGACCCGTCGTACTTTGTCACAACACCAGAAAGGTAGAGCGGGCATACTTAGGGTACATGACCAAACTAAGTATATCGCACACTTCGGACCTATTATTGGCATTGGTATTTAAAGCAAGTAGGTCATTCGACGATCACAGGATCCCGAATGAAAAAACTACCAAGAATACCTAGATACATCACAGGTACTATAGGCTACCCGTCTGCAGCAGGATTGCTCAATTTCACTATTGGCATGAAGACATAACAGAGAAAAAAAGTAATAGTATACATAATGTTAATATACACAGGGTGAGACAAATCTTTCATATTATAGTATTTCATAGGAGCTCCTGATAATAGGGGAGGCAAAGCATACATGCTTAGTATACAGAACCAGGCTAAGCATACTGTACATTTTGGACCAACCCCACTGAAGCTTGGCTACTGTGAGCTCTATTTTTGAACACTATGAAATACTACAATAAGAACATTCTAAGCATTGTGCTAATTGTAGAACTTACGGAGGTGTTCAATGTTCCATAGGTTGGGAAGCGATGTCCAATCTTTTGTGGCCAATCAAACGCATCCAGGGTGAGAAACTTTTATAACTCAGAAGGGGCCCTCCCAGCTGGGGGAGAGTTTGTTCGCTCCTTCATGATAAAGTATGCTCTGCAGCACTAGATCGCCAACTTCAAGCTGCCTACTATGCACTTGCCGCTGCTGATAGCGTCGGATCGCTTGTCGGTAGTGTGCGTTTCAGATAGCTGCTCGACATCTTGCCTCGTCAACGAGATCCAGGTCATCCCGTCGGAGCTGGTCCTGCGTGACTTCATCGTAAGCCTGGACACAAAGAGATCCCATGGTGATCTCTAGAGGAAGGACGACGTCAGCTTCGTACACCAAGAAGAAGGATGTTTCTCCCGTGGCTTGGCTGAGTGTTTTTGGCTAGCCCATAGTGAACACGGGAGCTCCCCAATCCAGTTGGCACCATGTTTTTTCAAGCGTTCATAGGTGCGTGTCTTGAGTCCCCTGAGTATCTCAGCATTAGCTCTCTTGGCTTGCCCATTACTTTTTGGATGTGCCACTAATGCATAGCAGATCTTGATGTAGATGTCTTTGCAGTATTCTTGAAATGGTGCACTAGTGAATTGGGTCACATTGTCAGTGATGACTCTGTTCGAGACACCAAACCTGCAGATTATGGACTTCAACTTGATTGTTGACTGCTTGTTGATTGTGACTACAAGAGCAGCTTCTGACCACTTAGTGAACTTACCTACGACCACGTAGAGATACCGGTACCCTCCGACGGCTATGGGAAAGGGTCCCCGAATATCCAACCCCCATACAATGAATGTCCATGAGGGCGGGATCATTTGCAGCATATGAGCCGGCGTATGGATCTGCTTGGCATGAAACTGACATGACTCGCATCTCTTGACCAGCTTGCCGCCATCATGGGGAGCTGTAGGCCAGTAGAAACCATGTCGAAAGGCCTTACCGACCAGCGTGCGAGATGAATCATTATACTCGCACTCACCTCCATGGATTTCTGCGTGCAGCTCGCAACCATCTTCTCGGTACATGCACTACAATAGGACGCTGTTGGTGCCACGCTGGTAGACATCCCCTTGTAGCAATGTGTATTTTTGGCCATATAGACAATTCGTTCAGCACATACATCTTCTTCAAGAAAGATATTATCCTTCAAGTAGTCCCGGACATCTGTGATCCATGCATCAGGACTAGCTCGAGCTTCTAGATCTTGCACGCTTGGTTGCACGGAGCTCCCTGTGGCGCCTACAATACTTTGTGGACTCCATGGCAGTAGGGTCACCGAGACCGCTAGCTTTGAGGTGCTGGTCTTGCCCCCTTCACCCGGTTCTGCAAGTCGGGGGAAAGGTGTCTGTAGCCTCCTTTCAAAGACTCCAAACGGTGTCGGAGCCCCGACAGAAGCCTTCATTGAAAGCTCATCATCAGCAGCACAGGTCCAAGACCTAGAAATCTTTTCCAACTTCTGGACTTGAAGCAGATAAGCCGCAAGCTATGGATTATTGCAACAACATTCACCTTTAACTTGTTTGATGATGAGGTTTGAACCTTCTTTAACTAGCAAGTGTTGGATGCCAAATAGCGCTGTCTTCAATCCGAAGATGAGAGCTTCATATTCTGCCATGTTATTGGTTGCCTTGAAATCAAGGCAGACCATATACTTGATCAGCTCCCCAGTCGATGCTAGGAGTGGAATTCTTGCTCAGGCTCCCTACTTCTGCATGGACCATCGAAGAAGAGGGTCTAGTGAGGCTTCGTGAAGACCAGAGCCCTAGATTCAAGCTCGTCGATGTTGAGGCCCCTGGACTGGATGGTGATGGTGTCCAGTCCGCCATAATGTCATCTAGCGCCTGACTCTTGACAACATGTTGCGGCAAGAAATCAAGCTCAAACTCTGCTAGCTCCGCAACCCACTTGGTGATGTTACCTGTTGCATTAGGGTGGATAAGAAGTTACCACTGAGATCTTATGAGCTTGAAAGTAGTGGCGCAACTTCCTTGATGCAATAAGAACTGCGTAGATTAGCTTATGCACTTCAATGTATCTTCATTTGACATCGTGGAGGACTTCACTGATAAAGTAAATGGGTCGATGGATAGTTCGAACCCTCCCAGAGGGGTTCGGTCCATCTTACTCATCTACTCGGACCCTCCCGGAGGGGTCCGACTCTTCTTTGTCCTTGGTTGAGACCCTCTCGGAGGGGTTCGAGCTATCTTCTTGCAAGGATTCTAGCCCCGGAGACGCACAACCTTCAGGACCTGCTCCCATGTCCGGGGTATGAGACTCAGACATGTCTTGCATATTGCTTCTTGCAGTCAGCTCCGGACCCTACCAGAGGGGTCTGACACCTTGTGGAGAGGGATTCGAACATGCCGGATGTCATTGGGGCTCTGGCCTTTCCGAGACCAACACCATGCTGATCACTTCAGTTGTTGCGGCAATATATAGTAGTAGAGGCTCACCTGGTTCTGAAGCTACCATGATTGGTAGTGTTGTGAGAGACTATTTCAGCTCCAGGAATATCTTGTATGCTTCTTTGGACTATTTGAAGGTTCTGGACTTCCGCAACTGCTTGAAGAACAGAAGAGCCAGCTCATCCAGTCTAGAGATAAACCGATTGAGAGCAGCCAGGCACCCCATAAGCTTTTGCACGTCTTTGATATATGCGGGATGACACATTGCTTCAATAGCTTTTATCTTCTCTGGGTTAGCCTCAATTCCTCGGCGTGACAACAGGAATCCAAGGAACTTCCCAGAAGATACCCCAAAGACACACTTGTTGGGATTCAGCTTCGTGCGCTTCATGTGCAATCTGTCAAAGACTGAATGGAGGTTGTCCAGCAAGGATTCTCAGACCCTTACTTTGACTACAATGTCATCAACATACACCTCTACTAGGTCTCGAATGATATCTCCAAATGTTTTATGCATAGCTCGCACAAAAGTTGAAAGAGCATTTTTAAGACCATAAGGCATTGAAGTATAACAATATAGACCATCCACTGTGATAAAGGCTTTATGTTCTTCATCTTCCCTAGCCATTGGTATTTGATTAAAACCAGAATATGCATCTAGGAAGCATAACAGATCACAACCAAAAGTAGAATCTACTATTTGGTCTATTCTAGGGAGAGGAAAAGGATCCTTTCTACATGACTTATTTAGTGTGGTGTAGTCGATGTACATCCAAAGCTTCCCACCAGCCTTGGGTATAACGATAGCGTTAGCTAGCCATCGTGGATGATGAACCTCCTGGATGAAGCCAGCATCGAACAACTTTTTGATTTCTTCACGCATGAAGTTTTGTCGCTCGACGGACTGCTTCTGAGGCTTCTGTTGTATCGGCTGAGCATCAGGATAGATCTTCAGATGGTGCTCAATCACCTCCTTGGGGATCTCGGGCATTTGTGACGGTTGCCATTCAAAAAAGTCAACGTAAGCCCGGAGGAAGGTGATGAGCGCGAGTTCCTATCTGTCACCTATGCCTCCTGCAATGCGGGTAGTCTGGGTAGCTTCAGAACTGATTTGAATGACTTTGAGAGAAACATTATCGTTGCTGCTTGGCTGCACACGAGGTGCAGACGTTGAGCCGCGGTGGCTCTTGCTCGGGGGTTGTCGGGCCAACTCCTCCTCGTTGGCAACATCTTCATGTGCGGTGGCAAGAGCATATAGCTTTTCCAGTGCTATGACTCCCACAATACGTTCTCCCCGGATTCTGAGGACGCCTGTAGGCGTCGGCATCTTCAACACCAGATAGCCATAGTGGGCTACCGCCATGAATTGGTACAAAGCCAGTCTGCCAAGGATGACGTTGAAGGGAAGGCTGAATTCTGCGATGTTGAACACGAGATACTCTGTACGGTAGTTCTAATGTGCTCCAAATGTTATCGGGATAGAGACACAACCGTGCAGAGTAATTGCTCTTGGGCCCACTCCAGAGAATTGGCATGAAGGCTTTAGGTCCGACATTGGTATCTGCAACTTTTTAAAAGCTGCAAGACTGATGAGGTCGAGTGCTGCCCCACCATCAACCAGGACATGGAAGAGTTGGAGATTGTTGATCGTCAGGGAGACAATGAGTGGGAGTTGTCTAGCTCCCGCCATGTTCTTTGGACAGTCAGAGGCGTCAAAGGTGATCAGAGTGTCCATCCACTTCCGTTGTGGCACCGTCTTGACAATGGGAGCTACAGCTACCACATCCCGACACAAAGTTTTCACAATGCATCAAGACATGATGTCCCAGGACCCTCCATACATCATATGAATGGTCCATGTTGACAGCTGTTATATACCAATTTGCTCCCGTCAATATAACTCAATTATGTGAAGGAAATATAATTTCTTGCACACATCACCTTTCTATTTATCCTATTTCCACTTGTACTTGGAGAAATTGGTGCATGCAGGTATTTTATATAGAATTGAAGTGAAACAAGGGGATTGATCCTATAAAATATCATCCCAGCCAATCAAGCGCCAACATGTGGCACCACACGGATCAAATGGCCCACAAACAGAAGTATCTGAGGCCATTCAATGGTGTAGAACCCATATCAAGGGATGGGACCCACCTGGAAGTCACCCCGAGAAAGCACATACCGTTTGGAGGACTTACCAAGTCGGCCGACCCCCCCTAGTCGGCCGACCTGGTCTTTCCTCCAAACTCGGTCAGCTTCAACTTGTTGGCTCCTCCTGGCTTGAAGAAGTCAGTGATGACTGATTCACGCGCTTTTGGTGGCAGGAACTGACCCTTCTCCAAGCTATAAATAGGACCCCTCACCCCTCACCTTAACACACACCACTGGAGCATCACTCTATTGTATACACTAGTTCTCCTAGTTCCTTAGTGGAGGTTAGGCTGTAGAGAGGAGCCTCTAGTCCCAAGTCCAAATTGGGAAAGGTATGGCTCATGTATCTTCTCTTATATTTGTGACTTTGTGCTGTATAATAATATCATTATTAGTCTTTATTTACTTATATACTTGGGAAAAGTGTTCCTTGTTTGGTTGTGGAGTCCATGTATGTTCTATGTGTAGATGTTGTTATGATCTATACATAATTCCATTATCATGTTATCATAAACATCATACACCACCACTATAGTCTAATTAGGTAATAATATGATAATGTTAATATGAATATGTTAGTGCTTGGTCCCGACATTGGTTCAACGATGATTTAGTTCACTTCCTTAGGATGGCTTGTGCTGCGGCTCTTAAGGTATTTACTTAATACGTGTGCATGGTGCTAGGGTAGTTAGGTAGCGTTTGATGTCTCGTAGACCCATAGATTGAAGAGGTAGGCAGTAGGTGGTGACAGCCCTATCTGTCCTTTGTAATCCTCCATGTTTGGCTATGCCACAGACTCTTGGCGGGATTTGCCTAGTATTGCTAGGGGTAAACCCGTGCCCGATATGTTGGACCACTAAGCCCTAGTATTCACCATTAGCATATTCATGTGTACTTCATTAGGCTATGTATATGAGTAATTAGAGCATAGTAGGAGTATCTCCGTCTCGTAGTCTAAACCTCGCTAGGACAACCTTACCCTTAGAGTAGATTGCTTAGGTGTGTGTCACACTACCCATATATTATCAACTTACCCTTGTCTTGATAATTGATTAGTATCCCATAGCTTGATCATAGGAGTAGTGTTTACTTTACTCCGTTGTCTTCCTTTGGGATAAATACGATACCCATGGGAATGGGTGAAATGCTACAAGATAGTTTTTGTGCACTTGTGGACCTCATCTCTTTCGAGAGATGATCTGTGACGTAAGAAACGTCAACAAGCATTTATGGCGCCGTTGTCGGGGAAGGCAAAGGAAGTGAAGGATAGCTATTACTCGTGATTAAGCTATAGTTACTAATAGTTATTAGACAGGATTACCCTTGTTTGTTTATTGCTTTTGTGGTGAAAACAGGGTAGTGTTGGTACCCCATTCCATGGGATGGCCAACGAGGACGCTATTACTCAACTACAAGATGATTGAAGGCCTACCTCAACAAATATCCGCTAGGCAACACCATTGCCTTTCACGGAAGAATTACAGCTTCCAGTAGGAGACAAAGTCATCCATCCCCAAGCTTGGGGGAGGCTCCAAGATTTCCTCTTGGTTTACGTCCACCATAGGGTGGATAGTTGGCTCTTCATCTAACACTCATGTCATGGGTTGGCTCTACCAATCTATGACCACATTCGTGCTGGAGGTGAAGGAGTCCTATTCTCATTCATCATGGATGAGAATATGGTCTCTACTCAAGGGTTGGATTGAAGAGTGCTCTAGTTCCTTTAGCTTGGCATGCACACCACTTAACAAGGTGGACATGCTAGCTAAGGAACTACACCTCCCATTCAAGTATCATGAAGATCAAGCCAATGGAGAAGTGTTTGGATGATCCAAGCCATGGATATTCACATGATTTGTGAAAATCCATGTCAACATGGGCCACTTAGGGAATCATTTCCCTAAAACCCATGGGGATTCTTCCTTCCAAACACAACTTCAATGGCTACCACCTACAAGGAGGTCAAGGGTAGAATCAACATCACTCTTGTAATCAAGGAGGCTATAAGAATTTCAAGGGATTTATGTCTAGCCTACCTTGGAGTATCTTGTCCATGGCCAAGAAAGAAATCAAGACAACATCTACATGAAGCTCTTGGCCAAGTACAAGAAACTTAAAGAGCATTCAAGATACATGATATCCCACAACCACTTGTTGGGATTCCTACCCTTCGACCAAGCCCAAGCAACCTTGGGCAAGTGACATTGTGGATGAAGCGTTTCCTGTTTGATTGTGGAGTCCACATGTCACCATGCCCAAGGAAGCTTTTGATCCATGATCAAAGCATGGGTTAACTCAAAAGAATATCAAGAAGGTCGAAGTGATACCCTAAAGAAGGACAAGCCTCACCATGCTCATGAGAGAATATCTTCAAGAGGGAAAATCCGTCACTACATCAACAAGTCTACATAGAGATGACGGAGAGGCTAGGGCCATCATGTGGTCCACATGTCCAATCGACATGCCAAAGGATTTTTGGCATGTCAATCAAGAGAAGTTGTCCAGATCTTCAACTCCAGGATTGGACAACAAATCATCACACTAAACAGGACGGAAGTAAGTCCTACTCATAAGACTTCAAAAATTCAGTGAGTCCTTTCCAATAGGTTAATTGGTAGTTATCTCATATTTGATTTCCCAAATTGCATATTTGAATTTCCCATCAAATCTTGCATTTGCATTTGGCATGTTTGAATTTACACACTTGCATGTTGGAGAGAAAAATTTCCAACCAACATAAACTAAATATTTTAATTAGGAAATATATTTATTTGGATATAAACCTTGGTATAACCACTTGAATTCATGTTCCTCATTCAAACCAAAAATATTTCTCTTAAATATTCATTGCATTAGCAAGTTGTTTCAAGTCGGGCAAAACAATTTGACAAAGGGTACAACATGCTTTTGAGCTAACGTAACCCATTTGCAAGTTGTTTTGTTTGTTCATGATTTTAGTGCAGCCAAGACAAAATTTGCAAAGTGGTTGAGAGGCCCCATCAAGCGCATATCTCTCCCTCGATCTCATTTTGAGTTCATGGTGGAGGAATGCCCAAGATGGTGTTCCAATGGAGGAACAATATGAAGCTCATTCAACTCCAACCTCAACTTGGCAGAAGACATTGAAAATGAAGGCTATACAAAAATTCATGGTTGTGAGTTTCTCACTCAGCAACCTTCAACCAAGACTGTTCTTCAATTGAGGTACAAGTTTAAAATTTTTCGTCGTTTGAATTGCATTAGGATTGGATGATTTTTGCTTACATTGGTAAGGAAGGTTTACACCTTCTCATCATTCAATTCTTATGCATCCTCACGAGAGTAAGTATTGACATTAATCTTTTTGATTCTTCAAAAAAGAATGTCACCTTACTTGGGAATAAATTTAAACAAGTACCTAGAATTTCATAAGCATTGCTAAAATTAACTTATACATTTTCCGCCTAGGTAATGCTTATGGAATGACTTAATGGTTGAATAGGTATGTAGAAACCTAGGAATAGTGATATCTATAATTTTGATTCGAAACTCATGGATCACTATCAGGAGGATAAAATTGAGAATCTTGTTTGCCATGACCTACACGATAAATATTTGCTCTTGTAAAAAACTATGATGGTTAGGAATTTTACAAGATGAAGTGATCCATATAGTGTATTTATATCTCTTGCATTGCTATGAGTAGGAGCTTTAGAAAATGTTCAACTTGATTTATCCATAAAGCCCCACTCCTAGAAATGATTCATACATTGTTCATGAACACAGTAGAAATTGGACCCAATGCATCTTTGGTCTTGTTCTTCCCCGTGTGTACAAATGAAGATTCAGTTACCTAACCTGAAGATTCCTTTGTACAAGTATCGGGAGCTAACCATCCCTCTCTATCATAGAGAGGAAGTTTGCAGAAGTAAAATAACTATGTAGGAATTCAAAGATCCGATTGTTGGAAACCCTAAGAGGATTCCATTTCAATATTTCTTGGCCAAGGAGTAAATGAGGATGGTTGCTACCTATTGGAAATTAAGCCCGAAGGTCAACCACAACTATACGAGGCCGGAGAGTTGACATGGAAACCCTCTGTGAGCAACCAATGGGTTGCTATGAATATGTGAGGGCATTATGCTCTCAACTATTCTAAGCATTCATTCAAGCTCAAGGGAATTGCCACAATCATTGGGTGTAAGTTATTCCTTTGTAGCTAAAAGGTATGATGTGCCTTAACCAAGGATTGACAAGATCACATCCAATGTATATTGGGTGCAAGTTGTTCCTATGTGGCCAGAAGGTATTTTATACCTTAGCCAAGGAACAACGGATCACACTCCATCCATGTTGAGTGCACATCATCCCTTTGTGGTCATAGGTATGTTTTACCTTAGCCAAGGAATGACAGATCATACTCAACACATGTTGGGTACATGTCACTCCTTTGTGGCTAAAGATTATCATTAACTTAGACAAGGATAACGGATCACGTCCAATGCATGAGAGGTACACGTTATTCTCTTATGACAAGAAGGTATGATACACCTTAGCCAAAGAATGACGGAACACACACAGCGCATGTTGAGTGCACGTCATACCTTTGTGAGAAGGGTTATCACTACCTTATCCATAGAATAACTAGGCACATCCAACATATTGGAACCTTGATATGTGGATGAGCAACATGGACAACACTCTCCTCGACCACACTCATGAAACCAATGAAAGGCAACCCAACATCGACATTCAACACTCCAATGTCAAAGCCATGCTGCAACAAGGTTAGGCCAACCTCATGGCCTACATCCGTCGTTAGGGTTTCAACCCCTATCGCGGACCTTGAACAAGAACAAGATTAGGGGAGGACCCCCACTTGAGGTAACTTGTATCACACCCCTTGCATATTTATTTTCCATTCACCCATCATCCATCTTGCATATTAAAAACATTAAAAAAAGTAGAGTATATTTACTTTTGAAATAAAATAAAAGATGTGCTGTAAGAAAGATTTGGAATTCACATAGATGAAATGATTAAAAGTTGCCCTTTTTTAGTTTTCCTAAGTCCCTAGTTTACAACTTACTACTCTCCGAAATATTGCTTTTATTGGCTAGAATTACTTTTGTCTTGATTTAGAAATTGTGGGTAGCAAAAGCTTAATCCAATTCTAAGTTGTTGTGAGATATGATATAGTGATAGGGATGCTATTCCTAGTTTGAAAGTAAAACTTAGATTTCCAGAGAACTTCTAAAAAGATTTAAGATACTCCCATTTGATTGAAAATACCTACCAAAGCCATATGATACATTACATTGATAGACCTTATGCATATGCTATTTGTCTTCGCATTGAGCTTTGTCAAACTAGTATAGACCTTTGTGAGATTTTTGAATTCAATACTTCACTTGCACATGCTATACTTCTACACTAGAAGTAAGCAAAATCTCATCATACCTCCATTCCACAATAAAAAGAGAAACTCCATACCATTCATGCTTAGTACTCTCTCCAAGTTTATTGCATAAAAAGGGAGTAGAAGACATGGCTACAAGAAAAATAAAAAAAATAAAATGCATGCTTACATCATAAGCATGAGAAAAAAGAGAGAAAGAAAGCAAAAAAAGGAAATAGCCATGTTTCATCCATGCAAAATAAGAGAGTCTACATAAATAGAGTCATCTCAAATATCCACATCCACATCATTCCATCACACATGCACAAGTCTTTAATCAAAATTATTTTGAATTGATTTCTCCTAGGGATTGCTCTTTTGACTTAGCAATATTATGTATTGCAAATATGCCTGCTATATTCCCTACCAAGCTCAACATACAAGCCTCATGTAGAGGTAGGATGAATTTAGGCAAAATGCCTTGGTGAGGATATATTTCCACTACACACAAAGGAGAGACTTGAGAGAATCAAATTGAGATACTTAAAATCTAAATTGAGCTCTCCGGAATTTGAGTGGAACTTGATTTCTAAGGTATGTGTTGTAACACCCCAGCCACTACATGCCTGGCGGTCGTTACTTCTGACAGCTCTATAGGATCACAGACATTCCCACAGACCAACACTAGTCTTTTCTGCGCATTTTGTCCTCACTCATGCGCACACGGGAAAACTTCCCGGTCGGTCACCCATCCGTAAATTGATCCGGGCTAAGCACGCTTAACCTCAGAGTTCTTTGCAGGTGAGCTTCCAGAAAAGAAGGTATACCTTGATGGTATGAGTTATTCTATCAATCCTATTAAGCCTTGAGCCAGGATGTCATAATCCACCCCCCCCTAGAAGACCGACGTCCTCGTCGATCAACTCCCAAGCCAGGAACGTCCCCTCTAGGCCACGTCCATACGCTCAGTACTGGCATACGTACCATACCGTGTCCCTCCTAGAGGACCCACCCGTCATGCATACGTACCCATGTCCCTGACCCGTACACACGTAAAACCGTGAGGGTCTGCTCTGATACTATTTTGTAACACCCCAGCCACTACGAGTCTGGCGATCGCTACTTCTGACAGCTCTATAGGATAAAGGCTAGCCCCACAGACCAAAACTAGTCTTCTCTGCGCATTTTGTCCTCACACATGTGCACCCTGGAAAACTTCTCGGTCGGTCATGAAAGTGCATCTAGGAATCCCTTGTGGGTTTTGGATGATTTATGACAAGCAAATGAGATCCTAACCACTTTGTTGAGATGAACACAGGTTTTAATATGAAAATAAGCAAAGTGACAAAAATAAGGGAGAATGGGGAGCAATGTGGAGAAAAGCTCAAGGAACAAGTGTAGTAGATCATTATGTGTGGAGTGTGTTAAGGAAACACACCCCAAGAGCTCAATCACAAATAAACACACACATTGCACAAATTTATACAGGACTGGACTAGTCCGACTGACACCGGACTAGTCCGATATCTCTCTGACTAGAATTGTACTAGTCCTCCCCAGTGCGGACTAGTACTCAAAGCACTTCACAAGTTGCACAAAATCGGACAAGTCCGATCACACAACGGACTAGTCCGATATCTTTCTGATCCAAATCGGACAAGTCTGATATTAGCACAGTCTAGTCCGAAAACCCTCTTACCTAAATCGTACAAGTCCTCCAAGTGCGGACTTGTCACCCAATTCACTTAGGGTTTCACTGATCTGGACAAGTCCGATGACTACCGGACTAGTCTGAAGATTTCCAGATGCGAAATCGGACATGTCCGCTCCTAGCCGGACTAGTCCGATATTTCGGGACACTTAGGGTTTGCTACACACAGCACATCGGACTAGTCCGGTGTCCACCACGGACTAGTCCGATCTTTCTAAACCCTAACTGTCACTTTTAGAAACCCCATATAAATAGAGGTGCACGGCCCAACTTTAATCACTCTCGACCCCCTGCGCCATCACACCTCCGAAGAGCCTCAAAAACACATCTCTCCACGAAATCAAAAGCCAAAAAGATCAATCCCTTGGGGATAAACTTTGGAACATTGGAGAGACACGATTCATCACTCTTGAGCTCTTGGTTTGATTCCCTAACACCCTCCTGTGATTTTCATTGTAATCTTTTGAGTGTGTTCTTGGTGGAGTTTTCATTGTAATCTAGGGGAGCCCTCAACGTGTGAGAAGGCCCCTTGAATTTGATTATTTACCCTTTGTGATAAGAGAAGAGAATTGGCCTTCGTGGCGGTCCGACGAGGGTAGGGTGGATAAGACCCGATCCTTTTGTGGACTCCTCAACGTGGATGTAGGTTGCCTCTATGGGAACCGAACCACGGGATAAATTGCTTGTGTTCTTACTTTGTGTTCATAGTTCTTATACATCATATCAATCTAGGGTTTCAATCAGTATTGCTTACTTTACGTTGAATCATTAAATGTAAGATTGAATTGTGATATACCCTAGTCCATAATCGTGCAACACTTCAATTACAAGTATATTTCCGCTGCATACATCATAGAATCAAATTAATCGATCAAACTTGATTAACCTAGTCGGTACACACCGGACTAGTCCGCACTTTACCAGACTAGTCCGATATCTCAAGTTTTGATCTGCTTGTTAAGTGTTGCAGGTTCCGACAAATTTCAAAAAGGCCTATTCACCCCCCCTCTAGGCCACATTCAATTGGTTTTAGAGCAGGTTTTACAAGAAAGAGACTAATTGCTCGAAGAGATCATGTCGGACATGAAGGACGTACACAAGAGCAACAACCAAGAGAAGGTTGATGATGACAAGAATCAGAAAGTGGAAAAGCTCCTCGAGGCCATTCAAGACTTCGAGGATGAAGATGAAAAGACACTTGAACTAAAGGCGCTCCTAAGAAAGAAGACTCTTTCCAAAGGGAAAGTTAAAGTCGAAGATGAAAAGAAGAAGAAGGGTAGTAGTCACACCGACTACTCCTGATATCCTTTTAACTACGATCATCTTAATTCTAGAAATAATCATTATTTTTCTATCCCTCTAGGAAAAGACCCACACTTCGATGGAATGATTACTCAATGTGGAGGCAGAATATGAAAATGCATCTAATCTCTCTCAATCCAAGTTTATGGCATATTGTGTGCATAGGGATAGATATCCCAGACGACGATGAAGAGCTTACACCAAGCCAAGAGCAGGCAATTCATCGAAATGCTCAAGCCGCGGCAGTCATTACCTCTTCGCTCAGTCGGGACGAGTTCACCAAGGTGGATGGACTCGAGATTGCAAAGGAGATCTGGGACACATTGCAAACTACACATGAAGGTGATCGTCATGTGCGTGAAGCGAAGATCGAAAAGATCGTGGGCGAATTGGGAAGATTCGCAATCGAAGAAGATGAGTCACCTCAAGATATGTACAACCGACTTAAGACGCTCGTCTACAAGGTTCGATCGTACGGAAGCAAGAAGTGGAACGACACGAGGTGGTGAAGCTCATGCTTAGAGCTTTCATGCCTCACAACGTCACCTTATGCTCAATGATTAGAGAAAGTCCCAGATACAAGAGAATGACTCCGGATGAGCTACTTGGAAAAATCATCAATTTCGAGGTGATGGAAAAGCAAGCGAAGCATGTCAAGGAAATTGATGACCTCACCTCGGCAAAGAAGAAAGGGGTGGCTTGGAAGTCCACCCTCAAGCCCTTATCTAAAGAAGCGCGAGAAGCACAACTAGAAGATGACGGTGATGATGAGAGCAGTGATTTGGATGAAGATGACATGATACTATTCATGAAGAAATTCAAGAAGATGATGAAGAAGAGACAAGGTGCTAAATCAAGTGAAGGAAAATACAAGGAAAGATCAAAGCCAAAGTTGAGGCGGGCATGCTATAATTGTGGTGAGTATAGCCACTTTATAGTTGATTTCTTATATGAAGAGAACAAGAAGAAAACCAAAGAAGCAAAGCCTCAACCAAATAAGTTCTTCAAGAAGAAGAAACAAGTAGAACAAGCACACATAGGGAAAGAGTGGGACTCAAATTATGAGTCCTCATCATCAAAAAAAAAAGAGATGGCTAGCATAGCTATCGAAAAGACATCCAAGAAGTCTACTCTTTTCCCTACACTTGGTGCATGGAAGGGGAACGCCACTTGCCTAATGGCAAAGGAAGGTAAATACAAGGTAACAACAAAACCCTCCCCCATGCATTCCTATTCTAGCGATAGCGACATTGCTAGCGATAATGAAGACATGCTCATTGGACTAGATAAGAAAACTGCCACAAAGATGAAATTTTGTACTTGATCAACTTGTTGAGAAGGAGAGGTTGATACATCATCAACAAGACATGATTGTCTCCGAAAAGGGGGAATATGTCGAACTTGACAAACTTCTAGAGCTCGAAAAGGAGCGAAGCAAGTCACTAGAGTTTGAGTTAGCTTCAAGCAAGAAAGTTTGCTTGGAGTTAGACGACTCAAATGCTGCAATCAAGGAAGAACTTGCTAACCTAATCAAGGTTAACAAGATCCTTGAAGTGCAAGTTGAGTCACTCAAGCAAGGTGACCCTTCATCCTCTTCAAGTTCACCTTCTCAACCCATTAAAACTGAAGTTGCTTCTACTTGTACATGTATTAAAATTGACAACAGTTTGAAAGACAAGACGCCGTCTACCAAGGACAAGCATCCTGCACAAAATGGCATATTTGACAAGGAGAAGATCAAATATGCACATAGTGCATACTTGGTCACAAGACCTCCAAATGTCAAATATGGCATTGGTTACTCTCATGGTGAAAAGCAACATGCTACAAGCCATAAGAATAACAAGGAAAGCATTGCCTTTGTAAACGGAAGGCCCTCTCAAACTGGAAAGTCCAAGGTTAAAACATTGAACACACATGAACACCGGACTAGTCCGGTCAGGATCCGGACAAGTCCAGTCCTCCATTCAAGTCTGGCCTCCCAGACTAGTCCTGTGTATAAACAACAAAAGTTACTATTCAGAACTTTTGATGCATCTTATGTCTTAATGAGAAGTAATTATGGGAAGGTTTATGCTCATTATGTTGGGCCATGCCATGAGAACACCAAATCTCATGGGTGGGTGCCCAGATCCCTTGTGACTAACCTAAAAGGACCCAAGCAAGCTTGGGTACCTAAAACCAAGGCATAATTTGTTTTTGTAGGCCTATTCCCCCGGTGGATCTAAATGAGAGGTAGACAGTGGCTGCACCAACCATATGACCGGAGAAAGGAGAATGTTCGTTGAATATGAAGCAAATGAGGATCCAAGCGAGGGCATCTACTTTGGATACAATAGTCAAGTAAAGGTGCTCGATACCGGAAAAATTGTCATATCACCACAACACACTCTTTCTCATGTATTACATGTTTATTCCTTAGATTATGACCTACTGTCCATATCTCAATTATGTGACAAAGATTATAATTGCTTTTCACCAACGAGGGTGTGACCGTCTCTAGGAGGAGTGATGGTTCCATTGCATTCAAGGGTATGTTAAAGGGAAAGCTTTATCTTGTTGACTTCAACAAGGATAAAGCTGAACTTGACACATGCTTGATTGCAAAAACCAACATGGGTTGGCTGTGGCATAAACGACTAGCACATGTTGGCATGAGGAACCTTCAGAAACTCCTCAAGGGCGATCACATCCAAGGTTTGAAAGATGTTGTTTTTGAGAAAGATAGGCCTTGTAGCGCGTTCCAAGACGGGAAGCAAGTTGGAGCACCTCATCCCGCGAGGAACGTCATGACTACAAAAAGACCGCTCAAGCTACTTCAAATGTACTTATTTGGTCCAATTTCTTACATAAGCATCGGTGGTAACAAATATGGTTTAGTAGTTGTTGACGTTTTTTCTCGCTTCACTTGGGTTTTCTTTTTACATGATAAGTCAGAAACACAAGGAATACTCAAGAAGTTCTTCAAGCGAGCTCAAAATGAATTCTCATTGACAATCAAGAACATTCGAAGCGACAACGGCACAAAGTTCAAGAACACACAAGTGGAGAAGTACCTAGATGAAGAAGGCATAAAGCACGAATTTTCAGCTCCGTACCCCCTCAACAAAACAAAGTTGCCGAAAGAAAGAACTGAACCCTCATAGAGATGGCGAGAACAATGCTCGATGAGTATAAGACCTCGGATCGATTTTGGGCGGAAGCGGTCAACACCGCTTGCCACGCCATAAATCGACATTACCTTCATCGACTACTCAAGAAGACATCCTATGAGCTACTCACCGGTAACAAGCCTAATATTTCATATTTTTGAGTTTTCGGTTCCCCATGCTATATTTTAAACAAGAAGCCTAGGACATCAAAGTTCGCTTCAAAGTCCGATGAAGGTTTCTTGCTTAGTTATGATTCGAACACTTACGCCTATCGTGTTTTCAACAAGACCTCCAGACTTGTTGAAGTAGCACGTGACGTAGTGTTTGATGAAACTAATGGATTCCAAAAGGAGCAAGTTGATCCATGTGTGCTAGATAAAGAAGAAGCTCCTTGTCAAGCATTGAGAAGAATGGTGTTAGGTGAAGTTTGACCACAAGAGCCACCTCTACATATGCACGAGGAAAACGAACCTCAAGAGGAGACCAATGATCAAGGGGGAGCTTTCATACAAGATCAACCTCAAGAAAGTGAAGATAATCAACAAGTCAATGAGGGAAACCACTTATGGGGAGAAGAAGATGATCATGAAGATTCAAGACAGCAAGTACCACACCCAAGAGTACACCAATGCGTCCAAAGGGATCACCCAATCAACATCATCATCAGTGACATCCAAAAGGGAGTAACTACTAGATCTCGCATAGCTAATTTTTGTGAGCATTACTCGTTTGTGTCCTTTTTGGAACCACACAGGGTTGATGATGCATTGAAGGATCTGGATTGGGTAGTGGCCATGCAAGAAGAACTCAACAATTTCAAGAGAAACGAGGTGTGGGAACTAGTCGAAAGACCCAAATCCAACGTTGTCAGCACCAAATGGGTCTTCCGCAAGAAACAACATGAACACGGGGTGGTGACAAGGAACAAGGCACGACTTGTGGCCAAAGGGTATTCACAAGTCGAAGGTTTAGATTTCGATGAGACCTTTGCCCCTGTAGCTAGACTTGAGTCCCTTAGAATATTACTTGCATATGCTACTCACCATGATTTCAAGCTCTATCAAATGGATGTGAAAAGCGCCTTCCTCAATGGACCAATCAAGGAGGAGGTGTATGTGGAGCAACCCCCTGGGTTTGAAGACGAAGAGTTCCCCGACCACGTATTCAAACTGCGTAAGGCTCTCTACGGCCTCAAACAAGCTCCTAGAGCTTGGTATGAGTGTCTTAGAGATTTCTTAATTGAAAATGGCTTTAAGATTGGTAAAGTAGATTATACATTGTTTACAAAGAATTTTGACGATGATCTTTTTGTTTGTCAAATCTATGTTGATGACATAATCTTTGGTTCAACTAACAAATCTTTTTGTGAGGAATTTAGCTAAATTATGACAGATAGGTTTGAGATGTCCATGATGGGAGAACTAAAGTACTTGTTGGGCTTCCAATTAAGGCAACAAAAGGAAGGGACGTTCATAAGCCAAACTAAGTACACTCAAGACATACTCAAGAAGTTTGGGATGGACAAGGCGAAGCCCATAAAGACTCCCATGGCAACGAATGACCACTTGGATCTCAATGAAGATGGACCTAGCATCGACCAAAAGGTATATCGCTCCATGATTGGATCTTTACTATATTTATGTGCATCTAGGCCAGACATTATGTTGAGTTTATGTTTGTGTGCAAGATTTCAAGCCAATCCTAAGGAGTGTCACTTGACAGCCGAAAAAAGGATCTTGAGATATTTAGTTCATACACCCAACCTTGGTATTTGGTATCCAAAAGGCTCCAAATTCAATCTCATTGGTTACTCCGATGCAGATTATGCCGGATGCAAAGTAGATAGAAAAAGTACCTCCGGTACATGCCAATTCCTAGGTAGATCCCTAGTTTCTTGGTCCTCCAAGAAACAAAACTCCATTGCGTTATCCACAGCCGAAGCGGAGTATGTTGCAGCTGGGAGTTGTTGTGCACAACTCCTTTGGATGCGACAAACTCTAGGGGATTACGGTTACAATATGAACCATATTCCACTCCTTTGTGACAATGAGAGTGCCATTAAAATTGCCCATAATTCAGTTGAGCACTCAAGAACCAAACACATAGACATCTGACATCATTTCTTGAGAGACCACTCCATGAAAGGAGATATAGCCATTTCCCATGTCAACACTGAAAAACAATTGGCCGACATATTCTCCAAGCCACTTGATGAAAAACGCTTTTGCGAGCTTCAAAATGAACTAAACATCCTTGATGTTCGGAATGTGTCTTGAAAATTTGCATACCTGTATGATTTCTTCAAAATATGTTGATTGGATTGTGAAAATCATCTCTCTCAATTTTCTCCAAAAAACTATGTCAATTACTAGATCTTAGTGAATTATGGTCATTGCTTGATTGTTGTATGCTTACTGATCATATTCTTCAAGATTATTTCATTTGATTTGCCTCCCTATTTTCTAAATATGTACCTTTAAATATATAAGAATGGGCTAAGAAGTTCTTCCCTGGTGACCACAGACTAGTCCGTGGTTACCCGGACTAGTCCGCCCATGCAGACTAGTCCGCAGAGCGCCGGTTAGGCCGGACTAGTCCGGCAAATCACAGACTAGTCCGATATAGCCTCTGGAAAAGTTCGACTAGTCTGGTAATTTTTGAACTTGTCCGATTTTTCGTGTCCATAACCCTAGCCGCCGTAAAACCCTAATTCCTTCACCCTCACAACTTGCCTCAAGCTTCTCTCTCCGCGCTCGAGCTCCCAAGGCGATTCCTTGATTTCTCCATCGGAACTTTGCAAGTTTACGTGGAATTTGATCTTCATCGCATAGGGATTGAAGTTCACAGACTTGTCTGGTCTTCAACACCCTCATCTCCAAGTTTCAAGCGATTTCTTCTGTAATTTTTGCCCAAACCCTAGAAATCCCTATTTTCTTCATTGTTGATCGAATAGCCTAGCTTATTTCACCTAATACTAGTGTCCTTGATGTATTACATTACTGTTAGGCTAATTTTGCATTGAGAAAGTCCATTTGTCTCATAAGTTAGTTTTTTGAGTATGAATACCGGACTAGTCTGGTCCATGCACGGACAAGTCTGGTCACCCGGACTAGTCCGTGCCTGTACACCGGACAAGTCCAATTTTTCTGAACTCAACCCTAACCTTTTAATTCCTCAATGCAAATTCTCTAGTCATCCATTCAATTCCTTGTCATCCATTCTTATCCATACCTTGTACAATTCATTCTTAGGGCATGTCGCACTCTCACGACGAAGTTTCTGACTTCGAAGCCGAAATAGAACAAGAAGCCCCACTTCGATCCTCGACGGACCAAAGTAAGAAGCGACCTTCCGAGCCAGCCCCATCTCCTCCTCAGTCTCAGAAGAGGGTGGCTCGACGAAAGGTGCCTGCCTCCAGGGCCTCCGCCGGTGGTGGCCCTAGCTCGGCGAGTGCCCGCCTAGCCAAGGGCAAGGGCAAAGGGATCACAACGGGCCCGATTGGCCCCCTGAAGATGCCAGCCCTGAAGCAAGGGGCTCGGGATCCCGCAGAAGAAAGGTTCAATGGGAAGGGCAGTGACTCGGCTGCAAAATTCAGAAATGTTGATTGGTATGGCCGCCCGAAGCAAGCTGTGGATGGCAGATTTTGGAGCAATTTCCATGTAGATTTCTACAAGTCTGTGTACCTCCCCATGAAGACACCTGTAGTGCGCAGCCAGTGGATTGATTGTGCACATTTTGAAAAGAAGGGCTGCTCACCATTTGTTGAAGTGGTGGAAGCAATAGAAAGGCATGGCCTGAAGGATCTTTTTGCCTTCAGGAACAATTGGAATGATGAGGTCATAGCGCAATTCTTTGCGACTTGCCACTTCTATAGTGATGATGAAGAGAGTGTTACTTGGATGACTCACAGATCTAAGTACAGTATAACCTATGAAGACTCTGCAAGCCTACTGCACCTTGACACCTCAAGCAATGACTGCTTAATCATCCACAACATAGATGTCATTGAGAAGGATAAGATGAAATTCCTCTATGAGCCCAACTCCAGGTTCAACCCTCCCTCCACAAAGAACATGAAGCCATTCTTTGTGGTGTTGAACAGAGTTTTGAGGACGACAATTGCCCCCAAGGATGGGGATGCTTGGAGTGTGCAGGGCTACCTCCGGACCCTGCTGAGGGTCATAAGCAAGGACCGCAAGTTTGACGTGGCTGACTACATCTGGAACGATATGGTCAACATCTCTTGCACACCCAACAGGTTGTGTGGCTATGCTCCGTATCTTATGTTCGTGATAGAGAAGGTCACTGGGATTGAGTTTGTCAAAGATGTGGAGCACCTTCCTTTGAGGCCCCAGATGCCTCTCCGACCTCCAGTCCTGAGGCTCCGGCAAGAGCAAGTGGATATGCCAGGGCTGCCCCTCCCACTAGGGCAGCTCCTCAAAAGGGATCTGTGAGTGATGGCGTTCCTCCCCGTACGTGTGGACTCCGTGGAGGAGCTTGTCGGTAGTCGGCGTACCGGGTACCCTCGCACACAAGCTAGAGCCACCTGGGTACCCTGCCATCCAGCATAGGCGGGGGCCCGAGGGCGCCACGTGTTCAGAAGGCCTGGACCCATCTGCCGCAGATGCTCCCAGGGTACCCACAAGAGACCCCGAAGAAGAGTTCAACTCCCCCTAGGAGACGAGCTCCCAAGCAGCCACGTGTCCACCAGGAAGGGATCCCCCCTCCCCCGTTAGATAAGGGCTCTGGTGCTGCCACGTGGTCCGAGGCATCAGACAGGCCACCTCCTGAGTAGGCGGGCCCCGGTGCTGCTGTTGATGGCTGTTATACACCAATTTCATCTGTCAATACAAAACAATTATGTGAAGGAATTGGCATTTCTTGCACACATCACCTTTCTATTTAACCTATTTCCACTTGTCCTTGGAGAAAGTAGTGCATGCAGGTATTCTATGTAGAAATTAAGTGAAACAAGAGGGTGGATCCTATAAAATATCATTCCCACCAATCAAGCGACGCCATGTGGCACCACATGGATCAAATGGCCCACAAACAAAAGTATTCGAGGCCACCCAATGGTGTAGCACGAATATCAGTCAATGGGACCCACCTGTCAGTCACCGGGTCGACCGACCCCCCTAGTCGACCGACTAGGTCCTGGTACCTTTCTCGGTCAAACTCCACGTGTAGGCTCCTCCCGGCTTGAAGAGGTCATAGGTGACTCATTCGCGCGCTTTTGGTGGCGGGAACCGACCCTTCTCCAAGCTATAAATAGGACCCCTCACCCCTCACTTCAACATACACCACTTGAGTATTCATCCTTTGTATCCACTACTCTACATAGGTTTAGAAGAGTATAGGCTGTAGAGAGGATAGTCTTTAGTCCATAGTCCAAGTAGGAGAGGAGTAGAAGGAGTCTCTTCCCAATTGGGAAAGGTATGCCTTCTATATTCCTATTTGTATTTATGACACTATTCATATAAAAGATGTTATCTTTAGTCTTCATATGTTCATATACCTGGATGAAGCGTTTCTTGTTTGATTGTGGATTCCATGTATGTGGTAGGAGTAGTATTTATGATTGTGTTATACCATATTCATTACATTATCATAAACGCTATAAACCCCCACTATAGTCTAATTAGCTATAATATGGTTATGTTAACATGAATCACTTATGCTAGGAATTAATATTGGTTCAACGATGATTTAGTTCATTGCCTTAGGATGGCTTGTGCATAGGCTCTCAAGGTAATTACTTAATATGCTAGCATGGTGCTAGGATAGAGAGTAGCATTGAATGTCTCATAGACCCGCAGATTGAAGAGGTAGGCAATAGGTGGTGACAGTCCTATCTGTTCTTTGTAATCCTCCACGTTCGGCTATCCCACAGGCTCTTGGCGGGAGTCGCCTAGTTTTGCTAGGGTAAACCCGTGCCCGATGTGTTAATGCACTTAGCATGAGAATTAATAATTAACATGATCATTAGTAACTAACTTAGGCTATGTATATGTACATTAGAAGCATAGGAGGAGTCTCTACCTAACTCTTAGCCTAGTTCCTCTATTACCTCATTTATCCCCTTAGGATAGAATGTTCTTGCGTGTGTCATACTACCTCAACTTATCATTTAACCCATCCTTGCTAGAACCCTACCTAAGCCAACCTAGACTTTCCACTTGATTATTGTTTTACTTCCATCTAGCCTTCCTTTAGGAAAATATAAATGACACCCTTTGGGAATATTCATTAAAGGGGAAATGCTACATCGATAGTTTCTGTGCGCTTGAGGACGTTCACTTGAGAATTAAAACCTACCAACAAGCATTTCTGGCACCACTGCTAGGGATGAATTGTTAGTAGTGCGTAGGAAATATCAACAGATGCCCCATGTCCCGCAGCCTTAGAGTCCCCGCTCTACACAGGAACGGGCTCTGGGGCTGCCACGTGATCCGTAAGGCAGGACCTGACCACCTCCGCGGAGGTGAGCTCCCGAGCAACCACATAGTCCAGCCACTTGCCCTGGATGGAGAGTTGCGGGAGTTAAGAGGACGGTGCACGTTGTCCCTGTCAAGGATTGAAGATACGCGACTTCCCCAGACGCATGGCGCGACGAACGCCTAATGTCAGGTACCGCTACGACCAATCGCATCAAAGTGAAGATGCCTCAGGCCTATCCCACTCCGCCAAGTGGGTAGCTTATGGCAACAGAGACAGTTGGACGGGACATCCCCTGCCATTGTCAGCAATGATGCATGGGCTACTAACGACTCAGGTGACAAGATGGCGAGTCTTCAAAGCCATGGTCAGAGGGAACTTATGTGAGAAGCCTTAGATCTTTAGGATAAGATTGCACAGGGACAACCTATCGGGCCCTGGACCCCACTTGTAAGGCATCCGACCTTGTCTATAAAAGGACCGGACCACCACCGTTACAAAGCACCCAACATCAAATCCCCGACACACACGCATTCACACACTAGAATCCACCGTGGAGTAGGGTGTTACACTCCTTGCGGCCCAAACCACGTAAAAACCATCGTCTCATACACTCTCATACGCGCGTACAATTGATTGAGGCCTAAGCCTCGCCGAACAAGAACCTCCGCGGGCTGCTCCTTAGCAGATCCTGGGGAAGTGTCACATAAACACTTCAACATTTGGCACGCCAGGTAGGGGATTTTTCCCTTATAAAAGTGGTAGCGCTTTCACCACCATGGTGTTCATCAGGCCCGTGGAAGGCGGTTTCCGCGGCCATCGTCCGATGACCAAATCCCTCGCTCGAGCGGTGCTCTCTGGTCCGTCATGCCCCCGTGCTGATATAACTGGCCAGGACGGCGCGTCAGGACACATCCTGGCCCAGCCGGCTCCCACCATCGTTGAACGCTTCCCAGGGAGCGGCTCAGCAGTGGGTCCAAGATATCGACCACTTTCTCGTCGCGGCCATCAACTCCCCCAAAAGGGGATGGCGCCACGTGTCACTGTCACTCAAGCGGTCCATCGACCCTCGCACCGCCATCTCCCGCTCCTCCAGGCTTATGAGCACTGGTCGGCTCCCCACGGAGGACCTGAGGGCTGAGCTTGACCGTCGTTAAGCTCACATGGATGTGCGAGTCATCATCGCGCGGCAACAAGAGAGGCGGCGCAACCTAGACGCTAAATATGGCACCCAATACCCTGTTCATGAGGTGTCCTCTGTCCAAGGTGCACTGCAGGTAAGCCCTCCACCACCTAATTAGGAGTATGTCGGCTCGACACCCCCCTGCAGTATTTGGTGCAGCAGGACATGCAGCAACAATACTTGGCGCAACCAGTACCATTGCAGCAACACATGGCACAACAGGTGTCACAACCGCAGGTTCTGTAGGTGCCGCACGTCGTGCACCAGACCCCCCATGAGGTATGCTACCCTGTATGCCTCTCTGACGAAGCCCATCGGAGGCTGCGTGGTGTTGGCTTCGCACCTCCACATCGTGATGTGGCTGCGCAAGTTCCGACCATATATGCCAGAGATGTTTGACAGAAGCATAATCCTGGCTGAGTTCCTGCAGATCTACACCACGTCGCTCCTTGCTACAGGGGCGGATGAGACCATCCTGGTGAACTACTTCTTGGTCACCCTGACTGGATCGGCCAGCTCGTGGCTGATGAACCTGCCCGAGGGGTCTATAACCTCTTAGTATGAGTTGTGCCGGCAGTTCACGTCAAACTTTGGCAGCTCCTACACGCGTCCCAACACTGAGCTTGACCTCCACGTCGTGTGTCAGCAACCCAAGGAGACGTTGCGATCATTCATCCAGCGTTTCTTCTAGGTACGCAACTCCATCCCCAACATCCCGAGTGCCTCTGTCATAGTGGCATTCCGCCAGGGGGTGCGTGATTGCAAGATGCTCGAGAAGTTATCCACACACAATGTGCAAGACGTCTCCGAGCTCTCTCCATCGCCAACTGATGTGCCAGGGCGGCAGAAGGCCGCGACTGGCATGCTCAGCCCACCTCGGGGGCGTGTGGGGCCGGCCAGATCGGTAAAGGAGCTGTTACCTCTGGTAGCAGCAAAAATAAGAACAAGAATTAGGGTGACGGCCAGAACAAGTCAATGAATGGGTCCCCCATCGCGGCAGCAACCGCGACCGGCGGTGGCAAACCCCCGCACCATGAGAAGCGCCCGCGTCAGCCACCTGCTGTTGACGACAACGTCGAGCCCTGCCTGGTGCACAAGACTCGTGACCACACCGCGAGCAAGTGCCGGGAGATCAAGAGATGCATCAAACACAACAAAGAGCAGGCGCAGCAGCGCCCGGACGATGCCCCCTTCCGCCAGTGGGAGGGCAAGCAGAAGGTTGACACCAAGGTCAACGATGACGAGGAGATGGAGTACCAGAAGCAAGAGTGGGCCGTCAAAGTGGTCCACCAAGACGAGGACTTCGACGCTAGCAGCGACCATGAACATCGCAAGACACTCCATGTCATCTTGGGAGGGTCTTAGGATTCCGCGTCCCGGAACGCAGTCAAGACCCTTCACTGTGCAGTGGCTTCGGTAGCCCCTGCCCACACTCCTGCACCGCACCACCGATGGAAGGAGACACCAATCAGCTTCAACCCCTTCGACTGCCCCAAAAACTTGGTCGTGGAGGTATTATACCTCTCCTGGTTGCCCACCATTGCCATTGTCAAGCTTCACTACGTCTTGATAGATGGCCGGGCCGGACTAAACCTCCTCAGCTGCGCAGCCTGTGAGCAGCTGCAGATTCTTATGTCCAAGCTCACCCCCTCAAGCCCATTCTCGGAGGTGGGACCAGGGAGCATCATTCCCTACAGCAATATCCATCTTCGGGTGACCTTCGGGACACCCGACAACTACAGGACGAAGAGCATCCTCTTCGACGTCGCGGATGTCAGCCTCCCCTTCAACGCCATCATTGGCAGGCCTCTCCTATACCAATTCATGGCCATAGCCCACTACGACTACCTTGTCCTGAAGATGCCAACCCCTTCCAGCATCCTCAGGATCCGCAGAGACCACACTACTACGGTGTTAGACTTGGGGCAACTCCATACCCTTACTGCAGACCCAACACCCATCACAGGCGGCACTGGATCAAGTCAGCCTCCGCTGAGCTCGCGTCACTGCAGAGCACCCGCTGCGCCCCGCCTGCAGCCCTCTGGCAGCACCAACACCCACGTCAAAGCTGCCGAGCTCAGTCCCAGCTCTGCTCAGACCACTCGCAAGGCGAGCGACAAAGATGGTGGACGAAGGGGCCTGCCGTCGACAGCTCTATGAAGATGGTGGACGACGCCAGAGCATCCAACTCTGACACTTTGCAAAGGGCCTGTCGTTGACGTCTCAGCATGTCAACGACAGCAACAAGCGTGGATAAGTGAGTAAACTCTCCTTCCTCGCTCTTGTGGTTAACAGGGTTCTCTTGTGATAACCTGTACACCAGGGTCCTGCAATGGACGTATCTACGAAGATGGTGTAGAACACTAGAGCATCCAACTCTAGCACTTCCCAAGGGGCCTGCCATCGACGTCTCTATGATGATGGTTGGCGACGTCGTTGTGGCCAGCTTCGGCACCTCCCAAGTGGCCTACCGTCGACGTCTCTACGAAGATGGTGGACGGCGCCGGAGCATCTAGCTCCGGCACCTTGCCAGGGGCCTACCATTGACGTCTCAACATGTCAAAGATAGCAACAAGCGTAGATAAGTGAGTAAACTCTCCTACCTCACTCTAGTTGCTAATAGGGTTCTCTTGTGATAGCCTGTACACCAGGGGCTTGCCGTCGACGTCTCTACGAGGATGGTGGACGATGCTGGAAAATCCAGATCCAACACCTCCCAAGGGGCCTGCCATCGACGTCTCTACGAAGATGGTGGACGAAGCTGGAGCATCCAGCTTCGGCACCTCACAAGGGGACCGCCGTCAACGTCTCATCACGTCAACGACAACAACAAGCGCGGATAAGTGAGTAATCTCTCTTGCCTCGCTCTTGTTGCTAACAGGGTTCTCTTGTGATAGCCTGTACACCAGGGGCCTGCTGTTGACGTATCCAAGATGGTGGAGACGCCAGAGCATCCAACTCTGGCACTTCCCAAGGTGCCTGCCGTCGATGTCTCTACGATGATCATTGGCGACGCCAGAGCGGCCAACTCCGACACCTCCCAAGGGGCCTGTTGTCGACGTCCCTACGAAGATGGTGGACGACGCCAGAGCATCCAACTATGGCACCTCGCAAGGGGCCTGCCATTGATGTCTCAGCACGTCAACTCCAACAACAAGCACGGATAAGTGAGTAAACTCTCCTGCCTCGCTTTTGTTGCTAATAGGGTTCTCTTGTGATAGCCTGTACACCAGGGGCCTGCCGTCAATGTACCTACGAGGTTGGTGGACGACGCCGAAGCATCCAGCTTCGGCACTTCCCAAGGGGCCTGCTGTCGACGTCTCTACGACAATGGTGGACGACGTCGGAGAAGCCAGCTCCAACACTTCCCATGGGGCCTGCCGTCGATGTTTCTATGATGATGGTGGGCGACGCCAGAGCAGCCAGCTCCGGCACACCCCAAGGGGCTTGCCAACGATGTCTCTATGACGATAGTGGACGACGCCAGAGTAGCCAGCTCCAGCACCTCCCAAGGGCCCCGCTGTTGACGTCTCTATGATGATGGTGGGCGACGCCGGAGCAGCCAGCCCCGTCACCTCCGAAGGGGCCCGCCATTGACATCCCAGCACGTTAGCGACAGTAACAAGCGTAGATAAGTGAGTAAACTCTCCCGTCCCGCTCTTGTTGCTAAAAGGGTTCTCTTGTGATAGCCAGTACACCAGGGGCCTTCCGTCGACGTATCTACGAAGATGGTGGATGATGCCGGAGCATCTAGCTCCAGCACTTCCCAAGGGGCTTGCATCTATGTCTCTACGACGATGGTGGGCGATGCCAGAGCAGTTAGCTTCGGCACCTCCCAAGGGGCATGCCGTCGATGTCTCTACGACAATGGTGGGCAACGCCCTGCTGTCAATGAATCTACAAAGATGGTGGACGATGCCAGAGCATCCAGCTCCGGAACTTCCCAAGGGGCCTACCGTCGATGTATCTACAAAGATGGTGGACGACGCCAGAGCATCCAACTCTGGCACTTCCTTAGGGCCTGCCGTCGACTTCTCTACGATGATGGTGGGCGACGCCGGAGCTGCCAACTCTGGCACCTCCCAAAGGGCCTGCCGTCGACGTCCCTGCGACGACGGTGGGCGACGTCGGAGTAGCCAGCTCCGACACCCCCCAAGGGACCTGCCATCAGCGATGGTGGGTGACACTGAAGCAATCCACTCCAACTCCCCTGCTCCACTGGGGGCCCATCAAAGACATCCTGCGATCAAGTGGTAGATGTGCCCAGCCAACTAACCACATCTACCAAGGGGCCTCTAAGGGGGTTTCATAGGCAGGAAGTCAATGGACTTCACTTCGGCCATATCAATTGTGCAATTATTGGTCCTAAAAAACTAACAAGATCAACAAAGGTTCTGCAAACCCTTACACAGCTAAGGACTCAGAGCAACAGTTGAGAAGCGCAAAGACAAGCCAAGAAGTCAAACACAAATTTAAATTCATTAAGGAATATTTACAAAGGGGCAAACCCCGGATACAAAGACGGGCTGCCAGCCTCAGTCCCTGGCGAATTGCGTGACAACATGTTTGGCAGCATTCTTGGCATCTGCCACTGCTGTCTCCTCGCGCTCTTCAATAAGACCTTCAAAAACTGGCTCTAGTGGCAGATCAGGGTACCGACTCTGGTAGCACAATAGGACATGGGATGCCACTGTCTCCGCCACTGCCCTACCCTCAGCTTCCGGACGTTGAGCCAGCTGACGCTACTGCAGGTCGAGCCCCCTGGCGCGGCGCTCCATCGTGTGCTCCCGGGCTTGGACGTCAAGATCACGCAGGAGAAGTTCCTGATGCTCAACTGTGTGATGCGCCTGATCCCGTGCCAAGTCCCTCTCCTGGAGCTCAAGATCTTCAAAGCGGGACTGCAGCCTATCCTGATCTGCCTCAGCCCGAGCCATCATCGCCTAGGCCGCCACCTCTTGCTCGGTAACAGCAGCCTCCCGCTCAGCAACAGCAGCTTCGTAGCGACCCAGGGCCTCTCAACCCTCCTCAAGGGCACCAGGCGGGTGTCAGCCGTGTCATTGGCCACCCTGGCATCAGCCAGAATCTTCTAGGACATTTGGTCCATGGCCTTTGCCAAGCGGTGCCTTAGGTCCAGCTCCTTGCTCTCCTTCTAGTATTTCGCCTTCGCCTCGGTGATCCTAGACCTCAGAAGGTCTTCCCAGCCTTGGAGGCGCTTGCCCTCAGCGCACAGCTTCTCCGATTCCGAAGTGAGAGCCCCCTACGCCTAACGGAGGTTGGATTGAACAAGGAGGATGTTGGACTGCGTCGAATCCATGATGTTGGAGAGGCGCTCTGGCTGCACCGAAGTTATAGAAGGCCGCCCGATGATCATCTCGGGGACCTCTTCCTTTTGAAGCGGTGAAGGCGAGGCCATTAGTACCGAGACCTTGTGCCCAGAGACTGAGTAGGAGTGGCGGTCCCGCCTGAAGCGGCAGTGTCACCATCGCCCAAGGAGCCGCCCGTCGGATCAGCAGCAGCGGAGGCCAAGCCCTCAGCCCCCTGAGCCGGCTCTGACATTAACTCTAGTGCGATGGCCGAAGGTTCTTCCGGCATGACAGCTGGGGGTGCAGCCAGAGATGCTTCAGTCCCCGGTGGGGTACGGACGCCGGAGCAGCACTCTCTTGAGCAGGCATGGCTGTCTCCTCCGCCGGTACAGTCGTAGCCTCCTGAGCCGACTTTGAAGCGCTCCAGGGCACTACCCCCGACGGTAAGGGCGTCACAACAGCCGGCGTGGCCCTGCAAAAAAAACCAGGGCTTGATCAATCAACAAGGACAGGCGAGATAACAAAGCAAGCATTGGTAGGAAGGCCTTACCAATGTCCCCGAAAGCTCCTGCGAGCCTCCACCTTCGGCGGTCCTGAAGCCGCGAGCCCTGACGACGGTGTGGTAGGCGAGGCTGTTCCGGACGGTCCTCCACCAAAACCAATAGAAACATCGCCACCCTGCATCGGTATATCTCCACCGACCCCAACGGAGCCACTCCCGGAGCCTCCCCTCGAGCTTCCGCCGACATCGGCCTGAGGCCTCTTGGCCTGAGGCTCCGTAGGCATAACATGCACGGAGCCCCTGTGAGACCTTGAACTGCGCTAGCGGCGGAGATGCTGGACGGTGTGCCGGCCACAAGCATTTTCGGAGCCACCGCTTGACGGTCAGAGTTTCCCCCGAGGAACCGCCAACATCCAATGCTAAGGTGCGGCGCGCTGGGGGACGTTGACTTGGAGCGAAGGCCACCTGCAGCGGTGCCTTCGGCGGCGACCGAGGGCGCTTCTCGTACACAAGCTTGACTATCGACGACTTCCCCTTCCTCCTGTCGAGGTCCAGTGCCTTCCCCTTGCCTGCGTCATGGACCAACGCCTTGCCTTTCCCTCCGGCAGAAGGTGTGTCCTCCGCCCTTGAAGCTTCGGAGCCCAGAGTAGGCACAGACTCCCATGGAGGGTTGACTATGGCCAGCCCCCGGCTCTCGTCACCAACCGTTTGCGGCGCAAGACCGAGCGCGTCCAGGTTTGGCATCTCCTTCGGAATCTTTGTCCGAAGGTCCCGATCCGTGCAAAGCAGTGGGCAGGACCGCGAGAGGATGAAGACATCTTGCGACAGTGGGTCGTCGCACGCCTTGGACATTGTGACAAACATCTCTTGTGGGGTCATCTCCGTGTCGTGACCCCTCAACAACCTAGTGCCATCCTGAAGCACGAAGTAGAGCCATGCAGGATGGCAATGATGCTGGAGGGGGCCAGGCGTCGATGTATGAAGTTCGCCGTCACCGCTAGCTCTGAAAGGCTGTGGTCTACTAGGAATCAGATCCTCTCCATCACTCGAGTATACACCGGCTCCAGCTCCGGACGTTCCTCCCATGTCGTCTTCCTAACCTCCGGCAAGCCTATGGGCAGGACCATGCGATCGTGGATGTCGGCGTGAACGATCACCCAGTCGCTCCTCCAGCCAGGCCATTTTGCCGAGAAGAGCGGGGTAATGTACTTGGAGGGGTTGTTCGCCCAACGCTGGAAGTAGTAGGCACCAAGGAATTCTGCCTTGTTCTTCTTCTTGGTTCACCTCAGCACGAAGAACTGTCGGAACACCAGCACGCACGGGTACACCCCGATGAACATCTCGTAGAAATGCGAGAATACCGCCACCACCACAAGAGAGTTCGGTGACAGGTGATTAAGGTGGAGCCCAAGAACCTCCAGAAGTGTCACCTGAAAGGAGGAAACAGGAGGGATGAACCCGGAGTCTGCGTACGCCTGGAAGAAGACAGTCTCTTCCTTCCTCAACTCTAGTGGCAAGGAGCCGGGATAGATCAAATTCCGCCGCTTCTCATCCTCCCAGCCAAAAGTCGCCTCACGGATGAGACGTCCTCCATCCGGGAAGGAGGCAGGGATGAGTCCATTGGAGAAGGAGTCGAGAACCTCGAGGGAGAGTGGACGCCCAAGGAGGAAGTCGAAGGATTGAATGCTTGGGGTGTGCGTAAGGAAGGAACCACCATTGCCCACCAAGGTACCCTTTTAAAAGCACCCTAGCGGCGTTTGAGCGTACCGTGCAAATTTGGGCAGGCTCAAAATCAGCGGCTCATGCCACGGTGTCCATGACAAGCGGGCCCAGGTCCCCCATCAGAGAAACTAGCCCAGGCAGTTCACCGCCTGAGAAGGCAACATGACAGTTCCTATTAAGACAGAAGTGAAAGCAGCAGAAGTACAGCAGGTGCATTGGGAACCATCGCGATAATGTTGTAGCAAGAAAAGATCCCATTGCCACGACTCCTCAACCCGAGAGGCACGCGTGGCCACAACGGCAGAGGCGCGCACCACTTCGACTGATCAAGACAAAATTAAAACGCCGCGAGGGAAAGCAGGATAGGGCTCCACCCTTGGGCTCGTCGCCTCCCTCCAAGGTGGACCTAGGGGCCACTGTCGGTACCCAACATATCGGGTACCCTCGCGCACAAGCTAGAGCCGCCTAGGTACCCTGCCTTCCAGCAGAGGCAGGGGCCCAAGGACGCCACGTGTTCAGAAAGCCCGGATCCATCTGCCACAGATGCGGTCCCAGGGTACCCGTACCCCAAAGAAGAGTTCAGCTCCCCCTTGGGGACGAGCTCCCAAGTAGCCACGTGTCCAGTAGGAAGGGATCCCCCCTCCCCCGTGACATAACGGCTCCGGTGCTGCCATGTGGGCTGAGGCATCAGACAGGTCACCTCCCGAGTAGGCAGGCTCCGATGCTGCCATGTGTCCAGCAGCCTTAGAGTCCCCACACTACTCAGGAACGGGCTCCGGGGCTGCCACGTGGTCTGTAAGAAGGGACCTGACCACCTCCGTGGAGGTGAGCTCCCGAGCTGCCACGTAGTCCAACCACTTGCCCTGGACGAAGAGTCGCGAGAGTTAAGAGGACGATGCGCCTTGTCATTGTCAAGGATTGAAGATATGCAGCTTCCCCAAACGCATGGCGCAGCACACGCCTAATATCAGATACCGCTACGACCAATCGCATCGCAATGAAGACACCGCAGACCTATCCCACTCTGCCAAGTGGGTAGCTTACGGCGACAGAGACAGTTGAACAGGACATCCCCTGCCATTGTTAGCAACGGCGCATGGGCTACTGACGACTCAGGTGGCAAGACGGCGAGTCTTCAAAGCCATAGTCAGAGGAAGCTTATGCGAGAAGTCTTAGATCTTTAGTATAAGATCTCCCTGGGACCACCTGTCGGGCCGCGGACACCACTTGTAAGGCGTTCGACCTTGTCTATAAAAGGATCGGACCGCCACCGTTATGAAGCACCCAACATCGAATCCCCGACACACACGCATTCACACACTAGCAATACAATTCACCTTGGAGTAGGGTGTTATGCTCCTTGCGGCCCGGACCACGTAAAAACCACCATCTCATACACTCTCATATGCGCGTACACTTTGTTGAGGCCTAAGCCCCGCAGAACAAGAACATTCGCGGGCTGCTCCTTAGCAGATCCGAGGGAAGTGTCACATAAACACTTCGACACCACTGCTGCTACTGCTGCACTGATCGGCTACGACAACGTCATCGTCAACTCGCTGTTGTGACCAGGACGTGAAGGAGACGAACGTGATCGTCTACCCGCTGCTGTGATGAGGACGAGGATGAGATGAACGTGGTCGTCTACTTCTCTTACATCGACGCGCATCTACGACTAGATCTTCCACTGTGTTGCGCGTCCAGTGGTAGCGATATATGACCTCTGTACTCGCATATTTCCTGGTTGATGCGGTAAAATTGCTAGAGTAGCGTACTGCCGATTTCCTAACAGCCCCATGGATGCCTCACTGCTCCAACCGAGGCAGCGCCCATGGATGCCCCTGCTCAAACCGAGACCACTGGTCCAAATATGGTATAATTCTCTCTTAATCGAATTGAAATTTACATCATTGTATTGTATACAGTAATAATTGAGATGGTGAACTTGTGCTCCCTTGGAGATAAATATATGGATGCAATTTTTTTTATTTTTTGTCAACAAATCAACATAACATGGTCATGTTACAAAATGTAATCCTCGTGGTAGAAGGTAGATAAAGAACTGAATAGCAGGAGAATAGATTATTATATTGTCTCTTTTAATAGTAAGGCATACTCTTTTTGGAATTATTTGTATATGGAAAACAGTGGAAACTTTTTGTTCTCATACGACCGCTATATGTTGAAATGCATTTATGTTGTGATGGATAAATGCATTTATGTACCAAATGTGATGCAGCATAGGAAGATGTAATTTAGAAACTCAGGACCAGCCTTGGATTCATGTTGTTTGCGCATGCGTATGTGAAATTTGTTGCTAGTTCTCTTTTATTATGAGGCCTAGACATGTGGTTATGATAATTACCTCAAAGTCGAGGCTGCAAAATCTGTTTGGAAGAAACAACTGACCCACGGCTTTGTTTATTTCAGGTTAGGAAAGAAGATCTAGCAAGCATGTAGGAGATGGAGCCTTTTGAGAAAGCATGTAGCTGGTATGCAGGCTAACAAGATTACACCCAACATACTATAGTCTATGATGTTTTCAAATAATAGCGGAGCTGCTAACCTATGGAACTCTTAAAGGATAGATAACCAAGTGCAGAAAGTAGCAATTCACCTGATGTTGCGACAAGTTCAACAAACTCTAAAGGTCAAGATACAAAACAAGATCTGGACAGTGATTCAGAGCTAGCTACATCTCAGAAGGAAACTTTTGAGTCAACACCACTTAAGAAAGAGAGAGTGTGACTTGGTGACATGTGAACATTTTTGTGTATGATTTTGTGACATGTCGACTTTATTGTATATGACTTTTGACATGTGAAATTATTGTTTATGATGCATTTAAATCATAATGTCCTAACAGATTGCACAGTTATCACGTATGGAGAATAAGAAGACAGAAGCGTGCAAGTTCACGTTGCAGCTATTTGTTTTATTTCTGCATAATTAAAGCGTGATTAGACAGGTCATGAGAATTAGTCTCCAGGTTAGTTAGATGCATGCATGAGAATAGGACTAGTTAGTGCATGGCTTGCGTCAGTGAAGTGGAGGCGCTGGTGGCGGTGCTGTGACGGCAGTGAAAATGAAGATCGATACATTTCCCTTGAAGAATGGGAGTGGCAAGGATGACAGTGCGAGTGAAGGCACCGGTGCGGTTCGTGCTGCATCGCGAGGTGGAGTTCCTATTCATTATCCGCAGCTCAGCGACACGAAATATGGCGTGTGGGCAGTAAAGATGAAGATCATAATGAACACCCTTGGCTGCTGGTTGGTGATCGAAGGCAAGGGCGAGTATGATCAAGGGGAGGATGAGGATGCATTTGCTGTCCTCTCTCAGTCTTTGCCTGACTCAATGGTGATGGCTATCGCTGAGTTTGAGACTGCAGCGGAGGCCTGGGAGTCGATCCGGCGCATGCGCGTCAGAGAGGACCGTGTCAAGAAGGCACGGGTGAAGCAGCTGAAGCGTCAGCTCGATCGACTGGAGATGGACGACGGCGAGACCATTACCGTGTTTGAGCAGAAGCTGAACACACTCGTCGCCGAGATCCGGTCGCTGGGCGAGAAGATTGATGATGAAGCTGTGATAGAGTGTCTGTTCCATGCAGTGCCCAGCAGGTTCTCCGAAGTGGTGAATACCATCAAGCAATGGGGGGACCTGTCCACCATGTCAGTGTTTGAGGCTGTGGGAAGGTTGGTCTCGTTCGAGAACGGCCAGCGTGGGCGTCGCCAAAGAGGTGGCAACAAAGATGAACAACTAATGCTTGTCTCGAAGGCGCTCGAGCAGTTGCTGCAGAACAAGAATGGGGGCAGCAGCACTAGCAAGACAGGCAGTCCCACCGGAAAGAAACCTGGTGGGAAAGGCGATCGCAGCAAGCCAGGAAAGAACTCTGGTGGCAATCAAGGAAAATAGAAGAAGAAGAAGAAGAAGAAGAAGAAGAAGAAGAAGAAGAAGAAGAAGAAGAAGAAGAAGACAAGTTTGATATCACTAAGGTGGGGTGTTATAACTGCAATGAGAAAGGGCATTTTCAATCGGACTATCCTGAGCCAAAATGAGAGAAAGCAAATCTCTTTGAAATTGAGGATGATGATCCAGCATTATTAATGTTGGAGGCCTCTGAAGTTGTGTCGCAAGATGGGAATCTCCAGGAGCAGGTGTTCCTCAATGAAGAGAAAGTTGTGCCCAAGTTGTCAGGTAAACATGATCAAGGTTGGTACCTTGACACAGGAGCAAGTAACCATATGACAGGCAGCTCTGAAAAATTTGCTGAATTAGATCAATGTAACACCCCAGCCACTACGGGCCTGACAGTCGTTACTTCTGGCAGCTCTCTAGGATCACAAACTAGCCCCACAGACCAACACTCGTCTTTTTTGCGCATTTTGTCCTCACTCGTGCGCACCCGGGAAGACTTCTCAGTCGGTCACCCATCCATAAATTGCTCCAGGCCAAGCTTGCTTAACCTCAGAGTTCTTTGCATATGAGCTTCTGGAAAAGAAGGTATACCTTGATGGTATGAGTTATTCCATCAATCCTATTAAGCCTTGAGCCAAAATGTCACAATCCAACCCCCTTAGAAGACTGACGTCCTCGTCGGTCAACTCTCAAGCCAGGAATGTCCCCTCTTGGCCACGTCCATACGTTTAGTACTAGCATACAAACCTTACCGTGTCCCTCCTAGAGGACCCACACGTCATGCATACATACCCACGTCCCTGACCCGTATGCACCCGTGAAACCACAAGGGTCGGCTCTGATACCATTTTGTAACACCTCAGCCACTACGGGCCTGACAGTCGTTACTTCTGGTAGCTCTCTAGGATCACAGACTAGCCCCACAGACCAACACTCGTCTTTTCTCCGCATTTTGTCCTCACTTGTGCGCACCCGGGAAGACTCCCCGGTCGGTTACCCATCTGTAAATTGCTCCGGGCCAAGCACGCTTAACCTCAGAGTTTTGCAAGTGAGCTTCTAGAAAAAAATGTATACCTTGATGGTATGAGTTATTCCATCAATCCTATTAAGCCTTGAGCTAGTATGTCACAATCAATCAGTGGGAGGCAAGGTGCGTTTTGGAGATGGATCCGCTGTTGAGATATGTGGCCGCGGATCTGTGCTAATGCAGTGTCTAACAGGTTAACATTGAGTACTGTCAGATGTGTACTTTATTCCAAAATTGAAGAGCAATATAATCAGTCTTGGTCAGCTCGACGAGAATGGTTGCATGTACTCCAGTGAGGATGGGGTGATGACTGTTTGGGATCGACAGAGGAATGTGCTTGCCCGGGTGCCACGTACACACAATCGCATGTACATCCTGCAGTTTCAACAGGCTGAACCTATTTGTCTTCAGACACATGCAGGTAAAGATGCGTGGCTGTGGCATATGCGCTATGGTCACATTAATTTCAGGTCTCTAAAAGCACTTGCAGATGGTGACATGGTTGCTGGTCTGCCTCATATTGATCATGTCGATCAGATATGTGATGCGTGTATGATAGCCAAGCAGCGTCGTCTACCGTTCCCATCCCAATCAATTTATCGTGCTAAACAACAGATGGAGTTGTGGCATGGTGATATGTGTGGCCCAATATCCCTAGAGACACCTGGTGGTAAGAAGTTTTTTCTGCTCCGTGTGGATGATTTTTCCCGATACATGTGGATTGTTCTGTTCAAGAGCAAGAATGAAGCACTGGCTGCATTCAAGAAGGTACAAACAGTTGCTGAGACCGAAAGAAATCTGAAGCTCAAGGCTGTGTGCACAGATCGAGGAGGTGAATTTACCTCGACTGATTTCAATGAGCATTGTGAGAGTCATGGAATGAAGCATTTCTTGACTGCACCATACACACCTCAACATAATGTTGTGGTTGAAAGAAGAAATCAGACAGTTGTTGGCATGGCAAGAAGCCAACTGAAAAGTATGGGAATGCCGTCAAGATTTTAGGGTGAAGCAGTATGCACATCAGTCTACTTGTTGAACCGTGCACCAACAAAAAGTGTGAAAGGCATGATGCCGTATGAAGCACGGCACGACAGAAGACCTTCAGTTCAGCACTTGCAGACGTTTGGTTGTATTGGACACGTAAAGAATACTGACCCAGGTCAGTCCAAGCTCTCAGATAGAAGTAAACAGATGGTGATGATAGGATATGAATCAGGTTCAAAAGCCTATCGGCTTTATGATCCAGATCGAAATAAGTTCGTTGTTTCACGATATGTGGTGTTCGAAGAGTCTAGGACCTGGGATTGGAATATCTTAGGATCAGAGGCAGATGTAACACCAGAGCCTCTCATTGTGAGTTATCCAATTCAGTCTTATGATGGGGAAACTAGGACTGCAACGAAGGCTGATGAGAAGGCAGAAGAAGACATTGCAGTGACAGAGGGTGAAGCAGCTGCATACACTCCTGCTGTGACTCACAAAACTGATGTTGGGGTAGCAATTTCTACTGCTGGTGCAGGGAAACTGGGCAATGCAGCAGCGCCCCAACAGAAAGGGAGGACGCGGAGGGCAAATGACGGGACTGTGATTCCATTCAATATGGAGTCTATCCCAACATCTCCTGCGCATGTACCAGAGTCCGCGATCACACCATATATAGAGCCATCACAGGGACCTCAAGGTAAACGTCCACTTGATGATATATATGATGAAACATTGGAAGATGAAACTGCATACTCTGAGTTGTGTCTGCTAGGTATGGAGGAGCCTTACACCTATCTCGAAGCTATGAAAGAGTTGTGCTGGCAGAGAGCGATGAGAGAAGAGCTGACCTCAATTGAAGAGAATAGTACCTGGAAACTTTGCAATTTGCCAAAGGGTCACAGGCCAATTGGGTTGAAGTGGGTTTACAAGCTGAAAAAAGATCCATATGGTAAAGTTATTCGGCACAAAGCAAGACTTGTTGCAAAGGGCTATGCCCAACAACATGGAATTGACTTTGAGGAGGTCTTTGCTTTGGTAGCACGTCTGGAATCTATTAGATTGCTTGTTGCACTAGTGGCTCGGTTTGGTTGGAAGATTCATCAAATGGACGTCAAGTCAGCATTCTTAAATGGAGTTCTTATTGAGGAAGTGTATGTGAGTCAACCTCCAGGGTTTGAAATTGTACAAGGCTTACAAATTGCACAAGGCTTTGTATGGCCTGCGGCAAGCTCCTAGAGCATGGAACTCCAAACTTGATTCAACACTTTGTGACCTTGGCTTTGAGAAATGTACATCTGAGTCAGGCTTCTATAAGAAAAAATGAGTAAATTCAGTGCTGATCGTTGGAGTCTATATTGATGACTTAGTGATCACAGGTGATAGTGACCAAGTTATTGCAGATTTTAAAAGGTGGATGAAGTCCAAGTTCAAAATGTCTGATTTGGGGCTGCTAAGTTATTATTTAGGAATTGAAGTGAAGCAGTCAACAACTGGCATCACTTTGTGTCAGTCCAACTATGCAGCTCGAATTCTTGAGAAGATTGGTTTGGAGAATTGCAATCCAACTCACACTGCAATGGAACCAAGACTCAAACTGCGCAGAGAAAGTCATGCTGAGGAAGTTGATCCTACACTTTATCGGAGTATAATTGGGAGCCTGAGATATCTCTTGTACACCTGACCTGATTTATGTTACTCAGCTGGATATATTATTAGGTTCATGGAACGGCCGACTAAGAAACACATGAGTGCCGTAAAGCAGATCCTGAGGTATGTGAAAGGATCAATTAATTATGGCTGCAGCTACAGAAAAGTCATAGGTACACCACAGCTATTAGGGTATTGTGACAGTGATTTTGCAGGCGACGTGGATGATCGGAAAAGTACTACGGGGGTGATGTATTATTATGGCAATTGTCCTGTTTCCTGGGTGTCACAGAAGCAAAGGATTGTTGCCCAATCATCTTGCGAAGCTGAATATGTTGCTGCTGCATCGGCTGCCTGCCAGGGAATCTGGTTAGCAAGGTTGGTAGGGGAGTTGCTTGGAAGCAAGACTGAAAGATCAGTATTGAAAATTGACAATCAGTGAGCGATTTCTCTATGCAAAAATCCTGTGTTCCATGAGAGGACTAAGCACATTGATGTGTGGTATCATTTTGTGAGGAACTGTGTTGAGGGAGGGAAATATTAGTGGAACATGTTAGCACTGAAGATCACCATGGAAATATTCTAACAAGGGTCTTCCTAGAGTTCAGTTTCAGGCACTAAAGGAGTTGATCCGCATCAAAGCGGTAAATCCAGGACATCAGATTTAATGGGGTGAAATGATGCATTTAAATCCTAATGTCCTGACAGGTTGCACAGTTATTACGTATGGAGAATAAGAAGTCAGAAGCGTGCAAGTTCACGTTGCGGCTATTTCTTTTATTTCTGCATAATTGTAGCGTGATTAGACAGGTTATGAGAATTAGTCTCCAGGTTAGTTAGATGCATGCATGAGAATAGGACTAGTTAGTGCATGACTTGCGTCAGGACCAAGGTTTGGTGAGTCCAGGTGCACGTTCCTATCGTGTGGATGGTTTTGTTAGACGTGGGCCAGGTTGTTGCTGCATGTAGATGAGTTTGTTAATTGAGTGTCCGGTTCTGGTGGCTAGAAGTACTGCATGTCGCCAGCCGAGTCTGTTAAGTAAAAAAAAAAAATTGAAAAAGACGCCAGTTAGTTGTGTGTGTAAAAAAAATACTGCCCGTGCTCTCTCTCTTGTTCATCTCTCTTTACGAGTGTTCATCCCCGTGTTCTTGTGAATACCGACAAGAGATAGAAGCAAAATTTCACTGTGTTCGCGTGTGTTTCCTGGCCTGATTCCAACAGTTTATGGCTTGGGACATGTAAACATTATTGTCTATGACTTGTGACATATGAACATTATAGCTTATGGCTATGATTTGTTTATGTGTGTGATATGTTAAGGATTTTTTTCAAATTTTCTCATAAATTCCTATAAATTTTCCAATTTTTTCCTATTTTCTTATATTTTTACTATGCTGAAATATTTTTCCCCTATTTTCGCCCGTTTTCCATATTTTGGACATTTTTTCCTTTTGAAGAATATTTTCCTAATTTATGGAAATTTTATTATTTTTAAAAAAGTGGACCTATTTTTTCTATTTTCTCTTTACTTTTTTTTTCTAATTTTGCCTATTTATATACATTTTTCCATATTTTTTCTATTCTGAAATATTTCTCCTCTTTTCCTGTAATTTTATCCTATTAAAAATGTCCCCCCTATTTTTGTATTTATTTTGTTTTCTGTATATCTTTTTGTATTTTTAAAACATATGAGAGGGTAATTAAAGAAATAAATAACCTAAGGGTATTTTTGTCCATTCAAGGGTGTTTTAGTGTTAAAAAGCTTCATTAGTACTAAAATACCATCCCAACAGCAAAGGAGCAAAGTGAACAGAATTATGATAGTATTTTGGCATGTCATATGTTGAGGTAGCATTTTGGCAAAGCTGAATGTTCAGAATAGTAAAATTGCACTGGTCTCTGGTGCGGAAGCGGCCCACCCTGCTGCAGCTCGTTCACTTTTTCTTTTTTCTGCCGGGAGTTTGACATGGATGCATTGCTGCGTCTGTTTTTTTTTTTCTCGCGCTGAGTTGCAGGCTACGGCCGTGCTTGGGCACGGCCGCACGGCCCGGCCGACGCGGCCCGTGGCATCGCGGTGCACCTCGCCGGCGCGAGCTCGTCTGCGCCACGGGCCAAGGGATGCAAGTGAGCTACTCTGCTTCTCCATGGCTACTTTTGTTGCTGCTGTTGAGCAGGCGCTGGTGAATATTCTAGGCGCTCAGCGATGGATTGGGAGGTCCTGAGCTGGATTAATCACTCTCGGTTCAGGAAATTTCAGTTTTATTTATGTTTGTATATCAACATGGGTGATTTGGGGTCCGGATTGGGACCGTTGGTCTGCAGAAGCTGGAAGTGTCTCTCTACCGACTTTCCATAACGGATAATTTATGTGCTCAGATTGCTAATATTTGGCTCGCCGTTTTAGGGAATAGACAGGTTTTTGAATTAGGTGGAGCTATGTATTGAGAACTTTGAGCATCTCTCATAATTTAGTATTTCTTGGGTAATAATGGATGGATCAGAGTTGTTTGTAACACCCAAGCCACTACAGGTCTGGCGGTCGTTACTTCTACAGCTCTTTAGAATCACAGACTAGCCCCACAAACCAACACTAATCTTTTCTACGCATTTTGTTCTCACTCGTGCGCACCCGGAAAAACTTCCCGATCGGTCACCCATTCGTAAATTGCTTCAGTCCAAGCACGCTTAACCTCAAAGTTCTTTGCAGGTGAGCTTCCGGAAAAGAAGTTATACCTTGGTGGTATGAGTTATTCTATCAATCCTATTAAGCCTTGAGCTAGGATGTCACAATCCACCCTCTTAGAAGACCGACGTCCTCGTCGGTCAACTCTCAAGCTAGGAACGTCCCCTCTTGGCCACATCCATACACTCAGTACTGTCATATGTACCATACCGTGTTCCTCCTAAAGGGCCCATGTGTCATGCATACGTACCCACGTCCCTGATCCGTATACACCCGTGAAACCGCGAGGGTCGGCTCTAATATCATGCTGTGTGGAATGGGGTCCCGACATCCAATGATCTCATTAGGTGGTGTTGTACGATGCGACACACAACAATATACATGAAAAGAACCAGAATAAAATACAAACCAAGTCTTTTATTTATAAACACACTGGAAGTTTTTACAATACTAAACGAAGAAAAAAGAGTCTATATATCATAGCTACGCTCTCAGCTCTGGCTATGCAAAAGCAAAGTCGTCCATGCCCTTAGGGCTTCACACTAGCAGCACTCACTCTCCTTATCACGGCGGCGTGTAGGGCTCTCACTCAGCCGTGAACGCTGATGAGGGTAAGACGTCGTCGTCAGACTCTTCATTAACGGTATAACCTGCAAAAACTCGTTAATTGTAAACGTGAGCATAAGGCTCAGCAAGACTGACCCGTCTCACTAGACATATGCAAGGTACAGACTAAACATAGGTAGGGATTAGCATAAGTAGATTTGCCTACAAGTGGATCCTTATAGTCATGTTTTAGGTAGCAAATGACATTTCCCAGACACGGCACATCATAGACCCCGCAATCAAACAAGAAACGCTTTGCCGATGATATGACATGCTCAAAACACATAATGTTATTACAGGTTAAGTGTTTGGAAACTGTAAACTTTAATTGTGCTATCTCTGAGTCATACAAGTTGCAATACAATAATAATCATGACAACAGCTCATAATAATTCAACTACTCTTTATTACTACGTCACGTTGCAGTGAACAAGTGGTACTAAAATAACCGTGAGGGACGGTAATTGCAATCAGTAGACACCCAGATAAAATGTCACATACACCCATTTAGGAAGTGGAGCGAATCACACTTCAATACTATGTCATATGCAACAATCTTTCAAAGGAAACCCAAATGTCGAACCGGTCCTTCCGTAACGGGCAGGAGGTACCCGCGCGGAGCGTGTCTGTGCCGGCTGACAGATTTACACCTTGCTGCCCTCAACCCACTCCTATAAATCGGTAGGTTAAGCCTCGACACCCAGGTTAACCAATTACATCAGTTTCCTAGTTTCCATATAGCCAGTATGCATCCGGTACAGTTCAAACTTGACCAGCGGGGCCGCACACTGATCGGTCCTCAATCGACACAAACAGGGCTATGCACATGAGGCCACGTCTCGCTGCATCCTATCTGCTGCTCGGTCTCAAATTCATATTCATAAATCATTCTTTGATCAAGTCCACCCCGTGTGATAAAATCATATCTTGCGAGTAGATTTCCACTACTCGACTTCTACCGGATTGCTCAAAACATTAGCATGGCATTTTCTACTCGTCAAGCTATAGACCTACCCAATACTCTATGAGATTTGTGGGTCATGCAAGTGGAGTAACAAGCACCTTAGACATAATGCACATATTTCACCCTAGACATAGGTGATACAAATCAAAATTTTATAAAAGCACTTAAATGCAAACCGGGGCTTTCCTTGGTTTGCGACTAGGCAAATGTTAATAGTTAGGCTTGATCTTCTTCCGAAGAATCCGCCATGAAACTTCAAGATTGAACTCCTCGTCTCTTTCAAGCGAAGATCCTCGTCGGTCACCTTCGTCACGATCCCTATCGACATGATTATGCATATAAGTGAAATGCAATTTAGTAATTAACAATAGAAATTGTGTACTCAAAAAAGAAGGACAACTAGCTCGTGTGGAAATGATGGACTTGGTGGTATATCGACGACCACTAGAGATCCAAGTGAAGCATAGCAAGATTAAGGCACGAGGAAACTATCTGAAGAAGAGGATTGCAACTCAGGGTTCAATTAATGAAGTTGCATAAACTTAAGAAGGGATAAACCTAGTTAGCAACAATAGGTGATGGCCAAGAGGTCATGGTACACGAGTGAAAGCTGAGTGAGTAACTCGACTCAAGCAATGAGATTTTTCCAAAGGATAGTTATGGCGCGCATAAAGACAAAATTGTCTCACAAGGGACTCCCACACAAGCAGATCCAAAACTGGTCATCAACATTTCAAGTTGTACACCCTTCTGGTCCTTGCGGATTCCCGGGTTAACTCTGAGGTGGAGCTGATGTTTGTCGACGTCGTTGGGGAGGTGGTGCATTGACCCACAAGGAATTTGAGCTACTAGAGGTAGAGCCATTGTGGTTGGGTACAACAGGGCTTCGAGAGTTGACGGTGAACTACAACGACCACTTACGCTCGATTGGAACTCAATGGACAATTGACCAGGTGGAACGTATTTTGATGGACTCGAGGGCGTGCAGTATCCAATAGCCATAGCAGTACCCAGCTTGGCTCAAAAGGCGATGTATCGATGATCATAGGATGAACAGAGGCGAAATGAAGAACCCACAACGGAACAAACAATCAAATGGGTTTTCCAAGAAGCTTACCATGGGTAGCTACCACCGTGTTCAACTGGCAAGAATGGCCATGAGATTGGAGCCATTTGCTCAATGGGTGGAGTCACCAGAATAAGGCGTGAGTGTGCGAACTGAGACATTGCGCAACAAATAGTGGTAGCAAGGTTGCTCCATGCTTTGGAGACCACCCATCGAACACCTGGCAAGCGTCGGGGCCGGGAGGTTCATGCCCTTGCAATGGCGGCGCTGGATGGCAGGGTACCATAGGCGAGTGCTCACATAAGGACGACATAGCAGCGGTGCGTTGCTGCTGCGCGAGCAAGCGCGGCGCAGGGGCTTGCGGCCGTGACTGTGAGCGCGGTAGAGGAGGCGCACGGTGTTGGGCAGCACCGCATGTGAGCAGGGGAACGAGACAAATGAACGCGCGCTGCCGCGTGCTAGGTGATGCGGGGCAGGCATGCGCATGGATGAGGCGGAGCGGTGGAGCAGAGCACCGTGAGGACAGAGAGAGAGGGACGAATAGAGACTAGCGCAACGCGATGGTGAGGGAAACACACATCAACGAGGGCGTGCTGGTGCAGAAGAAGTAGGACGCGAGCGCATCAGCGGAGCAACGCGGCCGCGGCGGAAACCAGGAGTGGGGTGCATGGGGGCGGCGTTGTCGTGGGAGTATGGCTCCTCAGCGAGGACAAGGAGCACGCGACGCCAAGGAGGCGAGAAGGCTCGACGACGGGATGGAGCGCGAGTGAGGAAACCTGTTGGGTAAAGATGGAGCAGAGGAAGAGTACCTAGACGGTAGTGGTTGTGTGCTCGGTTGGCATCCCGGAGAGGGGGCACGGCGGCCGGCGATGATGTTCGTGCAAAGGCACAACATAGGGCATGCACGACGGGAGATGACAAGGGCGACTAGGAGGCCGACGCCGGAGTGGAGCACCACTAAGGCGTGGTGCGTGGGGCGCCGTCGGGGCTTAAAGAGGCGACGGCTAGCTGGGGCGCGCGCAGTGCGACAAGGAAGCGCGGCATGTGGGAGCTTGTCCGGCGGCGCGCGACGTGTGCGACGGGCGGAACGCGAGCCGACGGCGGGGTGCTCGGCGCTGCGCGCATTCTTGCGAGGAAGGCCGAGAGCGGGGAAGACGGTGAAAGCAAAATAGAAGTCTTGGCATTTTGGGGATAAGACTGTCATGTGGGGTCCACCTCCCCCTTATCCTCAATTGCTTCCAAAAATTATTTTCAGATGACCAAAATTCCTATAATTGCTGAATCTAGTGGATAGGGACACTGGTGAGCGGTCGACAGAGAAGGCACTGACGCGTGGTGGAAGAAGGAAGAAAATCTAAACTGCCTTGGGGTCTGATGCGTGGGGCCCACTAGTAAGTGGGTCCCAACCTCGATATGCTCTTCTACTGCTACCTCCAATATTACATAAAATAAAAAATGGTGCCCTACTTAAATAGGAAGCAGTAGACCCGAGTGACGAGACTTGTCAGACAAGGAGAATGTGAGGGGTTTAGGATGAGACGACGTGACATGGCAGTGTTGTTGTCTTTCGATAAGCACAAGCAGAGGACGAAACCCAAGACGCCTTGGTTAGGACTGACTGGTGGGCCACCTCACAAGTGGGCCCCACCCAAGGTGTTATCTTCACTGGAAACACCACGATGTTGCTCATGTTGATGTTGAAGTTTGAATTTGAATTAGCATTCGAGCTCTTAATTGTTTATGTGAAATATTCCAATTAAAGTTTATAGTTTTAACAAGTTCCTATTTTGTTAACATTGGTTAACTCATATGGTTCATGTGAGTTTGGATTTCCAAGTCAACTTTCAAAAATTTAAAGTTCGCATTTTTGTGTTCTTGCTCTACTCAAATGTGGGCTTTTACAATGGCCTACATTCGTCAGTAGGGTTTCAAACCCTATCGCGGACCTTGACCAAGAACGAGCTTGGGAGAGGACCCCACTTGAGGTAATTTGTATCACACCCCATTTGCATTCCTTTATTTTATTTCTTTTATTCCACTACAATTGCATCTAAAAAATTTAATGTAGTATAGGTTAGGTTAATAAAATAAAGGTTGTGCGGTAAGAATATTTTTATTTTGCATAAGTTGAAATGACGAATAGTTGCTCTATTTTATTTTCTATAGTCTCTTATATACAACTTAGTATTTTTCAAGTATTGAGTTTATTGGCCTAGAATATTCTTGCCTAAAACTTGGAATTTGTGGGTAGCAAATGCTAAGTCCAATTCTAGTTTGTTGTGGGATATGCTATAGTGATAGTAGCTGCTAATATCCTCGTTGAAAGTGAAACTAGATTTCACAGAGAAGATTTAAAATCAGGGTTCCCCATTTGATAGAAATTCCTACCAAAGCCATATGATTATTTGAATTAGATAAACCTTATGCATATGCTATTTGCCTTCACATTGAGCCTGGTCAAACTAGTATAGACCTATGTGAGAATCTTTCAATGCTTCTAAGATCACGATTACACGGGCACATGCTAAACTTCTACACTAGAAGTTAGCAAAATTTTATCATACCATTCCACCACTAAAAAGATACTCCATGATTTTCATGCATAATACTCTCTCGAAATTACTTGAAAAAAAAAAGAAGAAGAAAAGAGGAGTAAAAGACATGGCTATAAGAAAAAGAAAAATGCATGCTCATGTACAAGAGCATGAGAAAACAATAAGTAACCATTTTTCATCCTCACAAAAAGAGAGTGCATACAAATGAGTTATCATCATATTTCCACTCTACAAATATTCCATCACACTTGCACAAATCTTAATCAAAAGTATGCTTTGTTTTCCCCTAAGGCTTACTCTTTTGACTTTGCAATATATGTGTTGCAAATATCCCTACTCTTGATTCCTACCAAGCTCCACATACAAGCCTTATTTAACTGTAGGACAAGAAAGGCATTGCCTTGGAGAGGATACAAATACCACTTCTCACATAAGAGTGATTGAGTGCATCAATTGAGGAACTTAAATCCAAACACCATTTGAAGTTCTCCGAAAATTTGAGTGGAAATCATACATTAGGTGATGCATGCTCATTTTGCTGTTATGTCCTTCAATAGTCCAAGAAAAGAATGAGGCATAAGCCCCATAAAGACTAAGAAAAAGGGTGAGGTGTTATTCAATGCAATGTGGTATACTTTGTTGCGCACTTGATACTTTTGCAAAATAGGACATTGTAGCAACTCCTGATCAACAACCTAAGTCTTTATCTTTTCTTCGAGATGAGCAAAGGGTAAGCTTGGGGGAGTTTGTGGATGGTCGTTATATACCAATTTCAACCATCAATATAACTCAATTATGTGAGGTAATGAATATTTCTTACACACATTATAGTTAGAAATCACTTAGTTCTACTTGTACTTGGAGATTTTGGTGCATGCAGTTATTTTATACATAATTGAGGTGAAACAAGGGGATAGATCCTAACGAATACCTTCCCAGCCAATCAGACACCAACATGTGGCATCACATGGATCAAATAGCCCACTTACGAGATTGTCCGAGGAGATCCAACAGCGTAGCACCCAGAAATAGTCATGGGACCCACCTGTCACCCACTTGGAGAAAGCACAACACGTTTGGAGGATTTACCAGATCGGCCGAATAGGTGGTTCGACCGACCTGGTAGCTCCTCCAAACCCGGTCAGATTCCACGTGTTGGCTCCTCCCGACTTCTTGAAGTCATTGATGACTAATTTGTGTGCTTTTGGTGGCGGGTACCGACCTCAACACTAGTATAAATAGGACCCCTTACCACTCACTTCAACACACATACTTGAGCATCATTCTATTGTATACACTAGTTCTCCTTGTTCCTTAGTGGTGGTTAGGCTGTAGAGAGGAGCCTCTAGTCTCAAGTCCAAATTGGGAAAAGTATGACTCATATATCTTTTCTTGTATATGTGACTTTATGCATAATAAAGATATTATCTTTAGTCTTCTTTTATTCATATACTTGGATTAAATGTCTCTAGGTTGATTGTGGGATCATAACTTATCATCATAAACACTATACACCTCGACTATTGTCTAAGTAGTTAACATATAATCATGTTAATATGAATAACTTATGCTATGTCTTAACATTGGTTCAACGATGTTTAGGTTAGTCTTTGCCTTAGAGAGGTATTTGTACTCGAGCCTCTAAGGTATTTACTTAACATGTAAGTGTGGTGCTTAGATAGTTAAGTAGCGTTGAATGTCTCGTCGACCCACAGATTGAAGAGGTAGGTAGTAGGTGGTGACAACCATATCTGTTCTTTGTAATCCTCCACGTTTGGCTATGCCACAGGCTCTTGGCGGGACTCATCCTAGTATTGCTAGGGGTAAACCCGTGCCCGATGTGTTAAACAATTTAGCATAAGCATTCACCGTTAACATGCTCATTAGTACCTAACCTAGGCTATCTATATGTATACTAGAAACATTGTAGGAGCTCCGAGCAACTCCCCAACTCTTAGTCTAATCTCCAATAGGACCTATCTACCCTCTAGAATAGATCGCTTAGGTGTGTGTCACACTAACCATATTATCCACTTATTCTATCTTGGTAATTAATTAGTATCCCATAGCTTGATCATAAGAGTAGTGTTTGCTTTACTCTATTGCCTTCCTATGGGATAAATATGATACCCTTGGGAATACTCATGAGTGAAGTGCTACAACAGTATCTTCCGAGCGCTTGCAAACATCATCTCTTTAGAGAGATGATCTATGGTGTTAAGAACCGTCAACATGCCTTCTGATCATGAGGGTCCAGTCCCGGCACTGGCTGGTCACCAAGAAGGTTCTCCACCATACAATAATGCAATGGCTTGCCATCGTGGTACGCGTAGATGCACTCCTCATCGTGGGAGAGTGTAGTAGCGAACTCCACCAGGTTGTGCTCGACATGAGCTAGTGACGGAGTGAACATGCCCGAAGGGGTGGCCATCGGTACTAGAGTGTGTGGGGTCGCTAGCTGTGTGTTAGCGAAGAACTCGTTGCAGCCGAGGTCGTGGCTGGAGAGCGTGGCGCTGAAGTCGGTGGAAGCTCGGGGACTGGGGTAGACATGCTCGGTGGAAAATAGATGCCTACTCCCCTAGCTCCCTTAAAGTAGACGTACTTGACGGTGAAGTCTTCGTACATTGGAGTCGAGCTATCGTCCACCACCTTATCCCATGCCCATCCTCGCCCTTCGTTAAACACTACAACGTGCGTCATGCTCACACGCTCTATCCCTAGGTCTGGAATGTGGTAGGCCTCCGAGTCCTCCGCGTAGCCGATGAACACCCCGGAGTGCTCCTATCATTGAGCTTGCCAATGTGACCAAACTCCTTGGTGAACATGAGGCAGCCAAAGACCCATAGGTGAGTGACTACCAGCTTGCACCCATACCAAGCTCGTATGGCATCCTGCCGTGGAGAGCCTTGGTGGGCGAGCAGTTGAGAATGTAGACAACCATCACCATCGCCTATCCCCAAAAGGCAGTCGGCATTCTCCTCTGCTTGAGGAGGGCCCAATCCATTCCCGCATCCGTCCGGTTGCGTTGCTCAACGACGCCGTTCTGCTACGGGCTGTGCGACGCAGAGTAGTGGTGCAGAACACCCTCATCCGTGCAATACAATGGGAACTCAGCTACCATGAATTTCGTGCCATTGTCGGTGTGCACCACGCATAGCTTATGGCTGCACTCTGCCTACATAGTGGCCTGTGCGCGCCCGCCAGTGTTTGCAGCCTCTGCCTTCCCGTCGAGGACCATCACCCACATGTAGCGGGAGAGGTCGTCAATGAGCAGCAGAAAGTAGCGTCATCCTCCCGATGTAGTCAGTGTCACCAGGCCACACAAGTCCCCGTGCACAAGCTCGAGCCGCTCCTTGGCTCAGAAGCTTGACTGTTGGGGAAAGGGAAGTCGCCTCAGCTGCGTCAACACGCAGACATCGCATAATTGATCCACGTGGTCAAGGCACGAAAGGCCTCGTACCATCTCCTTGCCATTGAGCTGCTTCAAGGCCCCGAAGTGAAGGTGCCCGAAGCACTTGTGCCACTGCCAGGACTCATCGTCCTGATGAGTAGCAAGGCAGATGGGTTCTGCTACCTACACATTGAGGACATAGAGTTGTTTGATGCCTCAAGTTACCTTGGCAAGAAGGCAATAATGGTGATCCCAAATCCTCATGACTCCGTCCTTAATCTCCATGCGTGAACTGTTCTCATCCAGCTGTTCTAGGCTCATGATAGAGTTTCTTAATGTGGGGATGTAGTAGACTCTGGTGAGCAGCGTGTACTCACCAGAATTGGCGGTGAAGATGATGGAGCCAATGCCCTTGATCTCCATGCTAGATGCATCCCCAAATTTGATGGAGCCTCAAACAATGGGGTCAAGCTCAGTGAAGAACTCCCGTCGACCGGTCATGTGATGGGTGGCGCCAGTGTCGAGGCACCACCTGTCAGTCTTGTCGTTGCTTGAGAAGTCGTTGAGGAAGGCATGTGTTCTTGGCTCATCAAGGTGGAGGAGAGCCCTGCAACTAACGCCACTGGAGGTATCTTGATGCTTGCATGTGCTAGGAGAAGAGTCGACTCCTCTGTCTCTACCTATGCGACGTGACTGGTTGAGCGGAGACAGCACCTCCCCCTCCACCTATGCGATGTGGGGCTGGCTGCGTCATGGCTGTCGACACTCCTTGGCCCATTAACCAAGATTGCCACCATTGCGACAGACGTCCTCTTGTGTCGGCTTCTGGTTGTTGGTAGCGCTGCTATGAGTGCCTCCACGGGCGCCACCCTCGACATGTTTTCGCGCTCTAACCTGGGCACCTCTACGCCTCTTGCTCGGCTTGCCGCGCTTGCAGCCACCTGTCGAGGAATAGGACACTCCCTTCTTCCCGCCACCCTGGCAGACCTCCCACTACTCCCGAGTGAGATGTAGCTTCCCGCAGATGGTGATAGGCCCCGAGAGAGGTTGTGGTTCATCGTAGTCGACGACCTTGAGGCATCCTATCACCTCTTCGATTGACATCATGGAGAGGTCTAGCAGAGACTCAATCGAGCAAGTGATATTCTTGTACTTTTTGGGGATGCAATGGAAGAGCTTCTCAACGGCTCTCTCCTCACGATAGGTGTTGTTGTCGAACTGCACCATCTTCTGCAGTAGAGTGTTGAGACGGAGAGCAATGTCATCAACGTCCTAACCTGGCTTGAAGGTTAGATTCTCCCACTCCTTTCGAAGTGCCTGCAGTGTGGTCTTACGGGCGCGGTCGCTGCCGATGCGTGCCGCAACAATGGCGTCCCAGGCCTCCATGGCAGTCTGCTTCTTGGAAAGCAAGAACTGCATCTCAGGTGGCATTGCAGCAATGAGGGCATCCAGCACCTGTCGATCCTTGTAGTAGTTGAGGTTGTCGTACCAAACTGCTTCCCACACGTGCTGCACCTGCAGCCGTATCCTCATCACCTTGGCCCACTCAACGTAGTTGGTCTTGGTGAGGGTAGGCCACCCACCGCTGGGACCGATGTCCTTAACAATGGTCTAGATCTCACGGTGACCATGGTACCTATCCGGGAAGAGAGTCGAACTGCCTATAAAGGCTGCAATCTCCGTCGACCCAACCATCATCTCTGGTGTGTCTTCGCCCGTCCGGGCTGCCACCATCATGCCCATGGGGGTGCGCGGCCGCCCACTACGCCATCTGCGCTAATGTTGCCTCCGTTGCTAGCTTGAGCTCATTGGTGGTGCCATCATTGGTAGAAATAGAGTCGCTGGTGCTACTGCCGCATAGAGCCTCAAGCTCTACTGCCACCACACACGCTGCATCCACTGCTGCTGCTACTTCTACTTCTGCCCTCGCTGCTGCTAGTTCCGCCGTCGCCAGCCTTGCCACCCTTGTCGTCGTCGTTGCTGTCCCTGCTGCCGCTCGCTCACGTTCCTTTGTCACAGCAACCTCGGCCTCCTGCCGATGTCTCGTGCTTGAGGCGATTGAGCGCTAAGACTGTCATTCGGACATGGCGCACTAGTGGGGAGCTGTTATGTGGGGAAGAGGATGCATGAGACAAGCTGCTGCTCGTCTGTGCAGGAGAGGAGGGATGAGCTGGAACGTCCCATGTTCCTGCTGCCGGATGAGGACAAAGAGAGGTGTGGGAAGGAGGTGAGTGGGAGATGTTTAGGCTGCAGGATATGATGAGGACATCACAACAGCAGATACACACATTGAACTATAAGGACCAATGACAAGAGCACGAGCATGGTTACTAAATCAGCAGGTGAACTCGTTCCTAACTTCCTTTTCATGTGAGTTTGAGAATAGATTGCTATGTAATAATTTAATTGTTATTAGGAACAATCGGGAAGATCAAAAAGTGAAGGGAGGATATGGGAACGTGGAGAACCAGTTGGGACATCCACAAGTTGATGGAAACAGTTTACAACTCGAACTCGATTTCAACTTCGAGTCCAGAAGCAGTCCACATTAAAACGAATGCCCAGGATGCATACGGACTCCATTTTCAACTTTCTACATATGCATTGAAAAAGGAGAAGATAAACTTTCCAATGGTTTAGATCCCACATCAAAATTCCTCTAGAGTCATCGGGAATCATCAAAACAAGTAGAATCCAGATTTCTATCCGGTGCTGCGGCACCGTATTGAGCATTGGGCCTTGTATCTCGTAAGAGTCCATTAGGGACGCGTCTAAGAGTATTTTTGTCCAAATCCTAGCCTTTAAATACTGCAGCTACTGGCCACATTCAGTGGGTTTTTCTTAGATTAATAATATCGTCGTTCTACGGTTTGCGAGACCCCAACTTCGCGATTTCAGATCGTGTCTTCTATGTTCTTGCTTGTGTTCTCGGTTGCACTTGTAGGGATTAGCCTTCTTGGCGAGGTCAAGCGCGTGCAAAATGGTTTATAACCAACAGAGCAGTGGTGTAGTGATTGTAGGAGTATTCGAACTGCTCGAGTGCCGCAAATCATCAATGTCGAGTTCTCCATCAATCGATTTATCCATTACTTTTTGGAAGATCGACCTAAACTGCTTATCAATTGGTATCAGATTTCCAGGTTGCTCGTGAGGTATCTTCATTTTTCCATTAGATTAGTTTGTTTGTCATACCTAGAGTCCACAAAAAAGCCACAAAAAATCGTTTTTACCGCTTCCTAGCCTATAGTGCCTGTAGTTTCATTTTTCAGTTTGCATTCGTGTGGTCAAGTCTTGTTACTAGTTTAGCTTTGTGTTTCGTCCTTGCTTTCTTGCTATTCGACACCTATTTCACAATCCCTAAACAGCAAACCGATTCACCACATTCATTGGTTTGCCCTAGCTACCCGCTTTGCGTGAACTCCCGCATCGCCAGCTCTATATTAGTTGACAAACCTTTGTGCCAGTCATCCTTGGATCATCACACACCACCCCATCAGTCACCGTGCAAATTTCTGATCATTTTTGTATCCGATTGCGAGATCTGTTCTAAATCGAGTTGGAATCAACATCCAAAAACCACAACTTTCGCATACGAACTTGAAATGGGACGATTTTTTTTTTCAAATTTATCTATGCAAAATTTTGCATCCGATTTTTCACCTGCTTCACCACGTTCTCGAAATTAGATTGCCCAAATTCCCCTCAGAATATAGGATATCTGGCCTCCAAAGTTTTAGAACAAATTTTAAAGAATCTTCCTGATTTTCTATAGGCCGCAAATTTGTGTTCTCCTTACTTCATGCTCCTGAGTAAAGAAAAAAAAATCAAAGAATATTACAAAAAAGAAAAAAAAATAGTGAAGAGCAAACATGTTAAAGCAAGCAATTGGCCTATACCTCTTATGTTGTGATTGTTGGTGATTTCATTCTGTCTTTCTTTTGCCTTGCTGCTTCCTTGTGTTATGCTAGGTCTAGAACACTTGGTTAACCAGCAGCAGTGTTCCACATTGAATTCTTATTAAACTTTGTTTAACTGTCAACATTTTCTACTGCTTAGCCACCATATATTGTGCCATCCAAGCTCCATTTTCTCTTGAGTAGAATTAGTACCTTTGCAATCATCCCACGCTTCATTAGTTCATCTCACTGTCCACACCACCTGCTGTGTTGGTAAGAACACCTGTAGCCGCATGGTAAGGCGCTTAAGCGAGAGAGATTGTTTTTCCTTCCACATTTCACTTTTTCTCTGTCCTTTGTAGTTAATTGGGATAACATCTTCCTGTTGTTCTTTTTTTTTACTACTAACAATGGCAAGAAATAGTGTTGAGGAACTTTCAAATGCTGAGTTGCGTAACATGATGAATGATATAGCGGGGGTGTTTACCAAAATCAATGAAACAAAAGCGGAGTTAGTGGCACACTTGACTCGCGAACTTGATGATCTTGTTTTTTGGATGGGTAATCTTAAGGCTCGTCTGCCTCTCGTTGGATATGAAGACAATGCTTACGATGATATGGAAGATCATAATCATCATCCACAACTTCCACTTTATCGTTGAGATACAGGAGGTAATAATCACCATAACAATCATAATCATCCTCCTGATGACCCTTTTACTAAAGTGAAATGTAATATTCCCTCCTTTTCTTTTTGCTTATGATGTTGAGGCTTATCTTGATTGGGAGATGACAGTAGCACAAAATTTAATGCCCATCTTATTCCTGAACAAAATAGAGTTCGTTAAGCCACTAGTGAGTTTAAGGATTTTGCTATCATATGGTAGAATGAACTTGTTAAAACTAGAATTGATCCTCCAACATGGGATATATTAAAGGAAGCTATGCGTGTTTGTTTTGTTCTTCGTTCCTTTTAGCGAGACATTCGAAAATAATTACAGCGTTTAGACCAAGGTAACATGTCTGTAGAGGAGTATCATCAAGAGATACAAAAGGGTATGTTGCATTGTGAGGTAGCAGGGGACATGGATGATAAAATAGTTCATTTTCATGGGGGGTTAAGTCATTAAATTTAGAACATTGTTGATTACAAGGAATATGATACTGTTAACCAATTGTTTTAGCTTGTTATGTTGGCAGGAAAAGAATTGTAGTGCCGCCAACAACAGCAACAACGCACAAGGAGAACCTTCACGCCGCGTTTGATGTCTACACCACCCAAAACAGCACCATCTTTGAGTTTTCGTGCAGCCACTACACCATCCAATAGCGGCCAAAGAACTACAACTGCTGCTCCACCTTCTCACGTGGCGGAGGGCAGAAAGACGACACCATTCAAGCCTTCGTTTTCCACTCCTACGACTCGTATTTCTGACATTAAGTGTCACTGCTGCCAGGGACTTGGTCACATGATGAGAGATTGCCCGAGGGAATGAGCATACAAAGCACGCAATGATGGCGGGTATGATAGTACTTCAGATGTTGAAGATGAATATTCTCTTGCTACTAACATTGCAGGTCCAAATGACGAGCACTCCGATGAAGTGGTACTTGGTACAGCAGCGACATAGAACTATAGGAGCATCATTGTGCAGCGTTCTTTGAGCTCCAAAGTGGAGGCCGATGATAAGCTACAACGACACAACCTCTTCCACATGTTTGTCATCGTCCAGGACTCCTGTGTACAGACTATAATTGATGAAGGCAGCTGCAATAACTTTGTGAACATGGACGTCATCAAGGAACTTTGTTTGACAACAAGAGCACATCCTCATCCATACCACATTCAATGGTTCAACAACAGCGGTATGGTTTGGGTTACAAAGACAGCAAGAATACATTTTTCAATTGGCTCTTACAATGACTTTGCTGATTTTTATGTCGTGCCTATGGATGCTTGTTCTCTTTTGTTGGGTCGTCCTTGGGAATTTGATACGGATGCCATTCATCATGGTAGAACTAATAAATATACTCTCATGCATAAAGGAAAAAAATCACATTGCTTCCTATGACTCCTGCTGAAATTGTGCATTTTGAAAAGAGTAAAATTTGTGATGACAAAGAAACAAAACTAGAATCTGAAAAACAAGAAGTCATTAAGTTAAAATCACCTTTGCTGCTCACAACTAAATCTGACCTTGCTGATTTAGTTGATGCTAAGGGGCTGTGCTATGCTTTAGTATGCAAAGAAGTCATGTTTACACTTCATGAATTGTCTATTGCTTAGCCCCCTGTTGTTGCTAACATTTTGCAGGACTTCGCTGATGTGGTTCCCTCCGAGATACCCCCTAGTTTACCACCCATGAGGGGCATTGAACACAAGATCGACTTGATTCTAGGAGCAAGTTTGACAAATTGTGCAACGTACAAGGCCAATCCAGAGGAGACTAAGGAAATTCAGTGTCAAGTCTAAGATCTTTTGGACCGCAGGTACATTCAAGAAAACATTAGCTTGTTCTTTTGGTTTCTAAGAAAGATGGTGTCGATACCCTGCATACCGGGTACCCTATAATACCGCAAGAAGTGCAAGATAATTCTGCTCGTCAAAGTTGAAGGCCTCTTCAGGCCCCACATGTCATATTACACCAGACCCGTAACCCACATATGGGTAACTCTGGGGATTGACACGTGTAATGGAAATCCGAAGCTACACTCCGAACACAGGGAAGCTCCGCGATCTACACGTGTATGATGATCCCAGACCTATCCCCTGACAGAGGGAAGCTCCGGTGCTGACACGTGTATAGCGGTTCCGGAGCTACCTCCCTGCAAAGGGAAGCCCCGAAGCTACCACGTGTGGAGCCTCCGGACCTTCACCAACAAATACATTGGCGGATCTCCTTCAGCACGGACATTCAAGGGACAGTTAAAGCGGCAGTTACAAGACTTGATTACGTGTCGTTAATGCTGTATTAACGACACGCGATTAGAGCACTCTTAATAGATGTAACACATCCATTAAGGCACGTTATCACACTATTAACCATGCTTAATACTCATGGATAGTGTATTAGGCTATTAAATATGCCAGGGCCACATGTCGGGCTACGCAAATGATGTAACGGTCTGTCCTTGGATTATAAAAGGACTGAGCCACACGATACAAAGGACAACTCCAAGGGGAGCCAGAGACGATACTTTCTAGCGATTCATAATACAACAACACACACACAACCCGTGGAGTAGGGTATTACGCTCTGACGGCCTGAACCACGTAAATCTCTGGTGTCGCCATCTTGATACTGACTCTGCATGCACCAACCGAAACAAAAACCTCCACGGGCTACACTTTAGTAGTACCGGGCGAAGTGTCGTTGCTACACTTCGACATTTGGGGTGCCAGGTAGGGGCAGTCACCCGAGATCTCAAGATGGTGAATTCTGCTGCAGGATCTTCCAACAACAATCGTGCTGAACATCCTGCTGGAGGCAATCCCTCAACGCACATCCAGCGGGTGCCATTGTTCTGGCAGGCACTATGGCACCACAACCGCCATTTGTTCTGGCAAACAATGTTGGGCGACAAGATGGGGCATCTGCGTCGATCACTGCATCAACAAACAACAACCCTGGGCACGCGCTCATTGCTGCACCCGCTCTTCTACAACATCCACCATCTCCAGGGGCACCTCAGGTTGCTATGGAATAGTGGAGAGCAGATGTTGATCATTTGGTTGCAGCTGCAGCCGCTGGCATCAACAATCAAGGTCCTCCACCTTTGTGGCGAGCACCATCACAACGATGGACCTTGTCGGGCTGACTTGGTCCGCAAGTCTCGCAGCAGAGGAGACGTGTTGCATCCTAGCAGGTGACTTCATTGCCTCCCGGGGCAAAACGCACCCACACCATTACCAGGATTCCGACTCATGACCTGCGGTCGGAACTGGATTGCCGTTACCGGCAGCAGGACGGTTGTGTCCATATCGAGCGTGCTCACGAGAGGTGAGAGGCTCGGGACAACCCTACTCCTCAGGGGTTAGGAGGAGGATGTTCTTCCTTGGCCATGCATTTACGCATGGTCAAATGTCCACAGAAGTTCCGACCTCATTTGCCGAAAAAATTCGACGGAACTATCAGCCCCGCCAAATTCCTACAAACCTACTCCACTACTATACTAGCAGCGGGGGGTGATGAGGCCGTGATGGCCAACTACTTCCCGGTGGCTCTAACTAGGACTGCAAGGTCTTGGTTCATGAGTCTTCCACCCGACTCCATTAGTAGTTGGGCGGAGCCATGCCAACAATTCACTGCCAACTTCGGGAGTTCTTACACCCGGCCTGGCACTGAATTGGATTTGTTTGCTGTAAAGCAAACAACAGGCAGAATCGCTGTGATCCTTCATCAAGCGGTTTTCTTAGGTATGGAATACTATTCCTTCAATCTCGAGCTCTTCTATTATCGTGGAATTCAGACAGGGTGTTCGAGATAAAAAGATGCTAGAGAAGCTGGCAATCAAAGAAGTCACCAGCATCACAAAACTCTTCAGCCTAGCAGATAAATGTGCTAGAGCTGTGGAGGGCCGTGAAATGCACTTCAAGCTAGCTTCGGAGGCCAACAAGATGTCCTCCAAAACTGAAGCCACTACATCCTACAGTGGCAAAAAGAAAAAGAAGCCCAACGGAATGAAGAAGTCGTCAGCCGGCGCACCAGCTGCTGCAACGGCTGCAGCTCCGAGTGGTTGGGGGCCACACCCCGAGAAACGACCTCGTCCTTCATCACAAGATGGCAACGGTTCCAAGGAGTGGTTTCCGATTCACAAGATGGATAGACACAGCCTGGAAGAATGCCGGGAGGTCCAGAACCTTGCCGAGCGTTATAACAAGCGCCGGGAAGCATCTCCTTTCCGTCATAGGGGAGGAAAACAAAAAGTTGACAAAGCTCCGGCTGAGGAGGAGCTAGGTTTCCAGGATCCCAAGAAGGTCCTGAAAGCTATCTACAACACTGTCGACAACGATTCTGACGTCTCTGACAACGAGCGTCGTAAGACCCTAAACACCATCTATGGTGGTTCTTGGGACATCATCTCTCGTCGCATCCTCAAGACAATGCGGCAGGACATGGCCGTGGCAGCTCCCACCGCTAGGGCGGAGCCCCATCAGAAGTGGATGGACACTCCCATCGTTTCGATGCTTCGGACTGCACCCAAAATATGATCGCAGCCGGCCAACTCCCGTTGATGGTGTCACCCACCATTAACAATATTCAACTCCACCATGTAACGGTGGACGGAGGTTCAGGGCTAAACCTCATAAGCTTCGAGCCTTTCGTTAGGCTTCAGCTCTAGCCTTTGGACCTTCGCCCATCCCGACCTTTCTCTGGAGTAGGTCCAGGGACCATTACTCCTCTCGGTTCCATCACACTCCCAGTAACCTTCGGGACTCGAGAGAACTACAGAACTGAGAAGTTGGTCTTCAATGTCGCGCAGATCAGTCTGCCGTTCAACGCCATTCTGGGCCGGCCAGCCTTGTACAAGTTCATGGCTGCCGCTCATTATGGTTACTTAGTGTCAAAGATGCCAACACCTGCGGGCATTCTCCACATTCGCAGAGATCGCACTGCAGCAGTCACTGCTCTAGAAGAACTCTATGCGCTTACCACAGTGGAAGAGGAAGCATCTGGTAAGGAGCCAGCTCCGAACCCACCGAGCATTCGTCATAAAGGCTCTACCTCCGTACCTCATGTGCAACCAAGCGGCGGCACTGATGTCCCTGTTAAAGTTGTCCAAATTGGTTCTGATGCTGCTCAGACTACCCATATATCAGGAGGTCTGAACAACAAATAGGAACTCGCGCTCATCACTTTCCTCTGGGCTAATGTTGACGTGTTTGCCTGGCAACCGTGACAAATGCCTGGGATCCCTAGGGAAGTGATTGAGCACAATCTGAAGATTTACCCTGACACACGACCTGTACCACAGAAGCCCCAGAGGCAATCAATCGAGCGGCAAAACTTCATCCGATAGGAAATCAAGAAGTTGCTCAAAGCTGGATTCATCCGGGAAGTCATCCATCCAAAATGGCTGGCAAACCCAGTTGTTGTACCCAAGGTCGGCGGGAAGCTTTGTTTGTGTATCGACTACACCACCTTAAATAAGGCATGTCCAAAGGATCCATTTCCACTACCTAGAATAGATCAGATAGTGGACTCCACCTCCGGATGTGGGCTATTGTTTTTCTTAGATGCATATTCTAGATATCATCAAATCCAAATGTCTAAGGAAGATGAAGAGCATACTGCCTTCATAACAGTAGATGGATTATCTTGTTATATTGCCATGCCATTTGGTCTTAAAAATGCTACTTCAACATTTGTGCGAGCTATGTACAAAACATTTGGAGAGCTAATTAGAGACTTGGTGGAGGTGTACGTCGATGAAATCATCATGAAGATCAAAAACAAGGAGTCACTCCTTGACAATTTACAAGCTCTCTTCGATAAGCTAGGCACCACGCGCACCAAGCTGAACCTGGACAAATGTGTCTTCGGGGTTAGCTCCGGTAAGATTCTAGGTTCCTTGGTAACTCACTGAGGAATTGAAGAAAATCCGGCGAAGATCAAGGCTATAGAAGATATGCGGCCACCAGCCCGCATTAAGGATGTCCAGAAGTTAACTGGATGCCTAGCTGCGCTCAGCCGGGTTATCACAAGACTGGCAGAAGGGCGCTACCCTTCTTCAAACTCTTGAGGAAGTCCAAACCATTTCATTGGTCTGAAGAAGCAGAAAAGGTGTTTCAAGAGCTAAAAAAGCTCCTCACCACACTACCGATATTGGTAGCTCCGAATCCTGGTGAGCCTTTACTGCTTTACATTTCAGCAACCACCGACGTTGTCAGTATGGTCCTGGTTGCAGAAAGACCGGAGCCACATCCAGTCCAAGAACCCAGACCCCTTTGGGAGGGTCCGGAGTTAAATGAAGACATGTTTGGGTCCCAGCCCTCAGACACGGAACCTCAAGACGAAATGCTAGGAGATCAACCTCATTCACCTAGAGGGTTCACCTGGCCGACCAAGACGATCTAGACCCTTCTAGCAAGGTCCAGGTTGAACAAGAAGAAGTTTTGGACCCCTCCGGGAAGGGTCCAAGAAGTACAGCATGAAGGTCTGGACCCCTCCATGACGGTCTGGGTTGATGGAGAAGAAGCTTCGGGTCCTTCGAAAAGGTTCGGACCGTCCAACGCCCTGTGTACTTCATCAGCGAAGTGCTCCATGACACCAAGACAAGATACATTGAGGTGCATAAGCTGCTTTACATAGTTCTTATTGCCTCAAGAAAGCTTCGACACTACTTCCAAGCCCACAAAATATCAGTGGTAACTTCTTTTCCACCGTTGCTATTTTGCATAACCCTAACTCTACTGGGAACATTGCAAAGTGGGTAGCGGAAATGGCCGAGTTCGATCTTGAATTCGTGTCACGACAAGCAACCAAAAGTCAAGCCTTGGCCAACTTCATGGCGGAATGGACTCCCTCTCCATCAAACCCTAGGGGCCACAGTGAGCAAAGATCGGAACCCAAGGTTCCGGTATTCACTGAACCTCACTCGACTCTTACTTTGACAGCTCCGTGCAGGAGCAGGGAGCCGGAGCTGGAATCCTTCTCCTGGCCCCGACTGGGGAGAAAGTCAAGTACATGATTCACCTTGATTTCAAGGCGACCAACAACATGGCGGAGTATGAAGCTCTCATTTACGGACTCAAGGTGGCACTATCTTATGGTGTCAAACAGCTGTTGGTGAAGAGAAATTCACATCTGATCATCAAACAAGTCAAATGTGAATGCTCCTGTAACAATCCTCAACTAGCTACCTATCTCCTTGAAGTCCAGAGGCTCCAGAAGGACTTCGAAGTCCTGGATCTCCACCATGTTCAGCGTCTTCACAACGCTGAAGCTGACGAACTCTCGACGAAAGCCTCAACTGGAGCTCCGGTACCTAACAGAATCTTCGTCCGGATGTTGTCAAGACCAACAACTCAGCCGACCGAACTGAGCGAAGGGGGCAGGACCAGCACCACGAAGCCGGCAGTCCCGGTGGTCCTGTTACCATGTCGTCCACCAAGGGTCGTAGGTGCTGTCGGAAGCTCCGAGCAACATAGCACGCAAGACTCAGAGGCTCAAGTAAGCTCTGATGCATGGATCTCGGAGATTTGGAGCTACTTGAAAGACAATATCCTTCCTTAAGACAGTGTATCCACTGACCGAATTGTCAGATTGATTAAAAGATACATGTTGGTAGAAGGGGATCTCTTCCGGCGCGATACCAATGGCATCCTAATGCGGTACATTGCAAGGGAAGAAGGCCGCGAGCTCCCCTTGGAAATCCATGGAGGTGAGTGTGGGAACCATGCTTCTTCTCGCACGCTGGTTGGTAAAGCCTTCTGGCATGGCTTTTACTGGCCTACAACACTCCAGGATGCGGTTGAGCTAGTGAAAAAATGTGAAGCATGCCAGTTCCATGCAAAACAGATTCACACACTGGCTCAATCACAGAAATGATACCCCCTTCATGTCCATTCGCTGTGTGGGGTACGAACATCTTAGGACCTTTCCCAAAAGCCGTCGGAGGTTACATGTTCCTGTAAGTCGCCATCGACAAGTTTACTAAATGTCCGGAAGCAAGTCCAGTTAAGACAATCAACAAGCAATCAACAATCAAGTTCTTGAAGTCCATTATATGCAGATTTGGAGTTCCAAACAAAGTCATAACTGACAACGGAACCCAATTCACAAGTGCTGCATTCCAAGAATATCGTGAAGACCTCGACATTCAACTCTGCTACGCCTCAGTAGCTCACCCAACAAGTAATGGCCAAACCGAGAGAGCAAATGCAAAAATCTTAAAAGGACTCAAGACGCGCACATATGAGCGCCTGAAAAAGCATGGAGCCAACTGAATTGAGGAGCTTTCGTCCACATTATGATCGTACGGGACAACTCCAAACCGGTCAACTGGGGAAACTCCATTCTTCCTTGTGTATGGAGCTAAAGTAGTCCTTCCTCCGGAGATCACCTTGGGGTCCCTCTGGGTCCGGACATTCGACGAAGCCACGCAGGACCAGATCTGGCATGAAGACCTTGACCTCGTCGAGGAGGGAAGGCGCCAAGCTGCTGTTCAGAATGCACGTTATCGCCAAGCGCTCTGGCGCTATCATCAAAGGCATGTGCACAACAGACAACTCGAGGATGGCGATCTTGTGCTTCGGAAGATACTAACTCGTGAAGGAATGAATAAACGTTCCCCCAACTGGGAAGGTCCATTCTGAGTGATCAAAGTATCTCGTCCTGGATGCGTTCGCTTGGCAACTGAGGATGGGACTCTGCTTCCTAATCCTTGGAACATCGAGCACCTCCGTAAGTTTGATGCTTAGAATCACATAGGTGAGTCTGTAATTACACATGTTGTATGTTATAGAGTCGCTAAACAGACATGGGTAGGTCCTCCGGGAGAACATCCGGACCCTTTCGGGAGGGTCCAGGAAGTTTAAGTACACTTCATACAGTCACTGCACTAAAAGTGTAACTACCTACCCTAGGTTAGTACAAGATGTATAGCGCACTTAGCTTTGTCCCACACCCTAAGTGTGTCCTTGTCTCCGCTGTAATCCAGACCTATAATGAAAGACATTGTTGTGTGAAAACAGTCTTGACGTGCATTTATTTTTTACAAGGATCGATTTATCAAATTATTGTTTTTAACCTTCTTGTCTATAATGATGTTGTGCAATTCTTTTTTAGTTTTTACCCAAGTTATTCATATGCGTAGCAAGTTATATTATTGATCTCTTTGGGTCTTACATGCTGTATAGTCTACTTGCCTAAATGCCAAGCCAACATAGGTCCGGAGTGTGCTATCAACTTAGCCTGGTCCTGCACCCTAAGTACGCCACTCTACCTACGCACTGGTAGGCCTCAGTAGGGTGAGTACTAAAAAAGCATATGGGTCCAGAAGGGTTACATCAATATACTTGTTACCATATCGAGTTACTCCTAAATAAAAACTCAAGTAAGAACAATAAGTCACAAACGATTATAGACAAGAGGACGAATTTTACTTTTTTCTTGTATTTAATGTGCAGGAAAAATAGAAATTCATAGCGATGGTGGACGACGTCAGAGCTACTAAGCTCCGACCTCCTCCGAGGGGAGCCGCCGTTGATATTTAATATGTTGACAGTGGGTAATGTCAGAGTTACAAAGCCCCGACAATCCCTGGGGGCCTACCCTCAACTATTCACGCGGCGACATCAGGAGCTACCAAGCTTAGATAAATCCTAGGGGGCCCACAGTCGATGTTTTATACATTGATAGTGGGTACCGTCAGAGCTACCAAGCTCCGCCAATCTTAGGGGGCCTGCCATCGACGCATCAAAAATGAAGACTTCAGACCTGAAATCTACAAGTACGAAGTGTTCAAGTCATCAACATACTGTCAAATCCTTTGGTACATGTACACACTTCAATTGTGCACAAATACCAGGGGGCCAAAAATACAAAGCACATTATAATGAAGAAAAAAATAAAATGAAGTTCACGACAGCAAAGTGGATTTCATTAAATGAAGCACCGGATTACAAAATTGGGATTATAGTAGAAGGCAAAAGGATGAAGTCCTAGCTACTGGAGGATCTAATTCCTGCGGAAGAATGTGGCGACTTTCTTGGCAACTTCCTGGACACTAGCCTTGGCAGCGTCCTCCTCTTCAGCAACAGGACCTTGGAGCACTGGGTCCAAGGAGAATTGGGGGTCTCGGCTCACATAGCACGTCAGCACATATTCTGCAACGTTTGTGTCTAAAGACTTCCCCTCTGTCTCCAACTGGTCCGCAATGACATTGCCCATCGCGTCGAGTTTGCTGCCGGCAGCATTGAGGGCCACCAATGCTCGGTCCAAGTCCAGCTCCGGATTGTCCGGATGTACAGGACTGAAGCCTAGTGGCATAAGCGCGTCGTTGGCTCGTCCCAAGAAGTCTCATACTTGGATGGACTCAGTCTCCTTCAAGCTTCGCAGCTCCTCCAATGACTTCTAGGCAACTGCAAGCTCTGAACCCTCCCGAGCGAGACGCTTGACCAATTTAGCGAGACCCTCTCTGCCAGGTCCTTCTCCCTTCCTCTCACCTTCCCTTCCCTGGTGGCAATGTCAGCTTGTCCCTTTGAGAGCTCCTTCCCCAGTTTCCAGTACTTCTCCTTCTCCTCTTTGCTCCATAGATCCAGCTTTTTGCTGCGATCCACCAAATTCTGTTCACCCAGAGTCAACTTCTGGGTGACCTCCACCTCCCTCTTCACAACATCCTCCTGTTGCTCCAGGAGCTTTTCTTACCTCGCCTCAAGGTCCGCCCGGCGCTTCAGGATAACCTCGTTCAATTCATTGAGGTTTTCGTGATTCTCATCAAAAGCATCACGCCTCTCCTTGGCTTGCTCAAGGATCTCCCTAGAGTTAGCGTGGAGCGCCCGGATGGCGGCTTCCTTCTCCTCCAGCAGCTTGTCCTAGTATCACAACCAGACTTTTTCCCTCTTGATCCACTCCTTCTAGTTAGCCAACCTCGTCTAGGCAAGCCTGGTCTCAAAGTGGAGTCTGTTGCGCCAATGCCTCAAGGTGTTGCACTCCTCCTCCAGGGCTTTTCTCTCGTGATTGAAGGCGAGCTAGACTTGTCGGAGACTTGAGCAGGCGTTATCTATGGACAACGCCAAAGGGATAGGCTCCGGGCCTGCTCGGACCAACTCCGCAGGCTCCAGAGGATTTTCCATCACAAAAATTGGGTCCCACTCTACAAGGTTGGTCCCCTGAGCTCCTGCGGCACTAGGGCCGCTCTCTAGAAGCCCTTCAGCAGCGGTAGAGGAAGAACCCACTGGGGGGACTCCCACCTCCAAAATTGGAGTCGAAGGCGCTCTTTCGGGTCTTCAATTATTGGCTCCGAGGGTGGAGGACCTGTTGCCACCTCTTTAGGATGCTCCGGCTCTGGTCCAGACACCTCCACAACAGCTATCTCTAGGGCAGTAGCTGGAGCTTCATCCGGTGCCCCTACCACCTCTGGCTCAAACGCCGACGCATCAATCGCTTCCGGTTCAGTGACCGGAGCTTCAAGCATCTCCGGCTCAGCCGCCGGACTTTCAACAACTTCTGCCACAAGGGTTCGAGCTTCAATTGTCTTTGGCTCAATGGCCAAGGCTTCATTTTCCTCTGGCTCAGCGGCTAGGGCTTCGACGACTTCTGGTTCAACGACCGAAGCTTCAAACATCTCCAGCTCTGGTACTGGAGAATTAGCCTCTGTCACCATTGTCAGAGGTACACCTTCAACTTCTCCCCCGCGGTCCGGCGCGACCATGGGAGCTTCCAGCGAGGACTTTGAATCCAAGTCCACAACAGCTGGCGTCGGAGCTGCCGTGACTTCTGCCACCACTTGAGGAGGAGGCTCGGTGCTTGAAGCCAGAGCTTCGGCAGGCGCAGCCCCGGTTGCTGCAACAGATGCTGAAGTTCCTGACCCTTTCTTTGACACCCTATAAATAAAGGGATGAGAAGATTAAAGACACAACAAAAACAATATCAGCATTTTAAGGCTACCACACGATGCTTACCTAGGGATGGTACTGCCCTAGTCGCCTCAGAACCTCTTCCTCTGAGGCCCGGAGCAAGAGCCCACCATGTCTGGAGAGACAACGACTTCGGACCTCAGTTGAGGACCACTTGCAGCAGCCGGAGCTTCTCTTTGCCGGGAAGAACTCCCGGGCCTGGAACTCTTAGCCGGCACTAAGACCAGGGTTGACTGCGCGGAGCTAGCGCCTCTTGAAGATGCCTGTGCCGGAGAAGGTGCAGCCCCAGAAGACCTCCTCCGCCGGGTAGAAGGAGCTGTTGTATAGGGAGCAGCCCTGACGGACCTCCCATCAGCATGCTTCAGCTTCCTCTTCTGACTGGAGGGTTCGGCTGGCTCTTTGCCTTTGCTCTTGCCGATGTCTTCAACCCTACAGCTCGGGGCGGAGGCAGGCCCTCCTTTGGAAGCTCCGGGGATCACCACCCTGGAGGTCGGACACCTTTTCACCTCACCAAGGTCATCAAGCACCGGCATCTTCCTCCGGAGCTCTCTGTTGAACTGCGGCTCCATGTTCAGAGGAAGGAAAGCTACTGGCGAAACCAAGTCGTCACCATCGACGTTTATCCCATGCTGGAATTTCTTGAGATGAAGCTTCAAATCTTCGTCATCCAAGTTAGATTTCAGACCAGTTTTAATCCAGTCGTCATCCATCACGCTGTTGAGGGCCCAAGCGAGCTTCTCCCTCTTCCTCAGCAAAGCCCATCTGTTGACAAGGAAGTTGCAGAAGACAATCTGAGGGGTCACTCCACCCTCCATGCATTCACGGATCCTGGTCAGGACGGGGTTGAAGGCATCTAATAGCACCGGAACTACACTCCAAGCGTCGGTGTCAACATTGGGGAGTGCTTGGGGCAGCTCCAACCTCTCGTGTGTGACACCCGATTCCGAAAATGAACCAAGTAAACGCATATGTGTGCCCAGGACGTTCAACACACATACACGAGTGCATCACAACCGATATACATATAATTTCCACAGCACAAGATTAATTAACCAAATTTTATTATACAATTCATAATATCCTCGAATACAATCTCTAATGAATATTAATGACAAGTTCAACTAATGCAGCGGAAATAAACAAATTAAGCAAACTAAACAGCTAGGCAGCATAAGCGATAGGGTATAGCGCAGCTCCATGCAACACCACAGGCAAAGCTGACGGTAGACACGGCCTAGAACTCTGCATTATCACCATTAAATCCCAATCCTGACCTGCAACTGTTGGGGGCATTGCAAGAGTGAGTACATGTCGTACTCAACAAGTGTGGAAAGTATGACATGTGGCTGATTCAAATGACGATTATAATAATGGTTGAGTGCTGAAAAGTACATTAAAACATTTGAAAAGCAATATATTACATGTATATGAAATAAAACCATCATAAACCATAATTAATAACGTAGCACCAATCCATATTCCATATCCATCACCATCATACCATTAACCATATTCAATGTCATAGTTTAATCCATATCCAGCCATAACCAGTACCAACCCATAACAATCCCAAATACCATCCCAATACCGAGTTCCCTCTAATCATGTGAGGGTCCAGGTTGCTCATAACTGGGAGCACGACTATCATGATAGTTTTAGACACACTCTGCAGAGGTTGTACCGCTTTACCCACGTGTTTTTTATTTCATCACCTTTCGATGACTCTAGAATCTCAATTATGCCGTCTCACACTTCCTTAGGTGTGTGGCCAAGAGATCACAAAATAGCCGTTACAAATGGATTACTAGCCTATTTAGACCCCACTGAGGTTTCACCAGTGGCGATGTCTCCAACTGAGCACATCTTCAACCAAGGGCTCCCTCTTGAGCCATTCGGATCCCAGGGTAGTCCCACCAATCATCAACAAACCCAATCCGACTACCCCTTCCTCGAGCATCCTTAATGGTCCAAATAGCATTGGCAAAGCCCTAATTAATCAGCTACGCCGCACCCATACTTGGCCTCGTGGTGGCACTGTAAATCCTGGATGGTCGCTCCACGAACCGGTCCTTAGATCTAAAGCAAGCAAAACCACCATAACATCCAACCCATCCACATACCAGGCTTGCTTAGATCACCCATTACCATATCATCTTAACCAGTTCATATTAACCATAATCTCATCCATGCATAATTAAATTTAGTGGTATAGTTGTTTTCCCATCCCAGTTGATTAAGCGAAGCAAAAGGTAAAAAGCCCTTCCCGACTCTCTACCATATATTCCAGGTGACAAGGGTGGTCAACAAAACTAGTAAACTTCCTACCATAGGATTTCGCATCAAATTGACACAAGCATGCAGTTTTGCAAACCAAACATTTATTTTAGAAATAGGATCAATATGCTTCAAGGACACTTTCCTTGCTCTTGTGGTTGATTAGGGTCAAAGCCTTCAAACTCTTGGTGCTATAGATCCTCCGCAGCACTCTCTAGCTCAAATCTGTCTAAACCACACAATAAACATACAAGACAAGAAACACAATCAAAGAGTGCACAAATATTACTCAATATGACATGACATGCATGATTTATGCAAATGCAAGGTAGAACTTGTTAATAGGTTGCTTTTAAGTGATCACTAACTAGTTCTAATGGCTTTTAACAAGTTTATAGAGGTTTGGATTAATTAGATCTAATTTTAAAATTAATTCAACGGAATTTACCACGAAAATCGGACTAGTCCGCTAGGGACCGGACAAGTCCGCACTCTGCGAGATCAGCAGATTAGGATTTTTTAGATCAATGTGAATTTGGAGGTTAGGGGTTGAATTCACGTAAGGAAAAAGAATAGAACGTATACCAGGTGTTTAGAACTCCAATGAATCAAGGATCTTGGAGGTAGCACTTGGATCTTGATGATCTAGTGTTGGGGATGAACTTGGAGATGAATTGGTGATGAAGAACAAAACTTGATGGAGATCTTGATCCTCTTTCGTTTCCTCCTCTTCTTCTTCTTGCTTGGGATCTCCTCCTCCCTCCTTGATGGTGGCTCTCCACGAACTAGGGTTTGGAAGGGCTGGAAAAGTTGCAAATAGATGTCAAGCCAAGGGGTGTGGTTGTTTATATAGAGGTGGAGGCTAGGGTTAGATGGATTTCGAGTTTGAGAGGAGTAGAGGCCGGTTTAGAGTCCCACATGGTCTTTAAAAGAGTTAGGCACAACGTCCCTAGGCCCACTTAATGTGAACCCCAAGAAACAAGTCGTAAAACAAAAGATCAACTCGGAGTCACGAAATATCTGACAAGTCCGAAAAGGACCGGACTAGTCCGAAGTTGTCCAGAGAGAAATCGAACAAGTCTGGCCAAAAATCGGACAAGTCCGACTTTAGTCAGAGGGGAAAACGGACAAGTCTGCTGGAACACCGAACTAGTACGGAAAAGTCCAGAGACTTAGCAAATTTTCAAGGATTCTTAGAATATCAGACTAGTCCGCACAAAATCGGAAAAGTCCGAATGTTTCCAGAGACAAAATCGGACTAGTCCGCAGTAAAAATGGACAAGTTCATTTTTAGTCAGAGAGAAATCGGACTAGTCCTCACTAAAATCGGACTAGTCTGCACTTTTTAGCATTTTAAGTGCGGTTTTGTTCCAAATCAATTTTAAATGTTCCAAATAAATTTTAAACTCGTTCCTCTTTATGTGGGTTAATGTTAAACATGTATATAAATGTATGTAGGGCATGATGCATGAAAATGAGGGTGCTACAAACCTACCCCCCTTAAAATGAATCTCGCCCTCGAGATTCGACGCGGAAGAGAAGAGATAGGGAAATTCCTTCTTGATATCATCCTCCAATTCCCACGTCGCTTCTTTTTCTGTGTCGTGCTTCCATTGAACTTTACACAATCTAATAACCTTGTTCCCCGTGACTCTCTCCTTGGTTTCCAAAATTTTGACTGGTTGTTCGGCATAAGTCAAATCTTCATCTAGTTCCAATCCTTCCATGGGCACTTGTTCTTCCGGTACTCTCAAGCATTTCTTGAGTTGGGAACATGAAAGACATCATGTTCGTCTGAAAGATGAGTTGGCATCTCCAACTTATACACTATTTCTCCTCTTTTGTCCAAAATCTTGAATGGTCCAATGTAGCGAGGTGCTAGCTTGCCTCTTATGTTAAACCTCTTATGACCTCTCATCGGTGACACCTTGAGGTAAACAAAATCTCCCACTTTGAAGGCTAATTTCCTTCTCCTATTGTCCGCATAGCCTTTTTATCTTGATTGGGCAACACTCAAGTTTTCATGAATTATTTGGACTTGCTTTTCTGCTTCTTGCAACACATCCGAACCAAATACTTGAGTTTCTCCTGCCTCATTCCAGAATAAAGGTGTCCTACACTTCCTTCCATAAAACGCTTCATATGGTGACATTTTCAAGCTTGCTTGGTAACTATTGTTGTATGAAAATTCTGCATATGGCAAGCTCTTGTCCCAACTTTTCCCATGCTTTAAAGCACACGCTCTTATCATGTCCTCTAAAATCTGATTGGTCCTCTCGGTTTGTCCATCCGTTTGAGGGTGATATGCTGAACTAAAATTCAACCTCATTCCCAAAGCTTCATGCAATTTCTGCCAAAATCTGGAAGTGAATTGTGAACCTCTATCCGAGACTATCTTCTTTGGAACTCCATGAAAACATACTATTCTTCCTATGTACAGTTCCGCCAATTTCTCTCAATTATAGGTGGTCTTGACGGGAATAAAGTGGGCTGACTTAGTTAACCGATCTACAATTACCCAAATTGAGTCATAACCAGACTGTGTACGTGGTAAACCAACTATGAAGTCCATACCAGTTTCTTCCCACTTCCATTCCGGAATCTTTAATGGTTGTAATAGTCCAGCTGGCCTTTGATGTTCCGCCTTGACTCGTCGGCACACATCACACAATGCTACATATTCAGCTATGTCCTTCTTCATGCTAGCCCACCAATAACACGTCTTCAAGTCGTTGTACATCTTTGTACAACCAGGATGAATTGAGTATGGTGAGTCATGTGCCTCTTTTATTATTGTCTCCTGAATATGCTTCACATTAGGCACAACAATCCTCTTACCAAGCCATAGGGTATCATGTTCATCCTCATCAAATCTGAATTCTCTCCCCTCTTGGGTCCTTTCTGTTATTTCCTGAATTTCCTCATCCTTAGTTTGTCCTTCCCGAATTTATTTCTCTAAGGTTGGATTTAACTCCATTGTTCCCATCTCATTCACAAATCCGAGGTTCAACCATTCGAACTCCTTACATAACTCGGATGGCAACTCTCGAACTGTGAGTTGATGACTTACTCCTTTTCTACTCAAAGCATCGGCCACTACATTGGCTTTTCCCAGATGATAGTTGATCCCCAAATCATAATCTTTGATGAGCTCCAACCATCTCCGTTGTCTCAGATTCAGATCCGTTTGTGTGAAAATATATTTAAGACTCTTGTGATCCGTATAAATTTCACACCTATGTCCAAGGATATAGTGTCTCAAAATCTTCAACGCATGTACCACGGCTGCAAGCTCTAAATCATGTGTTGGGTAATTCTGCTCATGTTTCTTTAATTGTCTTGATGCATAGGCGACCACTTGACCTTCTTGCATGAGCACACATCCAAGTCCTTGTCTCGAGGCGTCACAATATATGTCAAAACTCTTGCTTACATCCGGCAGTACCAAAACTGGGGTTGTTGTCAACCTCTTCTTTAACTCCTCAAAACTGTTTTGACAATCTTGAGTCCATTGGAAAGCCTTTCCCTGATTACCAATTTCGTCATTGGCTTGGCTACCTTTGAAAAGTAATTGATGAATCTACGGTAATATCCAGCCATCCCAAGAAAACTCCTTATTTCCTTTACATTATGCGGAGGTTTCCATTTCAACACATCTCTCACTTTTCCAGGGTCTACCGATACTCCTTTTCCTGAGATGATATGACCCAAAAACGACACCTCTTTCAACCAAAACTGACACTTGTTGAACTTGGCATACAATTGATGCTCCCCCAATTTTTGCAACGTAAGCCTCAAGTGTTCCTCATGTTCCTTCTCATCCTTCGAGTAGATCATAATGTCGTCAATAAACACCACAACAAACTTATTCAAGTACTCCATGAAGACCTTATTCATGAGGTACATAAAGTAGGCAGGCGCATTTGTCAATCCAAAAGACATCATGGTGTACTCATAAGATACATACCATGTCCTAAAAACTGTCTTGGGTATGTCCGATGGTCTAATCTTCATTTGAAAGTATCCCGATCTCAAATCAATCTTAGAGAAGACACAAGCACCCTTCATCTGATCAAACAAGTCTTCTATGCGTGGCAAGGTGTACTTGTTCTTGATTGTTACCTCGTTGAGAGCTCGGTAATCCACACACATCCTTTGGGTTCCATCCTTCTTGTCCACAAACAACACGGGTGCTCCCCAAGGTGAAGAGCTAGGGCGAATAAATCCTTTCTCTAGTTGCTCTTGAATTTGTTTCTTGAGCTCCGCTAATTCGATAGGAGGCATCCTATACGGCCTCTTAGCTATAGGTGCAGTTCCAGGTATTAAATCAATAACAAACTCAATGTCTCGATCAGGTGGCATACCTGACAACTCATTCGGAAAAACATCCAAAAATTCACACACCACCGGAATCTCCTCAATTGCGGCACCTTCCATAAGATTCAGCTCCAATTGCTTCGGTGTGATTTGAGATGCTTCAAACTCCACAGTGATCCCTTCCTCATTGGTCAACTTCACCGTCTTCGTGGCACACTCAATAAATCCATTGTGCTTCCTCAACCAGTCCATACCAAGTATAATGTCCAATCCTCGAGAATCCAAAACAATGAGGTTGGCGGAGAAGTCTACCCCCCTTATTCTAAGGCTTACTTTTGGACATACTATATTTGTCCTCATCTCTCCTCCAAGAGACTTAACCAACAGAGTAAACTTCATATGAGATATAGGCAAACTATACTTGGCAACATACTTTGATGCAATGAATGAATGCAATGCTCTAGAATCAAACAACATAGTCGCGGGGTTGGAGTTGGCGAGAAACATACCAATGACCACGTCATCCACTTGTTGATCATCCTCCGTAGAGACATGGTTCACATTGCCGCGAGCAAAATTCTGCTATCCACGGTTTCCTTGTGGCTGTCCTCCATAGGGTCTTGGGTTTTGCCTCGGTGCATTGCTTCCTTGACCAAGGCCTGACTTAGGACATTGATGCGCAAAGTGTCTAGCTTCTCCACAAGTATAGCACTTCGTAACTCCACCAGAATTTGGACGGACTTGATTTTGAACATTTGCACTAGGAAAATTAGCACGAGGCGCATAAGGCATTGGAGGCCTAGGTGCTTGCATAACAGGGCGTTGCTGCACAAACTGAGTTGGGCGCGGTGCATAACCAGGGCACTGTACAAGAACATAAGAGCTATAATATGGCATATTAGGAGGCGCAAAGCGAGGGCGCACATTACTTCCTTGTTGCTGTCCTTGATATGGCGCCTTCCTCTTGTTGTCTTGCTCCATCTCACGGATCTTGTTCTCAACCACGATTGCTTTGTCCACAAGCTTCTGAAAGGTTGCATAATCGCAGTTGAGCAATTGCACTTGGATCTCATTGTTGAGGCCTCTCATGAACAAATATTGCTTTCGGCTGTCCCGACTAACATCCTCAGGGGCATACCTTGAAAGTTTAATTAATTTGTTGAGATATTCACCCATGCTCGATCTTCCTTGCCTCAAGTTCTCAAATTCTTGCCTATTCAAGATCATAACACCCTTGGGCACATAATGAGAACAAAAACTCTCCTTTAATTCGACCCAAGTAATTCTCTCCTGATTCTCATGAGCATTGCAATATGAATCCCACCAATCCGCAGCTGCTCCAACTAGTTGATGAGAAGCGAATAAGACCTTCTCCCGGTCACTGCGTTGGACAATAGCAAGCTACTTCTCCACGGACTTGAGCCAATCATCCGCGTCCATAGGGTCAGCGACTTGAGCAAAGGTTGGTGGCCTAGTCCTCATAAACTCTCCCAACCGCTTATGAGGAGGTGGGGGTGGCGGTGGAGGCATGTGGGGCTGATTGTTGATATTGCCAGCTTGCAGCTGTCCCATTGTTTGTATCATGGTCTGCATGAGTTGGTTCTGCATAGCCAATAGCTGCTCAATATTGATAGCTCCATGAGCAGGTCCTTGTCCAATGTTGTTCTGAGGTACTCCATGGTTCTCCTCCTCATCATTAGCATCTCTCTGGTTGCGAGTCCTCAACATCTGAAGAAAAGCGATAAGTAAGAATTAGAAAACGTCCCCAACTATATGCATCAAGGGATATGAAACTAGACAACTAACTAGCCTACGTGGACATGGCAATGCTAAAGCATCCCAAAATCCTCTGTTAAGCACACAAGCAAACAATATATAGCAACAGCACACCAAACAAAACACATCGGTCCCTGAGTGCTCCTATGTGCTCTAAAGTGTCCATTCTATCTAGGCTGCGTCCTACGGTCAACTTGTGGCTCTGATACCAATCTGTGACACCCGATTCTGAAAATGAACCAAGTAAACGCATACGTGTGCCCAGGACGTTCAACACACATACACGAGTGCATCACAACCGATATACAGATAATTTCCAAAGCACAAGATTAATTAACCAAATTGTATTACACAATTCATATTATCCTCGAATACAAGCTCTAATGAATATTAATGGCAAGTTCAACTAATGTAGCGGAAACAAACTAATTAAGCAAACTAAATAGCTAGGCAGCATAAGCGATAGGGTATAGCGCAGCTCCATGCCACACCACAGGCAAAGCTGGCGGTAGACAAGGCCTAGAACTCTGCATTATCGCCATTAAACTCCCAATCCTGACCTGCAACTGTTGGGGGGGATTGCAAGAGTGAGTACATGTCGTACTCAGCAAGTGTGGAAAGTATGACATGTGTCTGATTCAAATGACGATTATAATAATGGTTGAGTGCTAAAAAGTACATTAAAACATTTTAAAAGCAATATATTACATGATATATGAAATAAACCCATCATAAACCCTAATTAATAACATAGCACCAATCCATATTCCATATCCATCACCATCATACCATTAACCATATTCAATGTCATAGTTTAATCCATATCCAGCCATAACCAGTACCAACCCATAACAATTCCAAATACCATCCCAATACCGAGTTCTCTCTAATCATGTGAGGGTCCAGGTTGCTCATAAGCGGGAGCACGACTATCATGATAGTTTTAGACACACTCTGAAGAGGTTGTACTACTTTACCCACATGTTTATGATTTCATCACCTTTCGATGACTATAGAATCTCAATTATGCTGTCTCACACTTCCTTAGGTGTGTGGCCAAGAGATCACAAAATAGCCTTTACAAAGGGATTACTAGCCTATTTAGACCCCACTGAGGTTTCACCGGTGGCGATGTCTCCAACTGAGCACATCCTCAACCAAGGGCCCCCTCTTCAGCCATTCGGATCCCAGGGTAGTCCCACCAATCATAACCAAACCCAATCCGACTACACCTTCCCCGAGCATCCTTAATGGTCCAAATAGCACTGTCAAAGCCCTAATTAATCAGCTACGCCGCACCCATACTTGGCCTCGTGGTGGCACTGTAAATCCTGGATGGTCGCTCCGCGAACCGGTCCTTAGATCTAAAGCAAGCAAAACCACAATAACATCCAACCCATCCACATACCAGGCTTGCTTAGATCACCCATTACCATATCATCTTAACCAGTTCATGTTAACCATAATCTCATCCATGCATAATTAAATTTAGTGGTATACTTGTTTTCCCATCCCAGTTGACTAAGCGAAGCAAAAGGTAAAAAGCCCTTCCCGACTCTCTACCATATATTCCAGGTGATAAGGGTGGTCAACAAAACTAGTAAACTTCCTACCACAGGATTTCCCATCAAATTGACACAAGCATGCAGTTTTGCAAACAAAATATTTATTTTAGAAACAGGATCAATATGCTTCAAGGAAACTTGCCTTGCTCTGGAGGTTGATTAGGGTCAAAGCCTTCAAACTCTTGGTGCTGTAGATCCTCTGCGGCACTCTCTAGCTCAAATCCGTCTAAACCACACAATAAACATACAAGACAAGAAACACAATCAAAGAGTGCACAAATATTACTCAATATGACATGACATGCATGATTTATGCAAATGCAAGGTAGAACTTGTTAATAGATTGTTTTTAAGTGTTCACTAACTAGTTCTAATGGCTTTTAACAAGTTTATACAGGTTTGGATTTGATTAGATCTAATTTTAAAATTAATTCAACAGAATTTAACCAGGAAAATCGGACTAGTCTGCTAGGGACCAGACAAGTCTGCACTCTGCGAGATCAGCAGATTAGGGTTTTTTAAATCGACGTGAATTTGGATATTAGGGGTTGAATTCATGTAAGGAAAAGAGAATAGAAGGTATACCAGGTGTTTAGAACTCCAATGAATCAAGGATCTTGGAGGTAGCACTTGGATCTTGATGATCTAGGGTTAGGGATGAACTTGGAGATGAATTGGTTATGAAGAACGAAACTTGATGGAGATCTTGATCCTCTTTTGTTTCCTCCTCTTCTTCTTCTTGCTTGGGATCTCCTCCTCCCTCCTTGATGGTGGCTCTCCACGGACTAGGGTTTGGATGGGGTGGAAAAGTGGCAAATAGATGTCAAGCCAAGGGGTGTGGTTGTTTACATAGAGGTGGAGGCTAGGGTTAGATGGATTTCGAGTTTGAGAGGATTAGAGGCCAGTTTAGAGTCCCACATGGACTCTAAAAGAGTTAGGCACGACGTCCCTAGGCCCACTTAACGTGAACCCCAAGAAACAAGTCGTAAAACAAAAGATCAACTCGGAGTCGCGAAATATCGGACAAGTCCGAAAAGGACCGGACTAGTCCGAAGTTGTCCAGAGAGAAATCGGACAAGTCTGGCCAAAAATCGGACAAGTCCGACTTTAGTCAGAGAGGAAAACGGACAAGTCTGCTGGAACACCGGACTAGTCCGGAAAAGTCCAGAGACTTAACAAATTTTCAAGGATTCTTAGAATATCGGACTAGTCCGCACAAAATTAGAAAAGTCCGAATGTTTCCAGAGGAAAAATCAGACTAGTCCGCAGCAAAAACGGACAAGTCCGTTTTTAGTCAGAGAGAAATTGGACTAGTCCTCACTAAAATTAGACTAGTCCGCACTTTTCAGCATTTTAAGTGCGGTTTTGTTCCAAATCAATTTTAAACTCGTTCCTCTTTATGTTGGTTAATGTTAAACATGTATATGAATGTATGTAGGGCATGATGCATGAAAATGAGGGTGTTACATCGTGCTCCTCCACTACAATGATGACCCAGTCCTTCTTCCAATCATCCAATTTTCCAGAAGGGAATAACTTCAAATACTTCAAGGGGCAGTTCTTGCGCTTCACGAAATAGTAGAAGCCAAGAAGCTCAGTCCCCTTGCCGGTGGTGTGGACGGTGAAGAAGGTACGAAACAGCTCGATGCAGGGGGGAACACCCACCCACATATTGCAAAAGTGGACAAATGTTGCCACTAGCAGAAGAGAATGGGGGCCAAGATGATACAGTTGGAGACCGTAAAAGTCCAGCAGCATTAAAAGAAAGGTTGAAAAAGGTGGGATCAATCCCACCATGGCGTACGCAGAGAAGTACACCATGTCGCCATTACGCTCCTTCTTGAACGGGAGCTCACCGGCGCGGATCAGGTGGCTGAAGGAGTCACTGGACCACCCCATATAGGACTAGACAATCAAATCGTCCTTGCTCTTGAGGCGGCTCTTGGGAAGACCCAACTCCATCGCGGCAAAGTGGAGCAAAGGTAGAGAAAGCTAGGCGAAGTTTGGGAGGCTCTGAGCGCAAGTCTGATCGAAAGCGTAAAGAGTCCTCAAACCGCGCACACTTTCCTTCTTAAGTAAGCCCCCGCGACACTTGGATGGAAACCGCAACAAGTGTAGGTCACATTTCAAAAATCTACCCCGTCCATTACGAATGGGTCCGGGGCCACCCCAACATAGAGATCGAGGTTATTACCCTAGGCGAACCGTTGTCATGATGGGTGGCGGGAGACCCAAATGCGGCACCCTGACAAGCGCTCGGAACCGATACGGTTTTTGTATGGGGAACTGGTGACCTTCAATTGCGTGAGATCGACACTCAAAGATCTCATCTGCCGCATTCATAACAAGCCACGCGGCGATGGTTTAACCCCAGACCATCGCCTCAACGACACATTAGGAGACTTTTGAAGTCGAAGCGCGAGAATCAAGGATGGCCCCACCTTTGGTAGAATGATTTAACCCAAAGGGTTTCTCCCAAAGGTGGGCCCGGGGGCCACTGTTAGTACCCTACATACCGGGTTCCCTATAATACCGCAAAAAGTGCAAGAGAATTCTGCTCGTCAAAGTTGAAGGCCTCTTCAGGCCCCACATGTCATATTACACCGGACCCGCAACCCACATATGGGTAACTCTTGGGATTGACACGTGTAATGTAAATCCGAAGCTACACTCTGAACACAGGGAAGCTCCGCGATCTACACGTGTATAATGATCTCGGACCTATCCCTCGGCGGAGGGAAGCTCCGGGGCTGACACGTGTATAGCGGTTCCGGAGCTACCTCCTCACAAAGGGAATCCCAAAAGCTGCCACGTGTGGAGCCTCTGGACCTTCACCAACGAATACATTGGTGGATCTCCTTCAGCATGGACATTCAAGGGACAGTTAAAGTGGCAGTTACAAGACTTGATTACGTGTCATTAATGTTGTATTAATGACACACGATCAGAGCATTGTTAATAGAGGTAACACAATCATTAAGGCACGTTATCACACTATTAACCATGCTTAATACTCATAGACAGTGTATTAGGCTATTAAATACGCTAGGGCCACACGTTGGGCCAGGCAAATGATGTAACGGTCATTCCTTGGACTATAAAAGGACTGAGCCACACGATACAAAGGACAACTCCAAGGGGAGCCAGAGACTACGCTTCCTAGCGATTCATAACACAACAACAACACACACACACACACCCCATGGAGTAGTGTATTATGCTCTGGCGGCCCGAACCACGTAAATCTCTTGTGTCGCCATCTTGATACTGATCTCTGCGTGCCCCAACCGAAACAAGAACCTCCGAGGGCTACACTTTAGTAGTACCGGGGGAAGTGTCGTTGCTACACTTTGACAGATGGCACTTGGCGCATGTGTGCTGATTATCAAGTGATTAATAACATCAATTCGATACCGTTATCCTATTCCTCGCATAGATGGCATGCTTGATGAATTGAGAGGTGCTATCATTTTCACAAAAATTGACTTACGTAGTGGTGACCACTAAATTAGAATGGCACTAGGAGATGAATGGAAAACAAAATTTAAAACTAAGTTTGGACTTTATGAGTGGTTAGTCATGCCTTTTGGTTTAACTAATGCACCTAACACTTTTATGCGATTAATGAATGAGGTTTTACATGCTTTCATTGGAAATTTGTGGTGGTTTACTTCGATGATATTCTCATTTACGGCAAGTCATATGACGAACACCTTGATTATTTACGTGCTGTTTTTGCTGTTTTGAGAGATGCACATTTGTTTTGTAACCTCAAAAAGTGCGTATTTTGCACCAATCGAGTCTTGTTTCTTGGTTAACGTTTCCTCGCAGGGAATTGAGATGGATGAGGCAAAAAATGAAGCAATCACTAGCTGGCCAGCTCCAACAACCGTCATGCAGCTACCTTGTTTTCTTGGTCTTGCATGTTTCTATCGCCGCTTTGTGTGGGATTTCAGCACCATTGTAGAACCTCTACATGAGCTAACAAAGAAGTGAGTGCCATTTTGATGGGGCGAACAGCAGCAACAATCTTTTGATGCTCTCAAGTCGAAGCTTAAACAAGCACCATTGCTGCAACTTTCTGATTTGGACAAGATCCTTGAGCTAGAATGCGATGCAAACGGTATTGGTATTGGAGGTGTTCTCATACAAGGAGGTAAACCCGTTGCTTTATTTAGTGAAAACTGCATGTTCCTTCTCTGAATTATTCTACTTATGATAAAGAATTGTATGCCTTAGTACAAGTTTTACAAACTTGGCAACATTATCTTTGGTCTAAGGAGTTTGTCATACATTCTGATCATGAATCTTTGAAGTATCTTTGGTGTCAAACAATTCTGAATAAACGACATGCTAAGTGGATTCTGAATAAAGGACATGCTTCGTTCATCTATTACTTTTGCAGGAAGCACATGGAGGAGGTTTGATGGGACATTTTTGAGTGAAGAAAACTAAAGACCTGTTGTCAACACACATCTTTTGGCCAAAGATGAGGTGTGATGTCGAGCGCTATGTGTCATGATACACTACTTGCAATAAAGCTAAGTATCGCCTTAACCCACATGGTCTTTATGCCTCTTCCTGTTCCTAGTATATCTTGGGTGGATATTTCTATGGACTTTGTTTTGGGATTGCCTAGGACTAAGAGGGGGAGGGATAGTATTTTTGTGGTTTTTGATTGTTTCTCCAAAATGAAACACTTCATATCTTGTCATAAGAATGATAATGCCTCACATATTGCTGATTTGTTTATGAAAAAAATTGTTTGATTGCACGGTGTGACAAATACAATTGTTTATGATCGTGATGCAAAAATTTTAAGTCATTTTTGAAGAACTTTGTGGCATAAATTGGGAACCAAATTTCTGTTTTCTACTACATGTCACCCACAAACGGATGGACAAACCGAGGTAGTTAATTGTACTTTATCCACTATGTTGCGGGCTGTCTTGAAAATAAATTTAAAGTTGTGGGAGGAGTGTTTACCACATATACAATTTGCTTACAACAGATCTGTTCACTCCATGACAAAGGTAAGTCCATTCCAGGTAGTGTATGGTTTCAATCCCCATGCTCCTTTTGATTTACTACATTTGCCTCATTTTGAAACTATAAATTTCGATGCTGCACAACGACCTGAATTCATTCTTAAGATGCATGAAACTATAATGAAAAATATTGAAGAGATGAATAAGAAGTATAGGATTGCAGGTAGTAAAGGTAGAAAAGAAGTAATACTTGAACCGGGTGATTTGGTGTGGTTACATTTGAGAAGACTTGATAAAGTCTAAACTTATGCCTCGAGTTGCAGGTCCTTTTAAGATTGCTGAAAAGATTAATGATAATGCATATAAGCTTGAGTTGCCTCCCGATTTTGGAGTTAGTCCCACATTTAATATTTCAAATTTGCGGACATACTTGGGAGAAGAAGATGAACTTGAGTCGAGGACGACTCCGACTCAAGAGGGGGAGGATGATGAGGACATTATGGCAGCGGATACACACATTGACTACAAGGACCAATGACAAGAGCACGAGCACGATTACTAAATCAGTAGGTGAACTCATTCCTAACTTCCTTTTCACGTGAGTTTGAGAATAAATTGCTATGTAATTATTTAATTATTATTCAGAACAATGGAGAAGATCAAAAAGTGAAGGGAGGAGGACTTGGGAACATGGAGAACCAGCTGGGACGTAAACAAGTTGATGGAAAAAAGTTTACAACTCTGACTCGAGTTCAACCCAAAGTCCAGAAGCAATCCACCTTAAAACGGACGCCCAGGATGCACACGAACTCCGTTTTTGACGTTCTATATATGAACCAAAAGAGGAGAAGATAAACTTTCCAATGGCTCTGGTCCCACGTCAAAATTCCTCCAGAGTCATAGGGAATCGTCAAAACAAGTAGAGTCCAAATTTCTGACTGGTGCTGCGCCACCGCATTGAGCCTTGGGGCATTGTATCTCGTAAGAGTCTATTAGGACGCGTCTAAGAGTCTTTTTGGCCAAACCCTAGCCTTTAAATACTGGAGCCACTGGCCACATTCGGTGGGTTTTGCTTAGATTAATAATATCGCCGTTCTACGATTTGCGAGACCCCAACTTTGCGATTTCAGATCGTGTCTTCTACGTTCTTGCTTGTGTTCTCGGTTGCACTTGCAGAGATTAGCCTTCTTGGTGAGTTCAAGCGTCTGCAACATGGTTGATAACCAACACAGTAGTGGTCTAGTGATTGCAGGGGTATTCGAGCTGCTTGAGTGCCATGGATCATCAATGTTGAGTTCTCCATCAATCAACTTATCCATTACCTTTTGAAAGATTGGTCATAAACCTCTTATCAGGATAGAACGGCTATGATACCAAGTGTTAGTAGTTGAACTCTTACTCTCATTTAAAGAGAGGATTACATTGGGAGTTCAGGCAATTTTTCTGGTTTATTTTTCAAACAATGCCATGTCTAACCTGAGGGGTTGGGATTACATATTTATAGCTGCCAAGACAGCCAAGCATATAGAGAAATGCTAGTCTAAGATGCTGTCCTTAGATGATGTCATAGATGATGTCCTTAGATGTCATCCTAAGATTTTAATCTAGTGTAGGATTGAATAGCACGTGAAAAGCTAACAGAGGGAGGGCGAATGGTAGATTAAATCTTTTTCAGCAGAATCAACAAAAATCCCTCAGCAGAAAATCAACTTGATAAAGAAAAAGTGTGTGTGACTAATCTAACTATGACAAAACAGGTATAGATTGTATAGAATCAAGTTATGAAGTCATGACAACAAGAATCACGAGAAAACGTTGAGTAAAACTCAAGTTATGAACAAAGTCCTGAGCAAAGGTCAATCTGTTCTAACAGAGAGCAAATAGATCTACTACGCTGCAAAGAAACTCGTGTAACTAAAAAATTTAAATCCAATGACCGTAAAATTTCCACAGATGATAGAGTTTTGACTTGTGAAGACAACACAAAACGAATAACGTCAACTAGATTTGTAAAACTTGAGTTATGATCAAAACAATGAAGAAAGGTTGGGCAGCGCAGAAACTCGGCGAGAAAGACCTGACGAAAACAAGTCGGACGAACAAGGCACAAAAGCTCCTAAAAACTATGAATTTTATTAGTCAAAACACAAGAGGAATAGCTCTAGAGTCGTGCGCCACGAGCTCTGGCCTCCCTTTCTTATATAACCAGCCATTAGGCCAACCCAATCCTAACTAGGACTCTAATCCTACTCAGTTTCAACCGAAACTTTTTCTAACCGCTCAAGACTCTTCCATATGCAGATGGAAGCAATCTTAACATTTCCAAAGACCTTAGGAATGTCCTAAACATTACTAAAATAACTCAACTTCGTGATCACCATGAAATCTAACCAAAACAAACTCGAAAATTTCCATATACGAACCATAACCACCTCAGCCGCAGCCTAAGGCATAATCCAGCCGGTTGGACCTTTTTGGCCACATCTTCACGTCCATATCTCTTCATCACGCCTTGGAACAATGTTGCCACGTACATGCACCCCTTGTACACGTGCAAACACTTTCCAACGATGTCCATGATAATCTAAGAATTTAAGTTCTAAAGTGACTAAAAGCTTCATTCTTAGATGCCATAGAGTAAACCCAAGAGTATCTAGAATAATCATCAACAATCAAAAGCACATAACATTTACCTCCGAAAGATTGAACACGTGAAGGACCTACGGTGTCGAGGTGCAAAAGTTTTCTCAGTTCAGTTGTCATAATCATTGTGAGAGAAGGATGTGAACTTGCAACCTTCTTAGCATGTATACAAGAAGAGCACACATTATGGTTGTCTCCTTTAAGCTTAGGTAGTCTACGTATGCGATCAAGAGCAGTAACACGTGTGAGGTGTTCAAAGCCTACGCGAACAAGTCTACGATGCCAAAAATATAAGTCCTTTGAATCATTAGCAACTAGACACCTATGCTTAGAAGTTGACATAACGAAATCATGTTTAAAAACTCTTCCAGACCTAGACATGTTAAACAAAAGCTCACCTTTTGAATGTACAACTTTGCAACAACTTTTTGTGAAGATAACTTCTACATTTTCATCTACCAATTATGAAACCGAAAACAAGTTGTATTTCAAATTTTTAATAAGTGCCACATCTTTCAAAGTGTAGTGATTATTTACTTGAATCGAACCCTTAGCAATTATAGGAGTTGAAGAATTATCAACAAAAGTAACATTTCCTACACGTGACACAGGAGAGAGGAAAGGGAACTATTCTTTGTTACAGGTCATGTGACGTGAGCAACCTGAATTCACAATCCAAATGTTCTCCTTTCTAAAGCGTGTAACCTACATAGAAGCACAATACGTCGATGACTCACTACTGTGGTTAGTCAAAAGGCATTTAAGAATCCAATACTGAGTCACACGATGTCTAGCAGGAATAACACGCGAAAGCTGAGAAAATACAGCAAGTTTTTGAGCCAAATTTTGATAATTCTTGTTCCCAACTACTGATTTATGATGTGTGTTATGTGTAGCATGAAAAACAGTAGATTTGAAAGCAAACTTTGCATGTTTATGACTCATTGCAGCAGGTTGCATGTTCCTAACATTTGGTTCAACACGTGCAAATAGTTTCGCTCGATTGTTATATGATCTAGCCATCATTCTTTCCTTTTTCTGTTGTTTAGCTAGTCTACAACAAAAATCTATGACATGGCCATCTCTACCACAATAGTTACAATGAAATTTATCTTTGTGTTCATGTCTATATGAGAAAGCAATATGTTATTAGAAATTGAATGGGACAACACTCCTGCATATTTGAAAACCACCTCTTTTGTTTAGTAACCATTTGAATCGAACCACTCACTAATGATTTTACAATTTTAGGTGGATGTGCCTTAGCATGAGCATGGGAATCAAAACATAAATCAATTTTATCATTGCAAGACTTAGATGATTCATCAGCAAGTTTAGGTTCTTATTTGCATTACAAAACCGATCCAGTGTCTTATGCATGTAATGAAGTTTATTGGATAGATCAAGGCAATTTTCACATGAAGTTTTTTCCTTTTAATTTGCAAATAGAACAAAAATTAACTTCATGAGAACGTAAAGCATTGTTCAAAACAGAAATTTAATTCATAGCATCATGCAATTTCTTATTAAGATCATCATAGTTAGAACAATGAAAATCAATTGTTGAACGGCTAGCATCTTCCAAGTTTTATCATTAAGTGCAGCAAGATTTTTGTTCTATTCAATTTCAACCTCAAGTTTATCAAGTGTGGGGACGTGTGCACTCCTTAAGGAGGACAATTGATCATAAATCAATTCACATGAGGAACAAGAATCATCACTAGGAATCAAAGATTTTGGCTGATTAATTTCAGATTCAAGTGATTCAATTTTAATAGCATTGTCCCTAAGTTTTTTGTCATTTTTATTAAGTACGGCAGTGGCACGAGAAATAACATCGCATTTCTTCGCAAGAGGGAAATACCTCTTCATCGTTGATGTTGTGTTCTGCTTCATCCATAGTTGATCTTGAGTTGCTCGCCATGAAACATATAGTTGCCCAATTCTCTTCATCCTCATCAATTCTGGAGTCCACATCGCTCAAGTTGTTGTCTAGGATAGTGGAGAGGATATGGTCCACCACTTGGCGCTTTGTAAAAGTCTTATTCTTCTTCTTCTTGTTGTTGGCAGAGGAGGACTTGAATTTATTTTGTTTTTCATCACGGGTATTAGGACCTGAAAGGTTAGAGCAATCAATGTGAAAATGTCCTGGTTTACCACATTCAAAGCATTGTTGAAGTCTACCCCTTCCTCTCCTTCTAGTTCTCACATTTTGTAATGCTTTTGAGAACCGAGTAGAGAGAAGTGCTAGTTCCTTCTTTGGAAACTCTTCAATCTGTTCAAGAGTTAGAGAGGACAACAAAGCAAGTGTTCCTCAAGATAAAGATTGGCTGGAGCTAGGAATGTCATGTTGAGAAACAAATGCAAGAGACTTGTCGGGGTTCTTATGTGAGATTATGTCAATTTTATAAATTTTCAATTTAGAATATAGAACATCTAAAGTAAGTGTACTCATGACAGTAGATTCACGAATAGATGTGACTTTCATCTCCCAAATTGACATGTCTAATGCACTCAGTAATTGCCTAGCATTCTCATCATCTAAAGAATTAACATTGACGCTACGCAAGTTGCTGAGAATTTTATTAAAGCGAGCAAAAAGGTTGTCTATGGACTCACCTAATTGCATGTCAAAGTGCATGTACTCCTTTTTGAACATGTCCCGCTTTACCTCCTTGATCATGTTGGATCCTTCGTGGTAATCACATAGAGCTTTCCAAACATCGTACGCAGATCGGAGGTGAGCAACGCAATCGAAGTCGCTTTGAGTTAATCCTTGTATAATCAAGTCATGAGCCTTGTTGTTGTTGTTGACATCTTTAAAATTGTAGCTGTAACTTGATCCTTTGACGGCACTTCGTAAGGCTTGTACACCTTTTGATGAAGATTGACTAGAACTAGGCATGTTACATTGTGAAATAAATGCAGGAGACTTGTTGGGATTTTTACGTGATATTATGTCATGTTCATGACTTTTCAATTTAGACTATAGAACATCCAAAGTAAATGTACTCATGACAGTAGATTCACGAATATATGTAACTTTTATCTCCCAAATCGACATGTCTAATGCACTTAACAATTGCCTAACATTTTCAGCATCTGAAAAAGTAACATTGACGCTACACAAGTCGTTGAGCATTTTATTAAAGCAAGCAAAAAGGTCATTGATTGACTTACCGATTGCATCTCAAAGCGCATATATTCTTTCTTGAACATATCTTTCTTTACCTCCTTGATCATGTTGGAGCCTTCGTGGTAGTCACATAGTGCTTTCTACACGTCATACGCAGATCGGAGATGTGCAACATGATCAAAGTCGCTTTGAGTCGATCCTTGTATGATCAAGTTCTGTGCCTTATTGTTGTTATCGACGTCTCTCATGTTTAAAGCTGTGACTTGATCATTTGGTGGCATGTCGAAGGGCTTGTACACCTTTTCCCAGATGGTGAAGCCTTGCACCTGTATGTAAGCCTCCATACGTGCTTTCCAAACCTGAAAATCAAAGCCATTAAACACCCAAGGTTTTGTAGAGTATTTCTCCATGACCATTAGTCAAAACACGTGCAAATAACAAATATTAGAGCACCATAGCTCTAATACCAATTGTAGGATCAAAACGTGAAAAGCTACCAGAGGAGGGATGAATGGTAGATTAAAACTTTTTCAGCGGAAGCAACAAAAACCTCTCGATAGAAAATGTGTATGTGACTAATCTAACTGTGGTCAACTGTGACAAAAAAAGGTATAGATTGCATAGAATCAAGTCATGAAGTTACTAATACAAGAATCACGAGAAAATGTCAAGTAAAACTCAAGTTAAGAATAAAACCCTCAGCAAAGGTTAATATGTTCTAACAGAGATCATACAGATTTACTATGCTGCAAAGAAACTCATGTAACTCAAAACTATAAATCCAATGACCGTGAAATTTTCACAGATGATAGAGTGTTGAGTTGTGAAGACAACAACAAAATAATCACACAATTACATCTGTAAACTCGAGTTATGGCCAAAAAAATGAAGAAAGGTCAGGTAACGCAGAAACTCAACGAGAAAAACTTGACGAAAACAAGTCGAATGAACAAGGCACAAAATCTCCTCAAAACTAAGAATTTTATTGATCAAAACACAAGAGGAACAGCCCCAAAGTCGTGATTCACGAGCTCTGGCCTCCCTTGCTTATATAACCAGCCCTTAAGCCAATTTAATCCTAACTAGAACTCTAATTCTACTCAGTTTCAACCAAAACTTTCCATAACTACTCAAGACTCTTCCATACGCAGATTGAAGCAATCTTAATACTTCTAAACACCTTAGGAACATAACAAACATTCCTAAAAAACTCAACTTCGTGCTCACCACGAAATCTAATCAAAACAAACTTTAAATCTTCCATAAACGAACCATAACCACCCCAGCCGCAGTCAGAGGCATAATCCAGCCGGTTGGACATTTCCGGCCACATCTTCACGTCCATATATCTTCACCATGCCATGGAACAATGTTGTCACGTCCATGCACCCATTGCACATGTGCAAACACATTCCAACAACGTCCATGATGTTGGTGGCTGTTATATACAATTTCACCCATCAATATAACTCAATTATGTGAAGGTAATATCATTTCTTGCACACATCACCTTTCTATTTAACCTGTTTCCACTTGTATTTGGAGAAAATAGTGCATGCAGGGATTTTATGTAGAATTGAAGTGAAACAAGGGAATGGATCCTATAAAATATCATTCCAACCAATCAAGTGATCACATGTGGCACCACATGGATCATATGGCCCACAAATAGAAGTATCTGAGGCCATCCAATGGTGTAGCACCCATATAAGGGGGTAGTACCCACTTGGCAGAGACCTGGAGGAAGCACAACTCCAACAAGGCTGAGACCAGGTCGGCCGACCTCCCTAGTCGGCTGACTATGGACTGGTGCCAAACTCGGTCAAATGCCACGTGTTGGCTCCTCCCGGCTTGAAGAAGTCATGGGTGACTGATTCGCACGCTTTTGGTGCCGGTAACCGACCCTTCTCCAAGCTATAAATAGGATCCCTCACCCCTCACTTCAACACACACCACTTGAGTATCATTCTATTCTATACACTAGTTCTCCTAGTTCCTTAGTGGAGGTTAGGCTGTAGAGAGGAGCCTCTAGTCCCAAGTCCAAATTGGGAAAGGTATGGCTCATGTATCTTTTCTTATATTTGTGACTTTATACATAAAAAGATATTATCTTTAGTCTTCTTGTATTCATATACTTGGATGAAGCGTTTCTTCTTTGATTGTGGATTCCATGTATGTGGTAGGAGTAGTTTTTATGATTATGTCATATCACTCTTAATCTATCATCATAAACACTACCAACCCCCACCATAGTCTAATTAGTTATGATATGATCATGTTAATATAAATAACTTATGCTATGTCCCAACATTGGTTCATCGATGTTTAGGTTAGTCATTGCCTTAAGATGTCATGATTCTTAAGGTATTTACTTAACATGCTAGCATGGTGCTAGGGTAGTTAAGTAATGTTGGATGTCTTGTAGACCCACGGATTGAAGAGGTAGGCAGTAGGTGGTGACAGCCCTATTTTTCCTTTGTAATCCTCCACGTTCGGCTATGCCACAGGCTCTTAGCGGGAGTCATCCTAGTATTGCTAGGGGTAAACCCGTGCCCGATATGTTGAACAACTTAGCATAAGTATTCACTAGTGACATGCTCGTTAGTACCTAACCTAGGCTATGTATATGTATATTAGAAGCATTGTAGGAGCAACTCCCCAACTCTTAGTCTAATCTCCACTAGGACCCATTTACCCTTAGGATAGTTGCTTAGGTGTGTGTCACACTACCCATGTTATCAACTTACCCCTGTCTTTATAATTGATTAGTATCCCATAGTTTCATCATAAGAGTAGTGTTTAATTTACTTCATTGCCTTCCTTTGTGATAAATACAATACCCTTGGGAATACTCTTGGGTGAAATGCTACACGATAGTTTTTGTGCGCTTGCGGACCTCATCTCTTACTAGAGATGATCTGTGACATTAAGAAGTGTCAATAAGCATTTCTAGCACCGTTGCTGAGGAAGGCAAAGGAAGTGAAGGATAACTATCACTTGTTATTAAGTTATAGGTACTAATAGTTATTAGACAAGATTACCCTTGTTTGTTTTCTCCTTTTGTGATGAAAACAGGGTAGTGTTGGCTACCCCATTCCATGGGATGGCCAACTAGGAAGCTAGTGTTCAACTGCAAGATGATTGAAGGCATACCTCAACAAATGTCCACTAGGCAACACTATTGCCTTTCGCGAAAGAATTTCAGCTTCCAGTAGGAACCAGAGTCATCCACCCCAAGCTTGGGGGAGTCTCCAAGAGTTCTTCTTGGTTTGCCTCCATCATGGGGTGGATAGGTGGCTCTTCATCCAATACTCATGTCATGGGTTGGCTCCACCAATCCATGACTATATGTGCTAGAGCTGAAGGAGTTCTATTCTCATTCATCATGAATGAGAATATGGTCTCTACTCAAGGGGTTGATTGAAGAATGCTCTACTTCCCTTAGCTTGGCATGCACACCACTTAAAAAGGTGGACATGCTAGCTATGGAACTACACCTTCCATTGAAGTATCATGAAGATAAAGCCAATGGATAATTGTTTAGAATTATCCAAGTCATGGATATTCACATGATTTGTGAAAATCCATGTCAACATGGGGCACTTGAGGAATCATTTCCCTAAAGACCCATGATGATTCTTTCTTCCAAACACAACTCTAATGGCTATCACCTACAAGGAGATCAAGGGTGGAATCAACATCACCCTTGTAATCAAGGAGGCTATGGGGATTTCTAGAGATTTTGTAGGATAGAAGAGCACATGAAAATCTACAAGAGGGGGGTGAATGGGAGATTTAAACTTTTTCAGCGAAGCAACAAAAAACCCTCGACAGAAAATCAATCTGTTAAAAAGATTGTATGTTTGACTAATCTAAACGTGATCAATCATGAAAAAACCAGTATAGATTATGAAGAATCAAGTCACAAAGACGTCACAACAAGAATCACAAAAATCCGTCTAAAAAACTCAAGTTATGATTGAAAGATTGAACGAAGATCAACCTATTCTACCCGAGAAAAACCAGATCTGCAACACTGCAAAGAAACTCGTGTAGATCCAAAACCACAAATGCAATAACCATTAAATTTTTATAGATGATATAAAATCAAGTTTTGAAGACAATCAAAAAAAGAATCACATCAATTGGATCTGTAAACTAGAGTTATGATAAAACCACCAAAGCAAGGTAGTGTTGTGCAGAAACTTGATGAGAAAGACTTGACAGAAACAAGTCAGACGAACAAGGCACAAAAGCTCCTTTAGACTACAAATTTTATTGATCAAAACACAAAAGGAACAGCCCCAAAGTCATGCACCACGAGCTCTAGCCTTCATTTCTTATATAACCAGCCCTTAGGCCAACCCAATTCTAACTAGGACTCAAATCCTACTCAGATTCAATCGAAACTTTCCATAACTCCTCAAGACTCTTCCATACGCAGATAGGAGCAATCCTAAGACTTCCAAACACCTTAGGAACATATCCCACTTTCCTAAAACAACCCAACTTCGTGACCCACACGAAATCCTATCATAACCAACTCAAATCTTTCTATATTTGAGTCAAACCCGACTCAGTCGCAGCCTTAGTCCATAACCTAGTCGGTTGGACCTTTCCGACCAGTGCTTTACGTCCACTTCTCTTAATAATTCCTTGGAACCATGTTGCCACGTCCATGCACTCCTTGCACACGTGCAAACATCTTCCAACAATGTCAACGATACCTTCATATGCATTGTTCTTGAATCAAACATGGTGCGCAACCTTCCGAGCAACTCAACCACAATTCCTCCCGAACTTGGTTGTTGAACCCCATCTTCTCCCTAAGACTAGTTCAATGGATCCCGTCACCAGCCATGTCTTAAACTCAAGCAACACCTGCACATGAACAAACAACCAATACTTCCGAGCACAAGTCCATGACTTGACTCTCATTAGTTTCGATAACCACAACACCTTACGTGAGCACCTCACATAAGCATGTTGCGAACCATAGCAAAATGATATCAGCCATAACCACCAAAACACACCAAAAACTTAGTAAAAGAATACTAAGCAAACTTTCCATAATCCAAAAAGCAAGTTCGAAACATTGAAAGTTAAAAGCAGAACCACTGCGGTCAAGCTCTGAACCTTGCCAAAGCTAATCAAACCTTGAACTAGAGCTTACCAAAGCTAGCAGGACCTAGCACCAGAACTTACCAAAGCTAGCAGGACCTAGCACCGTAACTTACCAAAGCTAGTAGGACCTAACATCGGAGCTTACCAAAACTAGTCGGACCTAGCTAGCACCGGAGCTAACCAAAGCTAGACGAACCTTGTGCCAGGCCTAGCAAAAACATGTCGAACCTGGCCACAGCAAGTCGGACCTATCCAAAATAAGTCAGACCTAGACAAAGAAGTCGGACCTTGCAAGAGCTACCCAAAACAAGTTGGACCTATCATTGGATCTTGCAGGAGCTCAGACCTTATTAAAAAGGTGTTTTGGGAGTATTCAAAACTTTTATCGACAAAGCCAATGTCTTCAGCACACATATTTCTCATAGTATCCCCCTTTATGAATGCATTGGTAACACCACTTAAAATCTGAACATTTGCTTATTCACATGAAAAGTTTTGAAAACAATGTCTCCCCCTATACATATTTCTCTCCATTTGTAAATCAGAAGAAAAATGAGAAGAAAAAAAATACAAAAGTTCTCCTGCTGAGAAGAATCGTGCCAAAAACACTTGTAAATGTGTGCAATGTGTGATCAATTTGCAAATGTACCAAATTATCCCCCTTTGACAATGTATTTAGCAAGGTTCAAAAGAGAAATTTCAATTGTTATGAGCATATTATAACATAAACATATAAAACAAAGATCATCCAAGTCATACTATCAAGTAACTTACACTATAACATCAATGAGATACATAAAGTAGTGCAAGCCATGCTAGAGATCAAGTGTAATTTTCAATTTATGCCAGTCATGATCTCACAAACTTAACTATTTCAAGACTTGATAGCATGACACTTGTTGCTTCAATTTTATTTTCTTTTAAGCACAAATTTTGATCATATGACATTTGCAAGAGATTATATGCCACATATGCCTTAATCTAACCAACCAAGCTAAGCCTATGTCATTTGACAATCAGAAGATTAAGGACATGGTTTTAGTCATACACAACTTCTTCCAAGTTCATATCTAAGTGTAACGATAAGCCATCTCAAAAGAAGAAGTGTGATACATGCATATTCTCTTAATCTTTTCCCAATTTATATTTGATCATTAAAAACTCAACATGTGAGTTGCTTACTTGATTAATTCTTATGATTAAAAGCACTTGTGGGCATGTAACAAGTTACTAGTCTTGGAAGAAACTACAAAATGTATAACACGAGTAATGTAGTAAGAACTTTTAGCATGTAAAAGGAATCACAAAGTCATATATGTATGAAATTCTATGCTCATGTTATTTTTAAGTTCAGATTCACACTTAGATTTCCCAAGTTTCAAAACCACCCCTCAATTTAAGCCATGAGGATGCATAACCCCTATTTCACTACGAATGAAACAAAAACGAGTGAAATCCAAAGGTTTTGTGAAAATATCAGCCAATTGTTGTTCGGTATCTTCATGGTGAAGCACAATGTTTCCTTTTTCAACATTATCACGGAGAAAGTGATACCTAATGTCAATTTGCTTTGTTCTCGAATGTTGTACGGGATTTTTAGCAATGCAAATGGCACTAGTGTTATCACAAAATAGTGGAACACTATCTAGATCAACTCCATAGTCCTTAAGTTTTTGAACAATCCAAAGAATTTGTGAGCAAGCGCTAGCAGCAACTACATATCCAGATTCGGTTGTGGATTGTGCAACTGAGTTTTATTTTCTAGAGGACCAAGCAACAAGAGAATTACCAAGAAAATGATAAGCACCCGAAGTACTTTTCCTATCAATCCTACAACCCCCAAAATCAGCATCCGAAAAAGATTTCAAAGTAACGGTTGAGGAATAGGGAAGAAAAATGCCAAATTCTTGAGTTCCACGTAAGTACGTGAGAATTCTTTTGATGGCTTGACGATGTGAAGTATGTGGGGAAGCTTGAAATCGTGCACAAAGACATACGCTGAATTGTATGTCTGGTCTTGATGCCGTGAGGTAAAAAAGTATTCCTATCATGCTTCGATATTCTTTTTGATCCACGGGTTCACCATCTTCATCAAGTTCATGTGTCATTGGTGTGCCCATTTGTGTACGAAGAGGCTTGCTTTTGTCCATGTTGAAGTGCTTAAGAAGGTCTCTTGTATACTTTGTTTGATGCACAAAGGTTCCCTCCTTGGTTTGCTTGATTTGCAGCCCCAAAAAGTATGTGAGTTCTCCCATCATACTCATCTCAAATTCTGAAGTCATCATAGCTGAAAACTTGGTCACAAGATCATGAGAAGCACAACCAAAGATAATATCCTCCACATACACTTTAACGAATAATGAGTTATTGTGATGCTTAAGCACAAAAAGAGTTTTATCAACCTTGCCCATGGTAAACCCGTTTTTGAGTAAGAATGTTTTAACCTATCATACCATGCTCTAGGGGCTTGTTTGAGACCATACAAGACTTTGGACAGTTTGTAAACATGATTAGGAAAATCTGGATTTCAAAACCCGGTGGTTGCTTGACATAAACTCCTCATCTATGTAGCCATTAAGAAAGCAATTTTAACATCCATTTGATATAACTTGAAACCTTTAGATGCAACAAAAGCTAACAAAATTCTTATGGCTTCTAATCTAGCAACAGGAGCAAAAGTTTCACCAAAATCTAGACCATCAATTTTTGTGAAACCTTGAGCGACCAACCTAGCCTTATTCCTAACCACAACCCCATCCTCACTTTGTTTATTTTTAAACACCCATTTAGTTCCAATTAAAGTGTGGCCTTGAGGTGGAGGTACAAGTTTCCAAAAATTATTTCTTTCAAAATTTTCTAACTCTTCTTGCATGGCAATAATCCAAGATTTATTAATGAGTGTGTGTGATATAGCTTTGCGTTCAAACGAAGCAACAAAAGCAGAATGAGTGTGAGGGTTTGGATCCCAAAACCTGGATCGTGTGAATCGTTTGTGCAAGCTTTCAATGATTTGTTGTGGAGGATGACTTTTGAGGGCTCGAAGGGGAGTAGACACTTCATAAGCTGCTTCTTCTTCTACGGATATGGACCTGGACCTGCAATATTTGAGCTAGTACCTAAGCTAGCTTCATCAAAAGAAACCTCACAAGTTTCCACAATTTTCCTTGTGTCAAGTAAAAGCACACGGTAGCCTCGAGTATGAGCTGGATAACCAAGAAACATGCCATCAACAGATCTAGCTTCAAATTTATCAAGATTACCATGTTTCTTAACAAAGCATTTGCAACCAAAGATCCTAAAGTGTATGACACTAGGCCTATGTCCAAATTGAAGCTCATATGGTGCTTTTCCTATCTTAGCACGCAAGAAAACATGATTTGAAATATAACAAGTTGTTGGAATTGCATCTACCAAAAACTTTCTACGAGTTTGGTATTCATCAAGCATAGTCCTAGCCATCTCAACTAAGGTTATGTTCTTTCTCTCTACAACACCGTTTTGTTGAGGTACATATGGTGAAGAAAATTGATGATCTATTCCTTTTTCAGCACAAAAATGATTAAAGGATTGATTTTAAAATCAGTTCCATTATCACTTCTATTTGCTCTTAATGATCCTAGGTGATCAATTGATAATCTAAGAAATAAAGTTCTAAAGTAACTAAAAGCTTCATTCTTAGATGCCATAAAATAAACCCAGGAGTATCTAGAATAACCATTAACAATCACAAGAACATACCATTTACCTCTGAAGCATTGAACACGTGAAGGTCCTACGGTGTCAAGATGCAAAAGTTGACCCGGTTCAGTTATCATGGTCATTGTGAGAGGAGCATATGAACCTGCAACCATCTTAGCATGTCTACAAGAAGAGAACACAATTTCTTTGTCCCTTTTAAGCTTAGTCAGCCCACGTATGCGATCAAGAGCACTAACACGTGTGAGATGATCAAAGCCTACTTGATCAAGTCTACGACGCAAAAAAATATAAGTCTTTTGAATCATTAACAACTAGACACCTATGCTTAGAAGAAGACATATCAAAATTAGATTTAAAAAATCTTCCAAACCGAGACATGTTAAAAATAAGCTCACTATTTGAACCTGCAACTTTGCAGCAATTTTTATTGAAAATAATTTCCAGATTTTGATCTAGCAATTGTGAAATAGAAAGCAAGTTGTATTTCAAATTTTTGACAAGTGCCACATCCTTCAAAGTGTAGTGATCATTTACTCTAACAGAACCCTTAGCAATTATAGGAGTTGAAGAATTATCAGCAAAAGTAACATTCTCTACACGTGACACAAAAGAGAGGGAGGAGAACTATTCTTTGTTATCGATCATGTGGCGTGAGCAACCTGAATCCACAATCCAAATGTTCTCCTTCCTCAGGCGTGTACATAGAAACACAATACGTCGATGACTAAATACCGGGGTTAGTCAAAAGGAATTTAGGAATTCAGTACTGAGTCACACGACATGCAGCATGAAAAACACGCGAAAGTTGAGACAAAACAATAGGTTTATGAGCCAAATTTTGAGAATTCTTGTACCCAACTACTGACCTACGAGGTGTTACATATGCAGGATGAAAAACAGTAGGTTTGGGAGCAATCTTTGCATGTTTTCGACTCATCACAGCAGGTTGCAAGTTCCTAACATTCGGTTCAGCATGTGCGGCAAATTTTGCATGAGGGTTATGAGATCTAGCTTGCATTTTTTCCTTTTATGCTGTTTATCTAGTCTATAACAAAAATCTATGACATGACCATCTTTATCACAGTAGGTACAATGAAATTTAACTTTTGTGTTCATGTCTAGATGAGCAAGCAACATGTTTATTAGCAACCGAATGAGACAACAATCCTGCAGATTTCAAAACCACTTCTTTTTGTTTAGGAACTATTTTAATCAAACCACTTCCTAATGACTTTACAATTTTAGGTGGATGTGCCTTAGCATGAGCATGAGAATAAAAACCTAAACCAATTTTATCATTACAAGACTTGGAAGAATTCAGCAGCAAGTTTAGGTTCTTATTTGCATTACAAAACCGATCTAATGTCCTATGTATGTTATCAAGTTTATTGGACCAATCAAGGCAATTTTCACATGCAGTTTTTCCTTTTAATTTGCAATTAGAACAATTTTTAACTTCATGATCACGTAAAGCATTGTTCAAAATAGAAATTTCATTCATATCATCTTGTAGTTTCTTATCAAGATCATCACAAGTAGAACAATGCAAATCAATTGTAGAATAGCTAGCATCTTTCAAGTTTTTATCATTAAGTACAACAAGCTCTCTGTTCTTTTCAACTTCTAACTCAAGTTTATCAAGTGTGAAGGTGTGCGCACTTCTTAAAGAGGGCAATTGTTCATATATTAAATCACATGAAGAACAAGAATCATCACTAGGAATTAAAGATTTCAAATGATTAATTTTAGATTCTAGTGACTCAATTTTAACTGCATTATCCCTAAGCTTTTTGTCTTTTTTCTTAACTATAACAGTTGCACGAGAAATAACATCACACAATTTTTTGCAAGTAGGACATACCTATTCATTGTCGCTGTTGTATTCTGCCTCCTCCATACTTGATCTTGACTTGCCCGCCATAAAACATAAGTTTGCCAAATCATCTTCATCTTCGTCACTTCTGATGTCCACATCGCTCGAGCCAAGTTCTTGAACTGCGAAGATAAAACTATTCACCAATTGGCGTCCTGTAAAACTCTTCTTTTTCTTATTATTGTTTGCAGAGGAGTGCTTCGTCCTTGTTTGCTTTTCATCACAGCAAGTAGCACCTAAAAGGCTAGGGCAATCGTGTGAAAATGTCCTGTCTTACCACATTTAAAGCATCATTGAGGTCCGAAACTTACTCTCCTTCTAGTTCTCATATTTTGCAATGCTTTTGAGAACCGAGTAGAGATGGGTGCAAGTTATTCCTCTGTAAACTCTTCAATCTGTTCAAGGGTTAGAGAGGACAACAAAGCAAGTGGTCCACAAGATGAAGATTGACCGGAGATAGGCATGTCACGTTGAGAAACAAATGCAAGAGACTTGTTGGGGTTCTTACGTGAGATTATGTCAATTTCATGAGTTTTCAATTTAGAATATAGAACATCTAAAGCAAGTGTACTCATGACCGTAGATTCATGAATAGATTTGACTTTCATCTCCCACATTGACATGTCTAATGCACTTAGTAATTGCCTAGCATTCTCAGCATCTGAAAAATTAACATTGATGCTACGCAATTTGCTGAGAATTTTATTAAAATGAGCAAAGAGATCGTCGATGGACTCACCTGGTTGCATCTCAAAGCGCATGTACTCCTTTTTGAACATGTCTTGCCTTACCTCCTTGATCCTGTTGGATCCTTTGTGGTAGTCGCAGAGTGCTTTCCACACATCATATGCAAATCGGAGGTGAACAACATGATCGAAGTTGCTTTGAGTTAATCTTTGTATAATCAAGTTGCGAGCCTTGTTGTTGTTGTCGACATCTCTCATATTTGTAGCCATGACTTGATCGCTTGACATCCGTCGTAAGGATTGTACACCTTTTACCATATTGCGAAGCCTTGTGCCTGGATGAAAGCGTCCATACGTGCCTTCCAAACCTGAAAATCAATGCCACTAAATACACAAGGTTTTGTGGAGTATTTCTCCATGATGATTAGTCAAAAACACGTGCAAATCACAAAGAATAGAGCACCGTAGCTCTGATACTAATTGTAGGATCAAAGAGCACGTGAAAAGCTACCAGAGGGGGGTGAATGGTAGATTTAAAATTTTTCAGCGGAAGCAAAACCAGTAAACCCTCACTTTTATTCTAATTGTCAATGTATTCAGCACACATATGTCTCACACCTAGATGGTGTCCTTAGATGTTGACCTAGTTGACGCCACAAAGACCAACACTACGAGACTTATTCTGGGGGAGGCACACCTTGTCGGGTACAACGACAACGACCATGTCGGCGGCATCGACAAGAGCAAGAGCACAAGCGGGATTCTCTTCTTCTTCGGCAAGTGCCTCATTATCTAGCAGTCGGTCAAACAGCAAGGGGTGGCCATGACCAGTTGCGAGGCCATGTACATAGTGGCCTCCAATGCTTTGAGTTAGGCGCACTGGCTTGTTTGACTACTTGGTGATCTCCTCGGTAGGGATGCTGGAGCGGTGAAACTCAGGGTGGACAACAAGTCAGCTGTGACCCTAGCAAAGAACCCCGTTTTCTATGAACGGAGCAAGCACATCCAAGTGAGGTACCACTTCATCCGAGGCTTCTTGGAGGAAGGGAGCATCAAGGAGCGCTACATCAATACTAAGGACTAGCTTGCGGATCCGCTCACCAAGCCCTTTGGAAGGATCAAGTTCCTTAAGCTTTGCTCCAGGATGGGGATGGTCCACTTTGCTCACAAGACGACAGACAAGACTTAGGGGGAGAATGATGGAATAAGTCTTGACTGTTGGTCTTTGTTTGGTCTTTGTGGCCCCAACTAAGACAACATCTTAGGATAGCATCTTAGACTAGTATCTCGGCATATGCTTGGATGCATTGGCCAGCTATAAATATTTAACCCCAACACCTCAGCTTGGGCATCACATTGTGTGAGAAATAAACTAAAAAATTGCCCAACTCCTAGTGTCATCCTACCTTTCAATGAGAGTAAGAGTTCAGCTACTAACAGATCATAGGAATCACTAACATAAGAGAATCATAATATGCTTTGATCTGTAAAGAGATATAGCATGGAAAGAATAAGCATCTAGAAATAGTGTCACCAAGATAACACAAAATACGAAGAAAGTGCTATAGCAGACCTGGGTGGGAGCCAAAACAAACTAACTCAGAATGTGAACATAATACGAGATATCAGGACAAGTGACACCAAGATACACGAGACTCCTTACAATATGACGGTAACGAGTAAGATCATAAAGAGGCTCAATATTAGTGGCTTGAAGGTGAACGTTGAGCTCTATGGGAGTCTCAACAGTGTGGTGATCTATAAAAGAAGTCCGATCGAGAAGATCCTGAATGTACTTCTGTCGAGACAAACGAATTCCTCAGAGGTAGAGGAATCCTCAATCCCAAGAAAGTAGCAAAGAGGACTATGATCTAACATGAGAAACTGCTCACTAAGACGAGCCTTCATGAAGGCTATGTATTGAGGGTCGTCTCCAGTGATGATCATATCATCAACATAGAGAAGAAGAATAGTATGACTACAAGACGAGATATGCACGAAGAGTGCAGGATCATGAGCACTGGAGAAAAGCCAGCAGTAGTGACCACTGACGCAAACCGCTGAAACCAAGCACGAGAAGCTTGCTTTAGGCTATAAATAGAGCGACGGAAGCGACAAACCATACATTCAGGAACAGAATACCCAGGTGGTGGTTGCATGTAAACCTCCTCACGCAGCTCACCATTTAGACAGACATTCTTGATATTAAGCTGAGAGATGGACCACTCACGAACAGAGGCTGTAACAAGAAGAGTGCGAACAGTGGTCATGTGAGCAAAAGGAGCAAATGTCTCATCATAGTCACGACCATGTTCCTGCTGGAAGCAACGAGCATCTTGTTGAGCCTTATAATGCTAAGAGAACCATCAGATTGAGTCTTAAAATTAGAGACTCTCTTACAAGTGATAGGGCGAACACGGGAGGGCAGGGCACAAGATCCCACGTGTCAGTGCACTCAAGAGCAGCAATCCCCTTAGCCATCTAATGTTGCCATTCTGAATGAGGAACAACATCACGATATGTAGCCGGCTCAAAAAGAATAGTAGCAACAAAACTAGAATGATAGTACCGATCAAGAGGCTGACGGGAGTGATGACCATGTCTAAGAGGCTACTCAGGAGAAGAATAATCAAAAGAAGATGATTCCTCAGGAGAAGATGGGTCATCAGACGAAGATGACTCAACTAGAGTAGATGACTCATCAGAAGAAAGCGCAACTCCTCGAGTGTAGATCTCTGTCACAAGAGGATTCATAGTATAGTCAAGTACCATAGAAGAAGATTGCGAAGAAGACACTTTGGGACGTGAGGAAGGTACACTAGTAACGGAAGTATCTGGAAGGAATAGGAATGAAATTCAATTGATCAAAGATACAAGAGGAGTATCAGAAGGACAAGGAGAGAAAAGACTTGTCTCTTCAAAGACAACATACCATGACATCCTCATCTATTGACCAACAAGATCCCAACAACGATACCCCTTATGCTCAGCACTGTATCCAAGAAAAATGCACTCGACTGACTGAGGAGTCAGTTTAGTTGTGACACCCGGTTCCTGAAATGAACCAAGTGAACGCATATGTGTGCCCAGAAAGTTCAACACACATACACGAGTGTAGTCACAAAAGGATATACAGATAATTACCACAGAACAAGATTAATTAACCACTTTTATTATAGAATTCATAACATCCTCAAATGCAAGCTCTAATTAATATTAATGACAAGTTTGATCTAATGTAGTGGAAATAAACTAATAACCAACTAAGCAAAGGGATACCACAGCTCCAATCAACACCACAGGCAAAGCTGACAGCAGAAATGGCCTAGAACTCCACATTATCATCGTTATACTCCCAATCCTGACCTACAACTATTGGTGGGGGAAATTGCAAGAGTGAGTACATGTCGTACTCAACAAGTGTGGAATGTATGACATGTAGCTGATTCAAATGACGAATGTAATAATGGCTAAGTGCTGAAAAGTACATTAAAACATTTGAAAAGCAATGTATTATATGTATGTGAAATAAACCCATCATAAACCATGAAGTTATCATAATACAAGTCCATATTTCATTACCATCATCCATATACCAGATTCCTCATTACCATAAACCATATCCATTGTCATAAACCATGATCCAATTCATAACCAGCCAAAACCATATTATCAACCATAACCAGTACCAAACCATAACCATAACCAAAACCCCTCTAATCATGTAGGTCATCCAGGTGCTCATAACCGGGGGCACGGCTATCATGATAGTTTCAATACTCTGCAAAGTTCGTACCACTTTACCCACGTGTTTGTGATTTTATCACCCATCGGCGACTGAAGAACCTGCTTTACGCCAATTACACTTCCTTTGGTCTACGGCCGAGAGATCACAAAATAGCCTTTATAAATGGATTACTAGCCTATTTAGACCCCATTGAGGTTTCACCGGTGGCGATGCCTCCAACTGAGCACATCTTCAACCAAGGGCCCCCTGTTGAGCCATTCGGATCCCAGGGTAGTCCCAGTAATCATCAACTAACCCAATCTGACTACCCCTTCCGCAGGCATCCTTAATGGTCCAAATAGCACTGGCAAAACCCTAATTAATCAGCTACGTTGCACCCATACTTGGCCTCGTGGTGGCACTATAGTCCTGGCTTATTATCGCATGAATCGATCCTTAGATCTAAAGCAAGCAACCACCATATCATCCAACCCATCCACATACCAGGCTTGCTTAGATCACCCATTACCACATCATATTAACCAGTTCATGTTCATCATAATCTCATAAATGCATAATTAAGTGGTATAGTTGTCTTCCCATCCCAATTATTTAAGCGAAGCAGAAAGGTAAAAAGCCCATCCTAACTCTCTACCATGAATTCCAGGTGACAAGGGTGGTTAAACAAAGCTAGTAAACTTCCTATCATAGGATTTTCGTCAAATTAACACAAGCATGCAGCTTTGCAAACAAAACATTTATTTTAAAAACAGGATCAATATGTTGAAGGACACTTGCCTTGCTCTTGGGATTGGTTGGGATCAAATCCTTCAAATTCTTGGTGCTGGAGATGCTCCGCAACTCTCTCGAGTGCAAATCCGTCTAAACCGCGCAACAAACATACAAGACAAGAATTATAATCAATAGATGCACATATAGTACTCAATATGTCATGATATGCATGATTGATGCAAATGCAAAGTAAAACTTATTACTGAGTTGCTTTTATTGTTTACTAACTAGTTCTAATATTTATTTACAAGTTTGGACAGGTTTGGAATTGATTCGAATCAATTTAGAATTAATTCAACAGAAATTACCAGGAAAATCGGACTAGTCCACTAGGGACTGGACAAAGTCCGCACTTCGCAGAACTAGCGAACTAGGGTTTTCTATATCGACGTGAATATGGAGATTTGGGGTTGAATTCACCTAAGGAAAAAGAAGTAGAAGGTATACCAGGTGTCTAAGACTCCAAAGAATCGAGGGTTTTGGAGGCAACACTTGGATCTTGGCGATTTAGGGTTGATGAAGAACTTGATGGTGACTTGTTGATGAAGAACACGAAGTTGATGGAGATCTTGGTCCTCTTTCGTTTCCTCCTGTTCTTCTTCTTGCTCTAGATCTCCTTCTCCCTCCTTGTTGGCGGCTATTCATGAGCTAGGGTTCGGGTGAGGTGAAAAAGTGGCCAACAGATGTCAAGCCAAGGGGTAGGGCTATTTATGTAGAGGTGGAGGCTAGGGTTTCAATGAATTCGAGTTTGAGATGAGTAGGCATCGGTTTAGAGTCCCTCATGGGCTCTAAAAGAGTTAGGCACGACGTCCCTAGGCCCACTTAAGGTAAAACCCGAAAACAAGTCGTGGAACAAAAGATCAACTCAGAGTCACGATTTATCGGACAAGTCCGAAAAGGTCACTAGTCCAAAGTTGGTCAGAGAGATATTGGACAAGTCTGTACTGGACATCGGAGAAGTCTAAATTTATCCAGAGGGGGGAAACAGATAAGTCTAGCCAAAATCGGACAAGTCTGACTTTAGTCAGAGTGGAAAACGGACAAGTCCGCTGGAATACCGGACAAGTCCAGGGACTTAGCAAAATTTCCAAGGAATTGGAACATTGGACTAGTACGCACTGGATCGAACAAGTTCGAAAGTGTCCAGAGAGAAAAACAGACTAGTCCGCAGGAAAACGGACAAGTCCGATGGAGGTGAGAGAGAAATTGGACTAGTCGGCACCGAAATCGGACTAGTCCGCACTTCCCAAAATTCTTAGTTGCGGTTTTGCTCTAAATTCATTTTAAACTTATTTCTTTTTATGTGGAATAACGTTAGACATGTATTAGAATGTATGCAATGCATGATGCATGAAAATGAGGGTGTTACAAACCTAAACCCCTTAAAATGAATCTTGTCCCCGAGATTCGACGTGGAAGGGAAAAGATAGGGAAATTCCTTGTTGAGATCATCCTCCAACTCCCATGTTGCTTCCTATTCCGTGTGATGCTTCCATTGAACTTTACACCACCTAATAGTCTTGTTCCTTGTGACCCTCTCCTTGGTTTCCAAGATTTTGATCGGTTGCTCGGCATAAGTCAAATCTTCCTCTAGTTCCAATTCTTCCATTGGCGCTAGTTCTTCCGGTACTCTTAAGCACCTCTTGAGCTAGGAAACATGAAACACATTATGAACATCTGAAAGATGAGCTAGCATCTCCAACTTATATGCTACTTCTCCTATTTTGTCCAAAATCTTGAATGGCCCAATGTATCGAGGTGCTAGCTTGCCTCTTATGTTAAACCTCTTATGACCTCTCATTGGTGACACCTTGAGATATACAAAGTCTCCCACTTCAAATGCTAGTTTCCTTCTCCTATTATCCGCATAGCCTTTTTGCCTTGATTGAGAAGCCCTCAGGTTTTCACGAATAATCTGAACTTACTTTTCAGCTTCTAGCAAAAATCCGGACCAAATACTTGAGTTTCTCCCGTCTCATTCCAAAACAAGGGTGTCCTACACTTACTTCCATATAGTGCCTCATATGGTGACATCTTCAAACTTGCTTGGTAACTATTGTTGTATGACAATTCTGCATATGGCAAGCTCTTGTCCCAACTCTTCCCATGCTTCAAGGCACAAGCTCTTAACATGTCCTCCAAAATTTGATTGGTCCTCTCAGTTTGTCTATCCATTTGAGGGTGATATGTTGAACTAAAATTTAACCTTGTTCCCAATGCTTCATGCAATTTCTGCCAAAACCTGGAGGTGAAATGAGAACCTCCATCCGACACTATCCTCTTCGAAACTCCATGCAAACATACTATTCTTCCCATATACAGTTCCGCCAATTTCTCTCCATTAAAGGTGGTCTGGATGGGAATAAAGTGAGCTGATTTTGTCAACTGATTCACAATTACCCATATTGAGTCATAACCGGACTGAGTTTGTGGTAAATAAACTATGAAGTCCATACCAATTTCTTCTCACTTCCATTCCAGGATCTTCAATGGCTGCAGTAATCCCGCTGGCCTTTCGTGTTCCGCCTTGACTCATTGGCACATGTCAGACAAAGCTACATATTCGGTTATGTCCTTTTTCATGCTAGCCCACCAATAACAAGTCTTCAAGTCTTTGTACATCTTGGTACAACCGGGGTGAATTGAGTATGGCGAGTCATGTGCCTCCTTTAGTATTGTCTCCCGAATATGCTTCACGTTGGGCACGACGATCCTTTTTCCAAGCCATAGGGTACCATGTTCATCCTCACCAAACCTAAATTTAGTTCCCTCTTGGGTCCTCTCTTTGATCTCCTGAATTTCCTCATCCTTGGTCTGACCTTCTCAAATTTCTATCTCCAAGGTTGGGTTTAACTCCATTATTCCCATCTCATTCACAAATCCAAGATTCAACCGTTCAAACTCCTTGCATAGCTCGGATGGCAACTCTCGAGCTATGAGTTGGTGACTTACTCCTTTTCTACTCAAGGCATCAGCCATTACATTAGCCTTTCCTAGGTGATAATTAATTCCCAAATCATAATCCCTGATGATCTCCAACCATCTTCGTTGCCTCAAATTCAGGTCTGTTTGTGTCAATATATACATAAGACTCTTACCATCCGTATAAATTTCACACCTATGACCAAGAATGTAGTGTCTCCAAATTTTTAATGCGTGTACAATGGCTGCGAGTTCCAAATCATGCTTTGGGTAATTTTGCTCATGTTTCTTCAATTGTCTTGATGCGTAGGCAACCACTTGACGTTCTTGCATCAATACACATTCAAGTCTTTGTCTTGACACATCACAATATATGTCGAAACTCTTGCTTACATCCGGAAAAACCAAAACTGGGGCTTTTGTTAACCTTTTCTTCAACTCCTCAAAACTTCCTTTACAAGCTTGGGTCCATCGGAAATATTTTCCCTCCATTAGCAATTCTATCATTGGATTGGCTATCTTGGACAAGTACTTGATGAATCGACGGTAATATCCAGCCATCCCAAGAAAACTCCGGATCTCCTATACATTATGCGGGGGCTCCCATTTTAACACATCTCTCACTTTTCCTTGGTCAACCGATACTCCTCCTCCTGAGATGGTATGACCCAAAAATGACACCTCCCTTAACCAAAACTGCTACTTGCTGAATTTGGCGTACAATTGATGCTCTCTCAATTTTTGCAATGAGAGCCTCAAGTGTTCCTCATGTTCCTTCTCATCCTTCGAGTAGATCATAATGTCATCAATGAACACCACAACAAACTTATCCAAGTACTCCATGAAGACCTTATTCATGAGGTACATAAAGTATGCAGGCGCATTTGTCAATCCAAAGGACATAACGGCGTACTCATAGGATCCATATTGTGTCCTGAAAGCGGTCTTGGGTATGTCTGATGGTCTGATCTTCATTAGAAAGTATCCCGACCTCAAGTCAATCTTGGATAAGACACAAGCACCCTTCATCTGATCGAACAAATCTTCTATGTGTGGCAAGGTGTACTTGTTCTTGATGGTCACCTCATTGAGAGTTCGGTAATCCACACACATTGTTTGGGATCCATCCTTCTTATCCACGAAAGGAACGGGCGCTCCCCAGGGTGAAGAACTGGGGCGAATGAAACCTTTCTCTAGTTGCTCTTGTATCTTCTTCTTGAGCTCAGCTAATTCCTTAGGAGGCATCCTATACGACACCTTAGCTATAGGCGCAGTTCCAGGTATTAAATCAATAACAAATTCAATGTCTCGGTCAGGTGGCATACCTGGCAACTCATCCGGAAACACATCCAAAAATTTGCACACCACTGGGATCTCCTCAATTGCGGCACCGTCCATGTGATTCAGCTCCAATTGCTTTGGTGCGTGTTGAGATGCTTCAAACTCTATGGTGATCCCTTCCTCGTTGGTCAACTTCACCGTCTTCGTGGCACACTCAATAACTCCATTGTGCTTCCTCAACTAGTCCATAACAAGTATAATGTCCAATCCTTGAGAATCCAAGACAATGAGGTTGTCAAAGAAGTCTACCCCCCTTATTCTAAGGCTTACCTTTGGACAAACTATATTTGTCCTCATCTCTCCTCCAGGAGACTTAACCAATAGAGTAAAATTCATATGAGAGATAGGCAAACTATACTTGGCAACATATTTCAATGCAATGAATGAATACGATGCTCTAGAATCAAATAACATAGTTGTCGGGTTGGAGTTTGAGAGAAACATACCAATCACCACGTCATCCGCTTGTTGCGCATCCTCCGCAGAGACATGGTTCACGTTGCCGCGAGCGAAATTCTGTTGTCCACGATTCCCCTGCGGTTGTCCTCCATTGGGTCTTGGGTTTTGCATTGGCACATTGCTTCCTTGACCAAGGCTTGACATAGGACATTGATGTGCAAAGTGTCCAGCTTCTCCACAAGTATAGCACTTATTTGCTGCACCACAATTTGGACGTACTTGATTCTGTGCATTGGCACCAGGAAAGTTGGCACGAGGTGCAAAAGCAATGGAGGCCTAGGTGCTTGCATAATAGGGCACTGCTGCACAAACTGAGTTGGGCGCGGTGCATAACTAGGGCGATGAACAGGCACAGAGGAGCTGAAATAAGGCGCATTTGGCGGTGCAAAGAGAGGGTGCACATTACTTCCTTGTTGATGTCCTTGATATGGCGCCTTCCTCTTGTTGTCTAGTTCCATCTCACATACCTTGTTCTCCACAACAATTGCTTTGTCCACAAGCTTCTGGAAGTTGGCATAGTCACAATTCAGCAATTGCACTTGGATCTCATTATTCAAGCCTCTCATGAACAAGTATTGTTTCTGGCTGTCACGGCTCACATCCTCGGGCGCATATCTTGAGAGTTGAGTGAATTTATTGAGATATTCTCCAACACTCGATCTTCCTTGCATCAAGTTCTCAAATTCTTGCCTCTTCAAAATCATAACTCCTTCCGGCACATAATGAGAACGAAAACTTTCCTTGAACTCAGCCCAAGTAATTCTCTCTTGGTTCTCATGAGCATTGCATAAAGAATCCCACCAATCCGCAGCTGCTCCACTAATTGATGAGAAGCAAATTGAACCTTCTCCCGATCACTGCATTGGACTATTGCGAGTTTCTTCAACACAGACTTTAGCCAATCATCAGCATCCATAGGGTTAGTGTCTTGAGCAAAGGTTGGCGGCCTAGTCCTCATGAACTCTCCCAACCGGTTATGGGGAGGTGGAGGTGGCGGTGGAGTCATGTGAGGTTGATTGTTGTTGTTGCCAGCCTGCAGTTGTCCCATAGTTTGTATCATGATCTGCATGAGCTGGTTTTGCATAGCCAATAGCTGATCAATATTGATAGCTCCATGAGCAGGTCCTTGTCCATTGTTGTTCTGAGGTGCTCCATTATTCTCCTCCTCATCATTGCCATCGCTCTGGTTGCGAGTCCTCACCTTTTAAAGAAAAGCAAGAGATAAGAATTTAGAAGACGTCCCCAACTATATGCATCAAGGGATATGAAACTAAACAACTACCTATACTAGCCTATATGGACAAGGCGATGCTAGAGCATCCCAAAATCCTCTATTAAGTACACAAGAAAATAATATATAGCAAACAACACACCAAACAAGAACACATCGATTACTGAGTGCTCCTATGTGCTCTAAAGTGTCCATTCTATCTAGGTTGCATCGTACAGTCAACCTGTGGCTCTGATACCAATTTGTGACACCCAGTTCCGGAAATGAACCAAGTGAACGCATGTGTGTGACCAAGAAGTTCAACACACATGTCACAAAAGGATATACAGATAATTACCACAGAACAAAATTAATTAACCACTTTTATTACAGAATTCATAACATCCTCAAATACAAGCTCCAATGAATATTAATGACAAGTTTGAACTAATGTAGCAGAAATAAACTAATAACCAACTAAGCAAAGGGATAGCGCAACTCCAATCTACACCACAGGCAAAGCTGATGGCAGACACGGCCTAGAACTCCGCATTATCGTCGTTATACTCCCAATCATGACCTGCAACTGTTAGTGGGGAAAATTGCAAGAGTGGGTACATGTCGTACTCGGCAAGTGTGGAAAGTATGACATGTAGATGATTCAAATGACGAATATAATAATGGCTAAGTGCTGACAAGTACATTAAAACATTTGAAAAGTAATATATTATATGTATGTGAAATAAACCCATCATAAACTAATAAGTTATCGTAATACAAGTCCATATTTCATTACCATCATCCATATACCAGATTCCTCATTACCATAAACCATATCCATTGTCATAAACCTTGATTCAATTCATAACCAGCCAGAACCATATTATCATCCATAACCAGTACCAAACCACAACCATAACCAAAACCCCTCTAATCATGTAGGTCATCCAGGTGCTCATAACTGGGAGCACGGCTATCATTATAGTTTAAATACTCTGTAGAGTTTGTACCACTTTACCCACGTGTTTGTGATTTCATCACCCGTCGGCGACTGAAGAACCTCCTTTACGCCAATTACACTTCCTTTGGTGTATGGCAGAGAGATAACAAAATAGCCCTTACAAAGGTATTACTAGCCTATTTAGATCCCACTGAGGTTTCACCGGTGGCGATTCCTCCAACTAAGCACATCTTCAACCAAGGGCCCCCTCTTGAGCCATTCGGATCACAGGGTAGTCCCACCAATCATCAACAAACCCAATCCGACTACCCCTTCCCCGAGCATCCTTAATGGTCCAAATAGCACTGGCAAAGACCTAAATAATAAGATATGCTGCACCCATACTTGGCCCTCGTTGTGGCATTGTAGTCCTGGCTTATTCTCGTATGAATCGGTCCTTAGATCTAAAGCAAGCAACCACCATATCATCCAACCCATCCACATACCGGGCTTGCTTAGATCACCCATTACCACATCATATTAACCAGTTCATGTTAATCATAATCTCATAAATGCATAATTAAGTTAAGTGGTATAGTTGTCTTCCCATGCCAATTATTTAAGCGAAGTAGAAAGGTAAAAAGCACATCCCGACTCTCTACCATGAAATCCAAGTGACAAGGGTGGTTAAACAAAGCTAGTAAACTTCCTATCATAGGATTCCCATCAAATTGACACAGGCATGCAATTTTGCAAACAAAACATTTATCTTCAAAATAGGATCAATATGTTCAAGGAGACTTGCCTTGCTCTTGGGCTTGGTTGGGATCAAAAGCCTTCAAATTCTTGGTGTTGGAGGTCCTCCGCAACACTCTCTAGCGCAAATCCGTCTAAATCGTGCAACAAACATACAAGACAAGAATTACAATCAATAGATGCACATATAGTACTCAAGATGTCATGATATGCATGACTGATGCAAATGCAAAGTAAAACTTATTAATGAGTTGCTTTCATTGTTTACTAATTAGTTCTAATAGTTATTTACAAGTTTGGACAGGTTTGGAATTGATTCGAATCAATTTAGAATTAATTCAAAAGAAATTACCAGGAAAATTGGACTAGTCTGCTAGGGACCGGACAAGTCCGTGCTTCGTAGAACTAGCGAACTAGGGTTTTCTAGATCGACGTGAATATGGAGATTTAAGGTTGAATTCATGTAAGGAAAAAGAAGTAGAAGGTATACTAGGTGTCTAAGACTCCAAAGAATCGAGGGTTTTGGATGCAACACTTGGATCTTGGCGATCTAGGGTTGATGAAGAACTTGATGGTGACTTGTTGATGAAGAATGCGAAGTTGATGGAGATCTTGATCCTCTTTCATTTCCTCCTGTTCTTCTTCTTGCTCTAGATCTTCTTCTCCCTCCTTGGTGGCGGCTATTCATGAGCTAGGGTTCGGGTGAGGTGAAAAAGTGGCAAATAGATGTCAAGCCAAGGGTGCGGTTGTTTATGTAGAGCTGGAGGCTAGGGTTCCAATGAATTCGAGTTTGAGATGAGTAGGGGTCAGTTTAGAGTCCCTTATGGGCTCTTAAAGAGTTAGGCACGATGCCCCTAGGCCCACTTAAGGTAAAACCCAAAAACAAGTCATGGAATAAAAGATCAACTCAGAATCTCGATTTATCGGGCATGTTCGAAAAGGGACGGACTAGTCCGAAGTTGGTCAGGGAGATATTGGACAAGTCCAGACTGGACATCGGACAAGTCCGAACTTATCCAGAGGGGAAAACAGACAAGTCTGGCCAAAATCGGACAAGTCTGACTTTAGGCTGAGAGGAAAATGGACAAGTCCACTGGAATACTGGACAAGTCCAGGGACATAGCAAAATTTCCAAGGAATTGGAACATCGAACTAGTCTGCACTGGACCGAACAATTCTGAAAGTCCATAGAGAAAAATAGACTAGTCCGCAGCAAAACAGACAAGTCCGATGGAGGTCAGAGAGAAATCGGACTAGTCCACACAGAAACCGGACTAGTCTGCACTTTCCGGAATTCATAAGTGCGGTTTTGCTCTAAATTCATTTTAAACTTATTACTTTTTATGTGGAATAATGTTAGACATGTGTTAGAATGTATGCAATGCATGATGCATGAAAATGAGGGTGTTACATTAGTGCACTCACGAGGTGCGAGCAACAGATAGCACACACAACAAAAAATATGAAGGTATAGTCAAGAGTCTTGCCAGTAAGACGTCGGAAAGGAATCTTTGAAGAACAAATGAAGGCTAAATGTAAATCAGGTAAGTAGTAGTAGAAACAACCTCGACCAAAAAGTGAGGGAGAACAGAGGAAGCAAGCGGAAGAGTTCGAGCAGTCTCAAGAAATGTCGATGCTTGCACTCGGCCACACCATTTTGTGCATGAGCCCCAGGACAAGAAAACTTAGCAAGAGTGCCCTTCTCAGAGTAAACCTGATGAAGAGAATCATAAAGGTACTCACCAATAGAGTCAACACAAAAAACACGAATAGATGTATCAAAATGAGTGTGAATGATAGTTGAAAAAGTTTTATAGATAGACAAGGCCCCTATACAATGTTTCATAAAGTAAATCCATATGTTGCGAGAAAAATCATCAATAAGAATTATGTAATAACGATGTCCTCCTTTGGAAACAAAAGGGGCTAGACCCTATAATATGAATGAATAAGATCAAATGGACGCTCAAAACTGAATCACTAGAATGCTAAGGGAGTTGAATTTGTTTCTCTAACCGACAATCCTGACACTGAGATAAAGACTTAGAACCTGAAATCAATTCTGAAAGACCACTACAGACTAGGACAGCTAGACGAGATCCACACAAATGACTAAGTCGATGGTGCCACTGATCAAATGAAAAGGTGGATGAGGCAGCAAAAGCAGAGCTGACAGGACTGACAGATGCAACGGAAGGAAGAGCCAGTCAATCTCCCAAAGACGATGTGTGTCGGTACCCTGCGTACCGGATACCCCTTGGGACTGCAAAAAGAGCAAAGGAACTCCACCCATCAGTGTTGAAGACCTCCAAAGGCCCCACGTGTCACTCGGAAATGGACTCGCCTCCCTTCTATGGTTGGTCCCAGTGCCGCCACGTGTATTGTTAAACCGGAGCTACATCCCACGCATGGGGAAGCTCCAGACTAGATATCTGTGTGGCACCCCCGGACCTAACCCCCGACAGAGGGAAGCTCCAGTACCGACACGTGTACAACAACACCGGACCTACTCGTCCAAGACAGTAAGCTCCGAAGCTGCCACACGTCCAACCGCCGGACCTTCAACCTCAATAGGCAGAGTGGTGGACTTCCAACAGCTCGGACTTTCTAGGAACATTCAAGACCTCAAGACCCGATTAAGTGTCATTAATGCTATCTTAATGACACACGACCGGAGGGCCCTTAATACCAGTAACGCCACTGTCAAGGCACATTACCACACTATTAAGGTTAATTAAGCTCATTAATTGTGTATTAAGCATCAATAACCGCGAGGGCCACATGTCGGGCCAGGCTAACGATGTAACGGCCAATCCTTGTACTATAAAAGGACTGACTGAGCGATACACGAGGAGGCCCCGCACACACCCATATGCACTCAAGACACTCAAGTCTTACACGCAAGCGCTCAGACGCTCAATACAGCAACAACACACCCCGTGGAGTCGGGTATTACGCTCAGGCGGTCCGAACCATGTAAATCCTCGTGTCAACTCATCATCTTGTTCTGAATCTCTACGCACCCACAACCAAACTACAAACTCCACGGGCTTCCAACAGTAGTACCAGGAGAATTGCCAGAATAACACTCCAACAGTTGGCGCGCTAGGTAGGGGGTGCCGAGATTCAAGGATGGTGAACTCTGCTGCTGGATCGTCCAACGGCAACCCTGCTGCTCAACCTGCTAGAGGCAACCCCTCCACATGCAGCAGCCAGCAGGTGTTGTGGCTCCAGCAGGAGTCATGCCACCACCGCCACCGTTTGCACCAACAAATCAAGCTGGACAGCGAGATGGGGCGTTCGCGTCGGTCACTGCATCGGCGAACAACAACCCCGAACACGCGCTCCATGTTGCGCGTGCCCTTCTCCAACATCCACTGCCTCCAGGAGCATCCCAGGGTGCAATGGAGCAGTAGAGAGCTGATGTGGAACATTTGGTTGCAGCAGCAGCCAATCGCATCAGCAACCAAGGTCCTCCCCCCTCGGGGCTGACCCAATCGCAGCATCGGACCTTGTCGGGTAGACTTGGTCCGCACGCTTCACAACACAGGAGATGTGATGCGTCTCAGCAGGCAATGTCTCTGCCTTCCGGGGCATGACGTATCCACATGATAACAAGGCTTTCGACTCATGACGTACAGGCTGAGCTCGACCGTCGTTATCGACAACAGGACGGTCGCGTCCACATCGAGCGTGCTTGCGAGAGGCGAGAGGCTCGGGATAGCCCTGCTCCTGAGGGAGTAGGAGGAGGCTGTTCTGCCCTGGCCATGCACGTACGCATGGTCAGATGGCCGTAGAAGTTTCGGCGTCACCTGCCGGAGAGATTGAGGGGACTGTCAATCCCGCCGAATTTCTCCAAATCTACTCCACCGCAATCCTTGCGGCTGGGGGAAATGAGGTCATGATGGACAATTATTTCCCTGTGGCTTTAACTGGGACCGCCAGGTCTTGGTTTATGAGCCTTCCACCTGTCTCCATCAATGGTTGGAGGGAGTTGTGCCAACAGTTCACCGCCAACTTTGGGAGCTTGTAAACCCGACCAGGCACCGAACTGGACCTTTTTGCTGTGAATCAAAAATATGGAGAGTCCTTGAGATCCTTCATTCAGAGGTTCTCCCAGGTATGAAACACCATTCCTTCTATCTCAAGCGCCTCTGTTATTGTGGTATTGGGACAGGGCGTTCGAGACAAGAAGATGCTGGAGAAGCTGGCGACCAAGGAAGTCACCAACGTCACGAAACTCTTTAGCTTGGCAGACAAGTGTGCCAAAGCTGTGAAGGGTCGTGAAATGCACTCCCAACCACCTCTGGAGGACAACAAAAAGTCCTCCAAGGGTGAAGTCGCTACCTCCGGGGGTGGCAAGAAGAAGAAAAAGTCCAACGGCAAGAAGAAGCCGTCGGCCGGCACACCCACTGCTGCAGCTGCTGCAGCTCCGGGTGGCCGGGGGCCACGCCCCGAGAAACGACCTCGGCCGTCATCTGAAGATGGTGGAAGCTCCAAGATGTGGTGTCCCATACACAAGATGAACAACCACAACCTAGAAGGTTGCCGAGAGGTACAGAACCTTGCCGAGCGCTACAACAAGCGCCGGGAAGAAGCTCCTTTCCGTCAATGGGAAGGAAAACAAAAAGTCGACGAAGCTCCGACTGAAGAGGAGTTAGGATTTCAGGACCCCAAAAAGGTCTTGAAGGCTGTTTACACCTCTGTCGACGACGACTCCGACGCCTCCGACAACGAGCGTCGGAAGACCATGAACACCATTTTTGGTGGTTCGTGGGATATCACCTCCCTTCGTGTCCTCAAGACAATGTGGCAGGCATGGCCTCAGTAGCTCCCACCGCTAGGGCAGAACCGCACCGAAAGTGGATGGACACTGCCATTACCTTCGATGCTTGGGACTGCCCTCGGAACATGATCGGAGCTGGCCAACTTCCACTGATGGTATCTCCAACCATCAACAACATCCAGCTCCACCACGTAATGGTAGACGGAGGTTTGGGGCTGAACCTCGTAATCTTCGAAGCTTTCGTCAAGCTTCAGCTCTGACCTTCGCATCTTCTCCCCTCCCAACCTTTCTCCGGAGTAGGTCCGGGGGCCATCCCTCCACTTGGTGCCATTAATCTTCTGGTGACCTTCAGGACCTGGGAGAATTACAGGACCGAGAATTTGGTCTTTGATGTGGCACAGATCAACTTACCATTCAACGCCATCTTGGGCAGGCCAACCTTGTACAAATTCATGGTTGCTGCTCATTATGGCTACTTGGTGTTGAAGATGCCAACACCAGCAGGTGTTCTCCGGATTCGCGGAGATCGCACTGCCGGAGTTACTCCTCTGGAAGAACTCCACGCGCTTGCTACAGAGTAGAAGGAAGAATCCGGAAAGGAACAAGCTCCAAAGCCCCCGATCATTCGTCATCGAGGCTCAACCTCCGCACCTCGCGTGCAACCAAGCGGCGACACCGACATTTCCGTCAAAGTCGTCCAAATTGGTTCCGACGCTGCTCAGACCACTCGTATATCAGAAGGTCTAAACGACAAACAGGAACTCGCACTCATCACTTTCCTCTGGGCTAATGTTGACGTGTTTGCCTGGAAACCGTCAAAAATGCCTAGGATCCCTAGGGAAGTGATTGAGCACAATATGAAGATTTATCCGACGCTCGGCATGTACATCAGAAGCCTCGGAAGCAATCAGTAGAGTGACAGAACTTCATACGTCAAGAAGTGAAGAAGTTGCCCAAAGCTGGATTCATCCGAGAAGTCTTCCACCCAAAATGGCTGGCAAACCCAGTCATTGTACCTTAGGCCGGCGGGAAGCTTCGGATGTGTATCGACTACACTACACTGAATAAGGCATGCCCAAAGGATCCATTCCCACTACCTAGAATAGATCAGATAGTGGACTCCACCTCCGGGTGTGAATTACTGTGTTTCCAAGACACATATTCTGGGTATCATCAAATCAGAATGTCTAGGGAAGATGAAGAGCATACTTCCTTCATCACAGTAGATGCATTATACTGTTACACTGCCATGCCATTTGGTCTTAAAAATGTTGCTTCAACGTTTGTACGATCTATGTACAAAACTTTTGGAGAGCTCATCAGAGACGTAGTGGAAGTGTATGTCGATTACATCATTGTCAAGATCAAGAACAAGGAGTCATTCCTTGACACCTTGCAAGCTGTCTACGACAAGTTGTGAGTCACACGCACGAAGTTGAACCCAGACAAGTGTGTCTTCAGGGTTAGCTCCGGAAAGCTTATTGGATTCTTGGTGAACCACCGAGGAATAGAAGCGAATCCGGTGAAGATTAAAGCTATTGAAGACATGCGGCCACCAGCCCGCATCAAGGACGTCCAGAAGCTGACTGGACGTCTAGCTGCCCTCAACCGCTTCATCTCAATACTGGAGGAATGGGTGCTACCTTTCTTCAAATTATTGAGGATGTCCGGACCATTCCAATGGTCTGAAGAAGCAGAAAAGGCTTTTTAAGAGCTAAAGCAGCTACTCACCACTCTACCAACTTTGGTAGCTCCAAATCCTAGTGAGCCACTTCTGCTTTACATTTCGGCAACTGACGAAGTTGTCAGCATGGTCCTGGTTGCGGAAAGACAAGAACCATACCCACGTCAGGAGTCCAGACCCCTACGGGAGGGTCCGGAGCTACCTGAAGGCGAGTCTGGGTCCCAACTCCCAGACCCGGATCCTCTAGGCGAGATGTCAGAGGAGCAACTTCCTTCAAGTGGAGGAGTCACTGTTGCTGAACAAAAAGATTCGGACCCCTCCGAGAACGTCCGGGTCACTTCAGAAGAAGCTCCGGGTTCTTCAAGCAAGAACCTGTAAGTCCCCAAAGAAGGTCCGGACCCCCCCGGGAGGGTCCGGGTTGATGAGGAGAAAGCTTCGGGCCCCTCCGGGAGGGTCCGGATAGTACAACGCCTAGTGTACTTCATCAGTGAAGTACTCCATGATGCCAAGACTCGGTACCTGGAGGTGCATAAGCTGCTCTATGCAGTTCTTATTGCCTCTAGGAAGCTTGGACACTACTTCCAAGCTCACAAGATTTCAGTGGTAACCTCCTATCCACTGTGTGCAATCTTGCATAGCCCCAACTCTACTAGGAACATCGTAAAGTGGGCAGCAGAATTGGTTGAGTTCGATCTTGAATTCGTCCCAAGACAAGCAATCAAGAGTCAAACATTGGCGGATTTCGTGGAAGAATGGACCCCCTCTCCATCAAATCCTAGGGGCCCCAGTGAGCATAAGTCGGAACCTAAGGTTCCAGTATTCACCGAGCCTCACTGGACTCTTTACTTCGACAGCTCCGTGCAGAAGCAAGGGGCCGGAGTTGGAGTCCTTCTCCTCGCTCCGACCGGGGAGAAGGTTAAATACATGGTTCACCTTGACTTCAAGGCGACCAACAACATGGCGGAGTATGAAGAACTAATCTATGGGCTTAAAGTTGCACTATCATATGGTGTCAAGCGGCTATTGGTAAAGGGTGATTCGCAGCTCATAATAAAACAAGTAAAAGGTGAAGCTGCTGCAACAACCCTCAACTAGCTGCATACTTACTTGGAGTCCAAAAGCTTCAAAAGGACATCGAAGTCCTGGATCTTTGCCATGTCCAGCGTCTCAACAACGCTGAAGCTGACGAACTCTCAACGAAAGCTTCAACCGGAGCTCCGGTTCCTGACGGAACCTTCATCCGGAGATTGTCAAGACCAACAGCTCAGCCTGCTGAACTAAGCAAAGGGGGCGAGACCAGCACTTCAAAGCTGACAGTCCCAATGGCCCTGTTACCATGGCGTCCATCAAGGGTCGTAGGTGCTGCAGGAAGCTCCGAGCAACCTAGCACGCAAGACTCAAATGCTCAAGTTAGCTCCGATGCATGGATCTCGGAGATCCGGAGTTACTTGAAAGACAACTTCCTTCCTGAAGATAATGTATCCGCTGACCGGATAGTTAGATTGGCTAAAAGATACACACTGGTATAAGGGGATCTCTACCGGCATGGTGCCAACGGTGTCCTAATGCAGTGCATTACAAGGGAAGAAGGTCGCGAGCTCCTCGCGGAAATCCATGGAGGCGAGTGTGGGAACCACGCGTCTTCCCGCACGTTGGTCGGTAAAGCCTTCCGGCACAGTTTTTACTGGCCTACAGCACTCCAGGATGCAACTGAGCTAGTGAAGAAATGTGAAGCATGCTAGTTTCATGCGAAGCAAATTCACACACCAGCTCAACATCTACAAATGATACCTCCTACATGGCCATTCGCTGTGTGGGGGATGGATATCTTGGGACCTTTACCAAGAGCCGTCGGAGGTTACAAGTTCCTGTACGTTGCCATCGACATGTTCACCAAGTGGCCGGAAGCAACTCCAGTTGTGACAATAAACAAGCAATCAGCTATCAACTTCTTGAAGTCCATAGTATGCAGATTTGGAGTCCCGAACAAGATCATAACTGACAATGGGACCCAATTCACAAGCTCTACATTCCAAGGATATTGCAAAGACCTCGACATCCAAGTCAGCCACACCTCTGTAGCTCACCCGGCAAGCAATGGCCAAGCTGAGAGAGCAAATGCAGAAATCCTAAAAGGACTCAAGACGCGCACATATGAGCGCCTGAAAAAACATGGAGCCAACTGGATTGAAGAGCTTCCGCCCACACTGTGGGCCAACAGGACAACTCCAAACCGGTCAACTGGAGAGACACCCTTCTTCTTGGTGTACAGAGCTAAAGCAGTCCTTCCTCCAGAAATCACCTTGGGGTCACTCCGGGTCCGGACCTTCGACGATGCCATGCAGGACCAGCTCTGGCGTGAAGATCTTGACCTCGTTGAAGAGGGAAGGTGTCGAGCAGCTGTTCAAAATGCACGATATCGCCAAGCACTCCGGCGCTATCACCAAAGGCATGTGCATAATTGACAGCTCGAGGAAGGCGATCTGGTGCTACGGAGAATACAAACTCAAGAAGGGTTAAACAAACATTCCCCCAGTTGGGAAGGACCCTTCCGAGTGATCAAAGTATCCCGTACCGGATGCGTTCGCTTGGAAACCAAGGATGGGACACCACTCCCTAATCCTTGGAACATTGAGCACCTCTGTAAGTTCTACGCTTAATATCACGGAGGTGAGTGTGTAATTACATATGATGTATGTTATAGCGTCATTGTACAGAGTCGGGTAGCTCCTCCGGGAGAACAGTCGGACCTTTCCCGGAAGGTCCACAAGGTTCAGGCAACACTTGACACAGTCTCAGGGCTAAAAGTGTAGCTAGCTACCTTGGGTCAAATGAGAAACGCAACACACTTAGCCTGGTTCCGTACCCTAAAGAGTGTACTTGTTTCCCCTGTACCCCGGACCTATAATGAAAGACATCATTATGTAAAAACAGACTCAACGTGCATTTATTTTGTACAGGCTCAATATTTTTTATTTTTCTCTTTCTTTTCTATAACAAAGTTGTAAAATTCTCAAGAAACTTTAGCTCAAGCAATTCATGTATAATTCAAGTTGCATTCTTAATTCTTCTAGGTCTAAACATTGTTGAATGGCCTACTCGCCTGAATGCCACCAAGCCAATCTAGGTTCGGAGTGTGCTATCGACTTAGCCTGGTCCTGCACCCTAAGTACGCCACTCTACTTACACCCCAGCAAGCCGAAGTAAGGTGAGTCCAGAAAACAATTGGACCTGGAGAAAACAAGCCAATGCACTCGATTGTATACAGAATTGTTGTCGATCTAAAATTTCTTTCGGGAATAGTAAGCCGCAATTGAGTTATAGATAGGAAATGGATTTTACTGTTTTTCTTGACTTCAGTGTGCAGGAAAAATAAAGATCTCATGATGATGGTGGATGAAGCCGGAGCTATCAAAGCTCCGACACCCCATAAGGTGGTTCGCTGTTGATGTTTTAAACATTGATAGTAGGCGTCGCCGGAACTACCAAGTTCTAGCAAATCCAGTGGGCCAGCCGTCAACGTAAAGAAAAGATGGTGGGAAGACTCCCCAGTGGGGTTTGCTCTAGACGCATCGCGTGTTGACAGTGGTCGCTGCCAGAGCTACCAAGCTCCGACAACCCCAGAGGACTAACTGTCGATGCTCTACATGTTGACAAGGGTCACTACCAGAGCAACTAAGCTCCGACAACCTCAGGGGGCCCCTACTATCGACGACTTCGGACCTACAAACTACAAGTTTGAAGCACACAAGTCTTCAAAAAAATGCTACATCCTCTTGGTACATGTTCACAATCAAATTGTGTACATCTACCAGGGGGCCAAGTGAGACAAAGGTGTTGAAGACAAAAAATGAAATTCATAAAATTCTTGGATTTCATTAATCTGGAGACAAGAGATTACAAAATTGAGGAAAGGAAGAGAAGATACAAGCGAGAGATACAAGGAGAAAGTCCTAGTCCTATGGAAGAATGAGGCGACCTTCTGGGCAACCTCCAACACGTTGGCCTTGGCGGCATCTCCCTCCCCGTCGATGGGACCTTCAAGCACCGGATCTAATGGGAAGTGAGGATCTCGACTTGTGTAGCACGTCAACATGTACTCTGCGATGTTCTGCGCAAGGGATTTCCCTTCAGTCTCCAATTGATTCGCGATGACATCGCCCATCTTGTTGGGTTTACTCCCTGCCGAGCTCAACGCCTTCAACGCTAGGTCCAGCTTCAGCTTCGGGTCGTCCGGACGCACGGGACTAAAACCCAGCGGTGTCAGCGCATCATTGGCTTTGCCCAAGGAGTCCCAAACTTGTTGGGACTTCTCAGCCCTTGAGCCTCGCACCTCTTCCAAGGACCTCTTGATCGCCGCAAACTCCGAATCGTCCTGGGCAAGGCGCTCGACCTCTTTGCCGTTCTGCTGAATCTTTTTAGCAACTTGCCTTTCAAGTTTACCAAGCTCCTCTTCCCGGTTGTGGATCTTGTTCTGGCGGTCGACAAGGTCTCTCTCCCGGCCCCGCACTTTCTTCTCCCTAGTAGTAACCTCATTCTCCCTCTTGGTGAGGTCATGTCCCCGCTGCCAGGCTTTCTTCTCCTCTTTCTCGCAGAGCTCCTCCAACTTCTTGGTGCGCTCCATGAGGCTCTTGTCACCCAGAGTCAGCCTCTGAGTAAGCTCCTCCTCCCTCTTCACGAGGTCATCCCGCAGCTCCAGGAGTTTTTGCTCTTCATCTTCGAGCTTTTTCTCCCGCTCCTCAAGAGCCTCCCGGCACTTGACGAGGCTATTGTGGATGGCGCTGAGCTTCTCTTAGCGGTCATTCGTTGTTTCATTGGCAGCCACGACCTGTTCATGGATGGCCCGGGATTGGTTGTAGAGGGACCGCACCATGCTTTCCCTCTCATCCAGCAGATGACCCCAGTACTCCAACCAGACCTTCTCCCTTTTCACCGCTCCTTGTCGTCGGCCAGCCTACTCTGCGCCAGCTTGGTCTCGAATTGGGGCCGGTTGCACCACCTCCTAATGGTTTGGCGCTCCTCCTCGAGGGCCTTGTTGTCGTGGTAAAAGGCCAGTTGGACCTGACGAAGGTTGGAGCAGGCGTTGTCGATAGACAGTGACAGGGGGATCATCTTCGGACCTGCTGGGGTCCTCTCCGCTGACTCCAGCGGGTTCTCCATAACAAAAATCGGGTCCCACTCTACAAGAGCGGTCCCTTGAGCTTCCGCGGCACTAGGGCCGCCCTCTGGGACAGCCTCGACTGCCATCAAGGAAGGTCCTGCAACAGAACTTTCTACCTCTGGAGTCGGCTCCGAAGGCCCCGCCGCCAGGTCATTAGCAACTGGTCCCTCAAGCGAGGGACCGGCGGCTTCGTCTTGGCACCCTGGCTTAGGCGCGTGCACCTCCGGAACCACCACCTCCGGGGCAGGCATTGAAGATTCGGCCAGAGCTGAGGCCACTTCCGGCTCCAGTGCTGGTGCCTCCTCCGCTGCTAGTTCAGGCGCCGACACTTCGACCTCTACTGGTTTGGGGGCCAACACCTCCGCGACAACCGGCTCAGGCGCCGGAACTTCATCAACCACCGGCTCCACCGCCGAGGCTTCAATAACATCCGGCTCTAGGGCCAGAACTGGAGCTACCTGCGGCTCGGAGGCCAGAGCGTCCATCATCATAGCATCCAAAATCCGAGCTTCAACCTCCAAAGCTGGTGCCGCTGGTACATCTTCATTCCCGTGGTCCGGCACTACCACGGGAGCTTCAGGGGATGACTCGAGGTCAAGGACCACAACAACTGGCGCCGGAGCTGCCGTGGCCTCAGCCACCTCCTGGGGCGGCACTGGAACTGGAGTCGGAGTCTCCATCTGCACAGCATCAACTGCTGTCGCAGGAGCCGGAGCTTCAGCCCCATTCTTGGGTACCCTGTGGATGAAGGAAGAAGAAACTCAAAATATGGTTACAACAAAAAATAACCAACTGAAGTAAAAAAGAAAATTTACCTTGGAAGGCTTCCGCTCTAGCTAGCGCAGAACCTCTTCACCGGACGCTCAGGACCGGACCCTATCGCCACTGGCGTAGCAGCTCCAGAAGGCTCCCCGGAGCTTGCTGCCGCCATCAGCGATGTCTTGGTTGAGGCCCCCCTCGACTGAGAAGGACCCTCGAACCTAGAGCCCTTAGCAGTCCCTGGTACCTGAGTCACATGGCCTAAGCTGGCATCCCGAGGAGACGCTGATGTTGGAGTAGGTGTTGCCGTTGAAGACCTCCCCCGCCGGGGAGAAGGAGCTATCGTGGAAGGAGCAAGTCTGACGGACCTCCCGTCAAAGTGCTTCAACTTCCTCTTGCGGCTCGAGGGCTCGGCCAAATCTTTGCCCTTGCCTATGACTTCAGCTCTTGGCTTCGGGGCGGGAGCGGAGCCACCTTGTGAACCTCCGGGGATCACCACCCCGGAGGTTGATCGCCTCTCTATCAGGCCCAAGTCGTCCAACAGCGGCATCTTCCTCCGGAGCTCTCTGCACTCCTCTGGTATCATATTCAGAAGAAGAAAGGCCGCCGGTGGAGACACGTCGCCAGGGCCAATGTTCCCAGGCTGGAACTTCTTGAGATGAGTCTTCAAGGCTTCACCATTCCAGTTGGTGCCCAAACCAACCTCAATGCGGTCGGTATCCATCTCTCTGTTGAAGGCCCAGGCAGGTCGCCCCCTAGCCCTCAGCGGGGTCCACCTGTTCGTCAAGAAGTTGCCGAAAACCATCTGGGGGGTCAATCCACCTTCGACACACTCCTGGATTCTGTCCAGAATGGGCCTGTACTCCCTCGACAGCTCTGGCACATCACTCCAAGTGTCGGTGTCAACGCGGGGGAGGCCTTCAGGCAGTTCCAGCCTCTCGTGCCCCTCGACGGTGATGACCACCAAGTCTTTCTTCCAGTCGTCCCACCTGCCGGAAGGAAAGGACCTCAAGTACTTGAGGGGGGAGTTTTTCCGCTTCACGAAGTAGTAGAAGACGATGAACTCATCACTCTTCCCGGTGGGGTGGACAGTGAAGAAAGTCTGGAACAACTCCACGCAAGGGGGCACACCCACCCACATCTCGCAAAAGTGGACGAAAGTCGCCACTAGCAAGATTGAATGGGGGCCAAGATGGTGGAGCTGCAGACAATAGAAATCTAGCAGCATCAGAAAGAAAGTGGAGAAAGGCGGGATCAAACCCGCCATGGCGTACCCAAGGAAGTACACCATATCTCCAGCTCGCTCCTTCTCGAAGGGAAGCTTGCTTGTAGTGAATGTCGTTGTTGAAGGAGTCACTAGACCAACCCATGTAGGTACGGACCTTAGACAACTCCTTCTTGCTCCAGTGCGGCTCTTGGGGAGTCCCAACTTCATCGCAGCACAACGGGGCGAGAGATGAAAAGAAAGCGAAAGTTTGGAGGATTCGAGCGCAAGTTCAAATGAAGGCGTAAAGAATCCCCAAACGGTGCGCGCTTTCCTTCTTAAGTACGCCCCCGCAACACTTGGATGGAAACCGCAGAGGAACCGACGATACAGTTCAAAAACTTCACCCTGCCAATGACAAGGGGGCCTGGGGCCACCTTGATGATCAAGTCGAGGTCCTTACCCAGGCGAACAGTTGTCATCATGAGATGCTGGAAGCCCAAGGGCGGTGTTGACGGCCCTTAAGTACCATATTTTGACCATCAATTCACCTCATAATGAGCATAAAAGAAACACCGAACATAGTGGTAGCGTTATACACTAACCCAATTCCACAAGTGTTGGTGTCTATTTGTATGCAGGTGAACTATTACCCAAAATACCAAAACATGCAGGGATGAATCCATGAAAATGGATCTCAATGAATCAGGCGATGACACGTGGCAACACATGGATCAAATGGCCCACAAACAAAAGAATACGAGGAGATCCAACGGTGTTGCACCCATATATATCAAGGGGGCCCACCTGGAAGCCACCTGGAGGAAGCACTCCCAAAGGGGAGCCTTGACTAGGTCAGCCGAACCAGGGGTTCGGCCGACCTCTTCTTGGCGCCAAACTCCGTCAAATGGCACGTGTTGGCTCCTCCCGACTCCCTGGAGTCAATGGTGAATGATTCGCGCGTTAATTGTGGCGGGAACTGACCCTTCTCCACCTATAAATAGACCCCCTCACCTCACTTCTCACACACACCAAAATTTGAGAATAGTGCTACATCCCAAAGGTTTAGAGTAGTCCTAGAGGCTACCAAAGTAGAAGGAGAGTGTGGTGAAGAGTCTAGGAGAAGGAGGCTTGGGCCTATCAAGTCCCTCTTCTACACTTGTACCCCTACAAAAGTTTTACTCAATCAAGTAAGCCTTTGTGAATTCAATACAAGTTTAATCTTTTATTCTTAGTAGTTTGCACGAGTAGTTACTTGTGGGTTCACTGCTTTAATTCATTAGAGGCTCTAGTTGTAGCTTTGTGTTCAAAACAACTAGAGTAGTTATTTAGAATGTAAGCGTGGTGCTTAGGTTATAAATCATCCATGGATATCTCCTCGACCCACAGATTGAAGAGGTAGGCAGTAGGTGATGACAACCCTATCTGTCCTTCGTAATCCTCCACATTCGGCTATGCCATAGGCTCTTGGCGGGAGTCTTCCTAGTATTGCTAGGAGTAAGCCCGTGCCCGAAGCAAGCATCTACTACAAACTACCTTGAATTAGGATCAATACTTTGAATTCCTCTTTGTTCCTTGCCTACCAAACAACTTTGTGTCCTTGGGTGAGCTAGTTCGGAAGATTAGCACACACGTTCTTTGGATTCGATACCCTTGGGAATACTCCTTAAGGGGAAGTGCTACAATGGTATTTCCGTGCGCTTGCGGATAACTCTGTGGCGTTAAGAAATACCAACAAGCATTTCTGTCGCTGTTGCCGGGGAACGGTTGTTGTTAATCTTCGAACCAAGATCACCCTCGTATCATGTCCCCCTTATCTATCATCTTACCTTTCTTATTCTTACCTTACCACCACCGTATAAATGGCGCAACCCACCATTCTTTCTTACTTTGCTCCGAAGGGCAAGTTCTGTGAGCCACCGCCTTCAGCAGAACCTATTTGTTCAACTAGCTATGAACTTCGCCCTAGCTTTATAGCCATGGTTCGGGAACAATCCTTCTCAGGAACGGATTGTGAAAACCCTTACCACCATCTAGGAGAGTTCAAACAACTGTGTTCATTCCTTCTAATCAAAGGTATGACATAGGAAACTCTCAGATGGAAGTTGTTTCCTTTTTCCCTCAAGGAAAAAGCCAAACAATGGTACAACCACTACGTTGGGAAGACAAACGGTGATTGGAATGAATTATGAGACAAATTTTGTCTTGCTTTCTTTCCTATTGCCCAAATTGTTTCCTTACAAAAGGAAGTACTATGCTTCCAGCATATGGAGAAGGAATCCATAGGTGCAGCTTGGGACAGATTTTCTCTTTTGAAAAATTTTGGCCCAGATTTGTTAATCCTTGATCCAATGATTTTGCAACATTTCTTAATGGGATTGAACAAAGAGTCTTCCTTATATCTTGACATTACGGCTGGAGGATCTTTCCTCCATAAGACTCCAAAAGAAGGCAACGATCTTCTGGACGGAGTTCTAGAAAATTCTTCCTTCATTATGGGTCTTAATGAACCTCCACAAGAGGAAGTCGTGTCAAGAACGAAGGATACACTCTTGGACAAGGATGAACCCATTTCTTGTCTACCCCAAGCCCTGCCAGAGGAATCCTCTCCCGAACCTGAGACTAAGAAGGTAGAAGAAACTCAACCCTTGTAGTTTCCATTTTACTTCGAGGAAGAGCTTTTTGAAGATTATGGAAATACCTCAAAGTATTGTTCCTATAGGAAACCTTCATTGCCACCAACTCCACCTGAACCACCTGACAGGGTGTTCGTCCGTCAGACGGTCAAGGAGTTGACCTCTATCCTAAGTAGAGAGTGGACAGCTGAAGTCGAGAATTCACCCGAAATTCTTCGGATGACCTCACCTTTGGCTACCATTTTATGTTCTATTAGAGGTACACCAAAGAGAATCCTATACAACCCTACTATTGGAGCAAATCTCATTTCCGATTCTTGTGCTCTCGCCATCCTTGGCGATGTTCCATTGGCACCAACACGCAAATCCTTCCAAGATTCATTTGGAACCATTCTTGAAGGATGTGCGGTTCTGCAACAAGTGTCTGTTAGACACAAAGATGTTGAGGCTCTCCTAGATTTTCACGTGTTTGAAATCAAAGATTTCAACATCATGATAGGGATTCCCATAGAGAAATTTCTCATGGAAGTTTCATTGGAAGGAAGCCTCAATATCAATCTTGGAGGGAGAAATTTCTCCATGCCTATTCTGCATTCAAAGAACACATCTGCAGAATCTCCCATCTAAGATGAGCCAATGGAGGAGGTTAGGACTCTTCAATTTTTAGAACCCCCTGAAATTGAAGGAGAAGAAGACTTCGTCCAAGAGGAGGATGAATTTTAGGAGGAAATTGAATTGCCAAAAGAAGAGCCCTACCCAAAACCTCCTGTTGAGCTCAAGATTCTACCTCCAGGCCTACGTTATGCCTTTCTAAATGGCGATTTGGAATCCCCTGTCATCATAAGTGACAAGCTTTCAGATGATGAAACACTCAAACTCATAGCCATGTTAGAAAGGTATAGAGCTATTTTTGGATATTCACTTCAGGATCTCAAGGGAATTAGTCCAACGTTATGCACCCATCGTATTCCTATTGACCCTGAGAGTGTCCCCTCAAGGGAACCCTTAAGGCGATTGAATAATGCGATGTGGGAAGTTGTCAAGAAAGAAGTCTTGAAACTTCTGCATGCCGGGATTATTTACCCTGTTCCTCATAGTGAATGGGTAAGTCCAGTTCAAGTAGTGCCTCAGAAGGGAGGCATGCCGGTCATCCAAAACGAGAGGAATGAATTAATTACTCAACAGACCATCACAGGATGGAGGATGTGCATTGACTACCGAAAACTTAACAAGGCAACAAGGAAAGACCATTTTCCATTGCCCTTCATCGATGAGATGTTAGAGCAATTGGCAAAACACTCCTACTTCTGTTTCCTTGATGGGTATTCGGGATATCATCAAATTCCTATCCATCCAGATGATCAAAGTAAGACCACGTTCACATGTCCTTACGGGACCTATGCCTATCGGCGTATGTCCTTTGGACTGTGTAACGCTCCTGCCTCTTTCCAGAGATGCATGATGTCTATATTTTCAGACATGATCGGGGATATCATGGAAGTTTTCATGGATGATTTCTCCGTCTATGGAAAAACTTTTGATCATTGTCTAGAAAATTTAGACAGGGTCTTACAAAGATGCCAGGAGAAGGACCTTGTGCTTAATTGGGAAAAGTGCTATTTCATGGTCCGGGAAGGCATCGTTCTTGGACACTTGGTGTCCGAGAGAGGGATATAGGTGGACAAAGCTAAAATTGAAGTTATTGAAAAACTTCCACCTCCTATCAATGTTAAGGGAATCCGCAGCTTTTTAGGTCATGCAGGGTTCTACCGACGTTTTATCAAGGATTTATCCAAAATCGCTAGACCCCTCACCAACCTATTAGCTAAATAAGCTCCCTTTGATTTCGATGATGAATGCCTTCAATCATTTGATATACTTAAAAAGGCACTCATCTCAGCTCCAATTATCCAACCTCCTGATTGGACGTTGCCATTCGAAATCATGTGTGATGCCAGTGACTTTGCTGTTGGTGCGGTCTTAGGCCAAACCAAAGATAAAAGCATCATGCAATAGCCTACGCTAGCAAAACTCTGACAGGAGCCCAACTCAATTATGCCACAACTGAGAAAGAGGTCCTAGCAGTAGTTTTTGCTATCGACAAATTTAGATCCTATTTGGTTGGAGCAAAGGTCATAGTCTACACAGACCATGCTGCTTTGAAATATCTGCTTACCAAAAAGGATGCTAAACCCAGGCTAATTCAATGGATTCTTCTACTCCAAGAATTTGATCTGGAAGTAAGAGATAAGAAAGGAGTAGAGAATTCAGTAGCAGATCATCTTTCACGTATGGAAGTCACACAAACCATGGACATACCTATCAATGACTTCCTACGAGATGATATGCTCCTCAAGGTGATGGACTCTCACCCTTGGTATGCGGATATCGTGAACTTTATGGTCACGGGATACATACCACAAAAGGAGAACAAAAGGAAACTCATTTATGAGAGTCGTAGACACCTTTGGGATGACCCTTACCTCTATAGAGTACGTGTTGACGGCATTCTTAGAAGGTGTGTCCCATCAATCGAAGGCACCAAAATTATAGAGAAATGCCATGCTGACCCCTATGGTGGACATTACGGTGTTTACCGTACTCTGGGAAAGATCTGGCAGAGTGGATTCTATTGGCCTTCAATGTATGAAGATAGCAAGGAATTCATTCGCAGATGTTGGAAATGCCAGAAGCATGGAGGAATCTCTGCTCGCAATGCGATGCCTCTAACATACAATCTCCAAGTGGAATTATTTGATGTATGGGGTATTGATTCCATGGGACCTTTTCCTAGGTCTTATGATTGCGAGTATATTCTGGTTGTCGTCGATTATGTGTCAAAATGGGTAGAAGCATTTCCATGCAAAAATGCTGATTCCAAGCAAGCAAGGAAAATGTTCCATGAGATCATTTTCCCACGCTTTGGAACTCCCCGTATGGTCATAAGTGATGGAGGGTCTCATTTCATAGATAAGACCTTCCGGAAGTTTCTAAGGGAACATGGAGTCCAGCATAACATTGCTACCCCATACCACCCACAGACAAGTGGTCAAGCAGAAACATCTAATAAGCAAATTAAGAATATTCTGCAAAAGACTGTCTTGGAAATGGGAATGGGATGGACGCAAAAGCTACCCGACGCATTGTGGGCATATCGTACTGCCTACAAGACACCTATCGGCATGTCTCCCTTCCAACTTGTCTATGGGAAGACTTGCCATCTTCCCGTAGAATTGGAACATAGAACGTATTGGGCCATCAAGCGGTGGAACATGAATCTTAATGAAGCTGGAAATCACCGATTGAAGCAAATCTCTCAGTTGGGGGAATGGAGAGATAAGGAGTACCACAGTGCCGGAATTTATAAAGAGAGAACCAAAAGATGGCACGATAAGAGGATTACGCAAAAAGAGTTCAAACCTAGAGATAAAGTTTTACTCTTTAACTCTAGGGTTAAACTTTTTGGACATGGGAAGCTTATAAGTAAATGGGAAGGAGCCTTCACTATAGTAGAGACTTCATCCCATGGAGCAATCATACTCCAAGGTGATGACGGTCAACTATTCAAAGCGAATGGGCACCGACTCAAATTATTTCTTGATTCCCAAAAGGATACAAAAAAGAACTTGACGTGGTAAATCTAATCGATTTCCATGCCATTTCTTTCAATTATGTTTAAATTCTCCACTTCCAACTAATGGGCCCATCCAATTCTTCTTCTAGAAGGCCCATTCAATCGACCCGAGAAAATGTGGCCCGAACGGAGCCAGAAGGGGTTCGACCGAACCCTAGGGTCGGCCGACCTTCCCTTCGCGCCACTCGTGTTCTGTTTTCTCGTGTTAATCCTCCTCGACATCCTCCATAAAATCCTCGATGAAATGCATCATTCCCAGCCTATTTAAAGGACGGAAATAGAGAGGAAAGTTGCACCTCATTGAATCATCATCTTCCTCCCGTCCTCCTCATGGCCGACAAGAAGATTGTGCCTCATGCCTCCAGCTCAACCTTCAACCTGAGCGGAGACATTAAGCTGGCCAACGACAAAACTTCCCTCGCCTTGGAGTCCGTCATGGCGATCGATGCCAAGCCCCTTGCCATGATCCCGCCTGCGACGACTCCGCGCGGGCGCAACCCAACACCTCGTAGCGCTCTCCGGTTGCTCTCCCCTCGGAGAATGCCGATGAAGTCGACAATGCCAGGCCGTTCGACTTTGGCTGGGCTGAGCCCAGTCAAGACGCGTCTTTTCCACGGAAAAGACGAGTCTCTCCCATCGTTGCAGCCCGACAAGGATTTCATGTATACTTTGACGACTAAGACGGGCGATGTAGTGAGCCACCACTACAAGACGCCCATCTCTACCTCGCCGGAACGCATGGGAGATCGCTTTCTTATCCATGGGGTGCGCAAACCCGAAGGAGGCTACGCTAAGGGCCTATTCAAGCGCGTGGATAATATGGCGATGGAGGAGTCGACGGTCTTGTCGCCCTCCAAGATTAGGCGGCACATCCCACCACCTGCCATCAACGGGCCACCCGGACAGTTCGAGGGCAGTGATGAGGACTCTCCTCGTGCCCCTAAAGTGGCATAGCTGACCATGGAACTCGCTTCTCTCCGCTTCGAGAACAAGAAGCTGACAGACTTGGTGGCTGAAGGTGCATCAAGAGGGCGGAACTAAAGGACGATATCATAGCCCTCAAGGAGGAGATTGACGGTGTTCGCCGTGGCATGAGCGCCAAACGTGGCACTTGTGCAGTGCCGTCGGGGAGCCCGACATCTACATCGCACCATAGTTTAGATGTCCCAACAGCATAGGATGCTTACTACTTAGGATTTTTATTCTTTTCCAATCATTTGTTTTCCAAAGCTAGGTTGAATAATAAAATCATCCCCATATTTTGATTTCAATAAAGTGAACTTACCGGTTCATCTAACACCGGTAAAGTTCCTCATTTAGTTTATTTTGTTGAATGAAGAATTCAGGAGACAAGTGTGGGGGAAACATGTCCCCAAGTCACGAAATCCCGACGTAGAAAATTAACGTTGCATATCAAAACACGTCGCGACCAAATAAACAAAACGACCCGATGAAACAGAGCCACAGAAGAGCCACCAGGAGGTCGGCCGAACCCCCTGGTCGGTCGATCTGTTCTCTGCTCTGTACGACTACGTTTCGCTCCAGAAAATCGGTTTGGATTTCCTATCCCCACTTTTATGCGCTACCCTACTGTTTGAGTTGATTTCATATTTTTCATTGCATCCAAAATAAATCAACTCAACAATTTGAAATAAAATTTGGTAGTCAAGGATTTGCTTAAGCTGAAGAATACTTTATATTTCAATTCATTACCTTGTTCATGATTCCCATAATTCAATAGGAAAAACGCATCATCTAGGTATTTGACTATTGTGATATGGTAAATGAGCTCTTTAGAAATCATCCTTTTGCTTGAAATTGATTTTGACATTTTTAACTATTTGAAGTCTTGAACTTTGCCTAAATCTCTCATTGGAAACTTATATACCCACCAAGGCCATATGATACATTCATTGAAAACCACAAGCATATGCCACTTTGCTTTTCATTGAACTTTGTCAAACTTGTGACCCAATTGAGTGACATGCATGAACTTTTTGAATTGAAAACTTTTGTGCACTCCATTCATGCAAAATTTCTCACATTGAGAGTTTGCATCCATCGATTACCCATCTGCCAAAAAGAAACTTCATACAATACAAAGAAAGTCTCTCTAAAAAAATAAGAAGGAGTAGAAGACATGGCTACAAGAAAAAGAAAAAGCATCCACTCTTGAAAAAGAGTAAGAGTGCCCAAAAAAGGAAGTAGCCATGTTTCATCCTTAAAAGAGAGTAAATTCATGGGAGTTATCACCTCACACCTCCATCTCATTCATGTGCACAAGAATTTTCCCTTCACTTTGTTCATTGCATAGGTCTCTCATAGGATCAAGTTTTTGACTTAGTAACATATGAATTGCAAATGTGTGCCAAATTCATCCCTACCAAGCTCCAGATATAGCCACTTTTAGTATAGGGACAAGAATTGGCAAAACATACCATGGTGAGGACTCAAACACTTCGAGAGATTTGAGAGATTCAAATATAGCAATTGCCAAATCATTTCAGCAAAGAATGATCCAAGGGAACTTCATTCTAATTGTTCCACTTTTCAAACACCCAAGATTGATGTGGTAGCCACATACACTAAGGGGATCCATGAATTCAGGTATATGTTGAAATATCTAGTATCCTTATTTTCTACCTTATAGCAAATTCATGAAAACACTCTAGTTCTTCTCGCCTTCACTCGAGGACGAGCAAAGGACTAAGTGTGGGGGAGTTTGTTGACAGTCCTTAAGTACCATATTTTGACCGTCAATTCACCTCATAATGAGCATAAAAGAAACACCAAACATAGTGGTAGGGTTATACACTAACCCAATTCCACAAGTGTTGGTGTCTATTTGTATGCAGGTGAGTTATTACCCAAAATAGCAAAACATGTAGGGAATAATCCATGAAAATGGATTTCAACGAATCAGGTGATGACACGTGGCAACACATGGATCAAATGGCCCACAAACATAAGAATACGAGGAGATCCAACGGTGTTGCACCCATATATATCAAGGGGGCCCACCTGGAAGCCACCTGGAGGAAGCACTCCCCGAGGGGAGCCTTGACCAGGTCGACCGAACCAGGGGTTCGGCCGACCTCTTCCTGGCGCCAAACTCGGTCAAATGACACGTGTTGGCTCTTCCCGACTCCCTGGAGTCAATGGTGACTATTGGCGCGTTAATTGTGGCGGGAACCGACCCTTCTCCACCTATAAATAGACCCCCTCACCTCACTTCTCACACACACCAAAAGTTGAGAATAGTGCTACATCCCAAAGGTTTAGAGTAGTCCTAGAGGCTACCAAAGTAGAAGGAGAGTGTGGTGAAGAGTCTAGGAGAAGGAGGCTTGGGCTTGTCAAGTCCCCCTTCTACACTTGTACCCCTACAAAAGTTTTACTCAATCAAGTAAGCCTTTGTGAATTCAATACAAGTTTGATCTTTTATTCATAGTAGTTTGCATGAGTAGTTATTTGTGGGTTCACTGCTTTAATTCATTAGAGGCTCTAGTTGTAGCTTTGTGTTCGAAACAACTAGAGTAGTGATTTAGAACGTAAGCGTGGTGCTTAGGTTATAAATCATCAGTGGATATCTCATAGACCCACGGATTGAAGAGGTAGGCAGTAGGTGGTGATAGCCCTATCTGTCCTTCGTAATCCTCCACGTTCGGCTATGCCATAGGCTCTTGGCGGGAGTCATCCTAGTATTGCTAGGAGTAAGCCCGTGCCCGAAGCAAGCATCTGCTGCAAACTACATTGAATTAGGATCAATACTTTGAATTCCTCTCTGTTCCTTGCCTACCAAACAACTTTGTGTCCTTGGGTGAGCTAGTTCGGAAGATTAGCACACACGTTCTTTGGATTTGATACCCTTGGGATACTCCTTAAGGGGAAGTGCTACAACGGTATTTCCGTGCGCTTGCAGATAACTCTGTGGTTTTAAGAAATACCAACAGGCGGCGACCTCACAGGGCGTGCGGAACCGATACGGTTTTCGTATTGGGAACCGACGACCTTCAATTGTGTGAGATCCGCACGCTCAGATCTCACCTGCCGCATCCTGGATATGCCACATGGCGATGGTTTAACTGCAAACCACCACCCCAACGGCACATCCAAAGACCCTTGAAGACACGGAGCAAAAATCGAAGGATGGACCCACCTCCGGCAGAATGACTTCATCCAAAAGGTTTCTCCTAGAGGTGGGCCCAAAGGGCCACTGTAGGTATCCTGCGTACTGGATACCCCTTGGGACTGCAAAAAGAGCAAAGGAACTGCGCCCATCAGTGTTGAAGACCTCTGAAGGTCCCACGTGTCACTCAGAACCAGACCTGCCTCCCTTTTATGGTTGGTCCCAGTGCCGCCACGTGTATCGTTAGACCGGAGCTACATCCCACGCATGGGGAAGCTCCGGACTAGATACCTGCGTGGCGCCCCCGGACCTAACCCCCGACAGAGGGAAGCTCCTGTACCGACACATGTACAATAGCACCAGACCTACTCGCCCAAGACAGTAAGCTCCGAAGCTGCCAGGCGTCCAACCGCCAGACCTTCAACCTCAACAAGCAGAGCGGTGGACTTCCAACGGCTCGGACTTTCAAGGAACATTCAAGACCTCAAGAACCGATTAAGTGTCATTAATGCTATCTTAATTACACACGATCAGAGGGCCCTTAATACCAGTAACGCCACTGTCAAGGCGCGTTACCATACTATTAAGGGTAATTAAGCTCATTAATTGTGTATTAAGCATCAGTAACCGCCAGGGCCACATGTCGGGCCAGGCTAACGATGTAGCGGCCAGTCCTTATACTATAAAAGGACTTACCGAGCGATACACGGGGAGGCCCCGCACACACCCATACGCGCTCAAGACACTCTGGTCTTATACACAAGCGCTCAGATGCTCAATACAGCAACAACACACCCCGTGGAGTAGGGTATTACGCTCAGGTGGCCCGAACCACGTAAAATTCTCGTGTCAACTCATCATCTTGTTCTGAATCTCTGCGCGCCCACAACCGAACTACAAACTCCGCGGACTGCCAACGGTAGTACCGTGAGAATTGCTAGAATAACACTCCGACAATGTGAGTCATGGTTGATAGGGCCAGTACCAACTAGGTGACTCATGCAATGATTTTGAACAGAACAAAGATCAGGATCAAGAATCACTCGACAGTCATGATCAGATAGCTCACCAATAGATATAAGCTACATGGTTAGACTAGGAATATAGGAAACATCAGAAATATGAAGAAGAGTTAAATAAAAGAGTGCCATGTCCAACAACAAAAAGAGGAGAACCATCAGCTGTATGAACGGTAAGAGAACGAGATGAGGAACTCAAAGAAGACAGATTGGTACGATAAAGAGTCAGACGGATAGAAGCACCAGAATCAGGAATCCATGAACGGGTACCTAGAGCAGAAGTGGAAGGTGGTCCTTCAGTAAAAGATTGAGAAGCAATAGCAGAACCTGAAGGTGCAGAAGACTGAGTCAAAGAACCAGTAGTTCCTAATTGTGTAGAGGCAGCGAGGCGACAAAGAAGTATGAGCAACTGTGCATCTATAGTAGCAGAACCCCCTGAGAGCCTCCAGTACCAGCACAACCAGCACCCTGTGAAGAATGTCAGCCTTGAGCCTTCCTCTTCCTGAAACAGTATGCCTCCACATGCCCATCTTTACCACAGTAGTCACAGTGAAGACCACCACACTCTTAGATGCAGAAGGAGGAGCAACTGAAGAAGGTACTGTTAGTGAAGGAGCAGTGTGTCAATGACTCGAAGAACGAGCAACCAAAACTGAAGAAAATTGTAGCAGACCAACAGCATGAGGACGATTCTGCTCATTATGAACGCTAGCAAGAGCGTCCATAAAAGAGACACAAGGGTGACGAGCAAGCAGCTAAGTACGAAGATGCTCAAACTCATCATGAAGATAGGTTAGAAAGTCGTAGGCACGTCGAAGCTCAAGTGCATCCTTCTGACTCTGATAAGACTAACAAGTGTCCAGTGACAACTGAGGACCAAGAGTATCTAGCTGATGCCAAATAGTAGACATCTGTGCAAAGAACTCATCTACTGTAGAATCTCCCTGTCGTAGCTAGTACTCCTGACGAATAGCAGCAAGATAGGTTGACTGACCAATAGACTCATAATGATAATGCGGAAAATCCCATATCTGATGTGCATACTCAAACTCAACTATATTTGCAGCAAGATGATCCTCCACACTAGCAGCAAGAATAGCATCAGCTCGAGCATCATCTTCCAACCAAGCCCTGTACATGCCGAAATTAGAATCGTACGAAGACAGATAAGTCTCAAAATCTAAAAGTAGCTTCTTCTTTCATTATCAGTAGCCTTATCTAGAACAAGAGGATGTAAAGGAGCAGTAAGACAAGGTGTGCAATTGAGATCTCTCGAAAGCAACTCCCAAAAACGCAGACCACACATATGTAGATGCATGCAGATAACCCAATTGCAATAGTTGGTGCCATTAAAAAGCACCAGACGACGCGGGCGTGGAACCCCGCCTGAAGAAAAAGTCATCCTGATAGGACAACCAACGACGGCTAGAGCACAAAAATAAGCAGCGGCGAGCAACAGCGAGAGTGCAAGAGATTAAGCGGCACAAGCAGATTTTTTCTTTTTTTCCCACTAGACCGTAACCCTAGCTGCCCTTGGACTCACGGGCTCAACCGAGCCTAGACAGAGTGGCGATGGCACCCAAGAAATTGGATCTGACCAAGCGCAGCGGGAGATGGAAGATCTGATCTGGCCAGGGTGTATGGCGGCCAACGATAGCACCGAGCCGGCAACATGCAGGATCGGCGCATCATCGAGCTGGGTTACTCGAGTGACAGCGGATCAAGAGCCGGTGCTGCAGCCAAATTCGTCAATTGGCGGTGGCCTGTACATCAACGACGAGGAGCGCGGGAAGCAGCACCGAGAGACGGCACCGAGATTGAAGCCAACAAACGACGATGGAGGAGGGCAGACTGATAGAGGCGCGGTGATAAATCATGCCGAGCAGAGACGAGATCGATCTTGCCACCGGAGAGGAACAAGTGGGGAGACAGAGATAGCATGCCCAAGCGTCGGGATCTAGCCGCACGAGGCTGCAGAGAGAAGTAGCCGACGGGGATCAAGCAGGACAGCAAAGATGAGCGGCCGACGTGAAAAAAACTAACTCTAATTAGATGGTTCTATTACTATGTTATAAATGATGCTTGTATTATTATGAGAACCAGATGCCACAATATATAGAGGTGCATAAGATTACAAATGAGTTATGCAAGGAATCTCTCAAACAATAGAGATAATACAATATACTCATATATCTGTAACGTTAGCAACTTTATTTTTAACATGTAATCAAGGACAGGTGAACCAAAAAACAGAAAAATTAAACAAATTATTGAGGAAAATTAGATCCTTCAAAAATCAAATATAACGAATCAATACCTCCCCACCAATGGCAAATTTTGTGCCATCTGTGCTGAAAGCAAGACATTTCTGTGGTCCAACAGATTCAAGAGCTGAGGCATCCCTTGGTATATAATGTGGACAGTAAACTCTTCAAAAATCAATTTGAATAGCCTACAGTTTGATAGGTGACCAAGTCCTTTGCTTACTATTAATAACAGTAAATAAAAAACAATAAATAAAAGGAACAGTCTAAAGAAAGTGCACAAATAAAGAAGGTTAATATGATATACTGAAACCTAAGATACTAGGCGGGCAAACACTATCTTCTTGCAGATTCCTAGTCATAAATTTGCCATGTAAATAGACTACCAGGAGGAGAAATTTATATTGTGAATAAATTAAAGTAATTGAACATTGGAAAGGTCTGATAGTTCTCCGTAACTTACAAATCCAGATGAGGTAACGCAACAAACTGAACAAATTATTTTACTAGATTGCATCGGAGCACTGTGTGCATCGTAACATTGGAAATTCTCGAAACTAGTCCAACATCAACAACGGTGGTTTGAGAATATCCAGCGGAGACCTCCAAAAGCACTGATCAACAGCGGGATCCTAAAGAGTAGGAAAAATATTAGGAGAGAGGTAGAGGACGACCAAGGCTGACATGGTAGGAGACGGTGAAGCAAGACTTGAAGGAGTGGGATATACTTAAAGATTTGGCTCTGGTACGACTATATGGAAATTAGCAATTCATGTGCAAGAATCGCAGTTTATGTGTATTTCGTTACTCTTATTTTCTTTCTTATTACTTCATTTTTTAACAAATAAATCTCAGAATCTTTATTTATTTGTATTTTTTTATTCTCACCTTATTTTTCTACTACTCTTTTTTAAAAATTAAAAAGTGTTGGTTTTCATTTCTAGTCGACTCCAACTTGCTTGGGACAAATGCTTGGTTGTTGTTGTTGTTGTGCATCGGAGGACTGTGTGTTTATGGCTTTCGACTATCTGAAACTGCAGTGCCACAAAATAATGTTATGTTCAAGGGAATGTTGATAAGTTCCATAAAAGGAGAATCCACATTAGTGCTTCAGCTAGTAATCAACAAAGCTATTTAATGTCAATAGATTGCTCAACCTACAAATGAAACTGTCAAACTGCTTTTGAACAGCATAATCAATCATTTTCACCATTTTAATGGCTTAATTCAAGTAAAAGTACTATCTAACGGCCTGAATCTTATTCTGAAATACTGCAAGCTACGCAGCAACATGGTATCAAAGCATCATTGGACAGTGTGCCTGAAAAGAGCATATTTTCAAAAACTTAGGAGTATATGAGTGAGGAAATAGTTATATGCCCATATAAGGAGTATTACTAGTATAAGATATAAAGGTGGTAAGCTAACATACTTGTTACTATTTCTGTAACGACGCTTCGAAGTTAGGTAAGAGGTAAGATACGCCACCGAGAGCGGATCAATCTCGGTAAGCTCTTCCATACGAGATGTGATATGTGACTATTTCCGTGGCTTAGCACGGAAAGTTAATATGAGTCTCTGAAATTCTTCATGTTTCTGAGAACATATGACACGCGGTACCCCAGCGTGCTTCAAAATTAGTGGGAGTCCCCGTCGGGTGGTGGATAACCCGATAGTATGCGTCTCTAGAACTATTTGTGTTCTATGGGAGCATGCGAAAGACGTATGCCCAAGCATGTATAAGCCGGTTCGTGCGGGAGTCTTTGCTGTACAGACGTAGTACAACCATGTACCTCGAGACATGACATCGCTCGAGGGCGACTCACACCAGAGTCGTATGCATTTACTTTCATGTCTATTATTGTGATTGTTTGTCTTGTTTCCCCATGCAGCCCTTGAGGTGTGAAGGAGTCAAAGGAGATTGTTTGTCTTCTGCAGTACACTAACTACGGTAGCGACCCGTGTAGAACATGTTTGCGAGTGAACAATACTAGTGCCACCTATAGACGTATCCGAATGTACTGGTTCGATTTTATTTGGTGAGGCGCGTAGTACCATTAGTATCTCATTTGATACATTGACCATCCCCCACGAAGGTATGGATGCATTATGTTTTGGAAAGTTCGACTATCAGTTGCTGGTATGTTTTGGACTCCATAAATTGAATTCTGACTCGGCGAAGGTGTAGAACCAAGATTCTTTGTTTCTGGCAGAAGTTTGCTCAATTTCGCCAGGTTGAAATATTGGTTAGTTGTTATAGAACATAGGGGTATGTTATATGGATGAAAAGATCTTGAAGGGCTCTACAAAATTTCTGTTGACCACTAAGACTGAAAGATTTGATAACCTGGTGAAATTTGAACTTTACCTAAACTACTCCAGATGCCTATACCATTGCAAAGTCTCTATATTTTGCCATAACTTCCTGTAGAAAAATCTCCTGAACCATTACGATACATATTTGGAAAGGGGAGAATCAGATATACAACTTAGTAATTCAAAGTGTTCCCTAATTCGATGTTGAAACAACTCAAATTTTTGGACCAATATAGAGATCTGCAGGACTGCTGGCAGAAACCCTTTACTCAATCTGTGAAGTTTAGATAGTTATAACTCTTAATCTAGAAAGGTGACATAGTCATATATATATACATTCCTAGAAATCTTAGGAAATCCTGTATCAACTTTCTATTCAACTCTTGGACTGAATCTTGCAATAGCGGTGCCTAATTCCATTTGTCGCAAACACTGTCTGGCAGTCCTGAACCAGCAACCATTTGTGCATAGTTTGGAATTTGCACGCTTTGACCTGTATAACAACTTTGTAAGGCTGAACCATTTTATTTATGGGATGTTAACATGATGTTGTACCATGTTTATTTTTTCGTTACCTGAATATATTGTTTTTATATACCTGTATAAACTGTGGGTGATAACCACATATACAGAGGAGGTTCTGTCAAAATTTCCAGAAAATTTTAGTCAATTTAGACCGGTATATCTTTTAATCCAAAGATCACCTGGAGGTTTGCAAGTACAATATGGAAAGTTTATGAAGTGAACTAAAACTTTTGTATTTAACTCAAATCCTGGTACTGAACTTATTGTATAAAAATTTCCAATTTATACAGGATGGTCAGCTAGAACAGCACTGAGTTTCATACTCCAGTTTTGAACTATCTTGTACCATGTGGTCAATCTTCCATATATTTTATTCTGATAAAATTGACAGATGCTTAGGGATTGATACTAGCCACTAATCAATCAGGGTTAACACAAGAACAGAGGGCTAATAAGAAACTCGTTGCGCACCTTTGCTCGTACTTGATCTGACCATGGTGCAGATTGATGAACACTTCGGTGAAGACATGGAGGAGACCTTGATGAGCAGCATTGATGAAGAAGATGGAGGTTGTGACGGCGGTGAAGCCTTGGAGCACCTTCCCCGACTTTCTCCCTTTGCCGGATCGGTGGCCTGAGGATTGGGCACTCTAATTTGCAGATCAAAGATCCATCTAAATTGTGAGGGGTGCCCATCTATTTATAGGGAAGGGAGCAGCCGAGGGGGCCTCCAACCGATTCGGTTGGTGTGTTCCGATCAAACACGTAGGGGAGATTTTCTAAGAGATTGAGTTGGTTACGAAGTAACCAACTCCTATGATTTTATTCCTTTTTATTCAACGTGATCAATCCTAACATTCTCCCCCTTGATCACAAAACTAAGTAACTTAGCAACACAAAACTAAACTGGATGTATATCTCCTCATTTTGATATAAAGGACACGGCGATTCGAAAACAGCCAGTTACGTACTGTTTGACCCGACGATCACATTACCGCTCACACTTAGAAACATACACTAATTCTGAGTTTGGCCCCTAAGTATCCAGGAAAACATAGGTTCTTCCTTAAACCCATGCGCGTTATGTGTTCACAGAACACATTGGGTAGAAGTCCCTTTTGTATGCGTTACCGCAAAGATTCGCATGAATCTAATTGCTCAATGCTAAGTATGATCCTGGATATACTTCTTTGCAACACACAATTGATGTCAATGTGTTTGGCTGCACACTTGACTTGTTGTCTTAGAAGTACGAATAACTTATGTGGTTTATGCTGTCTACCACTTCTTAGCACGGGTTTTTCTTATTTTGTCCGCTCAGCGGCCTCATCACTAAGTTGATGTGCATCGATGGTGATGTAGTTACCTGTGGTTTGGAGCTTTTTCCAAAATAAAGCTCCGTCTGCGAGTGTCATTAGCTGATGTGGATATTTCTACACATCTCGTAGGAACTCAGTTTTACTGATCCATGGCTCTTCTAATACTGAACTTATCATGAGGCCCGAATACTTGCAAAATCGCAAGTTTATACTGATCTTCATTCCAGTGACCTGGATTGAACTTATGAATGCCAAAATAACCCGACATACTATGTCAAGGTTTGTTAATGAGCAAACTGAGAGCTTTCGACAGCAGAAAACTTTGGAACCTATTTTATTTGATAGATCTCTTAGTGGTTCCTATACTAATTAACCTTGACTTTTCTGAGCAGACGAATTTGTTCACATACATGTCGTACTACTAAAGTACGCTCTCATGTATGCCTAATAATCACAACACCTTTTAGTGTCCAAATCAGAGGACAACTCTTATTTGTTGTCTAATAGTAGATTGACATTATACTCAACAGCAGAACATCATCTACAAAGGCGAGAAAAGTCAATTTATCATTCTAAACTAAGTAAAACTGATTTTGTCCTCATAATACTTAGTATAACCCAAACTTACAAATTTACTTATAGAACTTGAGATACCTTGTATCTCATGACAACTCTTCAGTTATCATACATACGTTCTCTTATAGATCTCAATTGAGAATCGTCATTATTACATCTGTTTGATGTAATACTAAGTCATAATGCACTGCTAATATAGTACAGATTCTGAACGAATCCTAAGTTGAGACAATTGAAAATGAATTAACGTAATCAACATCTTCTTAATGAAATCATGAGCCACGAGTCTGTTCTTACTATTTCTGACTTTTCCTTTTGGAGTCACTTATTTGTGTAGAACATTAACAGCCTACTGATTTGGCTCCATCAGGAAAGTTGACTGAGTTACAGACTTTATTGGCTTACTTATGCCTCATCTAATCCTATATGGCTTGGCACCATTTGTATGGATGAGAGCTTCATATATCTTAGTTCAAACGAAGTGAGATCAGCCTTCATTTGAATATTGATCTCTCAACGAGATTCATTTATTCATGCATTATTTACTAATTGAGGCAATTGTTGCTCTTCATCATAGACGACTAATTTGATCAAAATAGAAAACTAAGATGTCCTTTGAAAGAGGAGTTTTACTTAATTTCACCACTGAAGAGCTAACAAAAGGCGTTGAGTCAAAAATAACGAGATATGTTGACTTAACAGCAGCACGTAATGAGAAGAATGATACTTGAGTCATGGATGTGGATCTTGCATCCACTTCTCGTCAAGATCATTTACTCGACTTATGTTGCTCCCCCTAATCTTAGCATATATTATTTCCATAAACTTAGTGTTGGTCAAGTTCATAGAAACACTATTATCTTGCTGAATAGCCATCAAGATGGCTTACTAATGTTTGGGCTAATTGACTTAGTGACAACCTCATTAAAGTTTTAATGAGGGTTTATGTCATGTCCTTGTCTAGTATGATGTTTTAAAACAACAACTATTTAAAATTTCGATTTAGCATGTGAATAGAGGTTTTGAGCCTCAATCGTTTAGCTAATCGACTAAGTTTAAGGACTTTACTGATTTCTTAGTGAATACGGGGTACGCCAATCGTAGTACTCCCCCTCACGATCAGATTCTAATCTTAGTGTTTTATAATATGCATCCAACTGAGTAGAAGTTCTTAGCAGGGATAATCGATTGAGAAACGGAGCGTTCAATTCCCCCCTCGAAATATGGCGTTATCGAAAAAGCCATAATTTCGAAGATGTTTCACGATCGATTCTTATGCGCTTACTAAAACTTGTTCATTCTGAGAGAAAAATTGATTATAGAATCATGCTGGATTATGAGAATGTCTCGTCGGAAGACAAGACTCAACTTATTCAACAAGTATATCAAGGTGACATACTCAACTTAGTTGTCCGAGCAAGATTACTAAAATAAAATTCCTTTAATCAGAGGGTAAATAATGAATTGAGAACTTAGTGAAGCGTAAGTATAAATCCATCTTTTGTTACTAATGGGAGTTCGTGTTTGGCTTCTACTTTTTTGCTTCATGACCATTAGCGACTTTAACGGTCCTAATCCCTCTCCTCAGTATCCTCCTATAATACTAAGTCGCTCATAGCAATGAGCTTTTTCTAAAATCCACTATCTTTGCTTAGTGTTACAAATGCTATGTATTTTTTTTTCACGTAGGCTACTTGACAAAACATAGCATTCATAGTATCCTCATTCTAAGTATATGCACATGCACGACACCTCCATTTTGTTTCTTAGTTACAAGTTTCTTTTTGCGAATACTTGTATCAACTTAGTATAGTCAGTAAACTGACCTTTTGTGCTAATGGAGGTTCTAAGAGACAGTGACACATTCAGAAATCGCTCTCTGAACATGCTTAGTAATTGAATTATCAAACATATCATGTTTAATGACTCACTAAATACGATCAAATCATACTTAAACTAAATACTTTCATCATTACGAAGAAAACATACTGAGTTTCTCTCTCTCGTAAGACAGAAAACTAAAACTGAGTACTGCGTTGAACTGTGTATGGAGGATTCAACTGACTGACATATATGTCTTGACTTTCACGTTGGCTACTTGGCAAAACATAAAGTAACTGATAACATAGTAAATTTTGTCTTTCACGTTGGCTACTCGAGCAAAATTTTCTATTTACTAATATAAATAATAATAGCTGAGATGAATTGTCATCTTTTGTTGTTAAAACAAAATATGACATTCAAAATATCTGAGAAAACATAGTAAATTTTGTCTTTCACGTTGGCTACTCGAATAAATTTTTTGTGAACTAATTCAAAACACTTAACTGAGATAAAATGTCGTCTTTTGTCATTCCAACAAAATATGACATTCATAATAACTTAGAAAACATAGCAAATTTTGTCTTTCACGTTGGCTACTCGAACGAAACATTCCATGCACTGAATAACTGAGTTAAATAAAATGTTGTCTTTTTCCTTTCACGTTGGCTACTCGAACAAAATACAACATTCATAACTGAGAGCATGAAAAATTTTATCTTTCACGTTGGCTACTCAACAAAATTTTCATGCAACTAAATAAGTGAGAACATAGTAATTATCCAAATTACTATGCATAAACTTAATAATCTGAGATCATAGCAAATTTATCGTTCACGTTGGCTACTTAACAAAATTGCTATGAATACATAGTAAACTGAGTGCATAGCATAAATTTGTTATACAACAAATATTGCTATACAATACCGAGTTTACAGCGGAAGCTTAAAATCTGAGTGTTACACTTAATTACTCAATCTTGAACAACAAAATTAATAACTTAAATTAACGACTGAGAAAATAATATCATAATGCTACATTACTGAACATAATGTAATAAACATACATTAAAACGTGACTAATATCCACTAATATATCATAATCTACTTAATTAATCATAGTCTGTTTAATTAATTTTAGGCAACTAAGATGATTTTAGGTCATACTAAGATCACTAAAAATTATTAACTAAATTTGTAAGATTTCTGCCACTAAAATTTGCCCAAAACAATACTTAGTAATTATTTCGCATAAAAGAGAAAACTAAAGTGGGCCCTATAATTAAATAAAACTTAATTTGGGATCAGTCCCAAGACTGGCCCACTGAGAAAATTGGCCCAGAGGCCCACTAATTATTTTCTAAAAATCCTACAAAAATGGAAAGCTGAAAATGGGCGTAGCCCAATGGCCTCGGCCTGGAAGTGAAAACGGCCTGGTGGCCCACGTAGCACGTGGCCAAAATCGACGGCCTGCTAAAACGGCGTCTGGGCCGCAGCTAATTATTAGTTGGGCTTGTATCTAAGTGGGGCCCGAGGCCGAAACTTAGAGCGGAGGGGAATGGCCTGGGCGGTCCGCGAAACATGCGGCTGGCCCAGACGGCCTACTGAGCGCACCCACACGGGCTCACAGCCCGCTAAGGGCATCGACACTCTCGCACCGTCCGATTGCGATCTAACGATCGAAAGCGCTCGGTTCTTATCTACTAAGCCTGATCTTAGCCGTCCAAGCTCGATCGAACGGTTGCAAATCGTGGTGGGAGAATCAAAACCCTAATTCCATTCGGCTCACTCCTTTCTCACTCCACAACGACAGCGCTCGAGCAACAAAGGGAGTGAGAAGTGAGAGCTGAGTCCCCGCCGTGACGGCGCGGCCCTGCACCGGCGCCACCGCGGCTGCCGTGCCGTCGAGCGAGCGTGCCGTTGGGTAGCTCATCGCGGTAGGTGCTCGTCGGTTGGCCGGCAGCGTAGGGGTGCTCGTCGCCTAGGGTTTTTGTCGGGGAACCTTAGGGTTCCGGCTACCCCACCCACGGCGGGGTCTTAGATCTAGTTGGCGCCATCGACGAGCCTTTCGCCGGTGTGCGCATTCACCACGAGGTGAGTGCACCGCCGTCAAATGGTTCATGTGGTGCCCCTACGGCTGGTGGATCTAAGTCGAGCCGAAGCTCATTCTTCCCGGGCCCTCGGTGGAGGCCACCGGTGATTTGCCGCAGCCGTCGACGTCAAGGAGTCCGAAGACCCGATGCAGCAAGGGTGTGCGACGTCTTAGGGTAAGATTTCCACCATCTAATCCCCTTTCTAATTTTCTGATTTGAATCTGAGTTCAATTCCGAATCAATTTCAAGTTGAATTTGAAACTTGATTCGGTTTCTATGGATTATGTTATCAGTTAGATCTGAAAACCCTAAGTGTGAGAACTCAGAAGCTAAGATGAAATTATGTTCTAAGTTTGATTCTGAGTCTCGGTTGGAATCCGAGTTTGCTGAGTTGAAACTGAGTAGAGTTGTAAACCCTAATCAATTTCTTCTAATTGCTTTTGGGCATTGCTTAACAGAAACATGGAACCCATAAAGATTAGTGAACTAGATGGCTCTGATGCCATTGATAAAATTGACAGATGCTTAGGGATTGATACTAGCCACTAATCAATCGGGGTTAACACAAGAACAGAGGGCTAATAAGCAACTCGTTGCGCACCTTTGCTCGTACCTGATCTGACCTTGGTGCAGATTGATGAACACTTCGGTGAAGACATGGAGGAGACCTTGACGAGCAGCATTGATGAAGAAGATGGAGGTTGTGGCAGCGGTGAAGCCTTGGAGCACCTTCCCCGACTTTCTCCCTTTGCCTGATCGGTGGCCTGAGGATTGGGCACTCTAATTTGCAGATCAAAGATCCATCTAAATTGTGAGGGGTGCCCATCTATTTATAGGGAAAGAGCAGCCGAGGGGGCCTCCAACCGATTCGGTTAGTGTGTTCCGATCAAACATGTAGGGGAGATTTTCTAAGAGATTGAGTTGGTTACGAAGTAACCAACTCCTATTATTTTATTCCTTTTTATTCAACGTGATCAATCCTAACATATTCCAGAAGGGATATGGAGACATATGATTAATTTTCGAAAATATTGGAAAGTCTTCAATAAGTTTTCTGTTGACCTCCAAACCAAAAGACCTTTCTAAGATGATGAAAGTGCACCATAATCGCAAATGCTACTGTTCTGAAACTGTGTGAACCAGCAGCTGTGTTTTGCCATATCTCTTCATACAAAACTCTTATAGACCATTGGGATGCAGTTTTGGACAGGGTAAGAGTAATGATATAACTTTGTAATTCAAAGTGTCTCCCAAATTGGCACAGAACTAATTCAAATTGTGAGTTGAAATAAATACGCATTAAGCTTTTAGCAGATCCATACAGATTATCGATGAATTTTTGGACCGCCATATCTTCCAAGTTATTAAATCAATATAGGTGTATGTTATATAGTTGGAAAAGTAAAGGAGTCTTCTAAAAGTTTCTTGATCACCTTCAGAACAGAATCTACCTGTAACTGATTCAAATCTTCAAAGTTCCAAACCCTGTCGAGTATGTTCAGCAACTGGAACAGTTTTGCACACCTCACCTTTTTGACCATAACTTCTTGTGGAACACACCACTGCAGGCCTATACTACATGGTTGGAAAGTGTAGAGAGTCCTCTAAAACTTTTCTATTGCACTCAAGGCCATAATCCTCCTGTAACTTGATAAATAACTCAAATTTCCAAACCCGGTCAACTCTGGACAGCAGCTGGGACAGTTCTGTACATCGCACTGTTTTGCTTATAATTCGCTGTAGAAAAGTCGAATAACCTCATGTAATGCAAACTGGAATCCTGAGGGTGGATGTAAAAAGTTTGTAATATATTGTTTCTGCAAATATTGTTGTTCAACTATCTAAAAATTGTGGACAAAATCAGCAAGAAACAAAGGAAGTTCTGTCGAAATTTCATTAAAAATCTGGGAACATAGTCCAACTTTAAAATTCCATATCTCCTCAACCATATATGCTATGAGGGAAAATAAATACTTTTTGGAAATATTTGGAAGTCCTCTAAAAGTTCTCTATTCAACACAAGACCAGAATCCCTTCCTAAGTTTGTGAGATTTTGAAAATCGCAGAAACTGTCCGGAACCACCCGATCTGGACAGTGATCTGTACATTTCTGAATATGGTCCATAGTTTGCAAACTAAATGTCACTTATAGATATATGTAACATGTATATAAAGTTTAGGAGTTATAGTATAAATTTGTAGTTGTAAGTTTGGGTCGAAATTGGATAAAGTAAGAAACAGTTGGATCAAGAGGGTATCTACAACTAGGATGTTGCAGGAAATTTTCAGAAGATCGATCAACTTTTCAAAGCCATATATTCTCGACCATAACTGATTTGGGGGCAAACAATAACATTCTTGCAAGGTCATCGAGTGTACTACAAATTTATAGTTGAACTCCGGTCCAGGTTTTGCCTCTTAACTCGTCGAAAAGTTTGAATTTCTCCAGGTTGGTTAGCTGGACCAGAACCTGTACAGTGGTTTGAGTTTCGAAATTCGATCAGTTTTTGTTTCAATTTCTTGGATCATTGCTCATGTTCTGCAACTGGTGTTTGACACTGTGTGATGGATTTAAGCAGTGGTTTTACTTCCAGGAGTTGCACATAACCTTCCCATAAGGTTTAGTTGAAGTAAAATCTTTTGAACTCTTAGTTTGAAACTTTAAGGGGGAAAGTGTGCATCCAAGTCACTTAAGTGATCAAGTGGAGCTACAATTTCAAGAGAACCCAACCTCAAGCACGAGGTTAACACCTCATAGACAGAGTGCATCCTCAACTCCATCAGCGTTATCATGGAAGATGTCAATCACCACTACATGATCGAAGAGAAGATTAAGTGAAACACCACTACGTGAACTCTAGTAACTTTGACCCCATACTGAATAGTACCAAGTCATCAAGGTAACCTAGTCAGTGGATTTCTCGATCAAAGATGAGTCTGTAACTCGGTAGATGCGACAAGGACCTAGGAAGGCAAGTGGATATACTGGTTAAAATGTGTACACGTTACGAAGGTTAAGATTGTGTAGCATATTGCTCACTGCTCCTTGTTTCCATGGTTAGAGTTGAATCCTTCTATCTTGATCAACTTATGGGAAGGATGTTCCTTGTCTAATACTTCTCATGAGCAAGTAGATTCAAACATTGTGAACTTGAAATAGTGCTTATCGTGTTTGAATCGTTATACATACTTTTAAACCACAAAGATGAATGCATCATACCTTATGCATAGTTTTTCCCGGGATTGCATTGTGTCTGCATAACATCATCCGGTTTGTAATGCATCATGTTACATGAGTCTTAATTAACTTTGATCAAGAATATGTATCTCCATTCAAGTACTTAAGTGACGTCGGGCACTCTTGATTGTTTCTAACTATTGTGATTAATGTTCTAGTTGATTTGCCATCATTGAGTAATACCAGAAAAACCAATTACTCAATCCTCTTTGTAGTATAACTAGGAGTTGAAACCTCATCCTTTATTTGTGTGGGTTCAATTGTCGTGGTTATGTAAACACTCATACTCTTGATTCGTGAGGTTCTTCCTCAATTGATCAACTTCTAGATGCACCTTATGACCAAAACACAGTTGAATCTTTATCCTTTACTTGTTAAGGCTCAATCACCTTGATTGTTGAAAGCTGATTGTTTCTAGTTTGCGAGGAGTCTCCTTATGACTTCTCAACCCCGCAAGAATTTTGTATTCTTTCTATTCGCAAGATCATTCTTTGAGAACCCTTTGACGAGTAATGCATGGTAACTTTGCTTTGTCCGATGACCTTGTAGATGCCATGTCTTAGACATCTTTATATTTTGACGAGATAATAGAAACCAAACCGTGAATTCTCTTATGTCGAGTACAAAGCATTTCATCCTTTGACTAGTTTATTGAGATAAAAATTCCTTACGAGTTGATCATTCCCAATACCCCTTGATCTTCACTGTTTGCAAGATTTCCATTTATGTTGAGCCTGTGAAACTCCTTGATTCATAGTGAATGGTGACATTCATATATCGGGAACCTTGTGGTTGCCATACACATTGTAACATTGCCGTTTTGACCACATAAGAGAGATGACATCTTTACTAATCTTATGTCAAGGTAAAGTAGCATGATTATTGACTACCTAATTGCAAAACCCGATCCGGACGAGATTAACAATTCATTGTTTAATCTTGCAAACTTCCTTGATTCTGTATTGAGTAATACTACACCCAACTTAAAGGACTCGGTACACAGCCAAAGTTGAAAGCGACTGGTATCAAGGTCATCAGGATACTCAAGAGAATTGAAGAACAAGTACTGATTCTCAGAATACAAGACTAGGGCGGTAAGGCCTTCATGAGAAGAATGTCACGAGTTAAGGATGCCCAATATCATAGAACCATTAGTGTTCCTACAATGAAGAAGATTACTTCATTTTGACGGAAAGAAGGGGATCTCCACACAACCTATCGACATCAACATAATTTGCTAAGACACAAACTTTATGAGGTAATCTCGGCCATGCCGAGCATCCGAATCTGAGTTGCGGTATGAAGACGCAAGCCACCAAAGCTAGACGATGTGATTTATAGCATAAGCTGGACTCGCCACAACTTCAAGAAACCGCACAAGAAGACGAAGAGTGTATTTCTTCCAATCACGTGAACGATGGAGTCATCTCATCAACAACTCTTCCTAACTTTCTCATTTCTCTAGAATTTCGGGACAAGTTTCCTTTAAGGGGGGAAGGATTGTAAAAGCCCGCATTTGAGTAGAGCTAACACAAAAATGCGAACTTAAAAATTTTTGAAAGTGGACTTGGAAATCCAAACTCACAAGAACCATATGAGTTAACCAATGTTAACAAATAGGAACTTGTTAAAACTATAAACTTTAATTGGAATATTTCACATAAACAATTAAGAGCTCGAATGCTAATTCAAATTCAAACTTCAACATCAACATGAGTAACATCGTGGTGTTTCCAGTGAAGATAACACCTTGGGTGGGGCCTACTTGTCATGTGGCCCACCAGTCAGTCCTAACCAAGGGGCTTGGGTTTCGTCCTATGCTTGTGCTTATCGAAAGCTAGCGACACTGCCATGCCACGTCGTCTCATCCTGAACCCCTCACATTCTCCTTGCCCGATAAGTATCGTTACTCGACTCTACTGCTTCCTATTTAATTAGGGCACCATTTGTTATTTTATGTAATATTGGAGGTAGCAGCAGAAGAGCAGATCGAGGTTGGCACCCACTTACCAGTGGGCCCCACACATCAGACCCCAAGGCAGTTTAGATTTTCTTCCTTCCACCACGCGCCAGTTCCTTCTCTGTCGACCGCTCCCTAGTGTCCCCATCCACTAGATTCAACAATTATAGGAATTTTGGTCATCTGAAAATAATTTTTGGAAGCAATTGAGGATAAGGGGAAGGTGGACCCCATAGGACGGTCTTATCCCCTAAATGCCAAGACCCCTGTTGTGCTTTCACCATCTTCCCCACTCTCGGCCTTCCCTGCAAGGTCGCGTGCAGCGCCGAGCACCGCGCCACCGGCTCGTGTTCTGCCCGTCGCACGCGTCGCGCGCTGCTGGACAAGCTTCCACCTGCCACGCCTCCTCGTCACACCGCGCGCGCCCTACCTCGCCGCTGCCTCTTCAAGCCCCGATGGCGCCTCACGCACCACGCCCTAGCAGTGCTCCACTCTGGCACCGGCCTCCTGGTCGCCCTGGTCATCTCCGGTCGTGCGCGCCCTACGTTGCGCCTTTGAACGAGCGTCAGCGCCAGCCGTCGTGCCCCCTCTACAGGATGCCGGCCAAGAACGCAGCCACCACTATCTGGGTACTCTTCCTCTGCTCCCTCTTTACCCAACAGTTTCCTCACTCGCGCTCCATCCCGTTGTCGCGCCTTCTCGCCTCCTCAACATCGCGCGCTCCTTGTCCTCGCCGAGGAGCCACACCCCCACGACAACACCGCCCCCACGCACCCCACTCCTGGTTTCCGCCGCGACTGTGTTATTCCCCGTCGCTGATGCGCTCGCGTCATGCTTCTTCTGCGCCAACACGCCCTCGTCGATATGCGTTTTCCTCATCATCACGTTGCGCTAGTCTCTGTCCGTCCCTCTCTCTCTCTCTCTCTCTGTCCTCATGGTGCTCTACTCCGCCGCTCCGCCTCATCCACGTGCATGCCTGCCTCGCATCACCTACGCGCGGCAGTGCGCGTTCATCTGTCCTGTTCTCCTACACGCATATGGTGCTGCCTGATGTTGTGCGCCTCCTCTACAGCGCTCAAGGTCACGGCCGCAAGCCCCTGCGCCGCGCTTGCTCGTGCTGCAGCAATGCACCACTGCTACGCCGTCCTTATGCAAGCACTCGCCTATGGTACCCTGCCATCCAGCACCGCCATTGCAAGGGCATGAACCTCCCGGCCCCGATGCTTGCCAGGTGTTTGATGGGTGGTCTCCAAAGCATGGAGCAACCTTGCTGCCACTGTTTGTTGCACAACGTCTCAGTCCGCACACTCACGCCTTATTCTGGTGACTCCACACATCTAGCAAATGGCTCCAACCTCACGGCCATTCTTGCCAGTTGAACACGGTGGTAGCTGCCCATGGTAAGCTTCTTGGAAAACCCATCCGATTGTTTGTTCCGCTGTGGGTTCTTCATTTTTCCTCTGTTAATCCTATGATCATCGATACATCGCGTTTCGAGCCATGTTGGGTACTGCTATGGCTATTGGCTACTGCACGCCCTCGAGTCCATCAAAATATGTTCCACCTGGTCAATTGTCCATTGAGCTCCAATCGAGCCTAATTTTTCATCGCAATTCACCGTCAACTCTCAGAGCCGTGTTGTACCCAACCATAATGGCTCTGCCTCTAGTAGCTCAAATTCCTTCTGGGTCAATGCACCACCTCCCCAACGACATAGACAAATATCAGCTCCACCTCAAAGTTAACCCCAAAATCCGCAAGGACCAGAAGGGTGTACAACTTGAAATGTTGATGACCAGTTCTGGATCTGCTTGTGTGGGAGTCCCTGGTGAGACGATATTGTCTTTCTGCACGCCATAACTATCCTCTGGAAAAATCTCATTGCTTGAGTCAAGTTACTCACTCAGCTTTCACTCGTGTACCATGACCTCTTGGCCATCACCTCTCGTTGCTAACTAGGTTTATTCCTTCTTAAGTTTATGCAACTTCATTAATTGAACCCTGAGTTGCAATCCTCTTCTTCATATAGTTCCCTCGTGCCTTAATCTTGCTATACTTCACTTTGATCTCTCGTGGTCGTCGATATACCACCAAGTCCAGCATTTCCACACGAGCTAGTTGTCCTTCTTTTTTGAGTACACATTTTCAATTGTTAATTACTAAACTGCATTTCACTTATATGCATAATCATGTCGATAGGGATCATGACGAAGGTGACCGACGAGGATCTTCGCTTGAAGGGGACGAGGAGTTCAATCTTGAAGTTTCATGGCGGATTCTTCGGAAGAAGATCAAGCCTAACTATTAACAATTGCCTAGTCGCAAACCAAGGCAAGCCCCAGTTTGCATTTAAGTGCTTTTATAAAATTTTTATTTTTATCACCTATGTCTAGGGTGAAATATGTGCATTATGTCTAAGGTTCTAGTTACTCCACTTGCATGACCCACAAATCCCATGGAGTATTGGGTAGGTCTATAGCATGACGAGTAGAAAATGCCATGCTAATGTTTTGAGAAATCCGGTAGAAGTCGAGTTGTTGGAATCTACTCGCGAGATAGGATTTTATCACACGGGATGGACTTGATCAAAGAATGATTTATGAATACGAATTTGAGACCGAGCAGCGGATAGGATGCAGCGAGACGTGGTCTCACGTGTGTAGCCCTGCTTGTGTCGATTGAGGACTGATCCGTGTACGGCCCTGCTGGACAAGTTTGAACTGTACCGGATGCATACTGGCTATATGGAAACCAGGAAACCGATGTAATTGGTTAACCTGGGTGTCGAGGATTACCCTACAGTTTTATAGGAGTGGGTTGAGGGCAGCAAGGTGTAATCTATCAGCAGACATAGACACGCTACGCGCAGGGACCTCCTGCACATTACGGAAGGACCAGTTCGGTATTTGGGTTTCCTTTGAAAGGTTGTTGCATACAACATTGTATTTAAGTGTGATTCGATCCACTTCCGAAATGGGTGTATGTGACGTGTTACCCGGGTGTCTACTGATTGCAATCACCGTCCCTCGCAGTTATTTGAGTACCACTTGTTCACTGCGTTGTGACGTAGTAATAAAGAGTAGTTGAATTATTATGAACTATTGCCATGATTATTATTGTATTGCAACTTGTGCGACTTAGAGACGGCACAATTAAAGTTACAGTTTCCAAACACTTAACCTATAATAGCATTATGTGCTTTAGGCATGTCATATCATCGGCGAAGCGTTTCTTGTTTGATTGCGAAGTCTATGATGTGTCGTTCCTGAGGAATGTCATTTGCTACTTAAAACATGACTATAAGGATCCACTTGTAGGCGAGTTTACTTATGCTAATCCCTACCTATGTTTAGTATTTACCTTGCATATGTCTAGTGAGACGGGTCAGTCTTGCTGAGCCTTACGCTCACATTGCAGTTAACGAGTTTTTGCAGGTTATATCATTGATGAAGGGCCTGACGACGACACCTTACCCTCATTAGGGTTCACGGCTGAGTGGGAGCCCTGCACGCCGCCGTGATAAGGAGAATGAGTGCTGCTAGTGCGAAGCTTCCTAAGGGCATGGACGACTTTGATTTTGCATAGCCAGAGTTGAGAGTGTAGCTATGATGTATAAACTCTTTTTTCTTTGTTTAGTATTGTAAAATCTTCCGCTGTATTTATAAATAAAAGACTTGGTTTGTATTTTATTCTGGTTCCTTTCATGTACATTGTTGGGTGTCGCATCGATGACACCACCCAATGAGATCCTTAGATGTCGGGACCCCGGTCCCCACAGCCATGAGGTTGGCCTAACCTTGTTGCAGCTTGGCTTTGGCATTGGAGGGTTGAGTGTTGATGTTTGGGTTGCCTTCCATGGGTTCCATGAGTGTGGTCAAGGAGAGTATTGTCGATGTTGCTCATCCACACATTAAGGTCTCCCATATGTTGGATGTACCTTGTTATCCCTTGGCTAAGGTAATGGTAACCTTTAGCTACAAAGGAATGACGTGCACTCAACATGCATTGAGTGTGTTCTGTCATTTTTTGGCTAAGGTGTATCATACCTTATTGCCATAAAGAAATAAATTGTGCCCCGCATGCATTGGGTGTGATCCGTCATTTCTTGGCTAAGGTAATGATAACTTTTAGTCACAAAGGAGTGACATGTAACCAACATGTGTTGGATATGATCTGTTATTTCTTGGCTAAGTTACAACATACATATAACTACAAAGGGATGACGTGCACTCAACATGGGTTGAGTGTGATCCGTTGTTCCTTGACTAAAGTATAAAATACCTTGTAGACACATAGGAACAGCTTGCACCCAATACACATTGGATGTGATATTGTCACTCCTTGGTTATGGTACATCATACCTTTTAGCCACACGGGAATAACTTACACCCAATGATGGTGGCAATCCCCTTGAGCTTGAATGAGTGCTTAGAATAGTTGAGAGCATAATGCTCTCACATATTCATAGCAGCCCATTGGTTGCTCATGGAGGGTTTCCATGTCAAATATCCGGCCTCGTATAGTTATGATTGACCTTCGGGCTTAATTTCTGATAGGTATAAACCAACCTAATTTACTCCTTGGCCAAGAGGCCAACTATATCAACACCAAGGACTAGCTTGCGCACCTACTCACCAAGACCTTTGGGAGGATCGAGTTCCTTGAGCTTTGCTCCAGGATCGGGATGGTCCAACCTTCCCACAAGACAATGCACAAGACTTAGGGGTGAACGATGGAATAAATCTTGTATCATTGGTCTTTGTTTGGTCTTTGTGGCTCCAACTAGGACAGCATCTAAGGACATCATCTTAGGACAACATCTAAGGACAACATCTAGGACAGCATCTTAGGATAGCATCTTAGACTAGCATCTCGACATATGATTGGCTCTCTTGGCCAGCTACAAATATGTAACACCAACCCCTCAGATCGGGCATGGCATTGTGTGAGAAATAAATCTGAAAAAATAGCCCCAACTCCAAGTGTCATCCTCTCTCTAATTGAGAGTAAGAGTTCAACTACTGACACCAAATTGTTATAACTAAACTAAGGTTCCCACGGGGTGAAGGAGTCGGTTACGGTTGTAACTGACTTGGTCTCCTTCTCTCTTCCTCAGGTGTTTGATTGGGACACATTTTCCCCAATAGATTCAGTTGGGTGGGCCCCTTGGGGCGCTTCGTCTCTTTATAAGCAAGGCACCGCCACCCTAAGAAATCAACAAAATCTAAGACATGTTGTAGCCACCCAAACTCAAAAACACCGATTGCTTTGAGGGAGAAGCTCCGGGAAGGTCTCCCTGTTCGACTTCGCAGACGAGCTCGCACCACTGGAGAGGTGCCGATCTTGCTCCACTTCGATAGCGGCGACCATCTACGCATCCACACTGTCATCCTAATGCTAAAGGCTTGGAGGAGTCAACTCGGTGCATCTACATCTCCATCAACTAGGTGGAGTTGCCCCGGTTCTTCACTGCATCACCTAGGTCATCCCCAGCTCGTTCAATGGTCGCTACTTCCTCTATTGTGAAAGGTATGACCATATAACACTTAACCCTAGCTAGTTGATAGATTGCTTGGTGTTTGCCTCTCTGTGCTCCTTGTTTATGCCCTCAACCGTGTCCTAATGTCCATTAGGCACCTACCTAGAATCTATCAATGGCGTCAGAGGCACCCTAACGAGGTTAGGTGTAACACCCTCAATTTTTGCATCATGCATTGCATACATGTTCATGCATTAAACATTAGTATAATAAAGGAAAAATAATAAAAGATAAAACATACATATACAATATATGTGTAGCAAAAGAAGAAAAAGGAAATAATAATATAAAACATGCATTAGGGAACAAATATAAAAATAATAAGAATACATATATGAAAAAAAATATGTGAAATCTAAGAAAAAAATTTATTCCGGAAACTTCCCGAAATGTTCCGGGCAAACAGTGCCCGGGTGCAACCGAGCTGGGCCACAGGGCCGAGCGGGACCGACCCGGTCCGCTCGCTAGCGCGCCTCGCACCCGCGCCGAGCCAGTCGTGTTCCACGTGCGCGCTGCGCTCTGCTCCGAGTCCGAGTGGACCGAGCCGCCCGCGGCCAAGCGGCCGTGCACGCGTTGGGGCCCAGCACGGAGTTGACTGCGGGTGGAGTGCTGCAGCCGGTCTCTGGATCGATGCCTCGCCGCCTATAAATAAAATCGTAGACTCGTAAATTTTTTCTCAGAAGTGATTCCGCCGCCACTGAAACCCTAGCGCTGTAGAGCAAAAAGAACAGAGCTGCGCTGCCAGGGAGAAGGAGAGAAGAGAAAAAAAAGGAGAAGAAGAAGAAAAAGAGATGGGTGGCATCATCCACCGGAGATCATCGCACCGCCGTCGTCGTGCCGCCAGAGGACCATTGCGCCATCCACTTCATCTACGCGCCATCTTCGTCCCGCGATCTTTGAAGCCGTCACATCTACAGTAGGACACGTTTTCTGATGCAAATTTTAGTGAACGTATTAGATCTAATAGACGTAGTTTGATCCTAGTCGCGCCATCTTTTTATTTTCAGCAGCATTAATTCTCGCTAAAACCCCCGTAAACTCGTATGAACACGTATAAACTAGTTGCATCTAATCCATAAACAACTGTACTTAATCAATTATTGTACTTTGCATGCATTCATGTCATTGCATGTTGATTAATATGTGTGCATTATGTTGATTTGTATTATTTTTTTGTATGTGTGATCACGAGTAGAGGGACGTGCTCAAGAGGCCGCATACGAGGATTTCTAAAACCAAGACTTTGAAGCGTTTAAGCAACCCCATCCATCGGAGGAAGGAAAGTGTCTTTGATCATATTGATCCTGTTGTATTAAATGTTTTGTTTGCGAACTTGCATGCTCGTGTCAATATGATGTGAAACCCATACGTAGGAGTTTACTAGCATTGTATGCCACCCCTTGTCACCGGGATATACATGATGAGTCGGGTATGGGTATTTTTATTTTTGCATTGCATCTCTACACGGATTATGGGTAACTTAATTAACATGATTGGTGACTTTAATTATGAGAATTTGGTATGGTAATAAGATGATGATTAAATTAGCAACATGGAACTTAGGTGATCTAAGCAAGCACGGTTTTGTGGAATGGGTTGGATGGTACGGTGGTTTTGCTTGCCTTAGATCTAAGGACCGGTTCATGCGAGAATATGTCAGGACAACAGTGTCACCACAAGGCCAAGTATGGGTGCAGCGTAGCTGAATAATTAGGAGCGCTGCTAGTAATGTATGAACCATTTGATGGCGTGGGGAATGGGAGTCGAGGAGGGCTACCCTGGTATCCGCATGGCACACGAGGGGGCCCGTGGGTGGGAGAATGGAGATTCAAGCCTACCGGTGAAACCTTAGTGGGCCTATACATACTAGTAGTCCCTTTTGAAAGGCTATTTTGTGATATATTGGCCACACACCTACGGAAGTGTGATAAGGCATAATAGAGGTTCTTAGTCACCGAAAGGTGATGAAATTACGAATATGTGGGTAAAGTGGTACAACCTCTGCAGAGTGTTAAAAACTATCATGATAGCCGTGCTCCCGGTCACGAGCACCTGGATGACCTACATGATTAGAATTGGACTTGAAATTTTGAGATGGTTGGTATGGTTCGGTTTGTCACTTGAGTATAGTCGGTATATGAGAGAATATGTAATTGGCATATGGTATTAAATTAATGGTTGGCTGGTATTAAATGGATTGTGATGGTAAATGAGAATTGTTGAATTTATGACATAATAATTACTTGGGTTACGAAGGGAAATAAACTCACATAGACATGATAGGCTGCTTTTACATGTTTATGAAATGTACTTTTCTGCAATTAGCCATTTTATTCCAGTCATTTGTTTAGCTACATATCATCTATTTCCACACTTGCTAAGTATGGCACGTACTCACCCTTGCAATCTCCCCCAACAGCTACTGAAGATAATTGGGAGTATCCTGAGGATCACACAGAGTACTAGGTTGCGTACAACCATCAATTGCCTGTGGAATGGAGTTGTGCTGCTTAGTTTATTTTCCGCTGCATTAATTAGAGTTTTGTCATTTGTGAACTATTGTATTATTGTAATAAAGTACTTATTTAATGGTTAAGACGTGTTTAAATTATGTATATCGTTTGTGATGCTTCCGTATATGTGTGATGAACTTCCTAGGCACACATATGCGTTGCGCTTGGTTCATATTCGGAACCGGGTGTCACAAATTGGTATCAGAGCCGTGTTGACCGTAGGACGCAAACTTAGGTAGAATGGACACTCTAGAACACTTAGGAACACTCTTCTAATTTGCAATTTTTGAATTTTCTTGCTGCTGTTTTTGTTTCTTTATTTTCACCTGCAAAAAGTATTGATTGCTGCTGCGTTTTCAATAAAAATTTTCAGCAGTGAGCAATATTAGGTGCTGCTGTTTTTGCCGCTAAAATTTTTGTGTAAAGTGTGTGTTTTGCCGCTGTTATGTGTGGGTAAAATTATTGTGTTGGCTGCTGCATTTTCTCCCTCTCTTTTTCTTTCTTTTGGACAGCTGCACCGCTCTTTTTCCATTATTTTAGCTGCTGCAATTTTCAGATTTATGTTACATCATTCTTTCCTCCAATGTATTCTCGTTTTCTATAGATGCCGATCACTAGGAGTGCAGCCCGCAAGAGCACCTGTTCGCCGCCCCTTGGAGGTGGACTTAACCCCATTGAGCTTGACGAGCAGAAGCAACAGGAGGAGAACATCCAGCCCGAGGAGGAGGAAGCTAACCAGTCGAACACTATGGAGGAGGATCCGGAGGAGTATGAGCCATTTGAGGAGAACATGGACGAGGATCTTAATGAGGTACTACGTGCCAGCTTCAGATGAGGAGGACAACGGAGGTGAAGATGGAGGAGGATCACAACCCGGTGCGAATGAGAATGGACACAACAGCCCCCAGTTTCCCCAAGTTGAGGAGATTTGGACCACCAGAACCGAAGGAGGACATGCATCGCTGGAACTGACAAAATTCATTTATCCCCGTTGCATTTGTGCTAACTACTTCATGAAGAGAGTCTCTCGTCCCGGGCGCGATGAATGGCATGCTGGGGTTCTCATCTTCTACACCAACAAAGTGGTCTCACGGCATTATGCTCACACCTGGAGGTCTACTCAGAAGGATGATACGAATGATGCTGCATGGGCGGCACTCACAAGTTTGTGCCATACTCGCCGCTTTGAGCTTGAGAACACCACATTTGAGCTGCACCCTCAGCGGGAGAGTGTTACGGAGAGGATAATTAGACTACAAGAAGCTTCAGACAATTTTCTAGCGATGGATAGGTCTCAAAAGGCATTATTGGACATGAGCAATCACCATGCAACTGCACAAGGGGAGATCCACTACCTTTGCAAGGAGCTAGCTCGTTTGGAAGCCAACTTGGAGATGAAGGAATGTGAAGCAAGAGGAGAACCGTGGTCACCCAAGAGAATCTGGTCCCCTACATCACCATGGCGCAACCCCATCACACCCGCGCAGCCAAAGACGCCCTCACCGCCTCACAATTACGAAATTAAGTCCCCTATGAGTATTTTGTAATAAGAACGCTTAGAATCGTATTAGTTTTAAATAGTGTGGTGTGCTGAATTTTGTTTGGTGCTTGCTTGAGTGCTTGTGTGCTTAGTAGAGAGTTGTGGGATGCTTCGGCACTTTTCCACATCCTCATATAGGTCTATATCAATAAAGGATTGTTTAGTGTCACATACCTTGATGCATATAGTTGGGGCATTTCTTTCCAAATTCTAAATTCTTCTGTGTCCACCTTTCTTTCGGCAACAAATGGTGAGGACTCGCAACCAAAGGGATGCCAATGATGAGGATGAGCGCAATGAAGCACCTCAAAACAACCGGGGACCTGCCCAAGGAGCTATCAACCTTGAACATCTGTTATCTATACAGAACCAGCTCATGCAGACCATGATACAAACTATGGGACAGCTGCAAGCTGGCAATAACAATCAGCCTTACATGCCGCCACCGCCACCACCCCCGCCACACCACAACCGTTTGGGAGAGTTCATGAGGACCAGACCGCCTACCTTTGCTCAAGCCACAAATCCAATGGAAGTTGATGATTGGCTGAAGTTCGTTGAGAAGAAACTTGTTATTGTCCAGTGTACTGATAGAGAGAATGTTCTTTTTGCATCACATCAACTAGTTGGAGCAGCTGATGACTGGTGGGAAGCTCTTTGCAATGCTCATGATAATCAGGAGGCAATCACTTGGGCTGAGTTTAAGCAGAGTTTTTGTTCCCACTATGTACCTGAGGGAGTTCTGATACTGAGAAGACAAGAGTTTGAAAACCTCAGGCAAGGAAGGATGAGCGTGAGTGAGTATCTCAATAAATTCACTCAACTATCAAGATATGCTCCAGAAGACATCAACACTGATAATAGTTAGCAGTATCTATTTATGAGGGGTCTCAACAATGAAATTCAAGTCTAGTTGCTCAATACTGACTATCAAAACTTCCAGAAGCTGGTTGACAAGGCTATTGTTGTTGAGAATAAGGTTCCTGAGATGGAGCAATACAACAAGAGGAAGATGCCAAATCATGGACCGCTGCAAGGAAGCAATGTTCGTCCCTGCTATGCACCACCCACTGCACCATACTACAACTCATCTGCTCCTGCATACCGCGCTGCTTATCCATCGCGCCCAAATCAGCCACCACAGCAACGCCCAACAATGCAAGCGCCTCGCTATCCTGTGCCACCTGCATCGCGTCCTAACATGGCGGCTAATGCTCAAAATCAGCTGTGCCCAAGTTTTCCTAATACTACGGGCGGCAAGACATGCTATGTGTGTGGAGAGGTCGGGCACATCGTGGGTCAATGGCCCAAAAGAAGCTATGGACCGATGAATTATGCACCAAGACCAAATTACCCACGACCAAATGGGGGAGCACCGCAAGGCAACCGAGGACATCAGAATTTTGCTCGTGGCAATGTGAATCATGTATCTACTAAGGAAGCCTAGCAAGATGATGATGTCATGATTGGTATGTTCCTCGCCAACTCCAACCCCGCGACTGTTTTATTTGATTCAGGAGCATCTCATTTATTCATCTCATCAAAGTATGTTGCCAAGTACAATCTGCCTATATCTCATATGAAGCAAACTATGCTAGTAAGTTCTCCTGACGGAGAGATGAGGACAAATATAGTATGTCTGAGAGTAAGCATTAAAATAAGGGGGGTAGACTTCCTCGCAAACCTCATTGTATTGGAATCTCAAGGAATAGATATAATACTTGGAATGGATTGGCTGAGCAAGTATAATGGAGTCATTCAATGTGTTGAGAGGATTGTGCAGTTTACAAGTAAAAATGGTACACACATCAAAGTTGAGGCAGCCCAACCTGCAAGAGAGAAGGTGATGCCGAATTACGTGGAAGGTGTGACATTGGAAAGCATCCCAATTGTTCACGAGTACCCGGATGTGTTTCTGGATGAGCTGCCAGGTATGCCACCTGATCGTGACATAGAATTTGCCATTGAGTTGATACCCGGAACCACACCTATAGCTAAGAGGCCGTATAGGATGCCTCCTAAGGAATTAGCAGAGCTCAAGAAGCAAATTCAAGAGCAGCTAGAGAAGGGTTTTATACGCCCAAGCTCATCCCCGTGGGGAGCACCAGTGCTCTTCGTAGATAAGAAGGATGGAACCCAGAGGATGTGTGTCGATTATAGGTCTCTCAACAAAGTGACAATTAAGAACAAGTACTCACTGCCCCGTATAGAGGATTTGTTCGACCAAATGAAGGGTGTCTATATTTTCTCCAAGATCGACTTGCGGTCAGGATACTTCCAAATGAAGATTAGACCATCGGATTACCCAAGACAACATTTCGAACACGGTATGGGTCCTATGGGTACACCGTCATGTCATTTGGATTAACGAACGCGCCTGCGTACTTTATGTATCTCATGAATAAGGTCTTCATGGAATATCTGGATAAGTTCGTTGTAGTGTTCATCGATGACAATATGATATATTCGAGAAGCGAGGAAGAACATGAGGAGCACTTGAAGCTTACGTTGCAAAAGCTACGAGAACACCAGTTGTATGCCAAGTTCAGCAAATGTCAATTCTTGTTACGGGAAGTTTCTTTCTTAGGCCATATTATTTTCGAAGGAGGAGTATCAGTTGACCCAGGGAATGAGAGAGATGTGCTTAAGTGGGAATCGCCACAGAATGTCAAGGGAATTTGGAGTTTCCTTGGAATGGCTGGATATTACCGCCGATTCATCAAGGATTTCTCCAAAATATCCAAGCCTATGAACGAATTACTTATGAAAGGGAAGGCATTCCGATGGACTCAAGCTTGTCAGGATAGCTTTGAGGAGTTAAAGAAAAGGTTGACAACCGCGCCGGTGTTAGTGTTGCCAGACGTGAGCAAAAGCTTTGATATATATTGTGATGCGTCAAGACAGGGACTTGGATGTGTGCTCATGCAATAAGGCCAAGTGGTAGCTTATGCATCGAGGCAACTAAAGAAACATGAGCTGAATTATAATATGGAGACATTATGTTTTTGGTCACCGCCACAAGAGTCTCAAGTATATATTCACACAAACGGATCTGAATCTGAGGAAACTTCGATGGTTGGAGCTCATCAAGGATTATGATGTGGGAATCAACTATCACCCAAGGAAGGCTAACGTAGTGGCCGATGCTTTGAACTGAAAAGGAGTAAGCCACCAACTCACAGTTCGGGAGCTGCCATCCGAGTTATGCAAGGAGTTTGAACAGTTGAACCTTGGATTCGTAAATAATATGGGAATAATGGAAGTCAACCCAACATTAGAGTAGGAAATACGGGAAGGACAAACAAAGGATGAGGAAATACAAGAAATCAAGGAAAAGATCCAAGAAGGAAGAGAATTCAGATTTGATGAGGACGAACATGGTATCTTATGGCTTGGAAAGAGGATTGTGGTACCTAATGTTAGGCATATTCAGGAAACAATATTGAAGGAGGCACATGACTCACCTTACTCAATTCATACCGGTTGTACGAAGATGTACAAAGACTTAAAGACATGCTATTGGTGGGCTAGCATGAAAAAGGACATAGCTGAATATGTAGCGTTGTGTTATGTGTGCCAACGAGTGCAGGCGGAACATCAACGACCAGACGGATTGTTGCAACCATTGAATATCCCGGAGTGGAAGTGGGAAGATATTAGTATAGACTTCGTAGCTGGATTACCGCGAACCTAGTCCGACTATGATTCAATATGGGTTATTGTGGATTGGTTGACAAAATCAGCTTACTTCATTCCTGTGAAGACCACATATACCACCGCGAAGCTAGCAGAATTGTATATGGACCATATTGTGTGCCGACATGGAGTTCCAAAGAAAATAGTCTCGGACCAAGGTTCTCAGTTCACCTCTAGGTTCTGGCAGAAACTGCATGAAGCTATGGGTACAAGGTTAAATTTTAGTTCAGCATATCATCCACAAACCGATGGACAAACTAAGAGGACCAATCAAATATTAGAAGATATGTTGAGAGCCTGCGCCTTGAAACAAGTACGTAGATGGGATAAAAGTTTGTCGTATGCTGAATTCTCGTACAACAATAGCTACCAAGCTAGTTTGAAAATGTCACCCTATGAAGCATTGTATGGAAGGAAGTGTAGGACACCCTTGTTTTGGAATGAAACCAGAGAGAATCAAGTATTTAGTCCTGATGTGTTACAAGACGCTGAAAGATAAGTTCAAATAATACGTGAAAACCTAAGGGCTGCCCAGTCTCGTCAGAAAGGTTATGTGGATAATAGGCGAAGGAATCTGGCTTTTGAAGTTGGAGATTTTGTATACCTCAAAGTGTCACCGATCCGAGGTCAGCGACGGTTTAATGTCAAAGGAAAACTAGCACCTCATTACATCGGACCATTCAAGATTGTGGACAAACGAGGAGAAGTAGCATATCGACTTGAGCTGCCGGCGTATCTTTCCAATGTACACAACGTGTTTCATGTGTCTCAACTCAAGAAGTGTCTCAGGGTGCCGGAAGAACAGGTGTCGATGGACGAGTTACAACTTAAGGAGGATTTGTCCTATGTTCAGCAACCTATCAAGATCTTGGACGTGAAGGAAAGAGTCGCGAGGAATAAGAGGGTTCGTTGGTGCAAAGTGCAACGGAACCACCATACGGAAGCCGAAGCTACGTGGGAACGCGAAGAAGACCTGAAGACAGAATTCCCTCATCTTTTCTCCATGATATCGAATCTCGAGGGCGAGATTCACTTTAAGAGGGGTAGGTTTGTAACACCCTCAATTTTTGCATCATGCATTGCATACATGTTCATGCATTAAACATTAGTAGAATAAAGGAAAAATAATAAAAGATAAAACATACATATACAAGATATGTGTAGCAAAAGAAGAAAAAGGAAATAATAAAATAAAACATGCATTAGGGAACATATATAAAAACAATAAGAATACATATATGAAAAAAATATGTGAAACCTAAAAAAATTATTTCAGAAACTTCCGGAAGTTTTCGGGGGAAGCTTTGCTTAACCCCGGAATGTTTCGGGCAAACAGTGCCCGGGTGCAACCGAGCCTGGCCACAAGGCCGAGCGGGACCAACCCGGTCCGCTCGCCAGCGCGCCTCGCACGCGCGCCGAGCCAGCCGCTTTCCACGCGCGCGCTGCGCTCCGCTCCGAGTCTTACTGGACCGAGCCGCTCGCGGCCAAGCGATCGTGCACGCATTGGGGCCCAGCACCGAGTCAGTTGCGGGTGGAGTGCTGCAGCCGGTCTCTGGATCGATGCCTAGCCACCTATAAATAGAGTTGTAGACTCGTAAATTTTTCTCAGAAGCGATTCTACCGCCACCGAAACCCTAGTGCCATAGAGCAAAAGGAACAGAGCTGCGCTGCCAGGGAGAAGGAGAGAAGAGAAAAAAAAGGAGGAGAAGAAGAAGAAAAAGAGGAGAGCGTTGTCGTCCACCGGAGATCGTCGCGCCGCCGTCATCATGCCGCTGAAGGACCGTTGCACCATCCACTTCATCTACGCGTCATCTTGGTCCCGCGATCTTCGAAGTCGTCGCATCTACGGTAGGACACGTTTTCCGATGCAAATTTTAGCGAATGTATTAGATCTAACAGACATAATTTGATCGTAGTCGCAACATCTTTTTATTTTCAGCAGCATTAATTCTCGCGAAAACCCCCGTAAACTCGTATGAACTAGTTGCATCTAATCCATAAACAATTGTAGTTAATCAATTATTGTACTTTGCATGCATTCATGACATTGCATGTTGATTAATATGTGTGCATCATGTTGATTTGTATGTATTTTCTTGTATGTGTGATCACGAGTAGAGGGACGTGCTCAAGAGACCGCATACGAGGATTTCCAAAACCAAGACTTCGAAGTCTTTGAGAAACCCCATCCGTCGGAGCAAGGCAAGTGTCCTTGATCATAATGATCCCGTTGTATTAAATGTTTTGTTTGCGAACTTGCATGCTCGTGTTAATATAATGGGAAACCCATAGGTAGGAGTTTACTAGCGTTGTATGCCACCCCTTGTCGCCGGGATATACGTCATGAGTCGGGTATGAGTATTTTTATTTTTGCACTGCATCTCTACACGGGTTATGGGTAACTTAATTAACATGTTTGGTGACTTTATTTATGAGAATTTGGTATGGTAATAAGATGATGATTAAATTAGCAACATGGAACTTAGGTGATCTAAGCAAGCATGGTTTTGTGGAATGGGTTGGATGGTACGGCGGTTTTGCTTGCCTTAGATCTAAGGGTCGGTTCATGCAAGAATATGCCAGGACAACAGTGCCACCACAAGGCCAAGTATGGGTGCGGCGTAGCTGAATAATTAGGAGCGCTGCTAGTATTGTATGGACCATTGGATGGCGCGGGGAATGGGAGTCAAGGAGGGATGCCCTGGGATCTGCATGGCACACGAGGGGGCCCGTGGGTCGGAGAATTTAGATTCAACTCTGCCGGTGAAACCTTAGTGGGCCCGTACATACTAGTAGTCCCTTTTGAAAGGCTATTTTATGATCTCTTGGCCACATACCTACGGAAGTGTGATAAGGCATAATAGAGGTTCTTAGTCACCGAAAGGTGATGAAATCATGAACATGTGGGTGAAGTGGTACAACCTCTGAAGAGTGTTAAAACAATCATGATAGCCGTGCTCCCGGTCATGAGCACCTGGATGACCTACATGATTAGAATTGGACTTGAAATTTGGGATGGTTGGTATGGTTTGGTTTGTCACTTGAGTATAGTCGGTATATGAGAGAATATGGAATCGGCATATGGTATTAAATTAATGGTTGGCTGGTAATAAATGGATTGTGATGGTAAATGAGAATTGTTGGATTTATGACATAATAATTACTTGGGTTACGAAGGGAAATAAACTCACATAGACATGATAGGCTGCTTTTACATGTTTATGGAATGTACTTTTCTGCAATTAGCCATTTTATTCCAGACATTTGTTTAGCTACATATCATCTATTTCCACACTTGTTGAGTACGACACGTACCCACCCTTGCAATCCTCCTCCAACAGCTACTGGAGATAATTAGGAGTACCCTGAGGATCATGCGGAGTACTAGGTTGCGTACCGCCGTCAATTGCCTGTGGAATGGAGTTGTGCTGCTTAGTTTATTTTCTGCTGCATTAATTAGAGTTTTGTCATTTGTGAACTATTGGATTATTGTAATAAAGTACTTATTTAATAGTTAAGACGTGGTTAAATTTTGTATATCGTTTGTGATGCATCCGTATATGTGTGATGAACTTCTTGGGCACACATATGCATTGCGCTTGGTTCATATTCAGAACCGGGTATCACATTAGGGCTTCAGCAAACTTAGTTTCACTTAAGTCCGATCTCTTTTGAGCACTTAAAGACATCACTTGTTACTCTCTAACCCTAAGCACACGACCCTACAACATTTAGAAGGAGAGGAATCGAAAAGATGAATTAGGGTTTCAGAATTCACATTGAATTCAGAACTGAAAAGGGGATTAGGGTTTAAAATCCCAAATCAGTGTCAAATTTGAATTCAATTTCAAAATTTACTTAATCAGAAACGAAATTAGGATCCGGATTTGAATGGCATTCAAGCTAGATCAAATCAGAACCAAATTCGAGGGCAAACTCAGATTAAACTCATATTAGGAGGGGATCAGTTACTCACCTCAGACTTGCGCCTTGTTTTCTCCATGCCGAAGCTTTGCGTTCGCCAGAAAACAAGACCGCCGTGCTCCTAGGGTTGCCTCCTCGCCAGAGCACCTGTGGTACCTCCTTAGCAAGTACAAGGCTAAGCGCACTCACCCAACGACGAGCGTTGCGCACCAGCGTGAGGACCACAGAGGGCCACCGGGACTTATCCTCACCATGGGTAGGCTCACCGAAACCCTAGTATTCTGGTCGAAACCCTAACCCTAGCAGGGACCCCTCACGATTTGTGAGCCAATAGCTGTACCGAGCGGCGAGCTCACCTTGCGGTGTGCATTTGTGCGACAGCGAGAAGCCAAGGCGCCACCGGGGTTCACCTGCCGCTGGCAGAATCACTTAGCCTTGTTCCCATCGCTCACCGTGTTGGGGAGGGGAGAAGGGGATCTAGAGAGAGAGACAAATGAGCTAGGGTTCCATTCCGAATGGCTCATGTATCTCAGCTCGATCGATATATCTGTTTATTGACTGATTGACATGTCTGTTGGTATATCCTAACACCACAGAGTTATCCGCAAGCGCAACGAAATACCGTTGTAGAACATCCACTTAAGGAGTATTCCTAAGGGTATCAAATCCAAAGAACGTGTGTGCTAATCTTTCGAACTAGCTCACCCAAGGACACAAAGTTGTTTGGTAGGCAAGGAACAGAGAGGAATTCAAAGTATTGATCCTAATTCAAGGTAGTTTGCAGTAGATGCTTGCCCCGGGCACGGACTTACTCCTAGCAATACTAGGACAACTCCCGCCAAGAGCCTATGGCATAGCCGAACGTGGAGGATTACGAAGGACGGATAGGGCTGTCACCACCTACTGCCTACCTCTTCAATCTATGGGTCTACAAGATATCCACTGATGATTTATACCTAAGCACCACGCTTATGTTCTAAATCACTACTCTAGTTGTTTTGAACACAAAGCTACAACTAGAGCCTCTAATGAATTAAAGCAGTGAACCCACAAGTAACTACTTGTGCAAACTACTAAGAATAAAAGATCAAATTTGTATTGAATTCACAATGGCTTACTTGATTGAGTAAAACCTTTGTAGGGGTACAAGTGTAGAAGAGGGACTTGACAAGCCCAAGCCTCCTTCTCCTAGACTCTTCACCACACTCTCCTTCTACTTTGGTAGCCTCTAGGACTACTCTAAACCTTTGGAGTGTAGCACTATTCTCAACTTTTGGTGTGTGTGAGAAGTGAGGAGAGGGGGTCTATTTATAGGTGGTGAAGGGTCAGTTCCCACCACAATTAACGCGCGAATCAGTCACCATTGACTCCAGGGAGTCGGGAGGAGCCAACACGTGTCATTTGACCGAGTTTGGCACCAGGAAGAGGTTGGCTGAACCCCTGGTTCGGCCGACCTGGTCAAGGCTCCCCTCGGGGAGTGCTTCCTCCAGGTGGCTTCCAGGTGGGACCCCTTGATATATATGGGTGCAACACCGTTGGATCTCCCTGTATTCTTCTGTTTATGTACCATTTGATCCATGTGTTGCCACGTGTCATCGCCTGATTCGTTGAAATCCATTTTCATGGATTCATCCCTGCATGTTTTGGTATTTTGGGTAATAATTCACCTGCATACAAATAGACACCAACACTTGTGGAATTGGGTTAGTGTATAACCCAAACACTATGTTTTGTGTTTCTTTTATGCACATTATGAGGTGAATTGACGGTCAAAATGTGGTACTTAAGGACCGTCAACAAACTCTCCCACACTTAGTCCTTTGCTCGTCCTCGAGTGAAGGGCAGTAGAACTAGAGTGTTATCATGAATTTTCTATAAGGTAGAAAATAAGGATAGTAGATTTTTTAACCTATACCTGAATTCATGAATCCCCTTTGTGTATGTGGCTACCACATCAATCTTGGGTGTTTGAAAAGTGGAATGGTTAGAGTGGAGTTCCCTTGGATCATTCTCTGCTGAAATGATTTGGCAATTGCTATAATTGAAAGTCATAGGAACATTTTCCCTTGCCTTCTCGATCGGAATATCTCAAATCTCTCAAAGTGTTTGAGTCCTCACCATGGCATGTTTTGCAATTCTTGTCCCTATACTAAAAGTGGCTATATCTAGAGCTTGGTAGGGATGAATATGGCATACATTTGCAATTCATATGTTACTAAGTCAAAAACTTGATCCTATGAGAGACTTATGCAATGAACAAAGTGAAGTGAAAATTCTTGTGCACATGAATGGAATGGAGGGGCGAGGTGATACCTCCCATGAATTTGCTCTCTCTTAAGGATGAAACATGGCTACTTTCTTTTAGCACTCTTACTCTTTTTCAGGAGTGGATGCTTTTTCTTTTTCTTATAGCCATGTCTTCTACTCCTTTTTATTTTTAGAGAGGCTTTCATTTGTATTGTATGGAGTTTCTTTTTGGCAGATGGGTGATCGATGGATGCAAACTCTCAATGTGAGAAATTTTGCATGAATGGAGTGCACAAGAGTTTTCAATTCAAAAAGTTCATGCATGTCACTCAATTGGGTCACGGGTTTGACAAAGTTCAATGAAAAGCAAAGTGGCATATGCTTGTGGTTTTTCAATGAATGTATCATATGGCCTTAGTGGGTATATAAATTTCCAATGAGAGATTTAGGCAAAGTTCAAGACGTCAAATAGTTACAAATGTCAAAATCAATTTCAAGAAAAAGAATGTTTTTTAAAGAACTCATTTACCATATCACACTAGTCAAATACCTAGATGATGTGTTTTTCCTATTGAATTATGGGAATCATAAACAAGGTAATGAATTGAAATATAAAGTATTCAAATTTTCAGCTTAAGCAAATTCTTGACTACCAAATTTTATTTCAATTTGTTGAGTAGATTCATTTTAGATATGCAATGAAAAATATGAAACCAAATCAAACAGCAGGGTAGCGCATAAAAGTGGGGATAAGAAATCCAGACCGATTTTCTGGAGTGAAACGGAGTCGTATGGTGCAGAAGACAGGTCGGCCGACCAGGGGGTTCGGCCGACCTTCTGTTGGCTCTTCTGTGGCTCTGTTTCATCGGGTCGTTTTGCTCATTCGGTCGCGACGTGTTTTGATATGCAACATTAATTTTTCTCGTCGGGATTTCATGACTTGGGTACATGTTTCCACCACACTTGTTTCCTGAATTGTTTATTCAACAAAATAAACTAAAGGGGAAACTTTAGCGGTGTTAGATGAACTGGTAAGTTCACTTTTTTAAAATCAAAATATGGGGATGCTTACATTATTAACTTAGCTTTAGAAAACAAATGTTTTTAAAACAAATTAAAATCCTAAGTAGTAAGCATCCTATGCTGTCTTGGCGCTCATGCCATGGTGAACACCGTCAATCTCCTCCTTGAGGGCCATGATGTCGTCCTTCAGTTCTGCCCTCTCGATGCGCCCTTCAGCCACCAAGTCAGTTAGCTTCATGTTCTCCAAGCGAAGAGAAGCGAGCTTCTTGGTCAGCTGTGCCACTTTAAGGGCACGAGGAGAGTCCTCATCACTGCCCTCGAACTGACTGGGGGGCCCGTTGATGGCAGGTGGTGTGATGTGTCGCCTAATCTTGGAGGGCGACGAGCCCGTCGACTCCTCCATCACCAGATTATCCACGTGCTTGAATAGGCCCTTAGCATAGCCTCCTTCGGGTTTGCACACCCCGTGGATAAGAAAGCGATCTCCCATGCGTTCCGGCGAGGTATAGGTGGGCCTCTTGTAGTGGTGGCTCACTACATCGCTCGTCTTAGTCTTAAATGTATAGATGAACTCCTCGTCGGGCTGCAACGATGGGAGAGCCTCGTCTTTTCTGTGGAAAAGACGTGTCTTGACTGGGCTCAGCCCAGCCAAATTCGAACGGCCTGGCGTCGTCGACTTCATCGGTGTTCTCCGAGGGGAGAGCGACCGGGCAGCGCTACGAGGTGTTGGGCTGCGCCCGCGGGGAGTCGTCGCAGGCGGAATCATGGCAAGGGGCTTGACATCGATCGCCATGATGGACTCCAAGGCGAGGGAAGTTTTGATCGTTGGCCGGCTTAATGTCTCCGCTCAGGTTGAAGGTTGAGCTAGAGGCATGAGGCACAATCTTTTTGTCGACCATGACGAGGACGGGAGGAAGATGATGATTCAATGAGGTGCAACTTTCCTCTCTGTTTCCGTCCTTTAAATACGCGGGGAACGACGCTTTTCACCGAGGATTTTGTGGAGGATATCGAGGAGGATCAACACGAGAAAACAGAACGCGAACGGCGTGAAGGGAGAGTCGGCCGACCAAGGGTTCGGCCGAACCCCTTCTGGCTCCGTTGTGCCACATTTTCTCGGGTTGATTAAATGGGCCTCATAGATGAAGAATTGGATGGGCCCATTAGTTGGACGCGAATAATTTAAACAGAATTGAAAGAAATGGCATGGAAATCGATTAGATTGACCACGTCAAATTCTTTTTCTGTATCCTTTTGGGAATCGAGAAATAAATTGATCGGTGCCCATTCACTTTGAATAGTTGACCATCATCACCTTGGAGTGTGATTGCTCCATGGGATGAAGTCTCTACTACAGTGAAGGGTCCTTCTCATTTACTTCTAAGCTTCCCATGTCCAAAGAGTTTAACCCTAGAGTTAAAGAGTAAAACTTTATCTCCAGGTTTGAACTCTTTCGGCGTAATCCTCTTATCATGCCATCTTTTGGTTCTCTCTTTATAAATTCTGGCACTGTGGTACGCCTTATCTTTCCATTCCTCCAACTCAGAGATTTGCTTCAATCGATGATTTCCAGCTTTGTTAAGATTCATGTTCCACCGCTTGATGGCCCAATATGCTCTATGTTCCAATTCTACGATAAGATGGAAAGTCTTCCCATAGGCAAGTTGGAAAGGAGACATGCCGATGGGTGTCTTGTAGGAAGTATGATATGCCCACAATGCGTCGGGTAGCTTTTGCTTCCATCTCGTTCCCATTTCCAAGACAGTCATTTGCAGAATATTCTTAATTTGCTTATTAGATGTTTTTGCTTGACCACTTGTCTGTGGGTGGTATGGGGTAGCAATGTTATGCTAGACTCCAAGTTCCCTTAAAAAGTTTTGGAAGGTCTTATCTATGAAATGAGACTCTCCATCACTTATGACCATACGGGGAGTTCCAAAGCGTGGGAAAATGATCTCATGGAACATTTTACTTGCTTGCTTGGAATCAGCATTTTTGCATGGCAATGCTTCTACCCATTTTGACACATAATCGATGGCAACCAGAATATACTCGCACTCATAAGACCTAGGAAAAGGTCCCATGAAATAAATAACTCATACATCAAATAATTCCACTTGGAGATTGTATGTTTGGGGCATCTCGTCGCGAGCAGAGATTCCTCCATGCTTCTGGCATTTCCAACATCTGCGAATGAATTCCTTGCTATCTTCATACATTGAAGGCCAATAGAATCCACTCTGCCAGATCTTTGCCTGAGTACGGTAAACACCGTAATGACCACCATAGGGGCCAGCATGGCATTTCTCTATAATTTTGATGCCTTCGATTGATGGGACGCACCTTCTAAGAAGGCCATCAGCACATACTCGATAGAGGTAAGGGTCATCCCAAAGGTGTCTACGACTCCCATAAATGAGTTTCTTTTTGTTCTCCCCTGGTGGTACGTATCCTGTGACCATAAAGTTCACGATATCCGCATACCAAGGGTGAGAGTCTGTCACCTTGAGGAGCATATCATCTTGTAGGAAGTCATTGATAGGTATGTCCATGGTTTGTGTGACTTCCATACATGAAAGAAGATCTGCTACTGAATTCTCTACTCCTTTATTATCTCTTATTTCCAGATCAAATTCTTGGAGTAGAAGAATCCATCGAATTAGCCTGGGTTTAGCATCCTTTTTTGTAAGCAAAAATTTCAAAGCAGCATGGTCTGTGTAGACTATGACCTTTGCTCCAACCAAATAGGATCTAAACTTGTCGATAGCAAAAACTACTGCTAGGAGCTCTTTCTCAATTGTGGCATAATTTAGATGGGCTCCTATCAGAGTTTCGCTAGCGTAGGCTATTGCGTGATGCTTTTTATCTTTGGTTTGGCCTAAGACCGCACCAACAGCAAAGTCACTGGCATCACACATGATTTTGAATGGCAGTGTCCAATCAGGAGGTTGGATAATTGGAGCTGAGATGAGTGCCTTTTTGAGTATATCAAATGATTTAAGGCATTCATCATCGAAATCAAAGGGAGTTTCTTTAGCTAATAAGTCGGTGAGGGGTCTAGTGATTTTGGAGAAATCCTTGATAAATCGTCGGTAGAACCCCGCATGACCTAAAAAGCTGCGGATTCCCTTAACATTGATAGGAGGTGGAAGTTTTTCAATAACTTCAATTTTACCTTTATCCACCTCTATCCCTCTCTCGGACACCAAGTGTCCAAAAACGATGCCTTCCCGGACCATGAAATGGCACTTTTCCCAATTAAGCACAAGGTCCTTCTCATGGCATCTTCGTAAGACCCTGTCTAAATTTTCTTGACAATGATCAAAAGTTTTTCCATAGACGGAGAAATCGTCCATGAAAACTTCTTGATATCCTCGATCATGTCTGAAAATATAGACATCATGCATCTCTGGAAAGAGGCAAGAGCATTACACAGTCCAAAGGACATACGCCGGTAGGCATAGGTCTCATAAGGACATGTGAACGTGGTCTTACTTTGATCATCGGGATGGATAGGAATTTGATGATATCTCGAATACCCATCAAGGAAACAGAAGTAGGAGTGTTTTGCCAATCGCTCTAACATCTCATCGATGAAGGGCAATGGAAAATGGTATTTCCTTGTTGTCTTGTTAAGTTTTCAGTAGTCAATGCACATCCTCTATCCCGTGACGGTCCGTTGAGGAATTAATTCATTCCTCTCGTTTTGAACGACCGTCATACCTCCCTTCTTAGGCACCACTTGAACTGGACTTACCCATTCACTATGAGGAACAAGGTAAATAATCCCGGCATGCAGAAGTTTCAAGACTTCTTTCTTGACAACTTCCCGCATCGCATTATTCAATCGCCTTTGAGGTTCCCTTGAGGGGACACTCTCAGGGTCAATAGGAATACGATGGGTGCATAACGCTGTACTAATTCCCTTGAGATCCTGAAGTGAATATTCAAAAACAGCTCTATACCTTTCTAACATGGCTATGAGTTTGAGCATTTCATCATCTGAAAGCTTGTCACTTATGATGACAGGGTCTTCCAAATTGCCATTTAGAAAGGCATAACATAGGCCTGGAGGTAGAATCTTGAGCTCAACAGGAGGTTTTGGGGAGGGCTCCTCTTTTGGCAATTCAATTTCCTTCTAAAATTCATCCTCCTCTTGGAAGAAGTCTTCTTCTCCTTCAAAGTCAGGGGGTTCTAAAAATTTAAGAGTCCTAACCTCCTCCATTGGCTCATCTTGGATGGAAGATTCTGCAGATGTATTCTTTGAACGCAGAATAGGCATGGAGAAATTTTTCCCTCCAAAGTTGATATTGAGGCTTCCTTCCAAAGGAACTTCCATGAGAATTTACTCTATGGGAATCCCTATCATGATGTCGAAATCTTGGATTTCGAACATGTGAAAATCTAGGAGAGCCTCAACATCTTTGTGTTTAATAGACACTTGTTGCAGAACCCCACGTCCTTCAAGAATGGTTCCAAATGAACCTCAGAAGGATTTGCGTGTTGGTGCCAATGGCACATCGCCAAGAATGGCGAGAGCACAAGAATCGGAAATGAGATTTGCTCCAACAGTATGGTTGTATAGGATTCTCATTAGTGTCCCTCTAATAGAACATAAAATGGTAGCCAAAGGTGAGGTCATCCGAAGAATTTCGGGTGAATTCTCGACTTCAGCTGTCCACTCTCTACTTAGGATAGAGGTCAACTCCTTGAGCGTCTGACGGACGAACACCCCATCAGGTGGTTTAGGTGTAGTTGGTGGCAATGAAGGTTTCCTATAGCAACAATACTTCGAGGTATTTCCATAATCTTCAAAAAGCTCTTCCTCAAAGTAAAATGGAAACTGCGAGGGTTGAATTTCTTCTACCTTCGTAGTCTCAGGTTCGCTAGAGGATTCCTATGGCAAGGCTTGGGGTAAACAAGAAATGGGTTCATCCTTGTCCAAGAGTGTATTCTCTGTTCTTGACACGACTTCCTCTTGGGGAGGCTCATTAAGACCCATAATGAAGGAAGAATTTTCTAGAATTCTGTCCAGAAGATCCTTGCCTTCTTCTGGAGTCTTATGGATGAAAGATCCTCCGGCCGTAATGTCAAGATATAGGGCAGACTCTTTGTTTAATCCCATGAAGAAATGTTGCAAAAGCATTGGATCAGGGATTAACAAATTTGGGCCAAAATTTTTCAAAAGAGAAAATATGTCCCAAGCTGCACCTATGGATTCTTTCTCCATCTGCTGGAAGCATTGTACTTCCTTTCGTAAGGAAACGATTCGGACAATGGGAAAGAAAGCAAGACAAAATTTGTCTCGTAATTCACTCCAATCACCGTTTGTCTTCCCAACGTAGTGGTTGTACCATTGTTTGGCTTTTTCCTTGAGGGAAAAAGGAAACAACTTCCATTTGAGAGTTTCTTGTGTCATACCTTTGATTAGAAGGCATGAACACAGTTGTTCGAACTCTCGTAGATGGTGGTAAGGATTTTCACAATCCATTACTGGGAAGGATTGTTCCCGAACCATGGCTATAAAGCCAGGGCGAAGTTCATAGCTGGTTGAACAAATAGGTTCCGTCGAAGGCGGTGGCTCACAGAACTTGCCCTTCGGAGCAGAATAAGAAAGAATGGTGGGTTGCTCCATTTATATGGTGTGGTAAGGTAAGAATAAAAAAGGTAAGATGATAGATAAGGTGGATATGATACGAGGGTGATCTTGGTTCGTAGATTAACAGCAACCGTTCCCTGGCAACGACGCCAGAAATGCTTGTTGGTATTTCTTAACACCACAGAGTTATCCGCAAGCGCACGGAAATACCATTGTAGCACTTCCCCTTAAGGAGTATTCCCAAGGGTATCGAATCCAAAGAACGTGTGTGCTAATCTTTCAAACTAGCTCACCCAAGGACACAAAGTTGTTTGGTAGGCAAGGAACAGGGAGGAATTCAAAGTATTGATCCTAATTCAAGTTAGTTTGCAGTAGATGCTTTCTTCGGGCACGGGCTTACTCCTAGCAATACTAGGACGACTCTCGCCAAGAGCCTATGGCATAGCCGAACGTGGAGGATTATGAAGGACGGATAGGGCTGTCACCACCTACTGCCTACCTCTTCAATCTGTGGGTCTACGAGATATCCACTGATGATTTATAACCTAAGCACCACGCTTACATTCTAAATCACTACTCTAGTTGTTTCGAACACAAAGCTACAACTAGAGCCTCTAATGAATTAAAGCAGTGAACCTACAAGTAACTACTTGTGCAAACTACTAAGAATAAATGATCAAACTTGTATTGAATTTACAATGGCTTACTTGATTGAGTAAAACCTTTGTAGGGGTACAAGTGTAGAAAAGGGACTTGACAAGCCCAAGCCTCCTTCTCCTAGACTCTTCACCAAACTCTCCTTCTACTTTGGTAGCCTAAGGACTACTCTAAACCTTTGGAGTGTAGCACTATTCTCAACTTTTGGTGTGTGTGAGAAGTGAGGAGAGGGGGTCTATTTATAGGTGGAGAAGGGTTGGTTCCCGCCACAATTAACGCGCGAATAAGTCACCATTGACTCTAGGGAGTCGGGAGGATCCAACACGTGTCATTTGACCGAGTTTGGCGCCAGGAAGAGGTCGGCCGAACCCCTGGTTCGACCGACCTGGTCAAGGCTCCCCTCGGGGAGTGCTTCCTCCAGGTGGCTTCCAGGTGGGCCCCCTTGATATATATGGGTGCAACACCGTTGGATCTTCTCGTATTCTTCTGTTTATGGACCATTTGATCCATGTGTTGCCACGTGTCATCGCCTGATTTGTTGAAATCCATTTTCATGGATTCATCCCTGCATGTTTTGGTATTTTGGGTAATAATTCACCTACATACAAATAGACACCAACACTTGTGGAATTGGGTTAGTGTATAACCCTACCACTATGTTTTGTGTTTCTTTTATGCAGATTATGAGGTGAATTGATGGTCAAAATATGGTACTTAAGGACCATCAACAATGTCGAATAATTATGGTGACGTGTTCCATTTAATCCATGCCATCCATCTTAGTGCGTGTGGCCACCGCAAGGCAACACACGCATTAGTGGGCTCCCAGCTCAAGCAGGAGGTGTAAATGGGCTGCTGGGCTGCCCTTTACATTTTTGGCATTTTCGTTCGGATTATTTAGGCAGGTCGTGGGCCGCATTAGAGGGGACATCGAGCCTAATTGGCCGGTTTTTCATTTTCTTTTTCCAGAAATTTTAGTTTTGGGCCTTGGGCCGCATCAGTGAGGGAGGACAGACCCTAGGGCTGTTTTCTTTATTTGATTTTTCATGTTCTCCTCAGGCAGGCCTTGGGCCGCATCAGTGAAACACCAAGCTAGTTGTGACACTCGGTTCTGATAAACGAACCAAGTGTAGTGTATGTGTGCCCAGGATGTTGCTTGACACATACACAGATGCATCACAAACGGAAATCAGAATTTAACCATGTCACAAATGATAAATATACCTTGATTCTATTGCAGCGGAAAATAAACTAGCATAGGCGACTCCAACTCCTCAAAGTCTTGTACACGAAGATCCACGCATACACGCTTCTCGATCGTAACCTCTTGAGTGAAGTGTCTACTCGCAAGCAACCACATACACAAGCAAACATACATAATAAATGCATTGCAACCACTAATCAATATGCAAAATATGGATAAATGGAGAAAATATGTTCGTATTAATGTTATATAAATTTCCATGGCTTTTTAATAATTTTTTATAACAATTTCCTATTTAATTGATCACGTTTGGAATTAATTACAATTAATTCAGAGGCAAAATAGTTATTTCAGAATATTAAATATGCTGAAAATATTATTAATAACTTACTAGAATTTATTCTAAATTTTTAAGAATTTTTCTGGATTTAATTTGACACTTTATGAATTAACTAGGCTTTAATCTTATTTATTAAATCTGAAAACAGATTAAATATTACTGAAAATATAAATTTTGTCAACTCTAACATATCATATTGATCTTGTATGATTTAATCTAACTTGTGTATTCCAAGTGATTTTTAAGATGATCAGACAATGATTAACGATCGCTCTAATAAAACACATTCTACACGTGATCTAATTCATATACTAGAACCAAACTAATAGTCTAGATCTAGATTGTAATACCTACCGTTTGCGCATCAAGTCCGGATGGTCGTGGAGCAGCGGCGATGTGGCGTGTCTCCGGGATCTAGAGTTTTGTTGATGAAGAGGATGACGGCATGACGTAGGTGAAGGAGATGGCGATGCGATCCTCCGGCGGCATGACGAGACGGCGACGTAGCAATCTCCCGCGAAGAACGGCTGCGATGCGACAATCTTTGTGGAACAGCGATTCCTTCTTTTTCCCTGGCGGCTAGAGCTTTTTTTTCTGGAACAGCGGCGGCGCTTGCTTTTTTCCTCGTGTGGCAAGGCGCCTGGCCTTTTATAGGCAGCAGGGTTTACGGTAGGATGAACAGGTACGTGGGCGTTTCCTTGCTGATGTGGCGGTGTCCTTTTTATAGAGCGGGCAGCTAGGGCTACCGGACATGAGCCTCGATAGAACTCGGTTCCTGATGTCCGTCCTTGGCCTCTACGGCCAGACTGGGCTGACCTCTCCTTTTTTTTCTATATTCTTTTGCATGGCATTTGTCAGGCTGCAAAGTCCCAATGGGATCGGTACAGGACGGGCAGGCGCTTGAGACTTAGTCCCGATTGGCCCTGTCAATTGCTAGCTGGTTGATTGACTTCTTTTTTTTTTCTTTTTTTCTTCCAGCGGTGGTTTTATTTGTTTGTGTAGGCAGGATTGTACGGGTTTAGGCATGGTTGACTCCTGTTTCTTTTTTTTCTTTTTCTTTTCTTTTCATATTATTTGTTTCTTATTTATTTATTCTTCTTAATTAATTGTTATTTATTATTTCTTTTCTCTTTTTTATTTATTATTTCTTTGTTTGTTTCTTTTTTATGTTCTAATTTATTTTATTATTATTATTAACTATTGTATCTTTTTCTATATTAACTTTTCTTTTCTTTTATTTCTTTTCTTCCATATTTGTTATGCCAATTTAATTACTTTTAATGTAATCATCTTAGTAAATAAGTTTTAATACCGGAGGATGGATGCATATGCAAGATAGATGCATATATTTTATATTATTTTTATAAAAAACAGTTTTTTTTTATTATTAAATTCTAACTTCCTATTTAAATTTTAATTTGCCAAAGTTTAAAAATCGGGGTGTTACAATTATAACCCCCTTAGCATGAATCTCACCCTCGAGATTTGAGTTGATCGGAGAAGAGATTTTGAAACAAAACTATAAATTCTTATTTAGATTTAATTTAGCCAAATTTTGAAAATTGGGGATGTTACAATCTGCCCCCCTTAATAGGAACCTTGTCCTCGTGGTTCGGACGGATTGGAGAAAAGACGAGAAAAAAACTATGATAACATCTTCACGCTCTCATGTAGCTTCGTCCGGGATAGTGATTCCTCTAATTGTGTTCATCTTTCATTCAAGTAGAGATCAAAGGAGATAAATAAGAGAGATAGAAGGAATCCCAATCTATATGCATGCATCAAGGTATATGATCCTAAATTAATGCATTATTGGATGAGGACGTGGATACATATATAAGTGTTCCACAATGCACATCCAAGCACACAAACATAGAAGCAAGCAATCATACAGTCATCACACCAAATCTAAACACGTGCACTAACGATCTAAGCATTTATTACTCACTTATTCAAAGGGAGTCCTAAATCCTAATTATGAGACAAAATCTTATTGTAACTACGGGATGGTAAAGTATCATATTATGGAGAACGGCTTGAAACGGGTCCATATGAAGCTCCTCCACATGAAGTGCATCTCGAAAGTCTTCTCCCTGAGGTGTGCTCCTTTTGGTACTTGTTCCAATGCTCCTACCTCTTCTGGATCCTTAGAAGTGCTAGGGTGGTCATCTATAATTTTTGACAAAAGAAGTGTTGGATATGAAAGGGGTAAAGAAAGAAGTCAAATAAGTCAGAGAATGGAAAATTTTAGAAACAATTTTCAAAAACAAATCCTATGTTCTTAATGAAAAATCATTAGAGATGAGAGGTGAAATAGTCCAAAAATTGCAGCAGCGAAAGAAGGGAGAAAAGAGATTGTGCGGCAGCAAAAAGAAGCAGAAAATTTACTTTAGAGCAGCAGGAACACCTGTATAAATAAGAAAAATATTTAGAGGAGAGTGTGTTAAAATACGGCAGCAAGGATAAGGCGAAACAAAGGGTGTGCAGCAGTAATCTTAGGGTGAATAAGGAAGAAAACGCAGCAGCAAGCATTTTAAAATATGGCTGAAATTGCACTAAGAACGCAGCAGTAAATAACACTTCAAGGTAGCTGAATTGGCAAAGAGAAAATGCAGCGGCGATGCACTTAGAAAAAATAGTTTTTAGAAAATAGTTTCTATGTGTTTTGTAGGGTCCATTCTACCTAGGCTTGCGTCCTATGGTCGACACGGCTCTGATACCAATTTGTGACACCCGGTTCTGAAAACGAACCAAGTGCAGTGTATGTGTGCCCAGGATGTTGCTTCACACATACACAGATGCATCACAAACAGAAATCAGAATTTAACCATGACACGAATAATAAATATACATTGATTCTATAGCAGCGGAAAATAAACTAGCGTAGGCGACTCCAACTCCACAGGCAGTCGACGGCGGTACGCAACCTAGTGCTCCATGATGATCTTCAAAATATCTCTAGCAGCTGTTGGGGGGATTGCAAGGGTGAGTACATGTCGTACTCAGCATGTGAGGGAAAATATGACATGTAGCTGATACAAATGACGAATATAATAATGGCTAAGTGCTGAAAAGTACATTAAAACATTTGAAAAGCATTATACTATGTCTATGTGAAACAATCCCATCATAACCATCATATTAACATAATATAAACCATATCCAATTATTGCCAAAATCATCATTATCTATGTCTGAATGTGGCCTAGAGGGGGGTGAATAGGCCTTTTGAATTTCCTGCACACTTAATAGAACCGTCAAAACTTGGTTGGCCGGACTAGTCCGGTTGTGTGGGAGGACTAGACGGGTGTGCAAAAATTATGTGTGTTGATCAGGTGTGATTTGGGAAAATAAATTTCTTGAGCAGCGGAAATGAGAACAACTAATATTTGTACTTGAGATTAATATAAGAATGCAGGTGTAACTTATAATTGCCTTAAGTTGATGTTTAGCACTCAAGTGATCTAATGAACAAAATTTAAAGTAAATGAGACGCAAGACACACGAATTTTTCCCGAGGTTCGATCTCACCACGAGATCTACGTCCTCGTTGAGGAAGCTCACACAGAGCCGGGTCTCCAACCCTTTCCCTCTTCAAGTCACCATGAAGGCCGACTTGATTCCACTATCACGGGTAATCACCAAGTTTGTGGGGCAACCTCACACGTTGAGGGCTCCCACGAGAATTACAATGAAAGAAGTGATCAAATACACTCAAAAGTATTACAATGCAGAGTATGAGTGTAGAAAGATCAAACCCCAAGAGCTCGCAATGAAAGAACGACGATCTCCCATTCCCGAATCCAAGTGTTCAATTGATTTCACTCTTTTTGAACTTTAGATGTGTGGGGAGATGTGTTTTGGGCTCTTGGGACAAAGTGGCGGTGCTAGGGTTTGCTCTTTGATTAGTATGCGACGTGTGTGTCTATAGGAAAGCCGCGAACTCTCTATTTATAGGGTTTCCAAAAGCTAGCCGTTGAAAAACCCTAACACCGGACTAGTCCGGTGCAAGTCCGGACTTGTCCGGTCTCAATGTGTTTTGAAGTCCAGAAAGTCTGCCGGACTAGTTCGGTCCAACCTCGGACTAGTCCGGTGCTGTGTGAAGGTGACTCCAGAAAGTTCATCGGACTAGTCCGCAGACTAGTCCGATCTCCATGAATGGGAGATTCCAGAAAGTTCAACGGACTAGTCCGATCCATGATCGGACTAGTCCGGTCCCTCAATATGAGAGACTCCAGAAACATCAACAGACTAGTCCGGTGGATGCACGGACTGGTCCGGTCTCCTTGTAAGTGGGATTCCAGAAATATGAATGGACTAGTTCGGTCCATGATCGGACTAGTCCGGTGCTTTGTGAAAGTTAGGTTAATTTTAATCCCTTACCCTCGCGCAAAGTTGTGAGCTCTTGGAGTGTGTATTTCATACACTCCCTATACATTCAAAATCTAATTTGGTCTTCCAAGCTTCATCAAAGTATCTCTCTTTGAACACCACTTCATTTTCCACCTTTTTGTGTGCATCAAGATGTTTCACTTGTTTGTCCTGCAATCATCTCAGTAGTTTCATTAGGATCTCATATGTTTGTCATCAATTGGCCAAAACCCACAAGGGATATCCTAGATGCACTTACAATCTCCCCCTTTTTGGTGACTGATGACAACCATTTGAGATATCACAATTGAGAATAAAATCTTGATTTTCATAAGGTGTGCACATATGAGAATAATGATAAGTCCACAAAAAGCTTCTCACATATGCACACACCTTATGGTGGGGTGCCTAACCGGTGTGTGATCAACAAGGTGTGGTGAAGTAAAGGTAATCAATAATGAGTGTAAAGATAATCATCCAAGCAACAATAAGCATCACACATAAGAGAAGAAATAGTGCATTACAAGGTTTTAAAATTAAGTACACATGTCCTTGATCACAAAAACATAAAGACACCAACTACTCTCAAACTATTAGTCTCAATCTCTCCTAGTCTCAATCTCTCCCCCTTTGGCATCAAGGCACCAAAAAGGGAAAAATTGAGGGGAATCACTCATCGCCACTCTCTTCCTCCGTCTCGGTCCGGTCCTCATCTTCACCACCATCATCATCATTCGCCAGAGCAGACTCTTCCTCGGAGTCCACGAAGGCGGGCGGGGATCCCACCGGCTCAATCTCCAGCTTGTCGCAGATAGCTTTGATGTTGGCATTGACATATTGTTGATGCATCTTCTGCCTGACTTCAATCTTGCGGCAGCAGGCAAAGATAGAGGTGAGCATTTTGAGCACACCACCGGAGGGTTCATGAGCAGGTGCAGAGCTAGGAGGAGCATCTGAAGATCTTGTTGCATTCACATCCCGAGCTTGTTTAGTCCTCCTCTCAGCTTCAGGGGAGGGAGGTGCATCAGGAGCCGAAGGTACTCGGTGGGCTTTTGCGGTTTCATCCCCGTATGGTGAACATCCTTGACGAACTCAAGTCCAGTCACCTTCTCAATCATGTACATGATGTACAGGGCATACCCGCAAGATCTGTTTGGAGTGATTGAGATGTTCACAATGTCATTGTAGATGTATTCAAAGACATTGAACGGTCTTCTCCCACCAATGACCTTCATTAGGGTCCTCAAAGTTCCATGAATAGTCCCTGCATCTCCATCTTTTGGGGCTATTGTCTTCCTCAAAATTCTGTTGAGGACCACATAGAAGGGCTTCAAATACTTGATAGTGGGAGCAACATATGGCATCCTTGTGTCATAGAGAAATGTGAGCTCATCCTTCTCCAGGGGTTGCAGATTGTGGATGACTAGATCATGATCCAAGGTATGCTCAAGGTGGAGAATCCTTGCAAACTCATCATAAATAACACTATACTTGGAACCATGGGTCATCCAAGTAAGACTGTCTCCATCACCACGAGCAAAGTAGAGGGTAGAGTAGAATTGGGTGATCACCTCATTGTTCCAGTCATTCTCAAAGGAAAATAGTTCCTTCAGTCCGTGCCTCTCCAGGGACTCAACCACTTCACGGAAAGCAGGATACTTCTTTGACTGCATGTACCTGATGTTCACCCATTGACTCTTCACAACAGGATTCTTCATCTTCATGTACACATGCTCGTAGAAGTCGGCATGGAAGTTGCTCCAAAATCTTGGGTTTGAGCATTGCCGAGGTTGAGCATACACATTAACCTGCCTGAAGCTGTCGGCAAGCTCACCCCCTTTTCCAGTGAAATCCTTACTTGAGCGTTGCCTGTTGTGGTGACTTGGGTTCTTCATTTTCAAGGGTCCAATGGGACCACTAGCAAGCCCCTTTCCTTTTTTGAGAGTCCTCTTTGGCCCTAAGGAGCTCTCACCAGCCTTTCCTTGGGCCTTCTTCACAACTACCCTCCTTTTCTTGGGCAAGTTGTCGTCAGAGGGTGGAAAGTGCACATTTACATCATGCCTTTTCTTCATGTACCTCTCCTTGGCTCTCTTCACCTTTTCACGCTCAACTTCTTCATCAACATGGAAGGAGCTATCATCTGAGCTTGAAGACATCGTGCCTAACAAGGAGTTCTTGATTTAGATGAGAATGAACTGAGAATGAAGGTGATGTGAGGATTCAAATGTCAGAGACCGGACTTGTCCGGTGTCAGAGAGCGGACTTGTTCGGTGTACCGAACTAGTCCGTACCTGGGAGCCGGACTAGTCCGGCCTGGCACAAGAACCCTAACAAAACTAGAATCACAACTTCTATTTAAGGGTGCAAATGAGCATGAAGGTGAAAGGAATACATCTCTGAAGCTAATGTACTTCCTTGGAATCAAGAGAAATAGGCTAGAACTAGAAAAGTTGAGAGTTTGACTTTAGGGATAAATTTACCGTGATTTGAGGATTCGCGTGGAAGGAGCACAAATCTGTCCGGATGAGTTTGGAGAGGAGTACCAACTCGTCGAGGGGAGAATTTCCCACGGAGAAAGCTTGGATTTTGAGGGCTCAACTCGAAAATCACCTTTTGGAGGCTAGGGTTTGAGAGGTGAGGGTTTAACTCGAGTGGAGGGAGATTTGAAACGGTTTTGGGCCGGCCAGCTGCTTATATAGGCAGCCGACCGGACTAGTCCAGTCAGAGGGCGGACTAGTCTGGTGTCCCTGGAAGACCTAGGAAGAGGGATTATCCGGACTAGTCCGGTGGCAAACCTAACTAGTCCGGTGTTACTGGACAAACTAAATATTTAGAGATAACTAATAGTGATCCAAGGACAAGTTTTGCAAATAATCTTGGTGATTATGACCAGAAAGCACTCAACACAAAAACATGGTCATAAATTCCAAGATTTCTTCATTAAAAATAGTTTTATTAGGAGAAAAGGAGGTGAGGGGCAGTTTTAGCAATAAAATGTAACATTTGAAGTATCAACCAGATGTGCAACGTTTCAAGCCACATTTCGAGAGTCAAGAATATTAAGTTCATTCCTAAGTTCACAAAACCTTTTCTCATCCAATGGTTTGGTAAAAATATCCGCAAGTTGTTTTCCAGTTCTAACATGTGAAATAGCAATGTCACCTTTTAATGAATGATCTCTAAGAAAACGATGACGGATATCTATGTGCTTAGTTCTTGAGTGCTCTACTGGGTTGTGTGCAATATTTATAGCACTTTCATTGTCACATATAAGTGGGATATGGTTAAGATTGTAGCCGTAGTCCCTAAGGGTTTGCCGCATCCAAAGTAATTGGGCGCAATAGCTACTGGCTGCAATATATTCTGCTTCTGCTGTGGAAAGGGCAATGGAGTTTTGCTTTTTAGATGACCAAGATACCAGGGACCTACCAAGAAACTGACAAGTCCCTGACGTGCTCTTTCTATTGACTTTGCATCCTACATAGTCGGCATCGGAATATCCTATCAAGTTAAATTTGGATCCTTTGGGATACCAAAGGCCCAAGTTGGGTGTGTGCACAAGGTACCTTAGGATTCTTTTTACAGCAACTAAATGACACTCTTTAGGTGCAGCTTGAAACCTTGCACACAAGCAAACACTAAGCATAATATCTGTCCTAGATGCACATAAATAAAGTAAAGAGCCAATCATGGACCGATATACCTTTTGATCCACATTTGGATCGTCTTCATTGAGGTCGAGATGTCCATTAGTGGCCATGGGTGTCTTGATGGGCTTGGCTTTGTCCATATTGAATTTCTTGAGAATGTCTTGTGTATATTTGGTTTGGCTTATAAATGTACCTTCTCTTAGTTGCTTCACTTGGAATCCCAGGAAGAACTTTAATTCGCCCATCATTGACATCTCGAACCTATCTGTCATAATTTTGCTAAACTCTTCACAGAAGGATTTGTTAGTTGATCCAAAGATAATGTCATCAACGTAAATTTGACATACAAATAAATGATCATTACAATGTTTAGTGAAAAGTGTATAGTCAGCTTTACCAATTCTGAATCCATTCCGAATTAGAAAATCTCTAAGATACTCATACCAAGCTCGAGGAGCTTGTTTGAGGCCATAGAGACCCTTACGCAGTTTGTAGACATGGTTGGGATACTTCGGGTCTTCGAATCCTGGTGGCTGCTCCGCATAAACTTCCTCCTTGATTGGGCCGTTTAAGAAAGCGCTTCGACCTGAGAATAACCTTTGGCCACCAGTCTTGCCTTATTTCTTGCTACTACTCCATGTTCATCTTGCTTGTTCCGAAAGACCCATTTAGTTCCAACTATGTTCGCCTTTGGTCTCTCCACTAGCTCCCATACTTCATTTCTCTTGAAGTTGTTCAGCTCCTCTTGCATTGCAATCACCCAGTCTGGATCCCCTAAGGCTTCTTCCACCCTGTATGGTTCCAGAAAAGACACAAAAGAATAGGATTCACAGAAATTTGCAACTCGAGATCTAGTAGTTACTCCCTTAGCAATATCTCCAATGATGTTGTTGACAGGGTGGTCTCTTTGCACGCTCTGGTGTACTCTTGGGTGTGGAGCTTGTGTAGTTGCTTGTTCTTCATTATCTTCATGTGCATTGTCTCCCCCTAGATCATTGCTTCCATGATGGTCCTGATCTACTTGATCTTCCTCCTCTTGATCTTGTGCAAGGGCTCCCCCTTGATCATTGCCTTCGTGTTGAGGTTCATCTTGTGCATTTGAGTCGAATGTTTGCTCTTGTGGTAAGATATTGCCAAGTCCCATTTTCTTCAGTGCTTCATATGGAGCTTCCTCTTCATCTAGCACACACTTATCAACTTGCTCCACTTGTGAGCTGTTAGATTCATCGAACACTACGTCACGTGCTACTTCAACAAGGCCGGACACCTTGTTGAAGACACGATAGGCGTAGGCATTCGATTCATAACCAAGCAAGAATCCTTCATCGGACTTTGAAGCGAACTTCGAGGCCCTCTGTTTCTTGTTCAGAATAAAACATTTGCAACCAAAAACTTTAAAATAAGAAACATTAGGATTTTTACCGGTAAGGAGCTCATATGGAGTTTTCTTCAGTAGTCGATGGAGGTACAGTCAATTAGTGGCATGGCAAGCGGTGTTCACCGCTTCTGCCCAAAATCGATCTGATGTCTTGTATTCATCCAACATAGTTCTCGCCATTTCGATCAATGTTCTGTTCTTCCTTTCGGCCACTCCATTTTGTTGAGGGGGGTAGGGTGCTGAGAATTCATGCTTTATCCCTTCTTCATCGAGAAACTCTTCAACTTGGAGATTCTTGAATTCTGTCCCGTTGTCACTTCTGATGTTCTTTATGGTTGATGAGAATTCGTTCTGAGCTCTTTTTAAGAACTTCTTGAGGATCCCCTGAGTTTTTGATTTATCATACAAGAAAAATACCCAGGTAAATCTTGAAAAATCATCAACAATTACTAAACCATATTTGTTACCGCCGATGCTGATGTACGAAACTGGACCAAAAAGATCCATGTGGAGAAGTTCCAGCGGTCTTGCGGTAGTCATCACATTCTTGGCGGGGTGTGGTGCTCCGACTTGTTTTCCCGCTTGACAAGCGCTGCACGGCCTGTCCTTTTCAAAAACCACATCCTTAAGACCACGGATGTGACCACCTTTTAGAAGTTTCTGCAGATTTCTCATCCCAACATGGGCTAGCCGTCTATGCCGCAGCCATCCCATGCTGGTTTTAGCAACCAAGCAAGTGTTGAGTTCGGCTTTATCTTTGTTGAAGTCAACTAGATAGAGCTTGCCCTTCAACATTCCCTTGAATGCAATCGAGCCATCGCTTCTTCTAAAAACAGTCACACCCTCATTAGTGAATAAACAGTTGTAACCTTTGTCGCATAGTTGGGATATTGACAAAAGGTTATAATCTAGAGAATCTACATGTAAAACATTTGATAAGGTATGTTGAGAGGATATTTCAATGTTACCGCTACCAAGGACCTTTCCTTGGCTGTTGTCTCCGAAGTATATGCCTTCACCTGGATCCTTGTTGTACTCGTACTCCACAAACATAGCTATCTCTCTAGTCATGTGATTTGTGCATCCGCTATCAAGTACCCATTTTGTTCCACCAGAGGAGTAAGCCTGCAAAAAAGAATTATTCCTTGGTTTTAGGTACCCAAGCTTGCTTGGGTCCTCTCAGGTTAGTCACAAGAGTCTTGGGCACCCACACACAAGTTTTCAAGTTCTTGTGGCGTGGCCCTGTATATTTGGCAATGACTCTTCCATTTTTGGCTTTCATAAGAACATAAGAAGCATTAAATGTATGAAACAATATTTGTGGTTCAGATTCATGAGATTTTTCCTTGACAAAGACAATTCTATTCTTAGCATGATTAGAATTAGGCATGTGTTTGTTCTTATCAAAACCAAAGCCATCTTTGACATTAGGAGGTCTAGTGACCATATATGCACTGCGTGCATATTTGATCTTCTCCTTATCAAAGATGTCGCTTGGAGGGGCATGCATATTACGAGAAGTTGATGTATTAGAAATAATATTCTTCTTACTAGAGCAAGTGCAAGTTCCGATTGTTGTCGAACTCATATCTTTGGAGAAAGAGCTCTTGGAGGAAGAGGAGTCACTTTGCTTGAGCGACTCAACTTGCACCTCAAGGATCTTGTTAACTTTTGACAAGTTAGCAAGTTCTTCCTTGATTGCAATATGCGAGTCTTCTAGCTTTGAGTAAGTTTCCTTACTCAAGGCTAGCTCAACTTCAAGCGACTTGTTCTTCTATCTTTCAAGCTCGAGAAGCTTTTCAACTTCTTGATATCTCTTCCTTTCACGGATGAGCATATCTTCTTGTCGATCAAGAAGTTCTTCCTTCTCAAAAATTTTGTTCGACAACATTTCCATTTTCGTTAGAGCAATTTTACTTAGTTCTCTAAACATTTCTTCATTATCGCTAGAGCTGTCAAAGTCATCAATAGAGGAATTTAGCGTAGGAGGAGTGAGTCGTACCTTTTTCTTGCCTTCCTTAGCCATAAGGCAAGTGTGGTTGTTCATGTCCAGTCCTCCCATGTTTGGAAAGAGTGTGACCTTCATAGTAGGTTTCTTGATTGCAATAGTGGCCATCTCTTCTTCTTCATCAGAGGAGGACTCTTCGTTTGAGTCCCACTCCTTGCCAATGTGAGCTTGATGGATTTGTCTTCTTTTTCTGAAATTTTTCTTTTCTTGAGATCTTGTTTCCTTCTTCTTTTTGTTTTCATCATAGGGGCAGTCCATCATGAAGTGACCATACTCTCTGCAGTTCTAGCAAGTGCGTCGAGCCATGGATATTCCTTTGTCCTTGCTTTTGCCTTCATTTGAGTTGTTGCCGTGTCTTCTTTTCATCATTCGCTTGAACTTCTTGATAAAGAGTACCATTTCCTCATTATCAAGATCGGTGCTCTCATCACTTGTATGTCCAACGTCTTGATCTTCACGAGCTTCTTTGAGTTTGGGTCGACATGTAGCTTTGAGAGCGACCTCTTTCCTTTTGGAGGAAGTGAGTTCGGCCAAGTCTTTGACGTATTTTGCCTCTTTCTACATCATCTCATGATTTATGATCTTCCCCAACAACTCATCGGGGGTCATTTTGTGAAAACCGGGGCTTTCTCTAATCATTGAGCAAAGAGTGACATTTCTTGGCATGAAGGCTCTAATCATTCTCTTGACTACCTCGTGATCCATCCATTTCTTACTTCCATAGGCACGTATCTTGTTGATGAGTGCCTTCATCCGGTTGTACATGTCTTGAGGTGATTCGCCTTCTTCAATAGTGAATCTCCCCAACTCTCCTTCAAGCATTTCGATTTTTGCTTCACGAACCGATCTATTTCCTTCATGAGCTGTCTTAAGTGTATCCCAGATTTCCTTTGCACTTTCTAAGCCATCAATCTTGGTGAATTCCTCTCTGCTTAATGATGACGTGATCACAGCGACGGCTTGTGCATTTCTGTGAATCTCTTGTTCTTGTTCTGGGGTGAGTTCTTCATCCGTGTCCGGGATATCTATGCCAGTGCAAATGATGTGCCATAGACTAGGATTTAGGGATATTAGATGCATCTTCATGTTGTACTTCCACATTGTATAGTCGCTTCCGTCAAAATGTGGAGGTTTTCCCATAGGAATGGAAAGATAATGGTTGTTTGAATTGAGACGGTTTTAGTTGTAAGGCTGTCGGGAGTAGTCGTGATGACCGCTCCCCGTCGTCTTCTCTTCTTCTTTTCCTTTTTGTCCTAGCAGTTTCTTTCTCAGAAGTGCCTTCAATTGTCGCACTTCTTCATCATCGTGAGGGCTCTCTTTCAGCACATCAAAAGCTTTAGTTTCTTGTTCCTCCTCATTAATGTTCATCCTCGAGATATCGTTGTTTTTCTCATAGGCCATTGATCTCTCCGAGATGTGAGTCTCATTGGTGGAGAACCTTGCTCTGATACCAATTGAATATGGCCTAGAGGGGGGGTGAATAGGCCTTTTGAATTTCCTGCACAATTAATAGAACCGTCAAAACTTGGTTGGCCGGACTAGTCCGGTTGTGTGGGCGGACTAGTCCGGTGTGCAAAAATTATGTGTGTTGATCAGGTGTGATTTGGGAAAATAAATTTCTTTAGCAGCGGAAATGAGAACAACTGATATTTGTACTTGAGATTAATATAGGAATGCAGGTGTGACTTATAATTGCCTTAAGTTGATGTTTAGCACTCAAGTGATCTAATGAACAAAATTTAAAGTAAATGAGATGCAAGACACACAAATTTTTCCCGAGGTTCGATCTCACCACGAGATCTACGTCCTCGTTGAGGAAGCTCACATAGAGTCGGGTCTCCAACCCTTTCCCTCTTCAAGTCACCACGAAGGCCGACTTGATTCCACTATGACGGGTAATCACCAAGTTTGTGGGGCAACCTCACACGTTGAGGGCTCCCACGAGAATTACAATGAAAGAAGTGATCAAATACACTCAAAAGTATTACAATGCAGAGTATGAGTGTAGAAAGATCAAACCCCAAGAGCTCGCAATGAAAGAACGACGATCTCCCAATCCCGAATCCAAGTGTTCAATTGATTTCACTCTTTTTGAACTTTAGATGTGTGGGGAGATGTGTTTTGGGCTCTTGGGACGAAGTGGCGGTGCTAGGGTTTGCTCTTTGATCAGTATTCGACGTGTGTGTCTATAGGAAAGCCGCGAACTCTCTATTTATAGGGTTTCCGAAAGCTAGCCGTTGAAAAACCCTAACACCGTACTAGTCCGGTGCAAGTCCGGACTTGTCCGGTCTCAATGTGTTTTGAAGTCCAGAAAGTCTGCCGGACTAGTCCGGTCCAACCTCGGACTAGTCCGGTGCTGTGTGAAGGTGACTCCAGAAAGTTCATCGGACTAGTCCGCGGACTAGTCCGATCTCCACGAATGGGAGATTCCAGAAAGTTCAACGGACTAGTCCGGTCCATGATCGGACTAGTCCGGTCCCTCAATATGAGAGACTCCAGAAACATCAACGGACTAGTCCGGTGGATGCATGGACTGGTCCGGTCTCCTTGTAAGTGGGATTCCAGAAACATGAACGGACTAGTCTGGTCCATGATCGGACTAGTCCGGTGCTTTGTGAAAGTTAGGTTAATTTTAATCCCTTACCCTCGCGCAAAGTTGTGAGCTCTTGGAGTGTGTCTTTCATACACTCCCTATACATTCAAAATCTAATTTGGTCTTCCAAGCTTCATCAAAGTATCTCTCTTTGAACACCACTTCATTTTTCACCTTTTTGTGTGCATCAAGATGTTTCACTTGTTTGTCCTGCAATCATCTCAGTAGTTTCATTAGGATCTCATATGTTTGTCATCAATTGGCCAAAACCCACAAGGGATATCCTAGATGCACTTACAATGTCCATTTACCATAACTCAAATTCATATCCATAACCATAAGCCATAAACCATCCTTAACCATTACCAACCCATAACCATAATCCAACCATCCCAATACCAAAATCCTCTAATCATGGAAGTTGTTCAGGTGCTCTTAATCGGGAGCACGACTATCATGATAGTTTTACACTCTGCAGAGGTTGTACCACTTTGCCCACATGTTCGTGATTTCATCACCTTTCGGTGACTAACAACCTCTATTATGCCGTCTCACACTTCCGTTGGTGTGTGGCCAAGAGATCACAAAATAGCCTTTCAAATGGGACTACTAGTATGTACGGGCCCACTAAGGTTTCAGCGACAGGCTTGAATCCCATTCTCCCACCCACGGGCCCCCTCGTGTGCCATGCAGATCCCAGGGTAGTCCTCCTTGACTCCCATTCCCCGCGCCATCCAATGGTCCATATAATACTAGCAGCGCTCCTAATTATTCTGCTACGCCGCACCCATACTTGGCCTTCTGGTTGCATTGTTGTCCTGCATATTCTCGCATGAAACGGTCCTTAGATTTAAAGCAAGCAAACCACCAGAACATCCAACCCATCCACATACCATGCTTGCTTAGATCACCCATTATCATATCATTTTAACCAGTTCATATTAACCATAGTCTCATCAATGCATAATTAATTGTGTAGTTGTTTCCCATCCCAATTAATTAAGCGAAGCAAAAAGGTAAAAACCATTCTCGACTCACTACCATGTATTCCAGGTGACAAGGGTGGTTTAACAAAGCTAGTAAACTTCCTATCATAGGACTTCCCATCAAATTGACACGAGCATGCAGTTTTCAAACAAAGCATTTATTTTAAAAACGGGATCAATATGGTCAAGGACACTTGCCTTAATATCCCGCAATTTGATGGTCAATTAAATCAAAGTCTTGTACACAATGATCCACGCATACTCGCTTCTCGATCGTAACCTCTTGAGTGAACCGTCTACTCGCAATCAACCACATACACAAGCAAACATACATAATAAATGCATTGCAACCACTAATCAATATTCAAAATATGGATAAATGGAGAAAATATGTTTGTATTAATGTTATATAAATTTCCATGGCTTTTTAATAATTTTTTATAATGATTTCCTATTTAATTGATCAAGTTTGGAATTAATTAAAATTAATTTAGAGGCAAAATAGTTATTTCAAAACATTAAATATGCTGAAAATATTATTAATAACTTACTAGAATTTATTCTAAATTTTTAGGAATTTTTCTAGATTTAATTTGACACTTTATGAATTAACTAGGCTTTAATCTTACTGAAAATATAAATTTTGTCAACTCTAACATATCATATTGATCTTCTATGATTTAATCTAACTTGTGCGTTCCAAGTGATTTTTAAGATGATCAGACAATGATTAACGATCGCTCTAATAAAACACATTCTACACGTGATCTAATTCATATACTAGAACCAAATTAATAGTCTAGATATAGATTGTAATACCTGTCGTGTGTGCATCAAGTCTGGATGGTCGTGGAGCGGCGGCGACGTGGCGTGTCTCCGGGATCTAGAGTTTTGTTGATGAAGAGGATGACGGCATGACGTAGGTGAAGGAGATGGCGATGCGATCCTCCGGCGGCATGACGACGGCGGCGACGTAGCGATCTCCCGCGAAGAACGGCGGCGATGCGACGGTCTCTGTGGAACAGTGATTCCTTCTTTTTCCCTGGCGGCTAGAGCTTTTTTTTCTCTGGAACAGCGGTGGTGCTTGCTTTTTTCCTCGTGCGGCAAGGCGCTTGGCCTTTTATAGGCAGCAGGGTTTACGGTAGGATGAACAGGGACGTGGGCGTTTCCTTGCTGATGCGGCGGTGTCCTTTTTATAGAGCGGGCAGCTAGGGCTATGGGACATGAGTCTCGATAGAACTTGGTTCCTGATGCCGGCCTTGGCCTATACGACCAGACTGGGCTGACCTCTCCTTTTTTTCTATATTCTTTTGCATGCCGTTTGTCAGGCTTCAAAGCCCCGATGGGATCGGTACAGGACGGGCAGGCGCTTGAGACTTAGTCCCGATTGGCCCTGTCAGTTGCTAGCTGGCTGATTGACTTCTTTTTTTATCTTCCAGCAGTGGTTTTATTTGTTTGTGTAGGAAGGATTGTACAGGTTTAGGCATGGTTGACTCCCGTTTCTTTTTTATTTTTCTTTTCTTTTCATATTATTTGTTTCTTATTTATTTATTCTTCTTAATTAATTTTTATTTATTATTTCTTTTCTCTTTTTTATTTATTATTTCTTTGTTTGTTTCTTTTTTATTTTCTAATTTATTTTATTATTCTTATTAACTATTGTATCTTTTTCTATATTAACTTTTCTTTTATTTTATTTCTTTTCTTCCATATTTGTTATGCCAATTTAATTACTTTTAATGTAATCATCTTAGTAAATAAGTTTTAATACCGGAGGATGGATGCATATGCAAGATAGATGCATATATTTTATATTATTTTTTTATAAAAAACAATTTATTTTTATTATTAAATTCTAACTTCCTATTTAAATTTTAATTCGCCAAAGTTTAAAAATCGGGGTGTTACAATTCTACCCCCCTTAGCATGAATCTCACCCTCGAGATTCGAGTTGATCGGAGAAGAGATTTTGAAACAAAACTATAGATTCTTATTTAGATTTGATTTAGCCAAATTTTGAAAATTGGGGATGTTACAATCTACCCCCCTTAATAGGAACCTCATCCTCGAGGTTCGAACGGATTGGAGAAAGACGAGAAAAAAAACTGTGATAACATCTTCACGCTCTCATGTAGCTTCGTTCGGGATAGTGATTCCTCTAGTTGTGTTCATCTTTCATTGAAGTAGAGATCGAAGGAGATAAATAAGAGAGATAGAAGGAATCCCAATCTATATGCATGCATCAAGGTATATGATCCTAAATTAATGCATTATTGGATGAGGACGTGGATACATATATAAGTGTTCCACAACGCACATCCAAGCACACAAACATACAAGCAAGCAATCATACAGTAATCACACCAAATCTAAACACGTGCACTAACGATCTAAGCATTTATTAATCACTTATTCAAATGGAGTCCTAAATCCTAATTATGAGACAAAATATTATTGTAACTACGGGATGGTAAAGTATCATATTATGGAGAACGGCTTGAAACGGGTCCATATGAAGCTCCTCCACATGAAGTGCATCTCGAAAGTCTTCTCCCTGAGGTGTGCTCCTTTTGGTACTTCTTCTAATGCTCCTACCTCTTCTAGATCCTTAGAAGTGCTAGGGTGGTCATCTATAATTTTTCACAAAAGAAGTGTTGGATATGAAAGGGGTAAAGAAAGAAGTCAAATAAGTCGGAGAATGGAAAATTTTAGAAACAATTTTCAAAAACGAATCCTATGTTCTTAACGAAAAATCATTAGAGATGAGAGGTGAAATAGTCCAAAAATTGCAGCAGCGAAAGAAGGGAGAAAAGAGATTGTGCGGCAGCAAAAAGAAGCAGAAAATTTAATTTAGGGCAGCAGCAACACCTGTATAAATAAGAAAAATATTTAGAGGAGAGTTTGTTAAAATACGGCGGCAAGGATAAGGGGAAACAAAGGGTGTGCAGCAGTAAGCTTAGGGTGAATAAGGAATAAAACGCAGCAGCAAGCATTTTAAAATATGGCTGAAATTGCACTAAGAACGCAGCAGTAAATAGCACTTCAAGGTAGCTGAATTGGCAAAGAGAAAATGCAGCAGTGATGCACATAGAAAAAATAGTTTTTAGAAAATAGTTTCTATGTGTTTTGTAGGATCCATTCTACCTAGGCTTGCATCCTACGGTCGACACGGCTCTGATACCAATTTGTGACACCCGATTCTGAAAAACAAATCAAGTGCAGTGTATGTGTGCCCAGGATGTTGCGTCACACATACATAGATGCATCACAAACGGAAATCAGAATTTAACCATGTCACGAATAATAAATATACCTTGATTCTATTGTAGCGGAAAATAAACTAGCATAGGCGACTCCAACTTCACAGGCAGTCGACGGCGGTACGCAACCTAGTGCTCTATGATGGTCTTCAAAATATCTCTAGCAGCTATTGGGGGGATTGCAAGGGTGAGTACATGTCGTACTCAGTAAGTGTGGGAAAATATGACATTTAGCTAATACAAATGACGAATATAATAATGGCTAAGTGATGAAAAGTACATTAAAACATTTGAAAAGCACTATACTATGCCTATGTGAAACAATCCCATCATAACCATCATATTAACATAATATAAACCATATCCAATTATTGCCAACATCATCATTATCCATGTCCATTTACCATAACTCAAATTCATATCCATAACCATAAGCCATAAACCATCCTTAACCATTACCAACCCATAACCATAATCCAACCATCCCAATACCAAAATCCTCTAATCATGGAAGTTGTCCAGGTGCTCTTAACTGGGAGCACGGCTATCATGATAGTTTTACACTCTGCAGAGGTTGTACCACTTTACCCACATGTTCGTGATTTCATCACCTTTCGATGACTAAGAACCTCTATTATGCTGTCTCACACTTCCGTTGGTGTGTGGCCAAGAGATCACAAAATAGCCTTTCAAAAGGGACTACTAGTATGTACGAGCCCGCTAAGGTTTCACCGGCAGGCTTGAATCTCCATTCTCCCACCCACGAGCCCCCTCGTGTGCCATGCGGATCCCAGGGTAGTCCTCCTCGACTCCCATTCCCCGCGCCATCCAATGGTCCATACAATACTAGCAGCGCTTCTAATTATTCAGCTACGCCGCACCCATACTTGGCCTTGTGGTGGCACTATTGTCCTGGCATATTCTCGCATGAACAGGTCCTTAGATCTAAAGCAAGCAAACCACCAGAACATCCAACCCATCCACATACCATGCTTGCTTAGATCACCCATTATCATATCATTTTAACCAGATCATATTAACCATAGTCTAATCAATGCATAATTAATTGTGTAGTTGTTTCCCATCCCAATTAATTAAGCGAAGCAAAAAATTAAGCACCATTCCCGACTCACTACCATGTATTCCAGGTGACAAGGGTGGTTTAACAAAGCTAGTAAACTTCCTATCATAGGACTTCCCAACAAATTGACACGAGCATGCAATTTTCAAACAAAACATTTATTTTAAAAACGGTATCAATATGGTCAAGGACACTTGCCTTAATATACGCAATTTTATGGTCAATTAAATCAAAGTCTTGTACACGAAGATCCACACATACTCGCTTCTCGATCGTAACCTCTTGAGTGAACCGTCTACTCGCAATCAACCACATACAGAAGCAAACATACATAATAAATGCATTACAACCACTAATCAATATGCAAAATATGGATAAATGGAAAAAATATGTTTGTATTAATGTTATATAAATTTCCATGACTTTTTAATAATTTTTTATAATGATTTCCTATTTAATTGATCAAGTTTGGAATTAATTACAATTAATTCAGAGGAAAAATAGTTATTTCAGAACATTAAATATGCTGAAAATATTATTAATAACTTACTAGAATTTATTCTAAATTTTTAGGAATTTTTCTGGATTTAACTTGACACTTTATGAATTAACTAGGCTTTAATCTTATTTATTAAATCTGAAAAAACAGATTAAATAATACTGAAAATATAAATTTTGTCAACTCTAACATATCATATTGATTTTGTATGATTTAATCTAACTTGTGCGTTCCAAGTGATTTTTAAGATGATCAGACAATGATTATTGATCACTCTAATAAAACACGTTCTACACGTGATCTAATTCATATACTAGAACCAAATTAATAGTCTAGATATAGATTGTAATACCTACCGTGTGCGCATCAAGTCCGGACGGTCGTGGAGCGGCGGCGACGTGGCGTGTCTCCGGGATCTAGAGTTTTGTTGATGAAGAGGATGACGGCATGACGTAGGTGAAGGAGATGGCAATGCGATCCTCCGGCGGCATGACGACGGCAGCGAAATTGTGATCTGCCGCGAAGAACGGCGGCGATGCGATGATCTCTGCGGAACAGCGATTCCTTCTTTTTCCCTGGCGGCTAGAGCTTTTTTTCTCTGGAACAGTGGTGGCGCTTGCTTTTTCCTCGTGTGGCAAGGCGCCTGGCCTTTTATAGGCAGCAAGGTTTACGGTAGGATGAATAGGGACGTGGGTGTTTCCTTGCTGATGTGGCGGTGTCCTTTTTATAGAGCGGGCAGCTAGGGCTACGGGACATGAGTCTCGATAGAACTCGGTTCCTGATGCCCGGCCTTGGCCTATACGGCCAGACTGGGCTGACCTCTCCTTTTTTTTTCTATATTCTTTTGCATGGCATTTGTCAGGCTGCAAAGTCCCGATGGGATTGGTACAGGACGGGCAGGCGCTTGAGACTTAGTTCCGATTGGCCCTGTCGGTTGCTAGCTGGCTGATTGACTTCTTGTTTTTTTTCTTTTTTTTCTTCCAGCGGTGGTTTTATTTGTTTGTGTAGGCAGGATTGTACGGGTTTAGGCATGAATGACTCCCGTTTCTTTTTTTTCTTTTTCTTTTCTTTTCATATTATTTGTTTCTTATTTATTTATTCTTCTTAATTAATTGTTATTTATAATTTTTTTCTCTTTTTTATTTATTATTTCTTTGTTTGTTTCTTTTTTATTTTCTAATTTATTTTATTATTCTTATTAACTATTGTATCTTTTTCTATATTAACTTTTCTTTTCTTTTATTTCTTTTCTTCCATATTTGTTATGCCAATTTAATTACTTTTAATGTAATCATCTTAGTAAATAAGTTTTAATACCGGAGGATGGATCCATGTGCAAGATAGATGCATATATTTTATACTATTTTTTATAAAAAAAGTTTATTTTTATTATTAAATTCTAGCTTCCTATTTAATTTTAATTCGCCAAAGTTTAAAAATTGGGGTGTTACAATTCTACCCCCTTAGCATGAATCTCACCCTCGAGATTCGAGTTGATCGGAGAAGAGATTTTGAAACAAAACTATAGATTCTTATTTAGATTTGATTTAGCCAAATTTTGAAAATTGGGGATGTTACAATCTACCCCCCTTAACAAGAACCTCGTCCTCGAGGTTCGAACGGATTGGAGAAAAGACAAGAAAAAACTGTGATAACATCTTCACGCTCTCATGTAGCTTCGTCCGGGATAGTGATTCCTCTAATTGTGTTCATCTTTCATTGAAGTAGAGATTGAAGGAGATAAATAAGAGAGATAGAAGGAATCCCAATCTATATGCATCCATCAAGGTATATGATCCTAAATTAATGCATTATTGGATGAGGACGTGGATACATATATAAGTGTTCCACAACGCACATCCAAGAACACAAACATACAAGCAAGCAATCATACAGTCATCACACCAAATCTAAACACGTGCACTAACAATCTAAGAATTTATTACTCACTTATTAAAAGGGAGTCCTAAATTCTAATTATGAGACAAAATATTATTGTAATACGGGATGGTAAAGTATCATATTATGGAGAACGGCTTGAAACGGGTCCATATGAAGCTCCTCCACATGAAGTGCATCTCGAAAGTCTTCTCCCTGAGGTGTGCTCCTTTTGGTACTTCTTCCAATGCTCCTACCTCTTCTGGATCCTTAGAAGTGCTAGGGTGGTCATCTATAATTTTTCACAAAAGAAGTGTTGGATATGAAAGGGGTAAAGAAAGAAGTCAAATAAGTCGGAGAATGGAAAATTTTAGAAACGATTTTCAAAAACAAATCCTATGTTCTTAACGAAAAATTATTAGAGATGAGAGGTGAAATAGTCCAAAAATTGCAGCAGCGAAAGAAGGGAGAAAAGAGATTGTGCGGCAGCAAAAAGAAGCAGAAAATTTACTTTAGAGCAGCAGCAACACCTGTATAAATAAGAAAAATATTTAGAGGAGAGTGTGTTGAAATACGGCGGCAAGGATAAGGGGAAACAAAGGGTGTGCAGCAGTAAGCTTAGGGTGAATAAGGAAGAAAACGCAGCAGCAAGCATTTTAAAATATGGCTGAAATTGAACTAAGAACGCAGCAGTAAATAGCACTTCAAGGTAGCTAAATTGGCAAAGAGAAAATGCAGCGGCGATGCACTTAGAAAAAATAGTTTTTAGAAAATAGTTTCTATGTGCTTTATAGGGTCCATTCTACCTAGGCTTGTGTCCTATGGTCGACATGGCTCTGATACCAATTTGTGACACCCGATTCTGAAAAACAAACCAAGTGCAGTGTATGTGTGCCCAGGATGTTGCTTCACACATACACAGATGCATCACAAATGGAAATCAGAATTTAACCATGTCACGAATAATAAATATACCTTGATTTTATTGCAGCAGAAAATAAACTAGCGTAGGCGACTCCAACTCCACAGGCAGTCGACGGCGGTACGCAACCTAGTGCTCCATGATGATCTTCAAAATATCTCTAGCATCTGTTGGGGGGATTTCAAGGGTGAGTACATGTCGTACTCAACAAGTGTGGGAAAATATGACATGTAGCTGATACAAATGACGAATATAATAATGGCTAAGTGCTGAAAAGTACATTAAAACATTTGAAAAGCATTATACTATGTCTATGTGAAACAATCCCATCATAACCATCATATTAACATAATATAAACCATATCCAATTATTGCCAACATCATCATTATCCGTGTCCATTTACTATAACTCAAATTCATATCCATAATCATAAGCCATAAACCATCCTTAACCATTACCAACCCATAACAATAATCCAACCATCCCAATATCAAAATCCTCTAATCATGGAAGTTGTCTAGGTGCTCTTAACCAGGAGCACGGCTATCATGATAGTTTTACACTCTGCAGAGGTTGTACCACTTTACCCACATGTTCGTGATTTCATCACCTTTTGGTGACTAAGAACCACTATTATGCCGTCTCACACTTCCGTTGGTGTGTGGCCAAGAGATCACAAATTAGCCTTTCAAAAGGGACTACTAGTATGTACGGGCCCACTAAGGTTTCACCAGCAGTCTTGAATCTCCATTCTCCCATCCACGGGCCCCCTCGTGTGCCATGCCAATCCTAGGGTAGTCCTCCTCGACTCCCATTCCCCACGTCATCCAATGGTCCATGCAATACTAGCAGCGCTACTAATTATTCAGCTACGTCGCACCCATACTTGGCCTTGTGGTGGCACTGTTGTCCTGGCATATTCTCGCATGAATCGGTCCTTAGATCTAAAGCAAGCAAACCACCAGAACATCCAACCTATCCACATACCATGCTTGCTTAGATCGCCCATTATCATATCATTTTAACCAGTTCATATTAACCATAGTCTCATCAATGCATAATTAATTGTGTAGTTGTTTCCCATTCCAATTAATTAAGCGAAGCAAAAAGGTAAAAACAATTCCCAACTCACTACCATGTATTCCAAGTGACAAGGGTTGTTTAACAAAGCTAGTAAACTTCCTATCATAGGACTTCCCATCAAATTGACACAAGCATGCAGTTTTCAAACAAAACATTTATTCTAAAAACGGGATCAATATGGTCAAGTACACTTTCCTTAATATCCCGCAATTTGATGGTCAATTAAATCAAAGTCTTGTACACGAAGATCCACGCATACTCGCTTCTCGATCGTAACCTCTTGAGTGAACCTTCTACTCGCAATCAACCACATACACAAGCAAACATACATAATAAATGCATTGCAACCACTAATCAATATGCAAAATATGGATAAATGGAGAAAATATGTTGGTATTAATGTTATATAAATTTCCATGGCTTTTTAATAATTTTTTATAATGATTTCCTATTTAATTGATCAAGTTTGGAATTAATTACAATTAACTCAGAGGCAAAATAGTTATTTCAGAACACTAAATATGCTGAAAATGTTATTAATAACTTACTAGAATTTATTCTAAATTTTTAGGAGTTTTTCTGGATTTAATTTGACACTTTATGAATTAACTAGGCTTTAATCTTATTTATTAAATCTGAAAAACAGAATAATTATTACTGAAAATATAAATTTTGTCAACTCTAACATATCACATTGATCTTGTATGATTTAATCTAACTTGTGCGTTCCAAGTGATTTTTAAGATGATCAGACAATGATTAACGATCGCTCTAATAAAACACGTTCTACACGTGATCTAATTCATATACTAGAACCAAATTAATAGTCTAGATCTAGATTGTAATACCTACCGTGTGCGCATCAAGTCCGGACGATCATGGAGCGGCAGCGACGTGGCATGTCTCCGGGATCTAGAGTTTTGTTGATGAAGAGAATGACGGCATGACGTAGGTGAAGGAGATGGCGATGCGATCCTGCGGCGGCATGACGATGTCGGCGACATAGCAATCTCCCGCGAAGAATGGCGGCGATGCGATGATCCCTGCGGAACAGCGATTCCTTCTTTTTCCCTGGCGGCTAGAGCTTTTTTTTCTCTGGAACAGCGGCGGCGCTTGCTTTTTTCCTCGTGCGGTAGGGCGTGCGGCAAGGCGCCTGGCCTTTTATAGGCAGCAGGGTTTACGGTAGGATGAACAGGGACGTGGACGTTTCCTTGTTGATGCAGCGGTGTCCATTTTATAGAGCGGGCAGCTAGGGCTACGGGACATGAATCTCGATAGAACTAGGTTCCTGATGCCCGGCCTTGGCCTATACGGCCAGACTGGGCTGACCTCTCCTTTTTTTTCTATATTCTTTTGCATGGTGTTTGTCAGGCTGCAAAGTCCCGATGGGATCGGTACAGGACGGGCAGGCGCTTGAGACTTAGTCCCGATTGGCCCTGTCGGTTGCTAGCTGGCTGATTGACTTCTTGTTTTTTTTCTTTTTTTTCTTCCAGCGGTGGTTTTATTTGTTTGTGTAGGCAGGATTGTACGGGTTTAGGCATGGTTGACTCCTGTTTCTTTTTTTCTTTTTATTTTCTTTTCATATTATTTGTTTCTTATTTATTTATTCTTCTTAATTAATTGTTATTTATTATTTCTTTTCTCTTTTTTATTTATTATTTCTTTGTTTGTTTCTTTTTTATTTTCTAATTTATTTTATTATTCTTATTAACTATTGTATCTTTTTCTATATTAACTTTTCTTTTCTTTTATTTCTTTTCTTCCATATTTGTTATGCCAATTTAATTACTTTTAATGTAATCATCTTAGTAAATAAGTTTTAATACCGGAGGATGGATGCATATGCAAGATAGATGCATATATTTTATATTATTTTTTTATAAAAAACAATTTCTTTTTATTATTAAATTCTAACTTCCTATTTAAATTTTAATTCGTCAAAGTTTAAAAATCGGGTGTTACAATTCTACCCCCCTTAGCATGAATCTCACCCTCGAGATTCGAGTTGATCAGAGAAGAGATTTTGAAACAAAACTATAGATCCTTATTTAGATTTGATTTAGCCAAATTTTGAAAATTGGGGATGTTACACCAGTGGACTGGTTCTTTTTTTTCTTTTCATTGATTTTCCAATGAATAATCCGATTTGGGCCTCTGGACCAAATTAGTCAGTGGGCTGGTCTTGCAATTTTGTTGGGCTACTCGAATTTTTTATAGATTTCTTAGGTTTTAGTGGGGGCCAAATTTTAGGGCCAGCAGTGGGTTAATTTTAGTTTATTTTTCTATTTTCTCAGAAAATATAATATGGGCAATTAATTATTGTGGGACCCACTGGTTAAATTGAAATGGCTAAGAAAAATTAATTAGTTTTGTGAGATGTATTGCAATGTAATGATGTAATAGTTTAATATAGTTTTCAATATTATTAATGCTCACTTAGTCATTTTCTCAGTCATTTGATTTAATGATGTTGTAGAATCATTTTGGTCATTATGAAATGCCCATGATTATGCCTCCGCCGGTAAGTTTTCATGGAAATTTTGAGAAGTGGCCAATGTGAACATTAAAATTACGATGCTCTAAGTTATGTTTTGCATGGTGAAATTTTGCTAAGTATGTGGACATCAAAATATTACTATGCTCTAAGTTTCATGGTGAATTATGCTTAAGTAGTTATCGTGAACAACATATTTTGCTATGTTCTAAGTCACTAAGTCATGGAATTTTGTTGAGTAGCCAACATGGAAAATAAAATATGCTATGTTCTAAGTTATTTTGAATGACGTGTTTTGTTGAAGTAGCCAATGTGAAAAAGACAAAACACGACATTTCTGTTTGTTTTTAGTATGTTTATGCATTCACTTATTATTATTCTTTTTAAATTTTGAAAGTTCCTCAGGCGTTAACGACGCACTCAGTCTCATGTCCACCATTGGGCACCTAAATGGCAACAATTATGGTGCATGAGAAGAGAGCTTAGAAATTTCTCTAGTAGTCTCAGACTTAGACTTAGCACTGACGACGTCTCTTCCTTTAGCTCCTGAGACTCCTCCTGTGAGAGAACCACATGAGAGTCAGGAGGCTTACACTAAGCGGATGGACCCTTATCACAAGGCGCTCGCATCCTTCTATATGGCTCGCATTAAGTGGAATGCATCAAACGGGAAATATTTGATGATTATTAAGGGCACTATCTCAGAAGCAATTAGAGGATCCATTCCTTATTGCGAATTTGCCACAGAATACCTCCAAAAAGTTCAGAGTCAGTTCACTGGCTAATCTATGACCACTGTGAGCACTCTTATCAAGAGGCTCTTCACTAAGAAATTTGCTGGAGGTAATGTGAGAGATCACATACTTAGGATGACAAGCATGGATACTAAGCTTAAGAAAATGGGCTTAGGGGTGAAAGATGAATTCCTTGTGCATCTCATTTTTGCCTCACTTCCAAGAGAATTTGAGCCATTTGTCATCAACTACAACTCTATGCCAGATTAATGGAATTTAGAAAATTGATGGCTATGTGTGTCCAAGAAGTGGAAAGAATTAAGTCCGATCGCGGAGTTCACACTATCAACTACGTGAGAGGAAAAGGCAAGAAGAACAACCACTCTTCAAAGCCAAATATCAGCATTCCTCGGAAGGACAAAAGCATAACTAAGGTCACACAGGATCACTCTAGCAGTAGTGATAAAGTGGACAAAGATAGGTGTTTCTTCTGTAAAGAGAAGGAACATTTTCAGAAGGATTGCATTGTCGTTCTAAAGTGGTGCAATAGGAGAGGTATGGACTTAGTAACTTCAGTTGATGAATCCTTGTACTTAGATTATTCATCATCTACTTGGTGGATTGACTTAGGTGCCACCGTGCATGTTACTCATTTGTTGCAGGAGTTGAGTATAAGGAGAAACCTAAGAAGAGGAGAAAGGAGCATTTGAGTTGCTGAAGGTCACGAAGCTCATGTTGAAGACAATGGAGAACTCCCGTTAGTACTTAGAGATGGCTTTGTACTTACACTTCATGACGTCCTTTATGTACCCTCAGTTAGGAGAAATTTAAGATTAGTTTCATGCTTACATGATTATGGGTTTCTATGCCATTTTGGCAATGACAAATGTCTCATTAAGTTTAATAATAAGATTGTGGGCCTTGCCATCAGACAAGACCAACTATATTTGCTATCTACGCATGATCATGTGAATCAGATAAGCAACATTCAAAATTCCTCACATAAGGATTCAGGCTTTCACAAGCGCAAAAGAATCGATCCCGAAATGTCATCGGAATTATGGAACTATCGCTTAGGCCATATTTCGGGGGAGGAATTGAATGACTTGTCTCGCAATCAATTTTTCCACGTTTGGACGTTTCGGATCCAGAACAATGCATAGACTGCATAAAAGACCCTTTTCCCATGGTCTCCATTGACAGTTTTGACTCGTTCACAACCTTCAGGGATGACTATACTCGTTGTGGCTACATTTATCCATCGATTTGAAGCATTGGATAAATTTAAGATCTTTAAAGTTGAAGTTGAAAATTAGCACAACGCTAAGATTAAGTTTGTCATGTCTGATCGTGGTGGTGAGTACTACGGCCAGCACACCCGATATGGCCAAGTTTCAGGATCATTTGCACGGTTCCTACAAGAACATGGCATAGCCGCCAAGTATTCTACATCGGGCAAGCCTCAACAAAATGGAGTAGTGGAACGGCGCAACCATACACTAATGGACATGATAAGTGGTTTAGGTCTGATCTTTCGAAAGGTAGTGGATAAGTCAATTGATGGAGAACTCGACATTGATGATCCTTGGCACTCGAGCGGCTTGAATACTGCGGCAATCACTACACCACTGCTCCGTTGGTTATCAACCATGTTGCACACGCTTGATCTCGCCAAGAATGTTAATCCCTGCAAGTGCAACCGAGAACGCAAGCAAGAACGCAGAAGACACGATCTAAAATCGCGAAGTTGAGGTCTCACAAACTATAGAATGGTGATATTATTAATCTAAGAAAAATCACCGAATATGGCCGGTGGCTGCAGTATTTAAAGGTTGGGTTCGGCCAAAAAGACTCTTAGACACGTCACTAATGGACTCTTACGAATACAAGGCCCTAAGGCCCAATACGGTGGCGCAGCACCAGACAGAAATCTGGACTCGACTTGTTTCGATGATTCCTGATGCCTCCTTATGAATTTTGACTTAGTACCAGAGCCATTGGAAAGTTTATATTATCCTTTTTCTGTGCATATGTAGAACGTGAAAAACGGAGTTCGTATGCATCATGGGCATCCGTTTTAAGGTGGACTGCTTCTGGACTCCGAGTTGAACTCGAGTCCAAGTTGTAAACTATTTCCATAAACTTGTGAACGTCTCAGCTAGTTCTCCATGTTCCCAGGTCCTCTTCCCTTCACTTTTTGATCTTCCTCGTTGTTCCTAATAACAATTAAATAATTACATAGCAATCTATCCTCAAACTCACATGAAAAGGAAGTTAGGAACGAGTTCACCTGTTGATTTAGTAACCGTGCTCTTGCCATTGGTCCTTGCAGTTCAATGTATGTATCCCCTATTGTGATGTCTTCATCAGGACATGGTTAGATCAGTGCTTAGTTACTCAAACTTGTCGGTTAACTTGTGGATGGAGGCATTAAGAATCGCTGTTCATTTGCTTAATCAGGTTCCTTATAAGTCAGTGTCAAAAATACTGTATGAGTTGTGGACAGGACATAAGTGCTCACTTAGATACTGCGCATCTGGGGTTGTCCTACCGAGGATAAGATATTTAAACCAAACATAGGAAAGTTGGATCCTAAAACAGTTAGCTACCATTTTATTAGTTATCCTGATAAGAGTAAGGGTTTTCGTTTCTACTGTCCCAACATGCACACTAAGTTTGTAGAAACGAGACATGATGTTTTCTTAGAGGATTCAATGATCAAGGGGAGCACGGTAAGACGTGAAATTGATCTTGATGAGAAGCTGGTCTACGTGCCCACTTCTATGATTCAAGAACCATTCTTCACTCTACCTACTGTTGACGGACCACAAGTGCGTGATAATGATGGTGTGACACCTGTTGTTAGTTCTCCATCAGCGATAGAAAATAGTAATGCTCTCGTACAACAGGATACAGCTCAGCCTTTTGAGCAACATAAGTCAACTGTCGCTAATGAGGAACAACAACCGCTCCAAAATGATGCGCAACTTAGGAGCTCTCCGAGAGTTAGATGATATGCAATACCGACTGGCTACGAGGTCTATATGAGTGAAGAGTTTCAAATGTAGGATGATCCCTCCTCATTTGAACAAGCTCTGAGCAGTCCTCAGTCATTTGAGTGATGTAAAGCCATGAAAGATGAGATGAGGTCTATGGACGCAAACAAAGTCTGAGAATTAGTTGAAGCTCCTAAAGAAGCAAAAACGATAGGTTGTAAATGGGTCTACAAAATCAAACGTGACTCCAAAGGAAACATTAAAAAGTAAAAAGCCATGCTTATTGCAAAAGGTTTCACTCAAAAAGAATGCATTGATTCTAATGAGACATTCTCACCTGTGTCAACTAAGGATTCGTTCAGAATCATCATGACATTAGTAACGTATTATGACTTAGCATTACATCAGATGGATGTAAAGACGACATTCCTTAATGAGGATCTATATGAGGACGTCTATATGATGCAATCGAAAGGTTTTGTCGCTAAGGGAAAGGAGAACATGGGATGCCGACTTAGGAAGTCCATTTATGGACTCAAACAGGCCTCACAGCAATGCTATCCCAAGTTTGATGAAACAATCAGAAAATTTGGGTTAATGAGAATGAGGAGGACAATTGCATATACACTAAGTTTAAGAATGGGAAGTTCATCTTTCTCATTCTTTATGTATATAACATACTACTTGTGAGTACTAATTGAATGTGGCTTAGAGCAGGGGTGAATAGGCCTTTTTGAATTTTAGTCAGAACCTGCATCACTCAACAACTTGATCAAATACCGGGAAATCAGACTAGTCCGGTAGAGTGCGGACTAGTCCGGTGCGTGCAGACTAGATCGATCAAGTTTGATCGATGATCTTGATCTAAGTACTCTATTTAGCGGAAATTAAGATGTAACTAGAGTATGTTGCTTCAATTAAACTTAGTAAAGCACAAGGTAGTATTTAGTTTCAAGGTTTTAACGTAAGATATGCAAGATCAAGTAAACCCTAGAATGTGATATGAAAAACTAAGAACAAGATTGACACAATATTTTATCCCGTGGTTCTGTTCCCACAGAGGCAACCTACATCCACGTGGAGGAGCCCACGAAAGGATCGGGTCTTCTCCAACCCTATCCTCGTTGAATCGCCACGGAGGCCAATTCTCTTCCACTAATCACAAAGGGTAAATCACCAAGTTCAAGGGGCCTTCTCACAAGTTGAGGGCTCCCCAAGATTACAAATCAAACACCACCAAGAACACACTCGTAAGATCTACAATAAAACAACAGGAGTGTGTTAGAGAATCAAACCCAAGAGCTTAAACGTGAAGAATTGTGTCTCTCCTTTGATCTAGAGTTGATCCACACAAATTTGATCTTTCTTTCGTTGGATTGTATGGAGAGACGTGTTTTCTAGTCTCTTGGAGGGTGTGACGGCGCTAGGAGTTGAGAGAGATCATAGATGGGCCGTGCACCTCTATTTATACTAGGGTTTCCAAGGGTTACTGTTAGGGTTTTCAAAGTCCGGACAAGTCCGTGGTGGACTCCATACTAGTCCGATGTGCAGCGAGTGGGAAACCCTAAGTGTCCCGAATCATCATACTTGTCCAGCCTGGGCCGGACTAGTCCGTTTTTGTGTCTGGAAATGTTCGTACTAGTCCGGTCATTATCGAACTAGTCCGGCTGTGGTGAACCCCTTAGTGAATTGGGGAGAAGTCCACACTTGGAGTACTTGTCCGATTTTAGTCAGAAGGTTTTTCAGATTAGTCCGGGCAGATATCATACTTGTCCGATTTAGAACAGAGAGATATCGGACTAGTCCTTGGTGATATCGGACTTGTCTGACTTCGTGCAAAACTGTGAAGTGCTGAGGACTAGTCTGATCTTATTCAGAAAGATAACGGACTAGTCCATGGTGATATTGGACTAGTCTAGTCTGTGTAAACCTGGACTGTGCAAACAAGTCCGCACTGGGAGGACTTGTCCGATTTTGAATGGAGGGATTATCGGACTAGTCCGCGGTATATTGGACACGGTCCTGTGTAAATTTGTGCAGTGAGTGAGTTTTCTTGTGCTTGAGCTCTTGGGGTGTGTTTTTCCAACACACTCCATACACAATGATCTAATCTATTCAACTCTTGAGCTCTTTTCCATATAGATCCTCATTCTCCTTTCTTTTTGCGCTTTCTTCATAATTTCATTAAAACATGCGCTCATCTCAACGATTTGGTTAGGATCTCATTTGTTTGTCATAAATCAACCAAAACCCACAAGAGATGCCTAGATGCACTTTCAATCTCCCCCTTTTTGGTGATTTATGACAACCAGTTGAGATTTCACAAAATATGATAAACATACAGAATTTTCATAAAGTGTGCACATATGTGTTTGGAACAAATTAAGCATGACAACATAGGGCATATGTGCACTCTTTACGGTGGGGTGCAAAACTAAGTGTATGTGAGCAATAATTTCGATGAGAATGAAACAATTGACATAATTATCTCAATCATCAAGCATATATGTCAATTTTGAGCATAAGCACATATTACAGGAAATCATCATCACAGATTTCATAAATACAACTTAGAGGCACAAGCATAGTCAAAGTCATTGTACCACATCACAAGTCCAAAAGCATAAGAGATCATTAAAGTTTTACAACCCCAAAATGAACACGAATAGAGCTCTCCTCACAACCTACAGCTACACTTAGTGACCCCCCCTCAATCTCCCCCCCCCCTTCGGAATCAAGACACCAAAGAGAAGGAGAGGAGGGATCTAGTTCATTCATTCCTCACCGTCGGTCCTTTCCTCATTTTCATCTTTATCTTCAAGCTGTGGAGGAGGAGCGGAACCACTCGAAGTGCCCCCAATGACAAAGTAAACAAGCTTGGAGGGAGTCAAAGGTCCAAGCTCAGTGAAGTCAGAGGCTGAATCTTCAGAGATAATAGGGGATCCAATAGGCTCGATCTCCAGCTTCTGGTAGATATGCTTGACATTTTCCTTGACATACCTCATTTCGGCCTTCCTTGCCTTGTTCAGCTTGTGAAGCTTTACCTCAGCCTTGTTGCATTAGAGAAAAATGGCTGCCAAGTACTTCAAAATGCCACAGGGGGGCCCTTTTTGAGGAGGGGCTCTAGTGGCAGGAGCAGTCTTTGCATCTCCTCAAGCTCTCCTTGGAGCCTCTTCACTGGACCCAGAGATGGAGCAGCTTGGACAGTGGCTTGGGGAGGCTTTTGGGGCCTCAAGGGAGTGTGCTCCACATCCTTCACGAACTCTATTCTCGTGACTTTTTCAATCATAAACATGATATATGGCGCATAGCCACAGGAACGGTTCGGGGTGCAGGAGATATTCACCATGTCATTCCAAATATAGTCAAAGACACAAACTTTCTGTTCTTGCTTATCACTTTCATCAAGGCCCTCAAGTATCCTTAGACACTCCCTGCATCTCCATCCTTTGGAGCAATTGTCTTCCTAAGGACCCTGTTGAGAACCATGAAGAAGGGCTTCATGTTCTTGGTTGATGGAGGGTTGTACTTTAGGCTAGTATCATAAAGAAAGTCCATCTTATCCTTTCCCAAGACACCAATGTTGTGGATAGTCAGCTAATTGTTGCTGGTGTCTTCTAGGTGAAGCAGTCTTGCAAACTCATCATAAGTTATGGAGTACTTGGATCCGTGTGTCATCCAAGTCACCCTCTCCTCCTCATCACTAGTAAAGTAGCAGGTGGCATAGAATTGAGCAATGATTTCATCGTTCCAGTTGCAACTGAAAGCAAACAAGTCTTGAGCCCATGCCTTTCCACGGCTTGTATCACTTCATCGAAGGTTGGGCAGCTCTTCCTCTCAAAGTGACTCCAGTCAATCCATTGACTCTTGACCACTAGAGTCTTCATCTGCATGTACATGGAATTGTAGTAATCCACGTGGAAGTTGCTCCAGAATCTGGCGTCAGCTGTCTTCTTTGATCTGCTGTAGCAATCCACCATTCTGAGCTTGGAAGTCATGTAGCTTCCCTTGCCATTGAACTTCTCCTCGGAGGGATCCCTGTTCCCCTGCCTCAGAGCTGCCATCTTGAGAGGGCCGATTGGGCCTGAGGCAATTCCTTTTCCCTTGCCCTTAGCTTGGCGAGAAGCCGCCGAGCTAGGGCCAGCTGCATCCTTGGCCTTGAACGTAGGCTTCTTGTCTAGAACCTTGTGCCTCACCGGAGGTGGAGAAGGTGCCGGCTCGGAGGGACGCTCTTGGCGCTTCTTCCCTTGGCCCGTCGAGGACCGAAGCTAAGAGTCTTGGTCCAACTCGGCCTCATAATTGGAAATCTCATTATTGGAGCTCGACATTGTCCTGAGATGGGAATTATACAATCTATGTATGAGAATTTATGGAAAGGAAGTGCATTGAGTAGTTGGAAATTAGGGTTGAGTTCAGCTGAAAATCAGACTTGTCCGGTGTTCAAGTACGGACTAGTCCAGGAGACCGGACTTGTCCGTACAGGGATCGGACTTGTCCGTACAGGGACCGGACTAGTCCGATGTTCATCACCTCAAACCTAACTATGAGACAAATGGTGTTGCTCAATGCAAAACCAGCTTAACAAAGATGTAATACAGCAAGGAAGCATGTATTAGCTGAAAGGAACTAAGATATTTGATCCGAAACAGAACAAATCAAGGTTTCTAGGGTTTGGGCGGAAATTTACCAAAATTCTTTGATTCTTGATGAAGGAGGAGTTGGAGGTGCGGACAAGTTTGTGGTCTTCAATCCCCTAGCAATGGAGATCGATTTCCATCCAAACATGAAGGGATTTGATGGAGAGATCGCCAAATCGCCTTGGGGCTCTCAAGTGAAGAGAGATAATGTGAGGTGAGTTGTCACGGTGAAGGAGATTAGGTTTTGGCGGCACCTAGGGTTATGGAGTCAAAAAATCGGAATAGTCCGGACTACCGGACACTCTGCGGACTAGTCTGCAGTATGCGGACTTGTCCGGATAACCAAGGACTAGTCTGTGGTCACCATAACAGATATGATTAGCCCATTCATATATATTTGAAGGTTCTTGTAGAGAAAAGTAGGAGCCAAAACAATCAAATAATCTTGATGAATATGATCAGTAAACATACAACAATCATGCAATGACCACAATTCACCAAGATCAAGTAATTGAAATAGTTTTTCTGAGAAAATTGAGAGAGATGATTTTCACAACACAATCAACGTATTTTGAAGAAGCCATACAGGTATTCAAGTTTCAAGCCACATTTCGAGCATCAAGGATATTTAGTTCATTTCGGAGCTTGCAAAAACGTTTTTCATCAAGTGGCTTGGTAAATATATCGGCTAGTTGTTTTTCGGATTTGACATGGGAAATGGCTATGTCTCCTTTCATTGAGTTGTCTCTCAAAAATTGATGCCAGATGTCTATATGTTTGGTCCTAGAGTGCTCAACGGGGTTATGGGCAATCTTGATAGCACTCTCATTATCACAAAGGAGTGGAATACGGCTCATGTTGTAACTGTAATCCCTTAGAGTTTATCGCATCCAAAGGAGTTGTGCACAACAACACTCGGTTGCAACATACTTCGCTTCGGCCGTGGATAAGGAAATGGAGTTTTGTTTATTTGAGGACCAAGAAACTAGGGATCTACCTAGGAATTGGCATGTACTGGGGGTACTTTTTCTATCAACTTTACATCCGGCATAATCTGCATTGGAGTATCCAATGAGGTTGGATTTGGAACCTTTAGGATACCAAAAACCTAGGTTGGGTGTATGAACTAAATATCGCAAGATTCTCTTGACGGCTATCAAATGACACTCCTTAGGATTGGTTTGAAATCTTGCACACAAGCACACACTCAACATAATATCAGGCCTAGATACACATAAGTAAAGTAGGGATCCAATCATGGAGTGATATACCTTTTGGTTCACGCTTGGCCCGTCTTCATTGAGATCCAAGTGTCCTTTTGTTGCATGGGAGTCTTTATAGGCTTCGCCTTGTCCATTCCAAACATCTTGAGTATGTCTTGAGTATACTTGGTTTGGCTTATGAACGTCCCCTCCTTTTGTTGCCTCACATGGAATCCCAAGAAGTATTCTAGCTCTCCCATCATAGACATTTCAAACCTATCTGTCATAATCTTACTAAATTCTTCACAGAAAGATTTGTTAGTTGAACCAAAAATGATATCATCAACATAAATTTGACAAATAAAAAGATCATTTTCAAAATGCTTTGTGAACAATGTATAATTAGCTTTGCCAATTTAAAACCATTTTCAATTAAGAAATATCTAAGGCACTCATACAAAGCTCTAGGAGCTTATTTGAGGCCGTAGAGAGCCTTACGCACTTTGAACACGTGGTTGGGGAACTCTTGCTCTTCGAATCCGGGGGGTTGCTCCACGTACACCTCCTCTTTGATTGGTCCATTGAGGAAGGCGCTTTTCACATCCATTTCATAGAGCTTGAAATCATGGTGAGTAGCATATAAATGTAATATTCTAATAGATTCAAGCCTAGCTACGGGAGCAAAGGTTTCATCGAAATCCAAACCTTCGACTTGTGAATACCCTTTGGCCACAAGTCCTCCGTTGTTCCTTGTCACCACCCCGTGTTCGTCTTGCTTGTTGCGGAAGACCCATTTGGTGCCGACGACGTTGAACTTGGGTCTTTCGACTTGTTCCCACACCTCGTTCTGTTTGAAGTTGTTCAGTTCTTCTTGCATTGCCTCCACCCAATCTGGATCTTTCAATGCATCATCAATCCTGTGCAGTTCCAAAAAGGATACAGAAGAGTAATGTTCACAAAAATTAGCAATTCGAGATCTAGTAGTTACTCCCTTATGGATGTACCCGATTATGTTGTCGACGGGGTGATCTCTTTGGACGCATTGGTGTACTCTTGGGTGTGGCACTTGTTGTCTTGAATCTTCATGGTCATCTTCTACTCCCCCTAGATGGTTACCCTCATTTGTGTGTTGATTATCTCCGTCTTCTTGAGGTTGATCCAGTGTAGAAGCTCCCCCTTGATCCATTACCTCCACTTGTGGTTCATCTTCTTCATTTTGATTTGGAGGTGGCACTTGTGGTAGAACATCTCCCAACGCCATTTGTCTCAATGCATGACAAGGAGCTTCTTCTCTATCTAGGACACATTGATCAACTTGATCTTCTTGAGAGCCGTTAGTTTCATCAAACACTACGTCACGTGCAACTTCAACAAGTCCGGAGACCTTGTTGAAGACACGATAGGCGTAAGAGATCAAATCGTAGCCAAGCAAGAAACCTTCATCGGACTTCGAAGCAAAATTTGAAGTCCTAGGCTTCTTGTTCAAGATATTACATTTAGAATTGAAAATAGGAAATATTAGGTTTGTTACCCGTGAGTAGCTCATATGATGTATTCTTAAGTAGGCGATGAAGATAGAGTCGGTTTATGGCGTGACAAGCGTTGTTGACCGCTTCAGTCCAAAACCGATTCGATGTCTTGTACTCATCAAGCATTGTTCTCGCCATCTCTATGAGATTTCGATTCTTCCTTTCGGCCACACCATTTTGTTGAGGTGAATACGGTGCTGAAAACTCATGTTTTATGCCTTCTTCGTCTAAGTACTCCTCAACTTGGATGTTCTTGAATTCTTTGCCATTGTCGCTTCGTATGTTCAAGATCTTCAACGAGAACTCATTTTGGGCACGCTTGAGAAACTTCTTGAGGGTTACTTGTGTTTCTGTCTTATCATGCAAAAAGAAAACCCACGTGAAGCGCGAAAAATCACCAACAATTATTAAACCATATTTGTTACCGCTGATGCTTATGTAGGCGATTGGACCGAATAGGTCCATGTGAAGTAGCTCGAGCGGTCTTGTCATTGTCATGACGTTCTTCATGGGATGGGGTACTCCTACTTGCTTCCCGGCTTGGCACGCGCTATGAGGCATTTCTTTCTCAAAAACAACATCCTTCAAACCTCGGATGTGATCGCCCTTAAGGAGTTTTTTGAAGATTCCTCATACCAACATGTGCTAGCCGTCTATGCCACAGCCAACCCATGTTGGTCTTTGCAATCAAACATGTGTCAAGTTCGGCTTTATCTTTGTTGAAGTCAACAAGATAAAGCTTTCCCTTCAACACACCCTTGAATGCAACTGAGTCATCACTCCTTCTAGAGACGGTTACACCCTCATTAGTAAATAAGAAATTATAACCCTTGTCACATAATTGAGATAAGGACAGAAGGTTATAATCTAAGGAGTCGACATGCAAAACATGAGAAAGCGTGTGTTGAGATGATATTGCAATTTTACCGGTACCGAGCACCCTTCCTTGACTATTGTCTCCAAAATAGATGCCCTCTCTTGGATCCTCATTTTCTTCATATTTTTCAAACATTCTTCATTCTCCGGTCATATGGTTGGTGCATCCACTGTCTAGCACCCATTTTGCTCCACCGGAGGAGTAGGCCTGCAAAAATAAATTATGTCTTGGTTTTAGATACCCAAGCTTGCTTGGGTCCTTTGAGGTTAGTCACAAGAGATTTGGGCACCCACACATGGGACTTGGTGTTCCCATGGTGTGGCCCAACATATTTGGCATGCACTTTACCAAAAGCGTTTTTCATAAAACATAACATGGATCAAAAGTTCTAAATAATAATTGTTGCTCATATGTGTTAACGTTTTTGAACTTATCAGCATTGTTAGGTTTTCTAACTTGAGGGGAGTTTCCATTCACAAAGACACTGCACTCCTTGTTATTCTTATGGTTTCTAGCATTTTGCTTTTCACCATAGGAATACCCAATGCCATATTTGACATTAGGAGGTCTTGTCACCGAGTATGCATTTTGTGCATACTTGACCTTCTCCTTGTCAAATATGCCACCACGGGAAGGATGCTTGTCCTTGGTCGAGGTTAAATTGTCCTTCAAGCTAGTTTCAATTTTAGCACATGCACAAGTTTTAAGGGGTTGAGAAGGAGAGCTTGAAGAGGATGAAGGTTCACTTTTCTTGAGTGACGCAACTTGTACCTCAAGGATCTTGTTAACTTTGGTTAAGTTAGCAAGTTCATCCTTGATGATAGCATTAGAGTCACTTAACTTCAAGCACGCTTCCTTGCTTGAAGCTAGCTCAAGTTCAAGTGACTTGCTTTGCTCCTTTTTCAAGTTCAAGGATCTTTTTGATCTTAAGATATTCCTCCTTTTGAAGGATGATCATATCTTGTCAATCAACAAGCTCCTCCTTATCAATAAGTTTATCCATTAAAAAATTCATTCTTGCGGCAGTTTTCTTATCAAGGCCAACAAGAATATCTTCATTATCACTATTGGCATCACTATCACTAGAGTAAGAATGTGAGGAGGAAGGTTTAGATGTTACCTTTCTTTTACCTTCCTTCGCCATAATACATGTGTCGCTGTTCTTCCCTGCACCAATGGTTGGGAAGAGGGTGGATTTCTTTGTTGTCTTCTTGATGGCTATGCTAGCCATCTCCTCTTCCTCTTCGGGCGAGGACTCATCATTTGAGTCACACTCCTTTCCTAGGTGCGCCTGTCCAGCTTGCTTTTTCTTCTTGAAGAACTTCTTAGGTTGAGGCTTTGTTTCCTTTGTCTCCTTCTTGTTTTCTTCATATGGGCAATCAACTATAAAGTGGTCATATTCACCACACTTATAGCAAGCCCGCCTCAACTTCAGTCTTGACGTTTCTTTGTGTTTTCCTTCACTTGATTTACCCCCTTGTCTTCTCTTCATCATTCTCTTGAATTTCTTCATGAAGAGGATCATGTCTTCCTCATCTATGTCGCTGCTCTCATCATCGTTGTCATCTTCATCTTGAGCCTCTCGAGCTTCTTTTGACAAGGGCTTGCAAGTGGATTTTAAGGCAACCCCTTTCTTCTTTGCCGAGATGAGGTCGGCAATCTTCTTGACATGTTTTGCTTTCTTCACCATCATTTCGAAGTTGATGATCTTTCCAAGCAATTCATTCGGAGTCATTTTCTTGTAACCGGGGCTTTCTCTAATCATCAAGCACAGGGTAACATTGTGAGGCATGAAAGCTCTAAGGATGAGCTTCACCACCTCGTGATCATTCCACTTTTTACTTCCATATGCTCGAACCTTATTGATGAGAGTCTTCAACCGGTTGTACATGTCTTGCGGCGACTCATCTTCTTCTATGGCTAATCTTCCCAATCCGCCTTCGATCATTTCGATCTTCGCCTCTCGCACATGACAATCGCTTTCATGTGCAGTTTGCAATGTGTCCCATATTTCCTTTGTAATCTCGAGTCCATCCACCTTGGTGAACTCATCCCAACTTAGTGATGATGTGATGACCACTGCAGCTTGAGCATTCTGATGGATTGCTTGATCTTGGCTTGGTGTGAGCTCTTCATCGTCGTCTGGGATATCTATACTTGTGCACACTATATGCCAAAAGCCAGAGTTAAGTGATATTAAATGCATTTTCATGTTTTGCCTCCACATTGAGTAATCATTTCCATCAAAGTGTGGGGATTTTCCTAGAGGAATAGACAAATAATTGCTATTGTTAGAATTTAGACGATCGTAGTTGAAAGGATATCGGGAGTAGTCCGTGTGACTACTCCCCTTCTTCTTCTTCTTGTTGTCGATCTTAATTGTCCCTTTGTAGAGGGCTTTCTTCCTTAGGAGCGCCTTGAGTTCAAGTGTCTCCTCATCATCATCCTCAAAGTCTTGAATGGCGTCGAGGAGCTTCTCCAATTTTTGAGCCTTTTCATCTTCAACCTTCTCTTGGTTGAGGCTCTTGTGCACATCCTTCATGTCCGACATTTTCTCTTCGAGCGATTAGTCTCCTCTTGAAGAACCTTGCTCCGATATCAATTGAATGTGGCCTAGAGGGGGGGTGAATAGGCCTTTTTGAATTTTAGTCGGAACCTGCAACACTCAGCAACCATATCAAATACCAAGAAATCGTACTAGTCCGGTAGATTGCGGACTAGTCCGGGGCGTGCAGACTAGATCGATCAAGTTTGATCGATGATCTCGATCTAAGTACTCTATGCAGTGGAAATTAAGATGTAACTAGAGTACGTTGCTACAATTAAACTTAGTAAAGCACAAGGTAATCTTTAGTTTCAAGGTTTTAACGTAAGATATGCAAGATCAAGTAAACCCTAGAATGTGACATGAAAAACTAAGAACAAGATTGACACAAGATTTTATCCCGTGGTTCGGTTCCCACAAAGGCAACCTACATCCACATTGAGGAGCCAACGAAAGGACTGGGTCTTCTCCAACCCTACCCTCATTGAATCGTCACGAAGGCCGATTCTCTTCCACTAATCACAAAGGGTAAATCACCAAGTTCAAGGGCCCTTCTCACAAGTTGAGGGCTCCCCAAGATTACAAATCGAACACCACCAAGAACACACTTGTTAGATCTACAATAAAACAACAGGAGTGTGTTAAAGAATCAAACCCAAGAGCTCAAACGTGAAGAATTGTGTCTCTCCTTTGATCTAGAGTTGATCCACACAAATTTGATTGTTCTTTCGTTGGATTGTGTGGAGAGACGTGTTTTCTAGTCTCTTGGAGGGTGTGATGGCACTGGGAGTCGAGAGAGATCATAGATGGGTTGTGCACCTCTATTTATACTAGGGTTTCCAAGGGTTACTGTTAGGGTTTTCAAAGTCCGAACAAGTCCGTGGTGGACTCTGGAGTAGTCCGGTGTGCGGCGAGTGGGAAACCCTAAGTGTCCCGAATTATCGGACTTGTCCAGCCTGGGGCGGGCTAGTCCATTTTTGTCATTGGAAATGTTCGGACTAGTCCGATCACTATCGGACTAGTGCAGCTTTGGTGAACCTCTTAGTGAATTGGGGACAAGTCCGCACTTGGAGAACTTGTCCGATTTTAGTCAGAAGGTTTGTCGGATTAGTCCGGGCATTGATCGGACTTGTCCGATTTAGAACAGAGAGATATCGGACTAGTCCTTGATGATATCAGACTTGTCTGACTTTGTGCAAAACTGTGAAGTGCTGAGGACTAGTCCGCACTGGGGAGGACTAGTCCGATCTTAGTCCGAAAGATATCGGACCAGTCCGTGGTGATATCGGACTAGTCCGGTCTGTGTATACCTGGGCTGTGCAGATAAGTCCGCACTGGGAGGACTTGTCCAATTTTGAACAGAGGGATTATCGGACTAGTCCGGGGTATATCGGACTAGTCTGATCCTGTCTAAATTTGTGCAGTGAGTGAGTTTTCTTGTGGTTGAGCTCTTGGGGTGTGTTTCTCCAACATACTCCATACACAATGATCTAATCTATTCAGCTCTTGAGCTCTTTTCCATATAGATCCTCATTCTCCTTTCTTTTTGCGCTTTCTTCATAATTTCATTAAAACCTGCGCTCATCTCAACGATTTGGTTAGGATCTCATTTGTTTGTCATAAATCAACCAAAACCCACAAGGATGCCTAGATGCACTTTCACTAATATTGATCTATTATTAGAAACTAAGAAGTTGTTGTCCTCGAACTTTGATATGAAAGATCTAGGTGAAGCCTCCTATGTCTTGGTCATAGAGATTCACCGAGATAGAGCTAAGGGGATATTAATCCTTTTGCAAAAGGCGTACTTAGAAAATATACTCAAAAGATATAGTATGCATAAGAGTAAGCCCACAACTGCTCCAATTGTCAAGGGCGATAAGTTTGGGAACTTTTGGTGTCCTAAGAATCAGTATGAAGTCGATTAGATGAAATCAGTTTCCTATGCTTTGACTATCGGAAGCCTTCAGTATGCTCAAGTTTGTACTCACCCTGACTTAGCTTATGTCACCGGGATGCTTGGCAGATATCAGGCCAATCCAGAACTTGACCACTGGAAGGCAGTGTAGGATCGAAGAGCACGTGAAAAGCTACCAGAGGGGGGTGAATGGTAGATTGAAAAATCTTACACAGCGGAAACAATTAAATCCCAACCCCTTTGGCGGAAAAATGATATGTTAAAGAAATAGTTTGTGGGACTAATATAAATGTGTTTCACCATGACAAAAGTGATGGATATCAGAGAGAATCAAGTCACGAAGACAACACAACAAGAGTCACTCAAATCCGTCGAGAGGAACTCTAGTTACGATCGAAAGATCGAACAAAGGTCAATCTGTCCTACCCGAGAAAAACAGTTCTGGAACACTGCAAAGAAACTCGTGTAGATCAGAGACCACAAATCCAATGATTGTGAAATTTTGACATATTATAGAAAATTAAGTTGTGAAGACAACCCAAAAAGAATCACGTCAATCGGGTTTGTAAAACTCGAGTTATGATAAAACCACCTAAGAAAGCTAGTGCCGTGCAGAAACTCGACAAGAAAAACTTATCTGGAACAAGTCGGACGAACAAGGCACAAAATGTAGGATCGAAGAGCACGTGAAAAGCTACCAGAGGGGGGTGAATGGTAGATTTAAAAATCTTACGCAACGGAAACAATTAAACTCCAATCCCTTCGGTAGAAAAACGATCTGTTTAAAGAAATCGTGTGTGAGACTAATCTAAACGTGTTTCACCGTGACAAAAGTGATAGTTATCAGAGAGAATCAAGTCACGAAGACAACACAAAAATAATCACTCAAATTCGACGAGAAAAACTCAAGTTATGATCGAAAGATCAAACAATGGTCAATCTGACCTACCCGAGAAAAACAGTTTCTGGAATGCTGCAAAGAAACTCATGTAGATCAAAAACCACAAATCCAATGACCGTGAAATTTTGAAAGATGATAGAAAATCAAGTTGTGAAGACAACCCAAAAGGAATCACATCAATTGGATCAGTAAAACTCGAGTTATGATAAAACTACCGACGAAAGGTAGTGCTGTCCAGAAACTCAACGAGTAAAACTTGTCTGGAACAAGTCGGACGAACAAGGCACAAAAGTTCCTTAAAACTACGAATTTTATTCAATAGAACACAAGAGGAACAGCCCCAAAGTCGTATGTCACGAGCTTTGGCCTTCCCTCGCTTATATAACCAGCCCTTAGGCCATCCCAATCTCAACTAGGACTCCAATCCTAATCCGATCACAATCGGAACTTTCCATAACTGCTTAGGACTCTTCTATACGCAGATAGAAGCAATCTTAAGACTTCCAAACACCTTAGGAACGTATCCCACATTACTAAACAAATCAAATTCGTGACCCACACGAAATCCTAACATAACCAACTCGATACTTTCCATACCGAGCCATAACCGACTCCGCCGCAGCCAAAGTCTTCAACCGATACGATCCGATCCTTCCAATCAGATCTTCCTTCCATAATCCGTCTCTAGAAGCATATTGCCACGTCATGCACCTCATGCACACGTGCGAACACCTTCCTTTGACCTTCATATGCACTGCCCTTGATTCAATCATCCTGCACGACCTCCTGACCCGCTCAACCATAGTTCCTCCCGAACTTGGTTGTTGAAACCTCATCTCCTCCTGAGACTAGTCCAATGGATCCTGTCACCAGCCATGACTTGAACTCAAGCAACACCTGCACATGAACAAACAAACAATCCATACGAGCCCAAGTCCTCGACTTGACTCAAGTTAGTTCCGAACACAACACCTTACGTGAGAACCTCACATAAGCATGTTGCAAAACCACAGTAGAAACGATATCAACCATATCATCCAAAACGCACCAAAAACTTAGCAAATGAATACTAAGCAATCTTTCCAACAATGTAAAGCAAGTACAAAACATTGCAAATGAAAATCAGAAGCACTTAGGTCAAGTTCCGGACCTTGCCAGAGCAACCCGGAGCTTAAGCCAGAGCTATCAAAAGCTAGTAGAACCTAGCGCCGGAACTTACCAAAACTAGTAGATCCTAGCACCGGAGCTTACCAAAAAACTAGTCAAACCAAGTCAACCCAAAAACTGGAGCTAGACAAAGTACGTTGGAGCTTAGCAAAAGCATGCCGGAGCTATCAAGTATATGCCAGAGCTATCAAAGACATGCCGGAGCTATCAAAGACATGTCGGAGCTAACAAAGACATGCCGGACCTGCCGTCGGACCTTGCTGTAGCTCGGAGCTAGAGTCGGACCTTGACAAAAAGGTGTTTTGGTGATATTCAAAACTTTTATCATCAAAGCCAAGTGTATTCACTACAAGCCAATGTATTCAGCACACATAGGTCTTACAATCTCCCCCTTGATGAATGCATTGGCAACACCATTTAAAATCCGAACATTGGCTTATTCACATAAAAGCTTTGAAAACAATTTCTCCCCCTTTGTAAATCAAAAGTAAAAAGAGAAGAAAATGAAAATATCTCCCCCTTTTTAAAATGAAAATCTCTCCCCCTTTATTATCTCTCCTTATACCCATATTCTCTTTCTCTTCATGCTTATCTCTCCCCCTTTGACAATGTATTCAGCAAGTCATGAGCATATAAACAAATTTTCTCTCCAACTTGAGTTGTTATGAGCATATTATAACATATACATATAAACAAAGCTCATCCAAGTTATACTATCAAGTACCTTACATTATCACATCAATGAAATACATAAGGTAGTGTAAGCCATGCTAGAGATCAAATGTAATTTTTAGTTTAAGCAAGTCATGATCTCACAAACTTAACTATTTCAAAACCTGAAAGCATGACACTAGTTGTTGCATTTAATATTTTTCAAAGCATAAATTTAGATCATATGATATTTGCAAGAGATTATATGCGCATCTGCCTTATTCTAACCAACCAAGCCAAGCCTATGTCATTTGACAATCAGAAGCTTAAGGACATGGTTTTAGTCATACACAACTTCTTCCAAGTTCATATCTAAGTGCAATGACAAGCCATCTCAAAAGAAGAAGTGCGATGCATGCATATTCTCTTGATATTTTCTCAATTTACATTTGTTCATAAAAACTCAACATGTGAGTTGATTACTTGATTAATTATTAATGATTAAAAGCATTTGTGAGCATGCAACAAGTTCAAAACAGCAAGAAAGTTCGACCATGACCAGATTTAGTGTAAGTAATTATTCCAATTACTAGACATGGCAAAAACTACAAAATGTATAACACGAGTAATGTAGTAAGAACTTTCAGCAAGTAAAAGGAATCACAAAGTCATATATGTATGAAATACTATGCTCATATTATTTTAATTTCAGATTCACACATATACTTCCCAAGTTTCAGAAACTCCCCCTCAATTTAAGCCATGAGGATGTATAACCCCTATTTCACTACGAATGTAACAAAAACGAGTGAAATCCAAAGGTTTTGTAAAAATGTCAGCCAATTGTTGTTCGGTATCTACATGGTGAAGCACAATGTTTCCTTTTTCAACGTTATCTCGGAGAAAGTGATACCTAATGTCAATGTGCTTAGTTCTAGAATGTTGCACGGGGTTTTTAGCAATGCAAATGGCACTAGTGTTATCACAGAACAGTGGAACACTATCTAGATCAACTCCATAGTCCTTAAGTGTTTGAACAATCCAAAGAATTTGTGAGCAAGCACTAGCAGCAGCTACATATTCAGATTCGGCTGTGGATTGTGCAACTGAATTTTGTTTTCTAGAGGACCAAACAACAAGAGAATTACCAAGAAAATGACAAGCACCGGAAGTACTTTTCCTATCAATCCTACAACCCCAAAAATCAGCATCCGAAAAAGCTTTCAAAGTAACGGTTGAGGAAGAAGGAAGAAAAATGTCAAATTCTTGAGTTCCATGCAAGTACCTGAGAATCCTTTTGACGGCTTGACGATGTGAAACACGTGGGGAAGCTTGAAACCGTGCACAAAGACATACGCTGAATTGTATGTCCGGTCTTGATGTCGTGAGGTACAAAAGTGATCCGATCATGCTTCTATATTCTTTTTGATCCACAGATTCACCATCTTCATCAAGTTCAAGTGTTGTTGCTGTTCCCATTGGTGTCCGAAGAGGCTTGCTTTTGTCCATGTTGAAGCGTCTTAGGAGGTCTTTGGTATACTTCGTTTGATGCACAAAGGTACCCTCCTTGGTTTGCTTGATTTGCAGCCCCAAAAAGTAAGTGAGTTCACCCATCATACTCATTTCAAATTCGGAACTCATCATTGCTGAAAACTTGGACACAAGATCATGAGAAGCACAACCAAAGATAATATCATCCACATACACTTGAACGAATAATGAGTCATTGCCATGTTTAAGCACAAAAAGAGTTTTATCAACCTTACCCATTGTAAACCCCTTTTCAAGTAAGAATGTTTTTAACCTATCATACCATGCTCTAGGGGCTTGTTTGAGACCATATAAGGCTTTGGACAGTTTGTAAACATGATTAGGAAAATCTTGATTTTCAAAACCCGGTGGTTGTTTGACATAAACCTCCTCATCTATGTAGCCATTAAGAAAAGCACTTTTAACATCCATTTGAAATAGCTTAAAACCTTTAGATGCTGCAAAAGCTAACAAAATTCTTATGGCTTCTAATCTAGCGACGGGAGCAAAAGTTTCATCAAAATCTAGACCTTCAACTTGAGTGAAACCTTGAGCAACCAACCTAGCCTTATTCCTAACCACAACCCCATCCTCACTTTGTTTATTTTTATATACCCATTTAGTTCCAATTAAAGTCTGACCTTGAGGTGGAGGTACAAGTTTCCAAACATTATTTCTTTCAAAATTTTCTAACTCTTCTTGCATGGCAATAATCCAAGATTCATTAGTGAGTGCGTGTGATATATCTTTGGGTTCAAAAGAAGCAACAAAAGCAGAATGAGCATGAGAGTTTGGATCGCAAAACCTGGACCGTGTGACTCGTTCGTGCAAGCTTCCAATCATCTGTTGTGGGGGATGATCTTTGTAAAAATGTAGGGGAACAGATGTCTCACAAGCTTCTTCTTCTTCATGTTCATCACAAATCAATGAGCTTGTGGCTTTAGGATGATCAGGACCAGCATAGGTGATAGCCGGAGCTTGTTCAATGTTCGGAGCTGGACACGTATCAACTTCGGAACTACCAGGCAGTATCACCGGCTCTTCTTCATCTTCGAAAATACCCTCCCCCTGAGGATACGAATCTGGTCCTGCAACATCGGAGCTAGTACCTGGGCTAGCTTCATCAAAAGACACTTCACAAGTCTCCACAATTTTGTTAGTGTCAAGTAAAAGCACACGGTAGCCTCTAGTATGAGATGGATAACCAAGAAACATGTCGTCAATGGATCTAGGTTCAAATTTATCAAGATTACCATGTTTCTTAACAAAGCATTTGCAACCAAAGACCCGAAAGTGTGTAACACTAGGCCTATGTCCAAACCGAAGCTCATATGGTGTTTTACCTAGCTTAGCACGCAAGAAAACACGATTTGAGACATAACAAGCGGTTGCTAACGCATCAGCCCAAAATTTCCTAGGAGTTTGATATTCATCAAGCATAGTCCTAGCCATCTCAACTAAGGTTCTGTTCTTTCTTTCTACAACACCGTTTTTTTGAGGTACATATGGTGAAGGAAATTGATGATCTATTCTATTTTCAGCACAAAAGTGATCAAAAAATTGATTTTTAAATTCAGTTCCATTATCACTTCTAATTGCCTTTAAAGATCCTGGGTGATCAATTGATAATCTAAGAAATAAAGTCCTAAAGTGACTAAAAGCTTCATTCTTAGATGCCATAAAGTAAACCCAATAGTATCTAGAATAATCATCAACAATAACAATAACATACCATTTACCTCTGAAGGATTGAACACGTGAAGGTCCTACGGTGTCAAGATGCAAAAGTTGACATGGTTCAGTTGTCATGATCATTGTGAGAGGAGTATGTGAACCTGCAACCATCTTAGCATGTCTACAAGAAGAGCACACAATTTCTTTGTCCCCTTTAAGCTTAGGCAGCCCACGTATGCGATCAAGAGCACTAACACGCGTTAGGTGATCAAAGCCTACGTGACCAAGTCTACGATGCCAAAAATATAAGTCCTTTGAATCATTAGCAACTAGACACCTATGCTTAGTGGAAGACATATCAAAATCAGCTTTAAAAACTCTTCCAAACCGAGACATGTTAAAAATAAGCTCACTATTTGAATCTACAACTTTGCAGCAGTTTTTATTGAAAATAATTTCTAGATTTTCATCTAGCAATTGTGCAACAGAAAGCAAGTTGCATTTCCAATTTTTGACAAGTGCCACATCCTTTAAAGTGTAGTGATCATTTACTCTAACCAAACCCTTAGCAATTATAGGAGTTGAAGAATTATCGGCAAAAGTAACATTCTCTACACGTGACACAAAAGAGAGGGAGGAGAACCAATCTTTGTTACCGGTCATGTCGTGTGAGCAACCTGAATCCACAATCCAAATGTTCTCCTTCCTCAAACGTGTAACCTACATAGAAACACAATACGTCGATGACTCAATACTGGGGTTAGTCAAAAGGCATTTAGGTATCCAGTACTGAGTCACACGACGTGCAGTAGGAAAAACACGCGAAAGCTGAGATAAAACAGCAGGTTTATGAGTCAAAGTTTGAGGTTTTCTATTCTTATCTCTTTTAGCACAAGAACCAGTAGCTCCGGCGGTAAAAGCAGCAGTTCCAAAAGACAAGGCTGAAGCTCCGGAAACAAAAGCTGAAGTTCCGAAGGAAACAACAGAAGGTCCGGGAGCTCTCAGAGCTATCGGAACTATCGGAGCTGCTTTTGCAGATTTCTTACTAGAAGGTCCGGAAGCTACCTTTTCAAATTTCTGACTCACTAAAGCAGGTTGTGTTTTTCTAATTGCATGAAAGTTATAGGATCTAGCAATTTTTCTTTCCTTTTTCTGTTGTTTAGCTAGTCTATAACAAAAATCTAAGATATGACCATCTCTACCACAGAAGGTACAATGAAATTTAAATTTGTGTTCATGTCTAGATGAGCAAGCAATATTTTTATTTGATACCGAATGAGGCAACATTCCTGCAGATTTGAAAACCACTTCTTTTTGTTTAGGAACTGTTTGAACCAAACCACTTCCTAATGACTTTACAATTTTAGGTGGATGTGCCTTAGCATGAGCATGAGAATCAAAACCTAAACCAGTTTTATTATTGCAAGACTTGGAAGAATTCAGCAGCAAGATTAGGTTCTTATTCCCATTACAAAACCGATCTAATGTCCTAAGCATGTCATCAAGTTTATTGGACAGATCAAGGCAATTTTCACATGAAGTTTTTCCTTTTAATTTGCAATTGGAACAAAATTTAACTTCATGAGAACGTAAAGCATTGTTCAATATAGAAGTTTCATTCATAGCATCCTGTAGTTTCTTATCAAGATCATCACAAGTAGAACAATGCAAGTCATCTGTAGAACAAGAAGCATATTTTAAGTTTTTATCACTAAGTGCAGCAAGCTTTTTGTTCTTTTCAATTTCTTCATCAAGTCTGTCTAGAGTGGAGGAATGTGCACTTCTTAGGGAGGACAATTGTTCATATATTAAGTCACATGAGGAACAAGAATCATCACTAGGAATTAAGGATTTCAAATGATTAATTTCAGATTCTAGTGACTCAATTTTAGCAGCATTGTCCCTAAGCTTTTTGTCCTTTTTCTTGACAATAACAGTGGCACGAGAAATAGCATCACACATTTCATTACAGGTTGAACATACCTCATCATCTTCACTGCTGTGTTCTGCATCCTCCTGACTTGATCTTGATCTTGTTTTGCCCGCCATGAAGCATAAGTTGGCCATATCGTCATCATCTTCATCACTTTCAAAGTCTATATCACTTGAACTAAGTTCTTGAAGTGTGGTGATGAAGCTGTTAATCATCTTGCGTCCTATGGTACCCTTCTTCTTGTTGGAGTTTCCAGAGGAGGTCCGGACCATGCTTTGTTTTTCTTCCCGGGTGGTCGGACCTGAAAGGTTAGGGCATTCTGTACGAAAGTGTCCTATTTTACCACATTCAAAACAGCGTTGAGGTCCGGAGCTTCCTCTCCTTCTAGTTCTCACATTTTGCAATGCTTTTGAGAATCTAGTAGAGATGAGTGCCAACTCCTCTTCTGGAAATTCTTCGATCTGTTCCAGGGTTAGCGAGGACAACAAAGGAAGAGTATTGCAAGATGATGATTGGCCGGAGCTAGACATATCACGTTGTGAGACAAATGCAATAGACTTGTTTGGGTTCTTACGTGCTAGGATGTCAATTTCATGAGTTTTTAGTTTAGAATAGAGTACATCTAATGTAAGAGAACTCATGACAGTTGATTCACGTATAGACGTTACTTTCATCTCCCAAATTGACATGTCTAATGCACTAAGGAGTTGTCTAGCATTTTCAGCATCTGAAAAATTAACATTCACGCTACGCAAGTTGCTGAGAATTTTATTGAAACGAGCAAAGAGGTCATCAATAGACTCACCGGGTTGCATCTCAGAACGCATATATTCCTTTTTGAACATATCTTGTTTTACCTCCTTGATTGTGTTGGAGCCTTCATGGTAATCACAGAGAGCTCTCCAAACATCATATGCTGACCGGAGGTGTGCGACACGATCAAAGTCGCTTTGAGTGAGTCCTTGGATGATCAAGTTTCGGGCTTTGTTGTTGTTGTCGACGTCCCTTAGGTTTGTGGCCGTGACTTGATCATTGGGTGGCACTTCATAAGGCTTATACACCTTCTTCCATATTGCAAAGCCTTGTGCCTGGATGAACGCCTCCATGCGTGCCTTCCAAACCTGGAAATCAATACCAGAAAACACACAAGGTTTGGCGGAGTACTTCTCCATGATGATTAGTCAAAAACATGTGCAAATCTCAAAGATTAGAGCATCGTGGCTCTGATACCAATTGTAGGATCGAAGAGCACGTGAAAAGCTACCAGAGGGGGGTGAATGGTAGATTTAAAAATCTTACGCAGCGGAAACAATTAAACTCCAATCCCTTGGGTAGAAAAAGGATCTGTTTAAAGAAATCGTGTGTGAGACTAATCTAAACGTGTTTCACCGTGACAAAAGTAATAGTTATCAGAGAGAATCAAGTCACGAAGACAACACAAAAATAATCACTCAAATTCGACGAGAAAAACTCAAGTTATGATCGAAAGATCAAACAATGGTCAATCTGACCTACCCGAGAAAAACAGTTTCTGGAATGCTGCAAAGAAACTCGTGTAGATCAAAAACCACAAATCCAATGACCGTGAAATTTTGACAGATGATAGACAATCAAGTTTTGAAGACAACCCAAAAGGAATCACGTCAATTGGATCAGTAAAACTCGAGTTATGATAAAACCACCGACGAAAGGTAGTGCTGTCCAGAAACTCGACGAGTAAAACTTGTCTGGAACAAGTCGGACGAACAAGGCACAAAAGTTCCTTCAAACTACGAATTTTATTCAATAGAACACATGAGGAACAGCCCCAAAGTCGTCTGTCACGAGCTTTGGCCTTCCCTCGCTTATATAACCAGCCCTTAGGCCATCCCAATCTCAACTAGGACTCCAATCCTAATCCGATCACAATCGGAACTTTCCATAACTGCTTAGGACTCTTCTATACGCAGATAGAAGCAATCTTAAGACTTACAAACACCTTAGGAACGTATCCCACATTCCTAAACAACTCAAATTCGTGACCCACACGAAATCCTAACATAACCAACTCGATACTTTCCATACCGAGCCATAACCGACTCCGCCACAGCCAAAGTCTTCAACCGATACGATCTGATCCTTCCAATCAGATCTTCCTTCCATAATCCGTCTCTAAAAGCATATTGCCACGTCATGCACCTCATGCACACGTGCGAACACCTTCCTTTGACCTTCATATGCACTGCCCTTGATTCAATCATCCTGCACGACCTCCTGACCCGCTCAACCACAGTTCCTCCCGAACTTGGTTGTTGGAACCTCATCTCCTCCTGAGACTAGTCCAATGGATCCTGTCACCAGCCATGACTTGAACTCAAGCAACACATGCACATGAACAAACAAACAATCCATACGAGCCCAAGTCCTCGACTTGACTCAAGTTAGTTCCGAACACAACACCTTACGTGAGAACCTCACATAAGCATGTTGTAAAACCACAGTAGAAACGATATCAACCATATCATCCAAAACGCACCAAAAACTTAGCAAATGAATACTAAGCAATCTTTCCAACAATGTAAAGCAAGTACGAAACATTGCAAATGAAAATCAGAAGTACTTAGGTCAAGTTCCGGACCTTGCCAGAGCAACCCGGAGCTTGAGCCGGAGCTATCAAAAGCTAGTAGAACCTAGCGCTGAAGCTTACCAAAACTAGTAGATCCTAGCACCGGAGCTTACCAAAAAACTAGTCAAACCTAGTCAACCCAAAAACCGGAGCTAGACAAAGTACGTTGGAGCTTAGCAAAAGCATGTCGGAGCTATCAAGTATATGCCGGAGCTATCAAAGACATGCCGGAGCTATCAAAGACATGTCGGAGCTAACAAAGACATGTCGGACCTACCGTCGGACCTTGCTGTAGCTCAGAGCTAGAGTCGGACCTTGACAAAAAGGTGTTTTGGTGATATTCAAAACTTTTATCATCAAAGCCTAGTGTTATTCACTACAAGCCAATGTATTCAGCACACATAGGTCTTACACAAAAGTTTCTTCAAACTACGAATTTTATTGATCAAACCATAAGAGGAACAGCCCCAAAGTCGTCTACCACGAGCTCTGGCCTCCCTTGCTTATATAACCAGCCCTTAGGCCAACCCAATCTCAACAAGGACTCTAATCCTACTGAAATCATGAATCGAAACTTTCCATAACTCTTTAGGACTCTTCTATACGCAGATAGAAGCAATCTTAAGACTTCCAAACACCTTAGGAATGTATCCCACATTCATAACCAACTCAGATCTTTCCATATTTGAGTCAAACCCGACTCAGCCGCAGCTTGAGTTCATAACCTATTCGGATTGGACCTTTCCGACCAATTCTTTATGTACACATCTTTTCATCATGCCTCGGAACCATGTAGCCACGTTCATGCACTCCTTTCATACGTGCAAACATCTTCCAACGACGTCCACGATACCTCCATATGCATTGTTCTTGATTCAAACATGTTGTGCAACCTCCCGATCAACTCAATCACAATTCCTCCCGAACTTGGTTGTTGAACCTCATCTTCTCCCTAAGACTAGTTCAATGGATCCCGTCACCAGCCATGTCTTGAACTCAAGCAACACCTGCACATGAACAAACAACCAATACTTCTGAGCACAAGTCCTCGACTTGACTCTCGTTAGTTACGAAAACCACAACACCTTACGTGAGAACCTCACATAAGTATGTTGCAAACCTTAGCAAAAAGATATCAACCATAACCACAAAAACACACCAAAAACATAGTAAAAGAATACTAAGCAACCTTTCCATAAGTGTAAAGCAAGTTCGAAACATTGCAAGTTAAAAGCAAAAACACTGCGATCAAGCACCGGACCTTGCCAAAGCTAACCGGACCTTGAACTGAAGCTTACCAAAGCTAGCAGGACCTAGCGCCGGAGCTAACCAAAGCTAGTCGGACCTAGAGCCAGAGCTAACCAAAGCTAGTCGGACCTAGAGCCGGATCTAACCAAAGCTAGTCGGACCTACACAAATAAGTCGGACTTAGCCAAAGCAAGTCGGACCTTACGTCGGACCTTGCCGGAGCTACCCAAAACAAGCCGGACCTATCATTGGACCTTGCCGAAGCTACCCAAAACAAGCTGGACCTATCGTGGGACCTTGCTAGAGCTCGAACCTAGAGACGGACCTTGATGATAAAGTTTTTTGGCAGTATTCAAAACTTTTATCGCCATAGCCAATGTATTCAGCACACATAGGTCTCACAATCTCCCCCTTTATGAATGCATTGGCAACACCACTTTAAATCCGAACATTGGCTTATTCACATTAAAATTTTTGAAAACAATTTCTCCCTCTTTGTAAAACAGAAATAAAATGAGAAGAAAAACAAATTATCCCCCTGAGAAGAATCGTGTCGAAACAATTTGTGAATATGTGCAATGTGTAATCAAATTCTCCCCCTTGCACACTTATCTTTAAAAATTCACATATTATCTATTATCTCTCCCCCTTTGACAATTTATTCATCAAGGTTCAAAAGAGAAATTTTAATTGTTATGAGCATATTATAACATATACATATAAAACAAAGCTCATCCAAGTCATACTATCAAGTAACTTACACTGTCACATCAATGAATACATAAAGTAGTGTAAATCATGCTAGATATCAAATGTAATTTCCAATTTAGCAAGTCATGATCTCACAAACTTAACTATTTCAAAACCTGAAAGCATGACAATTGTTGCTGCATTTTATTATTTAAAGCACAAAATTTTAACATATGACATTTGCAACATATTATATGTAGCATCTACCTTATTCTAACCAACCAAGCCAAGCCTATGTCATTTGACAATCAGAAGCTTAAGGACATGATTTTAGTCATACACAACTTCTTCCAAGTTCATATCTAAGTGCAATGATAAGCCATCTCAAAAGAAGAAGTGTGATGCATGCATATTCTCTTGATCTTTTCTCAATTTATATTTGTTTATAAAAACTCAACATGTGAGTTGATTACTTGATTAATTCTTTATGATTAAAAGCACTTGTGAGCATGCAACAAGTTCAAAACAGCAAGAAAGTTCGACCATGACCAGATTTAGTGTAAGTAATTATTCTAATTACTAGACATGGCAAAAACTAAAAAATGTATAACACGAGTAATGTAGTAAGAACTTTCAGCATGTAAAAGGAATCACAAAGTCATATATGTATGAAATACTATGCTCATATTATTTTAATTTCAGATTCACACATAGACTTCTCAAGTTTCAAAACTCCCCCTCAATGTAAGCCATGAGGATGCATAACCCCTATTTCACTACAAATAAAACAAAAACGAGTGAAATCCAAAGGTTTTGTAAAAATGTCAGCCAATTGTTGTTCGGTATCTACATGGTGAAGCACAATGTTTCCTTTTTCAACATTATCACGGTGAAAGTGATACCTAATGTCAATGTGCCTAGTTCTAGAATGTTGCACGGGGTTTTTAGCAATGCAAATGGCACTAGTGTTATCACAAAACAATGGAACAGTATCTAGATCAACCCCATAGTCCTTAAGTGTTTGAACAATCCAAAGAACTTGTGAGCAAGCACTAGCAGCAGCTACATATTTAGATTCGGCTGCGGATTGTGCAACTGAGTTTTGTTTTCTAGAGGACCAAGAACCTAGTGAATTACCAAGAAAATGACAAGCACCGGAAGTACTTTTCCTATCAATCCTACAACCTCCAAAAGCAGCATCGGAAATAGCTTTCAAAGTAACAGTTGAGGAAGAAGGAAGAAAAATGCCAAATTCTTGAGTTCCATGTAAGTACCTGAAAATCCTTTTGATGGCTTGACGATGTGAAGCACGTGGGGAGGCTTGAAACCGTGCACAAAGACATATGCTGAATTGTATGTCTGGTCTTGATGCTGTGAGGTACAAAAGTGATCCGATCATGCTTCTATATTCTTTTTGATCCACGGGTTCACCATCTTCATCAAGTTCAAGTGTTGTTGCTGTTCCCATTGGTGTCTGAAGAGGCTTGCTGTTGTCCATGTTGAAGCACCTTAGGAGGTCTTTTGTATACTTCGTTTGATGGACAAAGGTACCCTCCTTGATTTGCTTGATTTGAAGCCCCAAAAAGTATGTGAGTTCTACCATCATACTCATCTCAAATTCTGAACTCATCATAGCTGAAAACTTGGACACGAGATCATGAGAAGCACAACCAAAGACAATATCATCCACATACACTTGAATGAATAATGAGTCATTGCCATGCTTAAGCACAAAAAGAGTTTTATCAACCTTGTCCATGGTAAACCCCTTTTCAAGTAAGAATGTTTTTAACCTATCATACCATGCCCTAGGGGCTTGTTTGAGATCGTACAAGGCTTTGGACAGTTTGTAAACATGATTAGAAAAATCTGAATTTTCAAAACCCGGTGGTTGTTTGGCATAAACCTCGTCATCTATGTAGCCATTAAGAAAAGCACTTTTAACATCCATTTGATAAAGCTTAAAACCTTTAGATGCAGCAAAAGCTAACAAAATTCTTATGGCTTCTAATCTAGCAACAGGAGCAAAAGTTTCATCAAAATCTAGACCTTCAACTTGAGTGAAACCTTGAGCAACCAACCGAGCCTTATTCCTAACCACAACCCCATCCTCACTTTGTTTATTTTTAAACACCCATTTAGTTCCAATTAAAGTGTGACCTTGAGGTGGAGGTACAAGTTTCCAAACATTATTTCTTTCAAAATTTTCTAACTCTTCTTGCATGGCAATAATCCAAGATTCATTAGTGAGTGTGTGTGATATATCTTTGGTTTCAAAATAAGCAACAAAAGCAGAATGACCATGAGAGTTTGGATCGCAAAACCTAGACTGTGTGACTCGTTCATGCAAGCTTTCAATCATTTGTTGTGCAGGATGACTTTTTAGAACCCGGAGGGGGGTGGACACTTCACAAGCTTCTTCTTCTTCTTCATGTTCATCACAAATCGATGAGCTTGTGATTTGAGGATGATATGGATCAGCAATGATGGTTGTCTGTGCTGGTTGAGAATCAACATCCGGAGCTGAACCAAAGTCATTAGCTGCTGAATTTTCGGGCAGCAGCTTCACTTCTTCCTCATCTTCAACAAAAATGCTCTCCTCCTATGGATATGGATCCGGACCTGCTATGTTTGAGCTAGTACCTATGCTAACTTCATCAAAAGACACTTCAAAAGTCTCCACAATTTTGTTAGTGTCAAGTAAAAGCACACGATAGCCTCTAGTATGAGATGGATAACCAAGAAATATGCCATCAATGGATCTAGGTTCAAATTTATCAAGATTACCATGTTTCTTAACAAAGCATTTGTAACCGAAGACCTGAAAGTGTGTAACACTAGTCCTATGTCTAGATCAGAGCTCATATGGTGTTTCACCTAGCTTAGCGCGCAAGAAAATATGATTTGAGACATAACAAGCGGTTGCAATCGCATCAGCCCAAAATTTCCTAGGAGTTTGATACTCATCAAGCATAGTCCTAGCCATCTCAACTAAGGTTTTGTTCTTTCTTTCTACAACACCATTTTGTTGAGGTACATATGGCGAAGAAAATTGATGATCTATTCCATTTTCAGCACAAAAGTGATCAAAAGATTGTTTTTTAAATTCGGTTCCATTATCACTTCTAATTGCTTTTAAAGATCCTGGGTGATCAATTGATATCTAAGAAATAAATTTCTAAAGTGACTAAAAGATTCATTCTTAGATGCCATAAAGTAAACCCAAGAGTATCTACAATAATCATCAACAATCACAAGAACATACCACTTACCTCCGAAGGATTGAACATGTGAAGGTCCTACATTGTCAAGGTTCAAAAGTTGACCTGGTTCAGTTGTCATGATCATTGTGAGAGGAGTATGTGAACCTGCAACCATCTTAGCATGTCTATAAGAAGAGCACACAATTTCTTTGTCCCCTGTAAGCTTAGGCAGCCCACGTATGCGGTCAAGAGCACTAACACGTTTTAGATGATCAAAGCCTACGTGACCAAGTCTATGAAGCCAAAAATATAAGTCCTTTGAATCATTAGCAACTAGACACCTATGCTTAGAGGAAGACATATCAAAATCAGCTTTAAAAATTCTTCCAAACCGTGACATGTTAAAAATAAGCTCACTGTTTTAATTTACAACTTTGCAGCAATTTTTTAGCAAAAATAATTTCCAGATTTTCATCTAGCAGTTGTGAAATAGAAAGCAAGTTGTATTTCAAATTTTTAACAAGTGCCACATACTTCAAAGTGTAGTGATCATTTACTCTAACCGAACCCTTAGCAATTATAGGAGTTGAAGAATTATCGGCAAAAGTAACATTCCCTACACGTGACACAAAAGAGAGGGGGGGAACTATTCTTTGTTACCGGTCATGTGGCATGAGCAACCTGAATCCACAATCCAAATGTTCTCCTTCCTCAAGCGTGTGACCTACATAGAAGCATAATACGCCGATGACTCAATACTGGGGTTAGTCAAAAGGCGTTTAGGAATCCAGTACTGAGTCACGACGTCCAGCAGGAATAACACGCGAAAGCTGAGATAAAACAGCAGGTTTATGCGCCAAAGCTTGAGGATTTTTGTACCCAACAACTGTCCTACGAGATGGTACATGTGTAGCACAAAAAACAGTAGGTTTGGGAGCAAACTTTGCATGTTTTCGACTCCTTACAACAGATTGCATGTTTCTATCATTCGGTTTAGCAAGTGCAGCAAATTTTGCATGAAAGTTATGAGATCTAGAAATCATTCTTTCATTTTTCTGTTGTTTAGCTAGTCTATAACAAAAATCTATGACATGAACATCTCTACCACAGAAGGTACAATGAAATTTAACTTTGTGGTCATGTCTAGATGAGCAAGCAACATTTTTATTTGAAACCGAATGAGACAACACTCCTGCAAATTTGAAAACCGCTTCTTTTTGTTTAGCAATTGTTTGAATCAAACCACTTCCTAATGACTTTACAGTTTTAAGTGGATGTGCCTTAGCATGAGCATGAGAATCAAAACCTAAACTAGTTTTATCATTACAAGACTTGGAAGAATTCAGCAGCAAGTTTAGGTTCTTATTCCCATTACAAAACTGATCTAATGTCCTATGCATGTCATCAAGTTTATTGGACAGATCAAGACAATTTTCACATGAAGTTTTTCCTTTTAATTTTCAGTTGGAACAATATTTAACTTCATGAGAACGTAAATCATTGTTCAATATAGAAATTTCACTCATAGCATCTTGTAGTTTCTTATCAAGATCATCACAAGTAGAACAATGCAAATCAATTGTAGAACAACCAGCATTTTTCAAGTTTTTATTATTAAGTGCAGCAAGCTCTCTGTTTTTTTCAATTTCTAACTCAAGTTTATCAAGTGTGGAGGTGTGCACACTTCTTAATGAGGACAATTGTTCATATATTAAATCACATGAGGTACATGCATCATCACTAGGAATCAAAGTTTTCAAACGGTTGATTTCAGATTCTAGTGATTCAATTTTAGCAGCACTATCCCTAAGCTTTTTGTCCTTTTTCTTAACTATAATAGGGGCACAAGAAATAGCATCACATATTTCTTCGCAAGTAGGACATACCTCTTCATTGTCGCTGTTGTGTTCAGCATCCTCCATACTTGATCTTGATTTGCCCGCCATGAAGCACAAGTTTGCCAAATCATCTTCATCTTCGTCACTTCCAATGTCCACATCGCTTGAGCCAAGTTCTTGAAGTGCGGTGATGAAGCTGTTTATCATCTTGCGTCCTATAGTACCCTTCCTTTTCTTGTTGGAGTTTCTAGAGGTGGTCTTGACCTTGTTCTACTTTTCCTAACGGGTAGAAGGACCTAAAAGATTAGGGCATTCTGTACGAAAGTGTCTTGTCTTACCACATTCAAAACAGCGCTGAGGTCTGGAGCTTCCTCTGTGTCGGTGGTTTGGAACCGGCAGATCTCCCTACACTGCTAAAGTGATAGGGGAGTTTGATGTTCATTGTGGGCGCGCGGAGATTCAAGAAGGTGAGTAGGAATTGACACAGGAGACACAAGAGTTTACGTGGTTCGGGCCGCCTGAGCGTAATACCCTACTCCACGGATGTGTTGGTGTTGTATTAGCTGTATGAGCTTGTGTTGAGCGTCAATGGCCTATGTCTGTGTGTGTCCCTTTCTGTCTGTCGTCGGCCTGTCTTTTTATAGTACAAGGGCAGGCCGTTACAGATTAGCCTGGCCCGACATGTGGCCCCGGCGGTTACTAGTATTGATACACGTTTAATTGCACTTAATGACCCTGTAACGGGCTTTGACATCACCGTTACTGGTGTTAAGATCGTCCATTTAAGTGTCATTAATATGGTATTAATGACACTTAATCGGGTCTTGAAGTCCTTGATTCCCCTTTGATGATCCGGAGCCGTTGTGGGGTCTTCCGGAGGTTAGGGGCTGAAGATCCGTCGATTGGACACATGGCAGCTCCGGAGCATACTGTGGGAAACAGGGAGCTCCGGAGCTACCTGAGACGTGTCAGGTCCGGAGCTTCTCTCGGTCTGGGGTTAAGTCCGGAGGTGCCATTTCGGTACATGGCCCAGCGCTTCCCCCTTGTGGGCGGTAGCTCCGGTTTGATAGTACATGTGGCGACCCTGGGATTAACCATGTTGGAGAAGCGGGTCCGGTTATATCTGACATGTGGGCCTCCGAAGGTCTTCAAATCAAGTAGATGACTTTTTTTGAGATCTTTGTAACCTCAAGGGGTGTACGGTTTTTAGGGTACCGATAGTGGCCCCCTGGACCTACCTCCGGGGAAGACCACTGGGGTGAAGTCATTCCGCCGGAGGTGGGTCCATCCTGGCAACTTTTGAACTGAGTCTTCAGGGGTCTTTGAAGGTGCCGTTGGCGAGAACTTGGAGTTAAATCCTCACCGTGTGGCGTATCCTGCGTGCGGCAGATGAGATCTTTGGCGTGCGGATCTCACGCAATTGAAGGTCGCCGGTTCCCGATAGGAAAACCGTATCGGTTCCGCGTGCCTTGTCAGGCCGCCGCCTTCGGGTTTCCCGCCTCATGATGACAACCGTTCGCTTGGGTAGGAACCTCGACTTGATCGTCGGGGTCGTCCCGGGCCCCCTTGTCATCGGCTGGGTGGAATTTTTTAGGTGGTATCTTCGACTTCCTTGTGGTTTCCATCCAAGCGTTCCGAGGGCTTACTTAAGGGTCTCCAGATAAATGAAATCCCCAAAATTTTTGTGAATTTCAATTTTTGTCTTCAACGCTAACACTTTTATCTTCACTTGGCTTGATTGTGAACATGTACCAAGAGGATATTGTATTTTGTTGAAGACTCATTTGCTCCGAACTTGTAGAATTTAGGTCCGAAGTCTTCAATAGTGAAGGCCCCCTGAGGTTGTCGGAGCTTAGGAGCTCCGGCATTGTCCATCACTGGAGCTTGATAGCTCCGGCAATAGTCTCTATCGACGCGTAGAGCATCGATAGTTAGTCCTCCGGGGTGTCGGAGCTTAGTAGCTCCGGTAGCGACCTTTGCCAACACTTAGTTTGTTGGTAGCAGACTCCATTTATGGGGTCTTCTCACCATCTTTTATTCAGCGTCGACGGCTGGCCCCCCTAGGGGAGTCAGAGCTTAGTTATCTCCGGCTTTTGTTCATCAACGTAGATTTTATTTTTCCTGCACACTTAAGCCAAGAGAAATAGTAAAATTCATTCTTTGTCTATAATTTCGTCGCGGCTTACGATTCTCAAGAAGATTTTAAGTCGAACGCGATTCTAAATACAACCGAATGCATTGTCTTTTCTTCCAGATCCAACTGTACACGGACCCGCCTTACTTCGGCCTGCCGGGGTGTAGGTAGAGTGGCGTACTTAGGGTGCTTGACCAGGCTAAGTCGATAGCACACTCCAGCCCTAGGTTGGCTTGGTGGCTTTCAGGCGAGTTGGCCATAAACAATATTTGAATCCAAAAGAATTGACAATACTACTCGAATCGTATATAAACCGGTTGAACTAAAATTTCTTAAGAATTGCACGTCTTTGTTATAGACAAGAAAGAGAAAAATAAAAATGTTGAGCATGTACAAAATAAATGCACGTGGAGTCTATTTCACATGAAAATGTCTTTCATTATAGGTCCGGGGTACAGGGGAAACAAGTACACTCTTAGGGTTCGTAACAAGGCTAAGCGTGTTTCATTTCTTGTTTGACCCAGGGTAGTTAGCCACACTTTTAGTCCTGAGACTGTGACAAGCGTTGCATGAGCTTTGCGGACCTTTTGGGAAAGGTCCGGCTGCTCTCCCGGAGGAACTACCCGACTCTGTACAATGACTCTATAACATACACCTCAAGTTACTCAAGACTCACATCCGTGGTATTAAGTGTAGAACTTACGGAGGTGCTCGATGTTCCAAGGATTTGGGAGAGGTGTCCCATCCTCGGTAGCCAAGCGAACGCTTCCAAGATGGGATACTTTAATCACTCGGAAGGGCCCTTCCCAGCCGGGGGAGAGTTTGTTTAACCCTTCTCTGGATTGTATTCTCTGTAGCACCAGATCGCCTTCCTCGAGCTATCGATTGTGTACATGCTGCTAGTGATAACGCCGTAGGGCTTGGCGATATCGGGCATTCCGAACAGCTGCTTGGCACCTTCCCTCCTCAAGGAGGTCTAGGTCTTCACGCCGGAGCTGGTCCTGCGCAACTTCGTCGAAGGTCCGGACCCGAAGTGAACCCAAGGTGATTTCCGGAGGAAGGATTGCTTCAGCTCCGTACACCAGAAAGAAGGGTGTCTCTCCAGTTGACCGATTTTGAGATGTCCTGTTGGCCCATAAAGTGGGCGGAAGCTCTTCAATCCAGTTGGCTCCATGTCTTTTCAAGCGCTCATAGGTGCGCGTTTTAAGTCCTTTAAGGATTTCAGCATTTGCTCTCTCGGCTTGGCCATTGCTGGCTGGGTGAGCTACGGAGGCGTAGCAAACTTGTATGCCGAGGTCTTCGCAATATCCTTGGAATGCGGTGCTTGTGAATTGGGTCCCATTATCAGTGATGATTTTGTTTGGGACTCCAAATCTGCATACAATGGACTGCAAAAAGTTGATAGCAGATTGCTTGTTGATTGTCACAACTGGAGTTGCTTCCGGCCACTTGGTGAACTTGTCAATGGCGACGTACAGGAACTTGTAACCTCCGACGGCTCTTGGGAAAGGTCCCAAGATGTCCATCCCCCACACAGCGAAGGGCCATGTAGGAGGTATTATTTGTAAGGGCTGAGCTGGTGTGTGAATTTGCTTTGCATGAAATTGGCATGCTTCGCATTTCTTCACCAGCTCAGTTGCATCCTGGAGTGCTGTAGGCCAGTAGAAGCCATGCCGAAAGGCTTTACCAACCAGCGTGCGGGAAGACATGTGGTTCCCACACTCGCCTCCATGGATTTCTGCAAGGAGTTCGCAGCCTTCTTCCCTTGTGATGCACCGCATTAGGATGTCGTTGGCATCGCGCCGGTAGAGATCCCCTTCTACCAACGTGTATCTTTTAGCCAATATGACTACCCGGTCAGCGGATACATCATCGTCAGGAAGGATGTTGTCTTTCAAGTAGCTCCGGATCTCTGAGATCCATGCATCGGAACTAGCTTCAGCTTTTGAGTCTTGCGTGCTGGGTTGCTCGGAGCTCCCGGCAGCACCTACGACCCTTGATGGCTGCCATGGTAATAGGGCCATCGGGACTGTTAGCTTCGGGATGCTGATCTCGCCCCCTTCGCTCAGTTCGGCAGGCTGAGCTGTTGGTTTTGACAACCTCCGGACAAAAATTCCGTCAGGAGCCGGAGCTCCGGTTCACGCTTTCGTTGAGAGTTTGTCAGCTTCAGCGTTGTGGGCACGCTGAACATGGTGGAGATCTAGAACTTCGAAGTCCTTCTGAAGCCTCTGGACTTCAAGGAGATAAGCAACTAGCTAGAGATTATTGCAGGAACATTCACCCTTCACCTGCTTAATGATGTGTTGTGAATCTCCCTTGACCAGCAATTTCTTGACACCATATGATAGTGCCACCTTTAGTCCGTAGATGAGTGCTTCATACTCCGCCATGTTATTGGTTGCCTTGAAGTCAAGGTGTACCATATATTTCACCTTCTCCCCAGTCGGTGCAAGGAGAAGGATTCCAGCTCCGGCCCCCTGCTTCTGCATGGAGCCGTCGAAGTAGAGAGTCCAGTGAGGCTCGGTGAAAGTTGGAGCTTGATGCTCCGTCTTCTGCTCACTGGGGCCCCCAGGGTTTGATGGAGAGGGAGTCCATTCTGCCACAAAATCTGCCAATGCTTGACTTTTGACTGCTTGTCTTGAAATAAATCCAAGATCAAATTCAGCCAATTCCGCTGCCCACTTTGCAATATTCCCAGTTGAATTGGGATTATGCAAGATTGCTCGAAGTGGGTAGGAGGTCACCACTGAGACTTTGTGAGCTTGGAAGTAATGGCGAAGCTTTCTAGAGGCAATAAAAACTGCATAGAGCAGCTTATGCACCTCTAAGTATCGAGTCTTGGCATCATGTAATACTTCACTAATGAAGTACACCGGGCGTTGAATGGTCCGGACCTTCCCGGAGGGGTCCGGAGCTTCCTCTTCACTGACCCGGATCCTCTCGGAGGAATCCGGATTTTCTTCGGGGACCTCCGGGTTCTGGCTAGAGGAACCCGGAGCTTCTTCAGAAGTGACCTGGATCCTCCCGGAGGGGTTTGGGTCTCCTGAAGTAACTTCTTGTGGATCCGAATCTGGGAGCTGGGACCCAGACTCGCTTTCAGGAATCTCCGGACCCTCCCGAAGGGGTCTGGATTCCTGAGTATGGGGTACTTCTGGTCTCTCCGCAACCAGAACCATACTGACAACTTCATCAGTAGCTGAAATATAAAGCAACAAAGGCTCACCAGGGTTCGGAGCTACCAGAATTGGTAGGGTGGTGAGGAACTGTTTCAGCTCCTGGAATGCATTTTCTGCTTCTTCGGACCATTGGAATGGTCCGGACTTCCTCAATAACTTGAAGAAGGGGAGTGCCCGTTCCGCCAGTCTTGAGATGAACCGGCTGAGGGCTGCTAGACATCCAGTTAACTTTCAGATGTCCTTGATACGGGTTGGTGGCCGCATGTCTTCAATGGCCTTAATCTTCGCCGGATTAGCTTCTATGCCCCGGTGACTTACCAGGAAACCAAGAAGTTTTCCGGAGCTAACTCCGAAGACACACTTGTCTGGGTTTAGCTTTGTGCGGGTGGCCCGCAGCTTGTCGAAGACAGCCTGCAAGGTGTCAAGGAGTGACTCCTTGTTCCTGACCTTGACCACGATGTCATCGACGTACACTTCCACTATGTCTCTAATAAGTTCTTCAAAAGTTTTGTACATAGCTCGTACAAAAGTCGAAGCTGCATTCTTGAGACCAAAGGGCATGGCTGTGTAACAATACAATCCATCTACTGTGATGAATGAAGTATGCTCTTCATCTTCCCTAGACATCCTTATTTGATGATATCCAGAATATGCATCTAGGAAACACAGTAATTCACACCCAGAGGTGGAATCCACTATCTGATCTATTCTAGGTAGTGGGAATGGATCTTTTGAACATGCCTTATTTAGTGTGGTGTAGTCGATGCACATCCGAAGCTTCCCGCCGGCCTTTGGCACAACGACTGGGTTTGCCAGCCATTTTGGATGGAAGACTTCTCGGATGAATCCGGCTTCGAGTAACTTCTTCACTTCTTGTCGGATGAAGTTTTGTCGCTCTACGGATTGCTTCTGAGGCTTCTGATGCACAGGTCGGGCGTCAGGGTAGATCTTCAGATTGTGCTCAATCACTTCCCTGGGGATCCCAGGCATTTGTGACAGTTGCCAGGCAAACACGTCGACGTTAGCCTAGAGGAAAGTGATGAGCGCAAGTTCCTATTTATCGTTCAATCCCCCCAATATACGGGTGGTTTGAGCGGCATCAGAACCAATTTGGACGACTTTGATAGGAATGTCGGTGTCGCCGCTTGGCTGCACTCGAGGTGCAGAAGTCGAGCCTCGTTGACGAATGCTCGGGGGTTTTGGAGCTTGCTCCTGCCTGGAGTCCTCCTCTTGCGCCGTGGTGAGTGCATGGAGTTCTTCCAGTGCAGTTACTCCGGCAGTGCGATCTCCGCGGATCCGGAGAACGCCTACTGGTGTTGGCATTTTCAACACCAGATAGCCATAATGAGCAGTTGCCATGAATTTGTACAGGGCAGGCCTCCCCAAGATGGCATTGAAGGGTAAGTTGATCTGAGCGACGTCGAAGACCAACTTCTCAGTGCGGTACTTCTCCCGTGTTCCGAAGGTAACGGGAAGAGTAATAGCTCCGAGTGGGGTAATGGCCCCCGGACCTACTCCGGAGAAAGGTCGAGAGGGGTGGAGATCCGAAGGTCGGAGCTGAAGCTTAGTGAAAGCTTCGAAGCTGATGAGATTAAGCACCGAACCTCCGTCTACCATGACATGGTGGAGTTGGATGTTATTGATGGTAGGAGATACCATCAAATGTAACTGACCTGCTCCAACCATGCTCCGGGGACAATCCGAAGCACCAAAAGTGATGGCTGTGTCCATCCACTTCTGATGAGGTTCCGGCCTAACTGTAGGAGCTACAGCGGCCATATCCCGATGCATAGTCTTGATGACGTGACAGGAGGTGATATCCCATGATCCACCAAAAATGGTGTTCATGGTCTTCCGACGCTCGTTGTCAGAGACGTCAGAATCATCGTCGACGGAGGTGTAGACGGCCTTCAGGACCTTTTTGGGATCCTGAAACCCTAACTCCTCTTCAGCCGGAGCTTCGTCGACTTTTTGCTTTCCTTCCCTCTGTCGGAAAGGAGATTCTTCTCGGCGCTTGTTGTAGCGCTCAGCAAGGTTTTGGACCTCCCGGCAGTCTTCCAAACTGTGGCTACCCGTTTTATGAATGGCACACCACACTTTGGGTTTGCCACCGTCTTCAGAAGACGGTCGAGGTCGCTTCTCGGGGCATGGCCCCCGGCCACCCGGAGTTGCAGCAGCTGCAACGTTGGATGTGCCGGCCGACGGCTTCTTCTTGCCGTTGGTCTTCTTTTTCTTCTTGCCACTCCCGGAGGTAGCGGCTTCTTCTTTGGAGGATTTCTTGTGACCCTCCGAGGTTGGTTTGGAGTGCATCTCACGGCCCTCCGCAGCTCTGGAACATTTGTCAGCCAAGCTGAAGAGTTTCGTGACACTGGTGATCTCCTTGATCGCCAGTTTCTCCAACATCTTCTTGTCCCGTACACCCTGTCTGAATGCCACAATGACAGAGGCGCTAGACATAGAAGGGATAGTGTTTCATACCTGAGAGAACCTCTGGATGAATGATCGCAAGGATTCTCCCCCTTTTTGCACTACCGCAAAAAGGTCTAGTTCTGTGCCTGGTCGGGTGTATGAACTCCCGAAGTTGGCGGTGAACTGCTGGCACAGCTCCTCCCAACTGTTGATAGAGTTGGGTGGAAGGCTCATAAACCAGGACCTGGTGGTCCCAGTTAAGGCCACTGGAAAATAATTGGCCATAACGGCCTCGTTTCCTCCAGCTACCAAGATTGCAGTGGAGTAGATCTGAAGAAATTCGGCGGGATTGACAGTCCCGTCGAATTTTTCCGGCAGGTGAGGCCGGAACTTCTGTGGCCACCTAACCATGCATAGGTGCATGGCCAGGGCTGAACAGCCTCCTCCCACTCCTTCAGGAGCAGAAAGGTCCTGAGCTTCCCGTCTTTCACGGGCACGCTCAATATGGACTCGGCCGTCCTGCTGGCGGTATCGGCGATCAAGCTCCGCCCGGAGGTCATGAGTCGAAAGCCTGGATACTGTGTGAGTGTGTCGTGCCCCGGAGGGCAATGACGTCACTTGTTGTGATGCAGCACGTCTCCTGCTATTGGAAACGTGCGGACCAAGTCTTCCAGACAAAGTCTGCCGCTGCGACGGGGCTCTTCCTGAAGGAGGAGGACCCTGGTTGCTGAGGCGTTCGGCTGCTGCTGCAACCAAATGCTCCACATCAGCCCTCCACTACTCCAGTGCATCCCAGGATGCATCCGGAGGTGGTGGGCGTTGGAGAAGAGCACGCGCTGCATGGAGCGCGTGTTCCGGGTTGTCATGATTTGCCGACGCAGTAATTGATGCCAGCGCACCATCACGTTGCCCAGCACGATTTGCTGGAGGAGATGGTGGTGGTGGGAGTGTGGCTCCTGCTGGTGCTGAGGCTCCTGCTGGTGGCTGCCTATTGGAGGGATTGCCCCCAACAGCCTGAACAGCAGGTTGACCGTTGGATGATCCAGCAGCTGAGTTCACCATTCTTGAAATCTCAAGCGCCCCTACCTGGCGCGCCAACTGTCGGTGGTTTGGAACCGGCAGATCTCCCTGCACTGCTAAAGTGTAGGGGAGTTTGATGTTCAGTGTGGGCGCGCGGAGATTCAAGAAGGTGAGTAGGAATTGACACAGGAGACACAAGAGTTTACGTGGTTCGGGCCGCCTGAGCGTAATACCCTACTCCACGGATGTGTTGGTGTTGTATTAGCAGTATGAGCTTGTGTTGAGCATCAATGGCGTATGTCTGTGTGTGTCCCTTTCTGTCTGTCGTCGGCCTATCCTTTTATAGTACAAGGGCAGGCCGTTACAAATTAGCCTGGCCCGACATGTGGCCCCGGCGGTTACTAGTATTGATACACGTTTAATTGCACTTAATGACCCTGTAACGGGCTTTGATAGCACCGTTACTGGTGTTAAGATCGTCCGTTTAAGTGTCATTAATATGGTATTAATGACACATAATCGGGTCTTGAAGTCCTTGATTCCCCTTTGAAGATCCGGAGCCGTTGCGGGGTCTTCCGGAGGTTAGGGGCTGAAGATCCGTCGATTGGACACATGGCAGCTCTGGAGCATACTGTGGGAAACAGGGAGCTCTGGAGCTACCTGACACGTGTCAGGTCTGGAGCTTCTCTCGGTCTGGGGTTAAGTCCGGAGGTGCCATTTCGGTACATGGCTCGGAGCTTCCCCCTTGTGGGCGGTAGCTCCGGTTTGATAGTACATGTGGCAACCCTGGGATTAACCATGTTGGAGAAGCGGGTCCGGTTATATCTTACATGTGGGCCTCCGAAGGTCTTCAAATCAAGTAGATGACTTTTTTTTTAGATCTTTGTAACCTCAAGGGGTGTACGGTTTTTAGGGTACCGACACTCTGCTTCTAGTTCTCACATTTTGCAATGCTTTTGAGAATCTAGTAGAGATGAGGGCTAACTCCTCTTCTGGAAATTCCTCGATCTGCTCTAGGGTTAGTGAGGACAGCAAAGCAAGAGTATTGCAAGATGATTATTGGCCGGAGCTAGGCATTTCACGTTGTGAGACGAATGCAATATACTTATTTGGATTCTTTCGTGATAAAATGTCAATTTCATGAGTTTTTAGTTTAAAGTAAAGTACATTTAATGTAAGTTTACTCATGATAGTAGATTCACAAATAGATGTGACTTTCATCTTCCAAATTGACATATCTAATGCACTTAGTAATTGCCTAGCATTTTTAGCATCTAAAAAATTAACATTGACGCTACACAAGTTACTGAGAATTTTATTAAAGCGAGCAAAGAGGTCATAAATGGACTCACCGGGTTGCATCTCAAAGCGCATGTATTCTTTCTTGAACATATCATGTCTTACCTCCTTGATCGTGTTGGATCCTTTGTGGTAGTCACAATGTGCTCTCCACACATCGTACGCCGATCGTAGGTGTGCAACACGGTCGAAGTCGCTTTGAGTTAGTCCTTGAATGATCAAGTTGTGGGCTTTGTTGTTGTTGTCAACGTCCCGTAGGTTCACAGCTGTAACTTGATCGTTTGATGGCACTTCATAAGGCATGTACACCTTTTCCCATATTGCGAAGCCTTGAGCCTGGATGAAGGCTTCCATATGTGCCTTCCAAACCTGAAAATCAATACCACTAAACACACAAGGTTTGGCGGAGTATTTCTCCATGATGATTAGTGGAAAACACATGCAAATCACAAAGGTTAGAGCACCATGGCTCTGATACCAATTGTAGGATCGAAGAGCACGTGAAAAGCTACCAGAGGGGGGTGAATGGTAGATTTAAAAATCTTACGCAGCGGAAACAATTAAATCCCAACCCCTTCGGCAGAAAAACGATCTGTTAAAGAAATCATGTGTGAGACTAATCTAAACATGTTTCACCGTGACAAAAGTGATAGATATCAGATAGAATCAAGTCCCGAAGACAACACAACAAGAATCACTCAAATCCGTCAAGAGGAACTCTAGTTACGATCGAACGATCGAACAAAGGTCAATATGTCCTACCTGAGAAAAACAGTTCTGGAACACTGCAAAGAAACTCGTGTAGATCAGAAACCACAAATCCAATGATTTTGAATTTTGATAGATGATAGAAAGTTAAGTTGTGAAGACAACCTAAAAAGAATCACATCAATCGGATCTGTAAAACTCGAGTTATGATAAAACTACCGAAGAAAGGTAGTGTTGTGCAGAAACTCGACAAGAAAAACTTGTTTGGAACAAGTCGGATGAACAAGGCACAAAAGTTCCTTCAAACTACGAATTTTATTGATCAAACCATAAGAGGAACAGCCCCAAAGTCGTCTACCACGAGCTCTGGCCTCCCTTGCTTATATAACCAGCCCTTAGACCAACCCAATCTCAACTAGGACTCTAATCCTACTCAAATCACGAATCGAAACTTTCCATAACTGCTTAGGACTCTTCTATACGCAGATAGAAGCAATCTTAAGACTTCCAAACACCTTAAGAACGTATCCCATATTCCTAAAACAACTCAAATTCGTGACCCACACGAAATCCTATCATAACCAACTCAGATATTTCCATATTTGAGTCAAACCCAACTCAGCCGCAGCTTGAGTCCATAACCTAGTCGGTTTGGACCTTTCCAACCAATTCTTTACGTCCACATCTCTTCATCACGCCTCGGAACCATGTATCCACATTCATGCACTCCTTGCATACGTGCGAACATCTTCCAACGACGTCCACGATACCTTCATATGCATTGTTCTTGATTCAAACATGTTACGCAACCTCCCAATCAGCTCAACCACAATTCCTCCCAAACTTGGTTGTTGAACCTCATCTTCTCCCTAAGACTAGTTCAATGGATCCCGTCACCAGCCATGTCTTGAACTCAAGCAACACCTGCACATGAACAAACAACCAATGCTTCCGAGCACAAGTCCTCGACTTGACTCTCGTTAGTTCCGAAAACCACAACACCTTACGTGAAAACCTTACATAAGTATGTTGCAAAACTTAGCAAAAAGATATCAACCATAACCACCAAAACACACCAAAAACTTAGTAAAAGAATACTAAGCAACCTTTCCATAAGTGTAAAGCAAGTTCAAAACATTGCAAGTTAAAAGCAGAAACACTGCGATCAAGCACCGGACCTTGCCAAAGCTAACCGGACCTTGAACCGGAGCTTACCAAAACTAGCAGGATCTACCGCTGGAGCTAACCAAAGCTAGTCGTACCTAGAGCTAGAGCTAACCAAAGCTAGTCGGACCTAGAGCCGGATCTAACCAAAGCTAGTCGGACCTACACAAAGAAGTCGGACCTAGCCAAAGCAAGTCAGACCTTACGTCGGACCTTGCCGGAGCAACCCAAAACAAGCCGGACCTATCGTTGGACCTTGCCAGAGCTACCCAAAACAAGTCGGACATATCGTCGGACCTTGCTGGAGCTCGGACCTAGAGACAGACCTTGATGATAAAGGTGTTTTGGTAGTATTCAAAACTTTTATCGCCATAGCCAATGTATTCAGCACACATAGGTCTCACAGGCAGTTAAAAAAGCGTTAAGATATGTGCAAGGTACTAAGAGTCTCATGTTGACTTATCAAAAATCAGACTCACTAGAAATAGTTGGTTACTCAGACTCAGACTTTGCGCGATGTGTGGATACTAGGAAATCCACATCAGGCTACGTTTTCACCCTCGCGAACGGAGCTATTTCTTGGAAAAGCTCCAAACAAACCATCATGACATCATCTACAATGTATGTTGAGTTTGTTGCTTGTTATGAGGCTATCGGACAGGTTATGTGGCTTGAGAAATCTATACCCGGGCTTAGAGTGGTCGATAGCATTGAGAAACCACTTAAGCTATATTGTGACAACGAACTCGCAGTATTGTACTCTGACAACAATAAGTCGAGTGGTGCTGCCAAATAGATCAACATTAAGTACTACATTGTGAAAGAACGAATTTAGGATCATTTCATCAGTCTAGAGGATATCAGTACTAAGCAGATGTTCGCGGATCCGCTAACCAAAGGTATTTCTCCAAGTGTGTTTAGGAGACAAGTAACCGGTATGGGTTTAAGGGAGAGCCTGTGATACCTGGATATTCAGGGGCCAAACTCAGTTTTAGGATATGTTTCTAAGTGTGAGATGTAATACGGTCATCGAGTCAAGCAATACGTAATTGGTTGTCTTCGATGCACTGTTCCTTTTATGTCGAGCATGAGGAAATAATGTCAAAAGTCTATGTGCTTAGAAATCAGTTTATGTGACCTGTGGTCAAGTGGGATAATGTTAGAACTAATTTAAGTTGCCCATGGGGTTAAGGAGTCGGCTACGATTGTAACTGACTCGGTCTCCTTCTCTCTTCCCCAAGTGTTTGATCAGGATACCTTTTCCCCAACAGATTCGGTTGGGTGGGCCCATTGGAGCACTTCCACTCTTTATAAGCAAAGCGTAGGCACCTTAAGAAATCAATCCAACCTAAGACACGCCATAGCCACCCAAACTCAGAAGCACCGATCGCTCTGAGGGAGAAGCTCCGAGAAGATCTCCCTGTTCCACTTCGCTGACGAGCTCGCACCACTAGAGATGCACCGGTCTTGCTTCACTTTGACAGTGGTGACCATCTCCATCACGCTTAGAGGCTTTGAGGAGTCAACTCGGTGCTGCTACATCTCCATCAACTAGGTACAGTTGCCCCGGTTCTTCATTGCATCACCTAGGTAATCCCTAGCTCGTTCAACGGCCGCTACTTCCTCTACTGTGGAAGGTATGACCATCTAACACTTAACCCTAGCTAGTGATAGATTGCTTGATGTTTGCCTCTCTGTGCTCCCTGTTCATGACCTCAGTCGTGTCCTAATCTTCATTAGGCACCTACTCAGAATCTATCACAAACACCTTTCCATAATTATTGACAATGTCATTGGCATATGTGCACCACCATCTTTCCAGAGTTCCTTGCTTGTAGAGCATCATTGACATGGATCTGTATTCCTTTTAGAGGAAGCCATGATGGTGACTTCTGTGTGGTCAATGTAAATAAAATGGAAGTTTTTCACTAGAGCAAGAAGGTTCATCTTGGTTCCCCGATCTCCTCTATTGAATTTTGTCCTACTGAAAGGTAACATGTGTTAGCAATAAATTCAGTATGTCCAAGGGATTTAGGGGAAGGTTACGATAGTAACCAAACCAGAATTCTCTTTTCCCCTGGTGCTTGACCAGAGCACCAATCCCCAACATATTCGATTGTTGGGTGGGCCCCCTGTGGCACCTCCTCTCCATATAAGCAAGGGACCGACACCCCTTAGAATCAATCCAATCTAAGAAATCCCTAGCCACCTAAACAATCAAAGGATCGATCACCTTGAGGAGGGAGTATCGGGAAGGCTTCCCCATCTTGCTGCACGCCTCCGTTGCAGTATCTCGCCAGCGACTCTGCTCCAACGTCGATGGAGCGGCTTGTGCCCTCTCGACAAACTCCATGGCGGCCAATTCCTCCAGTGTGGAAGGTATGTCCCTCTTCTCCTCAACCCCAGAAGATTAGGAATTGATTGGTGATTGTGCTCCTTGTTCTAGCTTAATTAGCCTCTGCATACTTAGTCCATGCCCTAATCTTCATTAGGCATAACCTCAGTTTCTATCAATGGTGTCAGAGCCACCCTATTGAGGGTTAGGACTTCGGCCACCTTAGCCTCGATCGAGTTTTGATCCGACTTAGAGAGATCAATCGATCTCTAAACCCTAAGCTAATGATTCTACAACATTTAGAAGGAGGTGAATCAAACAAAGAGAATTAGGGTTCGGATCACAAAGGAACCGAACCAAATTGGGGATTAAGGTTTACCAAATCCTCAAATAAGACCAAAAATCAGGGCCCAAATTGATTAGGAACTACGATTTGGACCAAATTTGAATGCAACACATAGGATCAAATCCAAATTCAACCTCGGATTGACCTCAAACTCAGATTAGAAAGGGGATTTAGATGAAACTAACCTTAGCTTCGGCCTTTGTCCTCCACCCGACGCCTTGCACTCGCCGGAGACAATGTTGTCATGTTCCGATGGTCGCCTCTTCGACGGAGCACCCCGGACTTGGTCACCTTAGCCGGAGAAGGCACCACATCGAGCCGCTCGACGACGACGCGCTCCCCAATAGTGAGCGTCGCTCGCCGGCGAGAGAGCCGTAGTGGCACCTCCGGGCCTTTGACCTTGGTGTGGGTAGGGCTTGCCGGAACCCTAGGGTTCCCAGCGCTAACCCTAGCCCAAGGCGCGCGATCTCCCCTCCAAGCCTGCTGGCCTGCCTCCCGACGGCGAACCGCCTCTCAGCGAGTTTGCGCACCGGCGCGGCGGCTGCTGCGAAACTGACGTGTTTCCCTCAGTGACGCCGCCACTCTCACTCACCTCTCTCGACTTCTCTCTCTCTTTGTGTCAGTGAGATCGGGAACATGGAGGGTGTTGAAGCCTAGGGTTTTCGACGATTCACCCTAAATACGTCAACCCAGTCAGTCTCAGTCATCCGATCGTCACTCAACGATGCGCATTTTTCAGTCGACCTGTACCGGTTCAATCTGTGTCGTCCATCTCAGATCTGATGGCTAGCATTAGGCGGCAGCGCACGCAAACCTCGTGGCCCGAGCGCCTATTTTTCGGATTTTATTTAGCGGGCCAGTGGGCCGAATCAGGGGGGATTGGGCCTTTACGGTCGAATTCTTCCTTTCTTTTTATGGGAATTTCCTGCGAATTATCAGTAGGCCTTGGGCCTAATTACGAAGAAGGCCAAGCCTTCGGGGTGCTTTCTCATTTTCTATTTTCCATAGAATTTTAGTTGGATGGGTCAACAATTAGGGCCTTTTGGGCCATAATCAGTAGTGGGTCAATTCTTAGTTTATTTTTTTGTAAATTTTCAGAAAATAAGATATGGGCAAAATATGTGGGACCCTTGATTAAATTAATATGGCTGAGAAAATTAATTAGTTTTGTGTGGTGTATTGCAATGTAATGATGTAATGCTTTAATATTTTATTGTTTATTATTGCTCACTTAGTCATTTTCTCAGTCATTTAATTTAATAATTATTGTATATCATTTTAGTAATTGAGAAAATGCTCATTATTATGCTTTGCTGTTTAGTTTTTCATGGTAATTTTAAGAAGTAGCCAACGTGAAATTTAAAATTACTATGTTCTCAGTTACATCTTGCATGATAAAATTTTGCTAAGTAGCCAACGTGACCATCAAAGTTTTATTATGCTCTCAGTTTTATGGTAAATTATGCTTAAGTAGCCAACATGAACAACATAATTTACTATGCTCTCAATCATTAAGTTATGGAATTTTGTTGAGTAGCCAACGTGAAAAATATAATATGCCATGTTCTAAGTTATTTTAGATGACTGTTTTGTTGAAGTAGCCAACGTGAAAAGACAAAACAATGCATCTCTGGTTGCATTTTAATAAGTTTATGCATTCGCTTATGTTTTATTGTTCTTTTCACATTTTTTGAAGGTTCCTTAGGCGTGAATCATGCACTCAGTATCATGTCCTCCATAAAGTGTAAAATCCTAGTTTTTCCTTAATATGAAGTTCAGTTACCAGTTTGTTTTTGTCGGTGGTTTGGAACCGGCAGATCTCCCTACACTTCTAAAGTGATAGGGGAGTTTGATGTTCGGTGTGGGCGCGGGGAGATTCAAGAAGGTGAGTAGGAATTGACACAGGAGACACAAGAGTTTACGTGGTTCGGGCCACCTGAGCGTAATACCCTACTCCACGGATGTGTTGGTGTTGTATTAGCTGTATGAGCTTGTGTTGAGTGTCAATGGCGTATGTCTGTGTGTGTCCCTCTTTCTGTCTGTCGTCGGCCTGTCCTTTTATAGTACAAGGGCAGGCCGTTACAAATTAGCCTGGCCCGACATGTGGCCCCGGCGGTTACTAGTATTGATACATGTTTAATTGCACTTAATGACCCTGTAACGGGCTTTGACAGCACCGTTGCTGGTATTAAGATCGTCCATTTAAGTGTCATTAATATGGTATTAATGACACTTAATCGGGTATTGAAGTCCTTGATTCCCCTTTGAAGATCCGGAGCCGTTGCAGGGTCTTCCGGAGGTTAGGGGCTGAAGATCTGACAATTGGACACGTGGCAGCTCCGGAGCATACTGTGGGAAACAGGGAGCTCCGGAGCTACCTGACACGTGTCAGGTCTGGAGCTTCTCTCGGTCTGGGGTTAAGTCTGGAGGTGCCATTTCGGTACATGGCCCGGAGCTTCCCCCTTGTGGGTGGTAGCTCCGGTTTGATAGTACACGTGGCGACCCTGGGATTAACCATGTTGGAGAAGCGGGTCCGGTTATATCTGACATGTGGGCCTCTGAAGGTCTTCAAATCAAGTAGATGACTTTTCTTGGAGATCTTTGTAACCTCAAGGGGTGTACGGTTTTTAGGGTACCGACAGTGGCCCCCTGGACCTACCTCCGGGGAAGACCACTGGGGTGAAGTCATTCCGCCGGAGGTGGGTCCATCCTGGCAACTTTTGAACTGAGTCCTCAGGGGTCTTTGAAGGTGCCGTTGGCGAGGACTTGGAGTTAAATCCTCGCCGCATGGCGTATCCCGCGTGCGGCAGATGAGATCTTTGGCGTGCGGATCTCACGCAATTGAACGTCGCCGGTTCCCGATACGAAAACCATATCGGTTCCGCGCGCCTTGTCAGGCCGCCGCCTTCGGGTTTCCCGCCTCATGATGACAACCGTTCGCCTGGGTAAGAACCTCGACTTGATCGCCGGGGTGGTCTCGGGCCCCCTTGTCATCGGCTGGGTGGAATTTTTGGGTGGTATCTTCGACTTCCTTGCGGTTTCCATCCAAGCGTTGCAAGGGCTTACTTAAGAAGGAAAGCGCGCACCGTCGGGAGTTCTTCACGCCTCCCATCTGATCTTGCGCTTAGACTCCCAACTTGTGCTTCGCTTTTCTTCTCTTGCCTAGCTAAGTCGCGATGGAGTTGGGTCTCCGCGAGAGTCGCTTGAAGACCGACGGTGACCTGAAGAAGGTCCGGGCCCTCATGGGATGGTCCTCGGACTTCTTCAACCGCTCGGTCCGCGCCGGTGGAGAGCTCCCGTTCGAGAAGGAGCACTCCGGCGAAATGGTGTATTTCTCCTCGTACGCAATGGTGGGGTTGATCCCACCTTTTTCTTCCTTTTTCTTGATGCTGCTAGACTTCTATGGTCTGCAGTTGTATCATCTCGGCTCCCACTCCATTCTCCTTGTGTCCATTTTTGTCCACTTCTGTGAGATGTGGGTGGGCATCCCCTCCTGCATCAAGCTCTTCCGGACCTTCTTCACCGTCCACACCACCAGTAGGAGCAATGAGTACCTTGGCTTCTACTACTTCGTGAAGCGCAAGAAGTGCCCATTCAAGTACCTCCGGTCGTTCCCCTCTGGGAAGTGGGATGACTGGAAGAAGGACTGGATCGTCATCCGGGTGGAGGAGCACGAGAGGCTGGAGTTGCCCGAAGGCCTCCCCAACATTGACAAAACAATCTGGAGTGAAGCTCCGGTGCTGGCGGATGCCTTCGACCCTGTTGTGACCAGGATTCGCCACTGCGTGGAGGGGGGATTAACCCCTCAAGCGATGTTTTGTAACTTATTGGTCAATAGGTGGGCACCACTGAAGAAGAGGGAGAAACTCGCTTAGGCCCTCAGCAGCGTGATGGACGACGACCGGGTCGAGACCGGGTTGAAGTCCAACATGGTGGGGAAAACCTTGGAGTTCCACCTCAAGAAGTTCCAGCACGGCATCGACGTCGAAGGCGACGACTTGACTCCGCCATCAGCTTTTCTTCCTCTGAACGTGGAAGTGGAGTTCAGCAGGGAGCTCCGGCGGAAGATGCCCATGCTTGACAACCTTGGTGTCGTCGAGAGAAGACCAACCTCCGAGGTAGCGATCCCCGGAGTACCCAAGGATGGCTCCGGCTCTGCTCCTAAGCCGAGAGGAGAAGTCGTCGGCAAGGGCAAGGAACTGGCGGATGAACCAGTGAGCCGGAAGAGGAAGTTGCAGTACGCTGATGGAAGGTCTGTTGGGCCCGCTACTTCTGCGTCGGCTCCTTCTCCCCGGAGGGGAAGGTCCTCTGTAGCTGCGGCAACTGTTCCCGTAGTGGGGTCCTCCCAGAATGCAACTGTTCCCTCGGTGGGGTCCTCTCGGAGCGTGACTGTTCTCACAGTGGGGTCCTCCCGGGGTGTTAGCTCCGGGCGTGCGACTCCAGCGCCTGGGCCGGTGGAGACCTCCAGGTTCGGGGGTTCTTCCCGATCGAGGGGGGCCTCGACTCGGGAAACACCCGTGGCCGCGAAGAGTTCCGTGGGGGCCTTCCGAAGCATCCACTCCGGCTATGGCTAGCCCAGAACGCCCGGGAAAAAGGTTCCACGCAAGCTGGTGCGGAAGCCTCCCAAGGTAATTTTTGGATTTCTACCTTGGATAGTTGTTTTAATTGTAGCAACTATTTTTTAATTTTCTTCGTTCATCATCTGCAGCGTACCCAAGAAGGGGAGTGAGGCTCCACCCTCAGCCACAGTGGCTGAAGCCGTGAGGGTGGGAGCTTCAGCTCCTGTCCCGGTGCCGCCCCAAGTGGTGGCTGAAGCTGCAACAGCTCCGGCGCCGGCTGTCATGGTCATGGACCTCGACTCATCCCCAGAAGTTCCCGTGGTAGTGCCGGACCACAAGAGTGAAGATGCGCCAGCGGCACCTGTCCCGGAGGTTGAAGCTCTGGGTTCTGGTGCTGCGATGATGGAAGCTCCGGCTGTTGAGCCGGAGGAAGCAGTAGTCCCGGCCTCTGAGCCAGAAATTGTCGAAGCCCCGGCGGTTGAGCCGGAGGTGATTGAAGCTCCGGCGTGCACGCCGGAAACTGAGGTAGTTCCGGCAGTTGGGCCGGCTACCTCCGAAGCACCGGCCGCTGAGCCGGTCATTGTTGGAGCTCCGGCCACAGGGCCGGTCGATGTTGAAGATCTTCTGGCTCCTGAGCCGGTTGTTGAAGAGGTGACGGAGCTTGAGCCCTCATCAGAAGAGGTGCCCAGACCGGAGCCAGTAGCGGCTCCTGCTCCGGAAGCGACGACGTCGGAGGTAGCTGCGGCCGAGCTGGAGTGCCCAGATGAAGTTGCTGGCCCCCTGCCTGAGGGGGTGGACGAAGACCTGGCGGCAGGGCCTTCCTCGATGGCGACTGAGGCCATCCCGGAGGACGGCCCTAGTGCCATGGAGACTCAGGGGACCACTCTTGTAGAGTGGGACCCAATTTTTGTATCCGAAGACCCGCTGGAACCAGCGGAGGAGACCCCAGCAGGTCCGGAACCCATCCCGTTGTCGTTGTCTATTGACAACGCATGTTCCAGCCTGCGTCAAGTCCAACTGGCCTTCTTCCACGACAGCAAGGCTCTTGAAGAGGAGCACCAAACCCTTAGGCGGTGGCGTAACCGGCTCTACTTCGAGACCAAGCTGGCGCAGTCGAGGCTAGCGGTTGACAAAGAATGGATCAAGCGGGAGAAGATCCGCCTGGAGTACTGGGGCAAGTTGCTGGATGACAGGGAGAGTATGACTCGTGCCCTCGACGCTCAATCCCGGGAGATCTACGATCAGGCCAAAGCAGCCAATAATGCGGCGGACGCACGCCACGAACAGCTTGAGGCCATTAACACTGCACTCATCAAGCGCCGAGAGGCACTTGAAGAGAGGGAGAAACGGCTCGAGGATGAAGAACAGAAACTCCTAGAGCTGTGGGATGACGTCCTGAGGAGGGAGGAGGAGCTCACTGAGAAGGTGGCTCTGGCTAACAAGGGCCTCGAGGAGCGCGCCAATAAATTGGAAGAGCGCTGCCATGAGGAAGAGGAGAAGGCCTGGGTGCGAGGGGAGGAACTCTACGAACAAGAGTGTGCCCTTACTGCCAGGGAGAAGAAAGTGAGGGGTAGAGAGAAGGACCTGGTCGACCGCCGGAACAAGATCCACCTCCGGGAGGAGGAGCTCGGAAAACTCGAAAAGCGGGTTGCTGAGAAGATTCAGCAGAACGCTAAAGAAGTTGAGTGCCTTGCCTGCGAGAATTCTGAAATGGTGGCGGCTAGAAGATCCCTGGAAGAGATGAAAGGCTTAAGGGCTGAGGACTCCCTACATATTTGGGAGTTCTTGAGCAAGGCCAACGATGCACTGACACCGATGGGTTTCAGCCCCGTGTGCCCGGATGATCCAGATCTGGAGCCAGACCTAGCGCTGCAGGCGTTGAGCTCAGCAGGTAGCAAGCTCTCCAAGGTGGGCGATGTCATCGCGGACCAATTGGAGGTCGAGGGGCAATCCCTGGCGAAGAACGTCGCAGAATATGTGCTGACGTGCTACACCAGCCGGAACTCCCAATTTCCTCTGGACCCGGTGCTTGAAGGTCCCGTCGAAGGGGAAGGCGAAGCTACCCGAGCCAACGTATTGGAGGTTGCCCAGAAGGTCGCCCAATTCTTCCATAGGGTCTAGGACCATCTCTATAGTTCTCACTTGTATTTTCTCTTCTTCCTCCTCAATTTTGTAATCCCTTGTCTCCAGATGTAATCCCTTGTCTCCAGATAAATGAAATCCCCAAAAAAAATTTATGAATTTCAATTTTTGTCTTCAACACTAACACTTTTATCTTCACTTGGCCCCCTGGTAGATGTACACAATTTGATTGTGAACATGTACCAAGAGGATATTGTGCTTTGTTGAAGACTCATTTGCTCCGAACTTGTAGAATTTAGGTCCGAAGTCTTCGATAGTGAAGGCCCCCTGAGGTTGTCGGAGCTTAGGAGCTCCAGCATTGTCCATCACTAGAGCTTGATAGCTCCGGCAATAGTCTCTATCAACACGTAGAGCATCGATAGTTAGTCCTCCGGGGTGTCGGAGCTTAGTAGCTCCGGCAGCGACCTTTGCCAACACTTAGTTTGTTGGCAGTTGACTCCATTTACGGGGTCTTCTTACCATCTTTTATTCATCGTCGACAGCTGGCCCCCCTAGGGGAGTCGGAGCTTAGTTAGCTCCAGCTTTTCTTCATCAACGTAGATTTTATTTTTCTTGCACACTTAAGCCAAGAAAAATAGTAAAATTCATTTCTTGTCTATAATTTCGTCGCGGCTTACGATTCTCAAGAAGATTTTAAGTCGAACGCGATTCTAAATACAACCGAATGTGTTGTCTTTTCTTCCAGATCCAACTGTACATGGACCCGCCTTAGTTCGGCCTGCCGGGGTGTAGGTAGAGTGGCGTACTTAGGGTGCTTGACCAGGCTAAGTCGATAGCACACTCCAGCCCTAGGTTGGCTTGGCGGCTTTCAGGCGAGTTGGCCATGAACAATATTTGAATCCAAAAGAATTGACAATACAACTCGAATCATATATAAACCGGTTGAACTAAAATTTCTTAAGGATTGCACGTCTTTGTTATAGACAAGAAAGTGAAAAATAAAAATGTTGAGCCTGTACAAAATAAATGCACGTGGAGTCTATTTCACATGAAAATGTCTTTCATTATAGGTCCGGGGTACAGGGGAAACAAGTACACTCTTAGGGTTCGGAACTAGGCTAAGCGTGTTTCATTTCTCGTTTGACCCAGGGTAGTTAGCCACACTTTTAGTCCTGAAACTGTGACAAGCGTTGCATGAGCTTTGCGGACCTTTTGGGAAAGGTCCGGCTGCTCTCACGGAGGAACTACCCGACTCTGTACAATGACTCTATAACATACACCTCAAGTTACTCAAGACTCACCTCCGTGGTATTAAGTGTAGAACTTACGGAGGTGCTCGATGTTCCAAGGATTTGGGAGAGGTGTCCCATCCTCGGTAGCCAAGCGAACGCTTCTGGGACGGGATACTTTAATCACTCAGAAGGGCCCCTCCCAGCCGCGGGAGAGTTTGTTTAACCCTTCTCTGGATTGTATTCTCCGTAGCACCAGATCGCCTTCCTCGAGCTGTCGGTTGTGTACATGCCGCTGGTGATAACGCCGTAGGGCTTGGCGATATCGGGCAATCCGAACAACTGCTTGGCACCTTCCCTCCTCAAGGAGGTCTAGGTCTTCACGCCGGAGCTGGTCCTGCGTGGCTTCGTCGAAGGTCCGGACCCGGAGTGAACCCAAGGTGATTTCCGGAGGAAGGATTGCTTCAGCTCTGTACACCAGAAAGAAGGGTGTCTCTCAAGTTGACCGATTTTGAGATGTCCTGTTGGCCCGTAAAGTGGGCGGAAGCTCTTCAATCCAGTTGGCTCCATGTCTTTTCAAGCGCTCATAGGTGCGCGTTTTAAGTCCTTTAAGGATTTCAGCATTTGCTCTCTCGGTTTGGCCATTACTGGCTGGGTGAGCTACGGAGGCGTAGCAAACTTGTATGCCGAGGTCTTCGCAATATCCTTGGAATGCGGTGCTTGTGAATTGGGTCCCATTATCAGTGATGATTTTGTTTGGGACTCCAAATCTGCATACAATGGACTGCAAAAAGTTGATAGCAGATTGCTTGTTGATTGTCACAACTGGAGTTGCTTCCGGCCACTTGGTGAACTTGTCAATGGCGACGTACAGGAACTTGTAACCTCCGACGGCTCTTGGGAAAGGTCCCAAGATGTCCATCCCCCACACAGCGAAGGTCCATGTAGGAGGTATCATTTGTAAGGGCTGAGCTGGTGTGTGAATTTGCTTTGCATGAAATTGGCATGCTTCGCATTTCTTCACCAGCTCAGTTGCATCCTGGAGTGCTGTAGGCCAGTAGAAGCCATGCCGAAAGGCTTTACCAACCAGCGTGCGGGAAGACGCGTGGTCCCCACACTCGCCTCCATGGATTTCTGTAACATCCTAAATTTTCGCATCATGCATTGCATACATGATCATGCATTAAATACTAAAAGAATAAAAGAAAAGATAAAACATACATATATGGTGTAGAAAAAAAAATAATTATAGCCTAAAACTTGTAATAGGGAATAAGTATAAAAAAATAATAATGAAAAAATATATATAAATATATATATAACAATTATATATATATATAAATAAATAAATAAAATATAAATAATAAAATATATTATAATAATAATATAAAAAGGATAAAATAAAAAAATAAAAGAAAAAGAAAATATATAAAAAAATTATAAAGGATAAATAAATAATATAATAATATAAAAAAAAAGAAAAAAAACCTAACTGCTGGCCAGGCGGCCGAAGCCGGCCCAGCCAGCTGGCCCCGCCGAATCGCGCCTCCCGCGCGCTCGCGCCTCCCGGCCGATTCGCCCGCGCCGAATCGCGCTCGCTCGCTGTCTCCCCGCGCCCTGGACCCCACCCCGCTGGCCACGCCCGCCCGACATGCCGCCCACCGCCTGGGTCCCACCGCGCCGCCCACCCGCACGGACGCCGCCTCCCGCGCGTCCCGGCCCCAGCGCCCATCCCCCGCACAGCCCCGCGCCGAACCGACCCCGCCTTGGCCCCCGCCGAATCGCGCCTCCCACGCTCGTCCCGACCCTGCCGCGCGCAATTCCCGCCGCCCACCCCGAAATCCGCTCGCGCCCGAATCCCGTCTGGCCTCGCTCGATCCCGCACCGCAGCGCCGGCCCTAGCACCGCGTGCCGCCGGTTATAAAAGGGACCAAGGCCCTCGTTTTCCCCGATCCCAGAAAGCATCGCCGCCTCCAGGAAAAAAAGGGCCCCGCTGCAGCAGGAAAAAAAACAGAGGAGAGGCTGCGCCGCCGGTACAGAGAGAAAGCAATAGGAGCTGTGCCGCAGGGAAGAAAAGAGAGGAAAAAAGAGGAGAAGAAGAGAAATAAAAGGAGGAGGGTGCCGTCGTCCACCGGAGATCGTCGCCGTCGTCGTGCCGCCGGAGGACCTTGCGCATCTACTTCGTCTACGCGTCACCTTCGTCCCTCGATCTCTGAAGCCATCGCATCTACGGTAGGATTCGTTTTTCCGATGTGAATTTTAGCGACGTATTAGATCTAATAGACGTAAATTGATTTTAGTTGCATTGTCTTTTTATTTTCAGCAGCATTAATTCTCGCTAAAACAGCCATAAACTCGTATGAACATGTATGAACTACTCGCATCTAATTAATAAACAACCGTAGTTAATTAATTATTGAACTTTGCATGCATGCATATCATCGCATGTTGATTAATGTGTGTGCATCATGTTGATTGTATATGTTTTCTTGTATGTGTGATCACGAGTAGAGGGAAGTGCTCAAGAGATCGTATACGAGGATTTCCAGAACCAAGATTTCGAAGCGCTTGAGCAACCCTATCTGCCGGAGCAAGGCAAGTGTCCTTGAAGCATATTGATCCTGTTTTTAAAATAAATGTTTTGTTTGCAAACTGCATGCTTGTGTCAATTTGATGGGAATCCTATGGTAGGAAGTTTACTATATTTGTTTGACCACCCTTGTCACCTGGAATATATGGTAGAGAGTCGAGAAGGGTTTTTACCTTTTTGCTTCGCTTAATTAATTGGGATTGCAAACAACACTACACATTTAATTATGCATCATGAACTGGTCAATATGATGGGTGATCTAAGCAAGTCTGGTATGTGGATGGGTTGGATGTTATGGTGGTTTGCTTGCGTTAGATCTAAGGACCGGTTCATGCGAGAATAAGCCAGGACTACAGTGCCACCACGAGGCCAAGTATGGGTGCGGCGTAGCTGATTAATTAGGGCTTTGCTAGTGCTGTTTGGACCATTGTGGATGCTCGGGGAATGGGTAGTCGGATTGGGTTTGTTGATGATTGGTGGGACTACCCTGGGATCCGAATGGCTCAAGAGGGGGCCCTTGGTTGAAGATGTGCTCAGTTGGAGGCATCGCCACCGGTGAAACCTCAGTGGGGTCTAAATAGGCTAGTAATCCCTTTGTAAAGGCTATTTTGTGATCTCTTGGCCATACACCAAAGGAAGTGTAATTGGCATGAGGGAGGTTCTTTAGTCGCCGACGGGTGATGAAATCACAAACACGTGGGTAAAGTGGTACAAACTCTGCAGAGTATTAAAACTATCATGATAGCCGTGCTCCCGGTTATGAGCGCCTGGATGACCTACATGATTAGAGGGAAATTGGGATTTGGGATGGTTATGGTTTGGTAATGGTTATGGTTGATATTATGCTTGTGGTTATGGATGGTTTATGGATTATGGTTATGGATATGAATTTGAGTTATGGTAACTGGACATGGATAATGATGATGTTGGCAATAATTGGATATGGTTTATATTTTGTTAATATGATGGTTATGATGGGATTGTTTCACATAGACATAGTATAATTCTTTTCCAAATGTTTTACTATACTTTTCAGCACTTAGCCATTATTATTGTCGTCATTTGAATCAGCCACATGTCATACTTTCCACACTTGCTGAGTACGACATGTACTCACTCTTGCAATCTCCCCCAACAGTTGCAGGTCAGGATTGTGAGTTTAATGGTGATAATGCGGAGTTCTAGGCCGTGTCTACCGTCAGCTTTGCCTGTGGTGTTGCATGGAGCTGCGCTATCCCTTTTTGCTTAGTTGCTTAATTAGTTTATTTCCGCTGAATTAGTTGAACTTGTCATTAATATCTATTAGAGCTTGTATTTGAAGATATAATGAATTATGTAATAAGAGTACTTATTTAATAATTTGAGCTGTGGTAATTATCTGTTTATCATTTGTGAATCACTCGTGTATGTGTGTTAAACATCCTAGGCACACATATGCGTTAGCTTGGTTCAGTTTTCGGAACCGGGCGCCACAGATTGGTATCAGAGCCACAGGTTGACCGTAGGATGCAGCCTAGATAGAATGGACACTTTAGAGCACATAGGAGCACTCAGGAATCGATGTGTTTTTGCTTGGAGTGCAGTTTGCTATATATATTGTTGCTTGTGTGCTTAATAGAGGATTTTGGGATGCTTTAGCATTGCCATGTCCACCTAGGCTAGTATAGCTAGTTGGTTAGCTTCATATCCCTTGATGCATATAGTTGGGGACGTTTCTAAATTCTTACCTATTGCTCTTCTTTAGATGGTGAGGACTCGCAATCAGAGGGATGTCAATGACGAGGAGGAGGACCATGGAGTACCTCAGAACAACAACGGACAAGGACCTGCTCATGGAGCCATCAATATTGAGCAGCTATTGGCCATGCAAAACCAGCTCATGCAGACCATGATACAAACTATGGGACAGCTGCAGGCTGGCAATAACATCAACAATCAGCCCCACATGCCTCCACCGCCACCCCCGCCTCCTCATAACCGGTTGGGAGAGTTTATGAGGACTAGGCCGCCGACTTTTGCTCAAGATGTTGACCCTATGGATGCTGATGATTGTCTCAAGTCCGTGGAGAAGAGACTTGCTATTGTCCAATGCAGTGACCTAGAGAAGGTCCTATTTGCTTCTCATCAACTCGTTGGAGCAGCTGCCGATTGGTGGGATTCACTATGCAATGCTCGTGAGGATCAAGAGAGGATCACCTGGGCGGAATTCAAGGAGAGTTTCCGTTCTCATTATGTGCCGGAAGGCGTTATGATCTTGAAGAGGCAAGAATTTGAGAATTTAAGGCAAGGAAGATCAAGCGTGAGTGAATATCTCAATAAATTCACTCAACTCTCAAGGTATTCGCCTGAGGATGTTAGTCGGGACAGTCGGAAACAATACTTGTTCATGAGGGGCTTGAACAATGAGATCCAAGTGCAATTGCTCAACTGTGATTATGTCATTTCTAGAAGCTTGTGGACAAAGCGATTGTGGTTGAGAACAAAATTCGTGAGATGGAGCAAGAAATCAAGAGGAAGGCGCCATATCAAGGACAGCAACAAGGAAGTAATGTGCGCCCTCGCCTTGCACCACCCAATGCGCCTCATTACAGCTCCTCTATTCCTGCTCAGCGCCCTGGTTATGCACCACGCCCAACTCAGTTTGTCCAGCAGCGCCCAGTCATGCAAGCAATGCCTTATGCACCTCGTGCTAATTTTCCTAGAACCAATGATCAAAACCAAGCTCATCCCAATAATTCTGGTGGAGTTAAGAAGTGTTATACTTGTGGAGAAGCTGGACACTTTGCGCATCAATGTCCTAAGTCAGGCCTTGGTCAAGGAAGCAATGCGCCGAGGCAAAACTCAAGACCCAATGGAGGACAATCACAAGGGCACCGTGGACAGCAGAATTTTGCTCGTGGCAACGTGAACCATGTCTCTATGGAGGATGCTCAACAAGCGGATGATGTGGTCATTGGTATGTTTCTTGCTAACTCCAACCCCTCGACTATGTTATTTGATTCTGGAGCATCGCATTCATTCATTGCATCGAAGTATGTTGCCAAGTATAGTTTGTCTGTCTCTCATATGAAGTTTACTCTATTGGTTAAGTCTTCTGGAGGAGAGATGAGGACAAATATAATATGTCCAAAAGTAAGCCTTAGAATAAGGGGGGTAGACTTCTCCGCCAACCTCATTGTTTTGGATTCACAAGGAATAAGAGGATCCGTTGGTGCAAAGTGCAATGGAACCACCATACGGAAGCCGAAGCTACGTGGGAACGTGAAGAAGACCTGAAGGCAGAATTCCCACATCTTTTCTCCACGCTGTCGAATCTCGAGGGCGAGATTCACTTTAAGGGGGTTAGGTTTGTAACACCCTAAATTTTCGCATCATGCATTGCATACATGATCATGCATTAAATACTAAAAGAATAAAAGAAAAGATAAAACATACATATATGGTGTAGAAAAAAATAATAATTATAGCCTAAAACTTGTAATAGGGAATAAGTATAAAAAAATAATAATAAAAAATATATATAAATATATATAATAATAATTATATATATAAAAAATAAATAAAATATAAATAATAAAATATATAATAATAATAATATAAAAAGGATAAAATAAAAAATAAAAGAAAAAGAAAATATATAAAAAAATTATAAAGGATAAATAAATAATATAATAATATAAAAAAAAGAAAAAAACCTAACCGCTGGCCAGGCGGCCGAAGCCGCCCCAGCCAGCTGGCCCTGCCGAATCGCGCCTCCCGCGCGCTCGCGCCTCCCGGCCGATTCGCCCGCGCCGAATCGTGTTTGCCCGCTGCCTCCCCGCGCCCTGGACCCCACCCCGCTGGCCATGCCCGCCGGACACGCCGCCCGCCGCCTGGGTCCCACCGCGCCGCCCACCCGCACGGACGCCGCCTCTCGCGCGTCCCGACACCAGCGCCCATCCCTCGCACAGCCTTGCGCCGAACCGACCCCGCCTTGGCCCCCGCGCCAAATCGCGCCTCCCGCGCTCGTCCCAACCCTGCCGCGCGCGATTCCCGCCGCCCGCCCCGAAATCCGCTCGCGCCCGAATCCCGCCTGGCCCCGCTCGATCCCGCACTGCAGCGTCGGCCCTAGCACCGCGTGCTGCCGGTTATAAAAGGGACTGAGGCCCTCGTTTTCCCCGATCCCAGAAAGCGCCGCCGCCTCCAGGAAAAAAAAAGGGCCCCGCCGCTGCAGGAAAAAAGAACAGAGGAGAGGCTGCGCCGCCGGTACAGAGAGAAAGCAATAGGAGATGTGCCGCAGGGAAGAAAAGAGAGGAAAAAAGAGGAGAAGAAGAGAAAGAAAAGGAGGAGGGTGCCGTCGTCCACCGGAGATCGTCGCCGTCGTCGTGCCGCCGGAGGACCTTGCGCATCTACTTCGTCTACGCGTCACCTTCGTCCCTCGATCTCCGAAGCCATCGCATCTACGGTAGGATTCGATTTTCTGATGTGAATTTTAGCGATGTATTAGATCTAATAGACGTAAATTGATTTTAGTTGCATTGTCTTTTTATTTTCAGCAGCATTAATTCTCGCTAAAACACCCATAAACTCGTATGAACACGTATGAACTACTCGCATCTAATTAATAAACAACCGTAGTTAATTAATTATTGAACTCTGCATGCATGCATATCATCGCATGTTGATTAATGTGTGTGCATCATGTTGATTGTATATGTTTTCTTGTATGTGTGATCACGAGTAGAGGGAAGTGCTCAAGAGATCGTATACGAGGATTTCCAGAACCAAGATTTCGAAGCGCTTGAGCAACCCTATCCGCCGGAGCAAGGCAAGTGTCCTTGAAGCATATTGATCCTGTTTTTAAAATAAATGTTTTGTTTGCAAACTGCATGCTTGTGTCAACTTGATGGGAATCCTATGGTAGGAAGTTTACTAGATTTGTTTGACCACCCTTGTCACCTGGAATATATGGTAGAGAGTCGGGAAGGGTTTTTACCTTTTTGCTTTGCTTAATTAATTGGGATGGCAAACAACACTACACATTTAATTATGCATCATGAACTGGTCAATACGATGGGTGATCTAAGCAAGCCTGGTATGTGGATGGGTTGGATGTTATGGTGGTTTTCTTGCGTTAGATCTAAGGACCGGTTCATGCGAGAATAAGCCAGGACTACAGTGCCACCATGAGGCCAAGTATGGGTGCGGCGTAGCTGATTAATTAGGGATTTGCTAGTGCTGTTTGGACCATTGTGGATGCTCGGGGAAGGGGTAGTCGGATTGGGTTTGTTGATGATTGGTGGGACTACCCTGGGATCCGAATGGCTCAAGAGGGGGCCCTTGGTTGAAGATGTGCTCAGTTGGAGGCATCGCCACCAGTGAAACCTCAGTGGGGTCTAAATAGGCTAGTAATCCCTTTGTAAAGGCTATTTTGTGATCTCTTGGCCATACACCAAAGGAAGTGTAATTGGCATGAGGGAGGTTCTTTAGTCGCCGATGGGTGATGAAATCACAAACACGTGGGTAAAGTGGTACAAACTCTGCAGAGTATTAAAACTATCATGGTAGTCATGCTCCCGGTTATGAGCGCCTGGATGACCTACATGATTAGAGGGAAATTGGGATTTGGGATGGTTATGGTTTGGTAATGGTTATGGTTGATATTATGCTTGTGGTTATGGATGGTTTATGGATTATGGTTATGGATATGAATTTGAGTTATGGTAACTGGACATGGATAATGATGATGTTGGCAATAATTGGATATGGTTTATATTTTGTTAATATGATGGTTATGATGGGATTGTTTCACATAGACATAGTATAATGCTTTTCGAAATGTTTTACTGTACTTTTCAGCACTTAGCCATTATTATTGTCGTCATTTGAATCAGCCACATGTCATACTTTCCACACTTGCTGAGTACGACATGTACTCACTCTTGCAATCCCCCCCAACAGTTGCAGGTCAGGATTGTGAGTTTAATGGTGATAATGCGGAGTTCTAGGCTGTGTCTACCGTCAGCTTTGCCTGTGGTGTTGCATGGAGCTGCGCTATCCCTTTTTGCTTAGTTGCTTAGTTGCTTAATTAGTTTATTTCCGCTGCATTAGTTGAACTTGTCATTAATATCTATTAGAGCTTGTATTTGAAGATATAATGAATTATGTAACAAGAGTACTTATTTAATAATTTGAGATGTGGTAATTATCTGTTTATCATTTGTGAATCACTCGTGTATGTGTGTTGAACATCCTGGGCACACATATACGTTAGCTTGGTTCAGTTTTCGGAACCGGGCGTCACAATTTCTTCGAGGAGTTCGCAGCCTTCTTCCCTTGTGATGCACCACATTAGGATGCCGTTGGCACCGCGCCGGTAGAGATCCCCTTCTACCAGCGTGTATCTTTTAGCCAATCTGACTACCCGGTCAGCGGATACATCATCATCAGGAAGGATGTTGTCTTTTAAGTAGCTCCGGATCTCCGAGATCCATGCATCGGAACTAGCTTGAGCTTTTGAGTCTTGCATGCTGGGTTGCTCGGAGCTCCCGGCAGCACCTACGACCCTTGATGGCTGCCATGGTAATAGGGCCATCGGGACTGTCAGCTTCGGGATGCTGATCTTGCCCCCTTCGCTCAGTTCGGCAGGCTGAGTTGTTGGTTTTGACAACCTCCAGACAAAAATTCCGTCAGGAGCCGGAGCTCCGGTTGACGCTTTCGTCGAGAGTTCGTCAGCTTCAGCGTTGTGGGCACGCTGAACATGGTGGAGATCTAGAACTTTGAAGTCCTTCTGAAGCCTCTGGACTTCAAGGAGATAAGCAACTAGCTGGAGATTATTGCAGGAACATTCACCCTTCACCTGCTTAATGATGAGCTGTGAATCTCCCTTGACCAGTAATTGCTTGACACCATATGACAGTGCCACCTTTAGTCCGTAGATGAGTGCTTCATACTCTGCCATGTTATTGGTTGCCTTGAAGTCAAGGTGTACCATATATTTCACCTTCTCCCCAGTTGGTGCAAGGAGAAGGATTCCAGCTCCGGCCCCCTGCTTCTGCATGGAGCCGTCGAAGTAGAGAGTCCAGTGAGGCTCGGTGAAAGTTGGAGCTTGATGCTCCGTCTTTTGCTCACTCGGGCCCCCAGGGTTTGATGGAGAGGGAGTCCATTCTGCCACAAAATCTGCCAATGCTTGACTTTTGACTGCTTGTCTTGAAATAAATTCAAGATCAAATTCAGCCAATTCCGCTGCCCACTTTGCAATATTCCCAGTTGAATTGGAATTATGCAAGATTGCTCGAAGTGGGTAGGAGGTCACCACTGAGACTTTGTGAGCTTGGAAGTAATGGCGAAGCTTTCTAGAGGCAATAAAAACTGCATAGAGCAGCTTATGCACCTCTAAGTATCGAGTCTTGGCATCATGTAATACTTCACTAATGAAGTACATCGGGCGTTGAATGGTCTCGACCTTCCCGGAGGGGTCCGGAGCTTCCTCTTCACTGACCCGGATCCTCTCGGAGGAATCCAGATTTTCTTCGAGGACCTCCGGGTTCTGGCTGGAGGAACCTGGAGCTTCTTCAAAAGTGACCTGGATACTCCTGGAGGGGTCTGGGTCTCCTGAAGTAACTTCTTGTGGATCCGAATCTGGGAGCTGGGACCCAGACTCGCTTTCAGGAATCTCTGGACCCTCCCGAAGGGGTCTGGATTCCTGAGTATGGGGTAGTTCTGGTCTCTCCGCAACCAGAACCATACTGACGACTTCATCAGTAGCTGAAATATAAAGCAACAAAGGCTCACCAGGGTTCGGAGCTACCAGAATTGGTAGGGTGGTGAGGAACTGTTTCAGCTCCTGGAATGCCTTTTCTGCTTCTTCGGACCATTGGAATGGTCCGGACTTCCTCAATAACTTGAAGAAGGGGAGTGCCCATTCCGCCAGTCTTGAGATGAACCGGCTGAGGGCTGCTAGACATCCAGTTAACTTTTGGATGTCCTTGATACGGGTAGGTGGCCGCATGTCTTCAATGGCCTTAATCTTCGCCGGATTAGCTTCTATGCCCCGGTGACTTACCAGGAAACCAAGAAGTTTTCCGGAGCTAACCCCGAAGACACACTTGTCCGGGTTTAGCTTTGTGCGGGTGGCCCGCAGCTTGTCGAAGACAGCCTGCAAGGTGTCAAGGAGTGACTCCTTGTTCCTGACCTTGACCACGATGTCATCGACGTACACTTCCACAATGTCTCTAATAAGTTCTTCAAAAGTTTTTTACATAGCTCGTACAAAAGTCGAAGCTGCATTCTTGAGACCAAAGGGCATGGCTGTGTAACAATACAATCCATTTACTGTGATGAATGAAGTATGCTCTTCATCTTCCCTAGACATCCTTATTTGATGATATCCAGAATATGCATCTAGTAAACACAGTAATTCACACCCGGAGGTGGAATCCACTATCTGATCTATTCTAGGTAGTGGGAATGGATCTTTTGAACATGCCTTATTTAGTGTGGTGTAGTCAATGCACATCCGAAGCTTCCCGCCGGCCTTTGGCACAACGACTGGGTTTGCCAGCCATTTTGGATGGAAGACTTCTCGGATGAATCCGGCTTCGAGTAACTTCTTCACTTCTTGTCGGATGAAGTTCTGTCGCTCTACGGATTGCTTCCGAGGCTTCTGATGCACAGGTCGGGCGTCGGGGTAGATCTTCAGATTGTTCTCAATCATTTCCCTGGGGATCCCAGGCATTTGTGACGGTTGCTAGGCAAACACCTCGACGTTATCCCGGAGGAAAGTGATGAGTGCTAGTTCCTATTTATCGTTCAACCCCCCCCCCCCAATATACGGGTGGTTTGAGCGGCATCGGAACCAATTTGGACGACTTTGACGGGAATGTCGGTGTCGCCGCTTGGCTGCACTCGAGGTGCAGAAGTCGAGCCTCGTTGACGAATGCTCGGGGGTTTTGGAGCTTGCTCCTGCCTGGAGTCCTCCTCTTGCGCCGTGGTGAGTGCATGGAGTTCTTCCAGTGCAGTTACTCTGGCAGTGCGATCTCCGCGGATCCGGAGAACGCCTACTGGTGTTGGCATTTTCAACACCAGATAGCCATAATGAGCAGCTGCCATGAATTTGTACAGGGCAGGCCTCCCCAAGATGGCATTGAAGGGTAAGTTGATCTGAGCGACATCGAAGACCAACTTCTCGGTGCGGTACTTCTCCCTTGTCCCGAAGGTAACGGGAAGAGTAATAGCTCCGAGTTGGGTAATGGCCCCCGGACCTACTCCGGAGAAGGGTCGAGAGGGGTGGAGATCTGAAGGTCAGAGCTGAAGCTTAGTGAAGGCTTCGAAGCTGATGAGGTTAAGCCCCGAACCTCCGTCTACCATGACATGGTGGAGCTGGATGTTATTGATGGTAGGAGATACCATCAAAGGTAACTGACCTGCTCCAACCATGCTCCGGGGACAATCCAAAGCATCAAAAGTGATGGTTGTGTCCATCCACTTCCGATGAGGTTCCGGCCTGACTGTAGGAGCTACAGCGGCCATATCCCGACGCATAGTCTTGATGACGCGACGGGAGGTGATATCCCATGATCCACCAAAAATGGTGTTCATGGTCTTCCGACGCTCGTTGTCAGAGACGTCAGAATGATCATCGACGGAGGTGTAGACGGTCTTCAGGACCTTTTTGGGATCCTGAAACCCTAACTCCTCTTCAGCCGGAGCTTCGTCGACTTTTTGCTTTCCTTCCCTCTGTCGGAAAGGAGATTCTTCCCGGTGCTTGTTGTAGCGCTCAGCAAGGTTTTGGACCTCCCGGCAGTCTTCCAAACTGTGGCTACCCGTTTTATGAATGGGACACCACACTTTGGGTTTGCCACCGTCTTCAGAAGACAGTCGACGTCGCTTCTCGGGGCGTGGCCCCCGGCCACCCGGAGTTGCAGCAGCTGCAACGTTGGATGTGCCGGCCGACGGCTTCTTCTTGCCGTTGGTCTTCTTTTTCTTCTTGCCACCCACGGAGGTAGCGGCTTCTTCTTTGGAGGATTTCTTGTGACCATCCAAGGTTGGTTTGGAGTGCATCTCACGGCCCTCCGCAGCTCTGGCACATTTGTCTGCCAAGCTGAAGAGTTTTGTGACACTGGTGATCTCCTTGATCGCCAGTTTCTCCAACATCTTCTTGTCCCGTACACCCTGTCTGAATGCCACAATGACAGAGGCGCTAGAGATAGAAGGGATAGTGTTTCGTACCTGAGAGAACCTCTGGATGAATGATCGCAAGGATTCTCCCCCTTTTTGCACGACTGCAAAAAGGTCCAGTTCAGTGCCTGGTCGGGTGTATGAACTCCCGAAGTTGGCGGTGAACTGCTGGCACAGCTCCTCCCAACTGTTGATAGAGTTGGGTGGAAGGCTCGTAAACCAGGACCTGGCGGTCCCAGTTAAGGCCACTGGAAAATAATTGGCCATAACGGCCTCATTTCCTCCAGCTGCCAAGATTGCAGTGGAGTAGATCTGAAGAAATTCGGCGGGATTTACAGTCCCGTCGAATTTTTCTGGCAGGTGAGGCCGGAACTTCTGTGGCCACCTAACCATGCGTAGGTGCATGGCCAGGGCTGAACAGCCTCCTCCCACTCCTTCAGGAGCCGAAAGGTCCTGAGCTTCCCGTCTTTCACGGGCACGCTCAATATGGACTCGGCCTTCCTGCTGGCAGTATCGGCGATCAAGCTCCACCAGGAGGTCATGAGTCGAAAGCCTGGATACCGTGTGAGTGCGTCGTGCCCCGGAGGGCAATGACGTCACTTGTTGTGACGCAGCACGTCTCCTGCTATTGGAAACGTGCGGACCAAGTCTTCCAGACAAAGTCCGCCGCTGCGACGGGGCTCTTCCTGAAGGAGGAGGACCCTGGTTGCTGAGGCGTTCGACTACTGCTGCAACCAAATGCTCCACATCGGCCCTCCACTGCTCCAGTGCATCTCGGGATGCATCCGGAGGTGGTGGGCGTTGGAGAAGAGCATGTGTTGCATGGAGCGCGTGTTCCGGGTTGTCATGATTTGTCGACGCAGTAATTGACGCCGGCGCACCATCACGTTGCCCAGCACGATTTGCTGGAGGAGATGGTGGTGGTGGGAGTGTGACTCCTGCTGGTGCTGAAGTTCCTGCTGGTGGCTGCCTATTAGAGGGATTGCCCCCAACAGCCTGAGCAGCAGGTTGACCGTTGGATGATCCAGCAGCTGAGTTCACCATTATCGAAATCTCAGGCGCCCCTACCTGGCGCGCCAACTATCGGTGGTTTGGAACCGGCAGATCTCCCTACACTGCTAAAGTGATAGGGGAGTTTGATGTTCGGTGTGGGCGCGCGGAGATTCAAGAAGGTGAGTAGGAATTGACACAGGAGACACAAGAGTTTACGTGGTTCGGGCCGCCTGAGCGTAATACCCTACTCCACGGATGTGTTGGTGTTGTATTAGTTGTATGAGCTTGTGTTGAGCGTCAATGGCGTATGTCTGTGTGTGTCCCTCTTTCTGTCTGTCGTTGGCCTGTCCTTTTATAGTACAAGGGAAGGCCGTTACAAATTAGCCTGGCCCGACATGTGGCCCCGGCAGTTACTAGTATTGATACACGTTTAATTGCACTTAATGACCCTGTAACAGGCTTTAACAGCACCATTACTGGTGTTAAGATCGTCCGTTTAAGTGTCATTAATATGGTATTAATGACACTTAATTGGGTCTTGAAGTCCTTGATTCCCCTTTGAAGATCCGGAGCCGTTGCGGGGTCTTCCGGAGGTTAGGGGCTGAAGATATGACGATTGGACACGTGGCAGCTCCGGAGCATACTGTGGGAAACAGGGAGCTCCGGAGCTACCTGACACGTGTCAGGTCCAGAGCTTCTCTCGGTCTGGGGTTAAGTCCGGAGGTGCCATTTCGGTACATGGCCCGGAGCTTCCCCCTTGTGGGTGGTAGCTCCGGTTTGATAGTACACGTGGCGACCCTGGGATTAACCATGTTGGAGAAGCGGGTCCAGTTATATCTGACATGTGGGCCTCCGAAGGTCTTCAAATCAAGTAGATGACTTTTCTTGGAGATTTTTGTAACCTCAAGGGGTGTACGGTTTTTAGGGTACCGACAATTTTTAACCATAGTAAAGATCAATTATGGTTGTACACATGAACTTGATATCATCAAGAATATTTCTTTCCCTCATGCTTAACATTTTATTAACATAAGGGATGTACTTCACCAATGACCCTAGGATAATTCAAGTGACTTTCCTGTAAATTTTGGATTTTATTGAATGGAATTTGCTAGGGCAAAACACTATGCAGTACTAAAATTATTCAAATTAATTTGAATATAGCACTGTACATTTAGGCCCTGGTCAAAATATTCAAATCTGAGGCTATACATTTTTCCATGGCCTCATAATATTCCAAATAGCCTTCCTGCCTAGTTTCAAGATTTGTGAATTCCATTTGCTATTTTATTTGAGACGCTTAGCAAATTCAAGCAATATTTAAGTTCAAATTTTGAATTTTGTTCAAAATTATTTGAACATAAAATTTGAACATACCATCATGATCATCATGACTTGTTTGACTTATCCACGAAGTTTCACAATTTTTGAAGCTCAATTGCTATTTAATTCAGTGACTCCATTGAATTTCATTCAAATTCAAATTCAAATTTGAAATTCAATTGAAACTTGATCAATTCGAAGTTTTGATTCCAGAATCAAATTTCAGATATTTATTTGAGCCTATCCACAAATAGTGATGAATTTTGGACAAGTATTGGTGGGACATCGTCGCGACACCGCACGGCATGCAAGCCACCGAACTGTCTGCTTGCTTGTCTCGTGGCCGCCCCTCCTCGTCCCCCTCTGCCTATTTAACCCCCCCCCCCCCCCCGGTCACCGGCGTCGAGATCCCGTTCAGTTTTGCCTTTCCACACCGCAGTTCTGCCCCGCTCGCGCGCCGCCGACCTTCCCTCAGGACTCCGACGATAACTTGCCATCTAGCCAAGGATCGATCGTGAGTTCTTTAGCAAACTTGTTCACAACTTGCTTGCGCACCTTCTCCATCTTTTGGTTCGGCATTTCCTCACCCGGTTAAGTGGTATTCCGCAGTTTTCCGACAACTGTGGGTGAAGCCACCAAGAACCGCCCCTGCTCCACCATCGACAAGCCGGGGGAGGCCTCTACAGGCCCCGACTTCTATAAGAAAAAGGTGTGTTATCACGCCTTACGCATGCTCACCAAGTTTTAATCCATGCCATGCCTTGTAGCGTTCTTATTTCCATTTTCCCCATGTTAGTTCATACCTATGTCTCTGGGTTAGGGATTTAATTCAATTTCTACGTCTAATAATTGGAAAACCATCGATTGTTGACCGAGATAAAATGAGTCTTGGTCACCGCCGGTGAAAAAGCCGCGGTTCGCGGTTGAACTCATCTTTGCCGGCGATGTAACCCCTTTCCAACCTCCCAATCATCATCCTCGTACTTCCAGGAATGTTTCTAGCCTCTTCCCAAGCTTCTTGCGCCATTCCCGTGCGATTAAAATGCTAGTCGAAACCCTAGCTCTGCTGCCACCGTCACGCCGCCACCTCTGGCCGTCGCCGCCATGATTGGACCCTACCATTGTGTTGCGTGGTCGAATTTAGGGCTAGGCGACCACAACCAAGCCGAACGGAGGTCGACGCAACCAATTCCGGCGAAGTGCCACTGCGTTCCGGCGAGGAACGTCGCCGCGTCGGGAGGTAGACGAAGGCCCCCTGGGCCCCGCCTGTTAGCGACGCGTGTGCGCGCTCGGATCGGCTGCGGCTCTGGATCTGGTGTGGCTACGCGGGTTAACCCCGTGGCCCTTGGTGTGGCCCAGCTGCGATTAATTGATTTTAAACCAGTGGGCCCGGCTGCTTTATTCAAATATTTCCCATTGGAAAATAATTCTAGGATTCAACCAAACTTCTAAAAATCATTTCGCCTAGTAGGATTGCTCAAAAATTTCTAAATATATTCTGTTAGATTCATATCAATATCTATTTTGCAGTGATGCAATTTATTGGACATGAAACTCCCAGAATTTATATAATTAATTCCTTTGAGCTAACTTCTTGGGAAATTAATTACTCCTGTTCTGTTAATTGGAAAATTCCCAGTTTTGGTCACAACGCTCTTATTAATACACTTGATCTCCAGTAATAAATTCAAGTTCATTGGACTTCATTTACTGGGTTGATCAGTGTTCCAAATCTCTATGTAATTGAAAATTTGGGAAAAATACAGAAAACATTTCAAAAATTCTCCCACACTTGTAAAATCAATTTCTCCCAGTAGGAAGCTTAGAAAATTGTGAAACAAATTTTCCTAGAACTAGTGAGACCCCTTCTACATGGTACAACCACTGGTAGCCATGAGAGACCTCCAAAATTTCAACCAAAATTCAGAGAAGGTTATTGCTTACCATAATTTTTAGAGACAACAAACTTCCTTGATCATATCCTGTTCTTTGCAAGAGTCTCCACTATATTCCCTAGTATCTACCATAAAAGTTACAAAGCCAATTAAGATCATAATCTTATTTGATTCACAAGATATTAGCTTGTGACCTTAAACTTATTATTTATTTTCAAAATCATTCGTATATAGTATATGCATAACGTGTAGTAACTGAAGTCGAGGAGCAGCCGGAAGCTTTGGAAGTCCAGCTGCCAGAGACTAACATAGACTCGGACTCGCATTCAGCAAGCCCTGATTTGCATTTAAGTTCCTTATAGTGTCTTTGCAGTTTTCATTCACCTTACGTTTTCAGATATTTGTGCATTACGTTTAAGGTGTTTGACATCCACTTGCATGACCAAATAACCCAGGGAGTGGTTAGAATAGCTCACAGCCTCGTGTAGTAACTGCCATGCTTATATTCATAGGGATCCGGTAGAAGTCGAGTTGTTGGAATCTACTCGCGAGATAGGATTTTATCACTCGGGATGAATTGGATCAAGAGATGATTTATAAATATGAAATGGAGATCGGTCAGGGATGAGTAGGATGCGAAAAGAGGTGGTCCTGGTCGCATAGCTCTGACCGTGTCGATTAAGGCCCGTGCCGTGTGCGACCCTGCTAGACAAGCTTGAATTGTACCGGCGACATAGTGGAGAAATGGGCTCCAGTAAACTGACGTAGCTTGATACTGGTTTGTCGAGGCATTCCGTTCCATTTTATAGGCGTGGGTTTAGGGCAGCAAGGTATAAACCAGATGGTGGGCACGTCAGAGTACGCCCCACGCAGTGACCTCCTGCTCGTGACGGATCGACCGGTTCGGCATTCGAGTGTTGGGTGAAAGATGGCCATATATGACTAGTACTGAAGTGCTACGTAGGTACTGATGTACTCGTTGGCACTTCCGAAAGTGTGTATGTGTCGTGTTGTCCAGGTGTGTCCTAATTGCAATCACCGTCCCTCGCGGTAATAGAGTACTACTTGTCCACTGTGCTGTGACGTGGTAATTATTAAGAAGTGAGAAGAATACGATGTATTGAATTATAATTGTTTTGCAACTTTGTATGGCTTAGAGATAGCACAATTAAAAGTTTATAGTTTCCCCATACTTTACCTGTAATAGCATTATGTGCTTTGGGCATGCCATATCATCGGCAAAGCGTTTCTTGTTTGATTGTGAAGTCTATGATGTGTCGTGCCTAAAGAATGTCATGTGCTACTTAAAACATGACTATAAGGATCCACTTGTAGGCGAGTCCTTTATGCTATTCCTTACATATGCTTAGTATTCACCACTGCATATGTCTAGTGAGACGGGTTAGTCTTGCTGAGCCTTAAGCTCACGTTTGCATTTAACAAGTTTTTGTAGATTATACGACTGATGATGGGTTCGATGACAAGGTTGCACCCCCTCCAGGGTTTACAGCCGAGTGGGAACCCTGCACGCCGCTGTAAGTTGGGTGTTGCTAGTGCAAAGCATCCAGGACATGGATGAGTTTGCTTTTGCATAGCTAGTGCCGAGAGCGTAGCTATGATGTATAGTTTTCTTTCCTTTTCACTTAGTATTGTAAAACATCCGCTATGTTTATAAATAAAGACTTGGTATGGTATTTTATTCTCGTTCCTTTCTTGTATACTGTTGGGTGTCGCATCGCACGACACCACCCAATGAGATCCTTGGATGTCGGGATTCCGGTCCCCACATAGAGCACCTTAATGGCAACAATTATGGTGCATGGAGAGAAAGCTTAGAGATTACTCTCGCGTTTCAGATTTAGACTTGGCACTAACGACACCTCTACCCTCAGCTCGTGTCACTCCTCCTGAGAACCAACCTTAGGAGAGTCAGAAGTCCTACAATAAGCAGATGGATATCTATAATAAGGCTATCGCATCCTACACTGAGGTTCGTTCTAAGTGCAATGCATCAAACAGAAAATGTTTGATGATAATTAAGGGCACAATCCCAGAAGCAATTAGGAGCTCCGTTCCTGATTGTGAGTTTGCCATAGAATACCTCCAAAAAGTCAAGAATCAGTTTACTGGTTTGTCTAAGGCTGATGCGAGCACTCTTAACAAGAGGCTCTTCACTGAGAAATTCACTGGAGGTAATGTGAGAGATCACATACTTAGGATGACAAGCATGGCTACTAAGCTTAAGACAATGGACTTAGGGGTGAAAGATGAATTTATTGTGCATGTCATCTTCGCCTCACTTCAAAAAGAATTTGAGTCATTTGTCATCAACTACAACTCTATGTCAGAGCAATGGAAGTTAGAGAAATTGATGGCTATGTGTGTCTAAGAAGAGGAACGAATTAAGTCTGCTCGCGGAGTTGACACTATCAACTACATGAGTGGAAAGGGCAAGAAGAACTTCCATTCTTCAAAACCAAACCTCAGCATTCCTCAGAAGGACAAGGGCAAAGCTAAGGCCCCACATGATCACTCTAGCAAGGGTGATAAAGTGGATAAGGATAAGTGTTTCTTCTGTAAAGAGAAGGGACACTTTCAGAAAGATTGCATTGGCTTTATAAAGTGGTGAAATAAGAGAGGTATGGACTTAGTAAATTAAGTTGATGAATCCCTGTACTTAGACTATTCATCATCTACTTGGTGGATTGACTCAGGTGCCACTGTGCACGTTACTCATTCGTTGCAGGGACTGAATATAAGGAGGAACCTAAGAAGAGGAGAAAGGAGTATTAAAGTTGTTGATGGTCACGAAGCTCATGTTGAAGCCATTGAAGAAATCCCCTTAGTACTTAGTGATGGATTTGTACTTGTGCTTCATGACATCCTCTATGTACCCTCAGTTAGGAGGAATTTAATATCAGTTTCATGCTTAGATTATTATGGATTTGTATGCCACTTTGGCAATGACAATGTACCATTAAGTTTAATAATAAGATTGTGGGTCTTGCCATCAGACAAGACCAACTTTATTTTCTATCTACGCATGATGATGTGAATCAGATAAGCGACATTCAGAATTCCTCACCTAACGATTCAGGCTTTCACAAGCGCAAAAGAATCGATACCGAAACGTCATCAAAATTATAGCATTGTCGCTTAGGCCATATTTTGAGGGGGAGAATTGAACGACTAGTTTCGCAATCGATTCTTCCTCGTTTGGACTTTTCGGATTTAGAAGAATGCATAGACTGCATAAAAGAAAAATTCACTAAGACTATTAAAAAGGCACCAAATGCAGTAAGGGAATATTAGAATTTTTACACAGAGACATATGTGGCCCTTTTCCCATTGTCTATGTTGATGATTTTGACTCGTTCATAACCTTCACGGATCACTATACTCGTTATGGCTACATTTATCCAATCAAGGATCGATCTGAAGCATTGGATAAATTTAAGATCTTTAAGGCTGAAGACGAAAATCAGCACAACACTAAGATAAAGGTCGTTAGGTCCGATCATGGTGGTGAATACTAAGGTCAGCACACCCCATATGGCCAAGTTCCAGGACCGTTTGCACGGTTCCTACAGGAACATGGCATAGTCGCCCAGTATTCTACACCGGGTGAGCCTTAGAAAAATTGAGTAGCGGAATGACGCAACCGTACGCTAATGGACATGGTTAGATCCATGCTTAGTTATTCAGACTTACTGGTTAACTTGTGGATAGAGGCGTTAAAAACCGCCATTCATTTTCTTAATCGGGTTCCTACTAAGGCGGTGTCGAAGACACCATATCAGATGTGGAATGGACGTAAGCCCTCACTTAGATATTTGCACATCTGGGGGTGTCCCGTTGAGGCTAAGATATTTAACCCAAATTTAGGAAAATTGGATCCTAAAACAGTTAGCTGCCATTTTATTGGCTATCCAGATAAGAGTAAGGGCTTTCGTTTCTACTGTCCCGACAGGCACACTAAGTTTATAGAAACGAGACATGTCATCTTCTTAGAGGATTCAATGATCATGGGGAGCACGGTACGACGTGATATTGATCTTGAGGAGAAGTGGGTCTACGTGCCCACTCCTATGATTCAAGAACCATTCTTAACTCTACCTGCTGTCGATGCACCACAAGTGCCTGATGATGGTGGTGCAACACCTGTTGTTAGTTCTCCATCAGCGATAGAAAATAGTGATGCTCCTGTACAACAGGAGCCAACTCAGCCTTCTGAGCAACCTCAGTTACTTGTCGCTAGTGAGGAACAATAGCCGCCCCAAAATGATGCGCAAGTTAGGAGATATCAAAGAGTCAGACGGTCTGCAATACCGGCTGACTATGAGGTCTATATGAGTGAAGAGTTTCAAATGCAGGACGATCCCTCCTCATTTGAACAAGCTATGAGCAGTATGTAGTCATCCGAGTGGTGTAAAGCCATGGAGGATGATATGAGGTCTATGGATGCAAACAAAGTCTGGAAATTAGTTGAAGTTCCTAAAGGAGCCAAAATGGTTGGCTGTAAATGGGTCTACAAAATCAAACGTGACTCCAGAGGGAACATTGAAAAGTACAAAGTCAGACTTGTTGCAAAAGGTTTCACTCAAAGAGAGGGTGTTGATTACAATGAGACATTCTCACTCGTCTCGACTAAGGATTCGTTTAGAATCATCATGGCATAAGTAGTGCATTATAACTTAGAATTACATCAGATGGATGTAAAGATGACGTTTCTCAATGGAAATCTAAATGAGGACGTTTATATGACGCAACCGTAAGGTTTCATCGCTAAGGGTAAAGAGAACATGGGATGCCGACTTAGGAAAGCCATTTATGGACTAAAAAAGGTCTCACGGCAATGGTATCTCAAGTTCGATGAAACAATTAGAAAATTTGGATTTAATGAGAATGAGGAGGACAACTGCATATACACTAAGTTTAATTATGGGAAATTCATCTTTCTCGTGCTTTATGTAGATGACATACTACTTGGGAGTAGTAATGTCGATCTACTATTAGAAACTAAGAAGTTCTTGTCCTCGAACTTTGATATAAAAGATCTAGGTGAAGCCACCTATGTTTTAGGCATAGAGATTCACCGAGATAGAGTTAAGGGGTTATTAGTTCTTTCCCAAAATATATACTTAGAGAATGTACTCAAAAGGTACAATATGCATAAAAGCAAGGCCACACCTGCTCCCATAGTCAAGGGCGATAAGTTTGGGAACTTTCAGTGTCCTAAGATTCAGTATGAAGTCGATCAGATGAAAGCAGTTCCATATGCTTCAGCTGTCGGAAGCCTTCAATATGCTCAAGTTTGTACTCGCTCTGACTTAGCTTATGTTACCAGGATGCTTGGCAGATATCAGGCCAATCCAGGACCCGACCACTAGAAGGCGGTTAAGAAAGCACTGAGATATGTGCAAGGTACTAAGAGCCTCATGTTGATTTATCAAAAATCAGACTCACTAGAAATAGTGGGTTACTCAGACTTAGACTTTGCAGGGTGCGTGGAGACTATGAAATCCACATCAGGCTACATTTTCACCCTTGCGAATGGAGCTATTTCTTGGAAAAGCTCCAAACAAACCATCATGACATCATCCACGATGTATGTTGTTTGTTGCTTGTTATGAGGCTTCGTGACAAGTTATGTGGCTTAAGAAATTTGTACCCAAACTTAGAGTGGTCAACGGCATTGAGAAACCACTTAAGCTATACTACGATAACAAACCCGCAATATTGTAATCTTACAACAATAAGTCGAGTGGTGCTGCAAAACACATCGATATTAAGTACTACATTGTGAAAGAATGAAACTAGGATCATATCATCAGTCTAGAGCATATCAGTACCGAGCAAATGCTCGCGGATCCGCTAACCAAAGGTCTTCCGCCCAGCGTGTTCAGGAGACACGTAATCGGTATGGGTTTGAAGGAGTACCTGTGATACCTGGATACTCAGGGGCCAAACTCAGATTAGTACATGTTTCTAAGTGTGAGATGTAATGTGGTCGTCGAGTCAAGCAGTACGTAACTGCATGTTTCGATGCGCCGTTCCCTTTATGTCAAGCGTGAGAAAATAATGTCAAAAGTCTATATGTTTAGAAATCAGTTTATGTGACCCCTGATCAAGGGGGAGAATGTTAGGAATAAAATCAGTATGGCCACGAGATTTAGGGGAAGGTTACGATGGTAACTAACCCGGAATTCTTCTTTCCCCTAGTGCTTGATCGGAGCACCAATCCCCAACAGATTCGGTTGTTGGGTGGGCCTCCTGGGGCACCTCCTCTCTCTATATAAGCAAGGCACCGACACTCCTTAGAATGAATCCAATCTAAGAACGCTCCAGCCACCTAAACAATCAGAGGACCGATCATCTTGAGGAGGGAGTCTCGGGAAGGCTTTTCCCATCCTGCTGCACGCCTCCGTTGCAGTATCTCACCGGCAACTCTGCTCCAACGTCGGTGGAGCGGCTTGTGCCCTACCGACAGACTCCACGGCGGTCAATTCCTCCAGTGTGGAAGGTATGTCCCTCTTCTCCTCAACCCCAGTAGATTAGGAATTGATTGGTGATTGTGCTCCCTGTTCTAGCTTAATTAGTCTATGCATACTTAGTCCGTGCCCTGATCTTCATTAGACATAACCTCAGTTTCTATCAACCTGAACCTATTACTATCTGGATCAGTACTTCACTGGATATTTTTGTTAAGCAATCAGCATATAACTCCATAAATAGGCTGGTGTCATAGCATTGTTTTTTTAGGAGGGGTAATGGCGTAGTTTTGGGTGCCATTATTCCTAATCTAGCATCAGGTGATTCCTGCTTAGCACTCTATCGATTGGGCATGTCCATTGGATTCCTGAATCTGAAAGACTATCTATTATTAACATTCACCACTATGATACGAAGCGGTTTAGCACACTGTGTGACCTTACTCTGAAGATGTACTGCAACGTAGTATGTCATTCTGTTGCTTGGGTGGACAAGTGCGCCGTCTATTTCCTGAGGCAAATTAATGGACTTTCGGCATCCAAATCTTGAGAATTTTTTGAACATGTCATTAGTCATCATTACTGATTATTCCAGGTCCGTAATCTCCACATCACATCAATGGGGAGCAGAGCTCACGAAACTGAATGTTCCAGCTGACTGGAAAGGTACAGTAACTGTCTTAGCAAATGCTCTTTGGCCCTGCTGTGCTGTGATGTAATAAGGTGACATGGTTCACTATCAACCTGTCTCTGTTCCTGTTTCTCTGCTCCGGCATAATGACAACTCTGGCTCGTACTCCTGGCGCCCTTGCATCCGCCGTCCTGTTATATGCCTTGTACGAGCGCTCGAACTCGTTCTGGAAGCTGCCCAGTGCCCACAGGGCAGCACCTGGCTGCCAAGCCATGGAGCGTGCTGAAGGAGTTTCCTCCAGTCCCGGAGTACCAGACCCCTTGGTGATGTTACCTTGCATCGTAGTTCATCCACAGCGATTCCTTTTCGATGCTGTCCACTGCTGTTTACTCCCTTCATCTCAAAATACTTGTTACTTAGAATAAGAATTTTAGTTTAAAATGGATTAAATTTTTTTATCTTGAGTGACAAGTATTTTGAGACGATGAGAGTATTTCATTGCAAAGAGGCTCATTTTGTTGCCCCCTCACTGCTCCATGTCTGGTCGGTGTTGTGTTGTGTATCACTCCAGTTGTCAGCTGATCCGAGGACGTTAGTTTTAAACCACGCTCTCGGTAGTCAAGAGGCGGAAGGCTAGTAGTAGTTGTGTATTATATGAACATGGAATCTACAATGTGATTCTGGATTCTGATATGGCCGCGCCCAGAGCTGATTGTTACTACAGTTTTGCTTCGTGATTGCGTTCGGTTCTGCTATGCTCGCTAACAATGCACAATACGAATCCACTACGTGTACGGCCCATCTCAAATCATGTTATTATGATTTATTAGATTACCTTTACAAGAGATTTGATTTGAACTAAATTAGCTATCAAAAAAATATTATTTATTTTGATGGGGAATTTGTTTACATTAAATAAATTTCACCTGGTATTTGAAAAAAAAAATGAATTAATTTTAAAAGGTGTGTCTCCATCAGACAAAGTTGCATTCCCTTCATAATTTGTTTGTTGACGTCCGTACAGGCCAGGTAGTACAAATTTGCCTTAACATTCATGTCCGGACGCCAATACAGGTAATATCTGATTTGATGCTGGCGGTCAATAGGCAAGTTTTTGTAATTTCAAGAGGGAAATGAATCCTAGCATTTACATATAGGAGACTGAAGATTAGTTATACGCGCTGCCAGCAGAGCTGTGTTCATGCGGTTTTGCCGCATGAAACTCTGGCTAGTAGCAGGTTCAGAACCAATGATAACCATTCGCTGTGTTCGGTGTTTCTGCCGTTCTGTGACAAGGTGGCTGTGTTTTACGTATCTCTTTTTCAGCTCAACTCATATCAAATGGAAAACCGTTGTGCTAGACATTTGTCTTCTTGCTCTTCCATCATGCCAATTTGCATCTACATATACCTCACGTTCTCGTGGAAGTTTTGTCATACCCGGACTGGTCTAAGCCAGAGTCTGGAAAAGGGAAAAAGAAAAGAGAGGAAGACCAAAAGTCCGAAAGAAACAGAAAGAATTGCATCAGGTTACGTTTACAGAGATGATTGTCACAGCAATCTGAGCAACTAGGAAAAAATTGCTACTCTGGTTTCAGTACATATATAATTCTTCAACGACGTATAAAATAACAAGTTGCGAGTAGAAGTTTCCAACAGCTCCACCAAAAATGTTCCTCAAGCTTACTCTGCTCATCACCAATCATTTTGTCCCGTGTCGTCTTCTGAGGCTGAATGAATGGAACTGATCTGCCATAACTAAACAGGAAACGACCCAAATGACACCAAGTTGCTAACTGATACATGGAACTAGGATTTATTGTGCCAAACATCCAAAAATTTTCTGGAAAACTGCTATTTTCCTAATATGTTCATTCATGAACTTCTATTATCAGATTACCTTTTAGAACTAAAAATCCCATAGCTTTTAGGCGAGTCGGTGTTAGGACACTCGCTGGCAGATGCATCATTTGTTTTCCTAGGCTCAGGTTTTGTAGTACTGAAGATTCCAAAACTCTTGGCTGTTGGATTAGGACCACCTGAATCACCACCTGGTGGTTGCCTTTGGCTGTTATTCAATGGAAAATGACCTCTCCTTTCGTTTCTCGGATCTTGTGGTAATCTGCCTTGGTTGATCGGCCTGTTATGCTGTTCCAGAGGTATTTTATTGGCATGCATGGCATAGCGGCTTTCATTTTCATCTCTTTTATGACCTTGTGGGTATCTTCCTTGGTTGTCTCCTCTTGCTGGCGGTCCCCGAGAAGCATACCTATTGGCTTCCCCAGGTTCCTTAACCTGATTGTTACTATCTCGCTTATCCATGTCAGACCTTGCCTCTTTGGAACAATGCCTGGGTTCAGGGGTTTGTCCCCACTGACCAGAACTAGTCCTGCTTCCACCAGAATTGATAGTGTGCAATTTTTCACGGTCAGCCCCTGGGTTGGCTGTCGACTGACTCAACTCCCTTTTGAGACCTCGATCCTTCCTACCTTTCTGGGCAGAGATGGACCTGTCACTGGCTTCTGAACCACACTCAATTGGCTCATCATTTTTATCACCATCCACTGGTGATTCAGAGGAAGTACCATGGGCTCCTTTTCCTGCATCTTCAATGGCCTGACTGGCTTTCTTTCCACCTTTCTTTGTCGCAAACTTCAAGTGCCTGACAATGACATATGCATGCTTCGAGTCCAAGTGCGGACCACTTTCGACGATGCAGACATCTTGTATCTGTTCAAGTAATAGCCAAGTTACTAGGGGGATCAACTCTTCCAAGACTGAATTTGATACTGAAATTGATGGCATTTGGTAAATGAGCAACATGGAAACAGTAAGGGACAGAATACTCACAAGTCCTAACAACCGAGATAGTGGTGCTCCTAAATCTTCTCCTTCATTACCTGAGGGCATGGCCATGCACTGTCAAATGGGAACACCATTGATGATTTCAGAGGTTGCAATTGAGAAATTAGGGTAAATATATGATGTGATGATGAAAAAAAATACTTATACAGGTTAATAGAGTTGAATATGAACATCCTGTGGAACATACATGTTAAATCATTGAGTTATTCACCAAACATAATGACTGACATCAAATCACCAAAACTAAAAAAAGTCTTCGGTATTCTTGGATATGAGGATACCTGCACTGTTATAATAAATATTTGAACTAACGGAAAAAAAATAACAGGAACTAAAATGGTGATTGCATCAGAAATTAAAGCCTATTGGTCTGGCATCAGAAATTAAACAAATGATAGGCAATAAAGACAGTATGATCGACTGAACAAACAAGAACATAGAACTGGAAAAGAAGGCAAGCTCACCTTCACCCTGTAACCCCGCTCCATCAATCTGGTGATTGCATCTGCTTTCACCATCAGATCTTTTAGTTCCTGCAAGCAATAGTTTATGTTTTTCAACAACGATGAACAGCACACCGCACAAGCCCTCCATAATGACTAGAGCCTATGTAACTGTTAAATTGTAGGCTTTGTACTTGAGGAAAAGTGAATTCAACTAGGCATTGGAAGTATTTGTCTATATATGCAAAAAAAAAAAAAAAAACAGAATATAAGACTGCAGCAGTCCAAACAAGCTTGAAGTCCAGTTATGATGTCATGGGCGGACCTACAGGGTAATGCCGTGGGATCCGGCATACCCTGGGCCCAGGCAGATGTAACTAAGAGCCTAGAGCTCTTCCGTAACTTTGGTTGCTAGTACGAAGGACGAAGCCAAGCATCGGTTCACGGAACGAAGCTAACATGGCCACAACTCCTTGCCATATTCTCATAGAATACGCCGCTAGTTGCTAGCCTGGCTATTGCCGATCGAAACCTGCCCCACAGACGACATGACAGACAACCTCCTGCTCTCACTTGCCACTTCGATTCCATTACGGCATGTAGGCGACGCACGATCTCCTCCCTCTCGCTTGCGGCTATTCGATTCCATTTTGGCGTGTAGGTCTAGCTCTGGTTTTCACGTGACGCGTTTCAACAACTATACAGACATCTCATAATCTCGTCTCGCCTAATCGTATCTTATTTACAGTAAATAATATTTTCGAGGTAATCATGAATATTATCGTGCATCGATAAGGACTGATAAAATTATTGGTATTCGCTTTACGCGTTTATTCGTATTCAGAAAGCAGCGGCTTAAAAAATCAGACAAGTAATATTGTAAGTTTATTTCATGATTATATTTTTTAACTATCATTATATATTTGACTTATTTATATTATAATTTATTCAATTTATGACTTATCATGTTATTTATTTTTTATGCCGAATTATGTTATGAAATTTATCGTTGTTTACTGAATCGATATATAGCTTTATCAAATCACTTGTAATTTTCTTTAGCATACCCTGAAATAAAATCCTAGGTCCGCCAAGATATCAATAAAGTGAGCCATTGTTATTGGAGGTGCTAGACTGCAATACTCAAAAATAAAAGAAGCAATTACTTACAGTTTTTCCCTTAAATCGCACTTCTTTGTTTTCCCCACCACGTAAGACAATAGCAGACTACAACAATTAGATGCACATCCAAAGTTCAAAATCAGAATAGGTCTACACTATCATAAAAGCCACATAAAAGTACTGCAAAAATGGAGTGACATTCAACAGTGCATAAGGTAAGAAACAGCGCATTTGTGCAAACATGTTGTGACCTTCAACAGAATACCAGATTCTGGTCACTCGTTGAGCAGAAAGGGACCTCGGTGATTGAAAAACACTGCAAAAGTACCTTGCACATATCCATGAAAACAACATGAATGTGCACAGCAATCCACCTAAAAATATGCCACTGCTTCGGTGGGAATTCAGCATTTTACCTCAGTTTTGTAAAGATAAAAAGAGTGGAATCTAAAAGACTCAGGCTTGTTGTAGAGTACATAGGATGCATCAAATGTTTGTTCATAACTCGTAAACTAGAACGTGTGATTTTGTGGTAGATTTGATTATACAATTACATTGATTGAACACTTAAATGCTTCGAAGTGCAGCTGTATTTATACACAATTTCAATATCTACAGTTCAAAATATAATATCTATATGCTGAAAGCGAAAAGGATTCCAGCGCTCACAGCGTTTTGGCTGGCGTAGCCTACTTCCAGCGCCGATGTGTCACTGCTAATGTAGGTGAGTCGGTTGGAGGTGCGGTGGGCAGTGGCTGCTCTAATTGTGTTCATTTACACAACTATGACAGCTCTAAACTAAACCAAACTGTGTAATCTATATTAGTGATGAATTCCTTCTCATTTTGGTCTCAGTTAATGAGAGGATTCCAATGTATATTTTATATTTCCCTGATTTTATGATCATTGAGATGCAATTGATTCACGCAAGTATTACAGAAAGTTAGATAGCAGATTCTGTAATGAAAGGTGAATACCTTGGTTTTCAATCGCTCTTTCTCCTTCACATCCTTCTTATACTTCTCTTTGTGAAAATCCATGATTTTGCATACAGGAGGATCTGATTTTCTGTCCACCTGCACAAGAAGATAACCATGCAATGAAGGCAACAATATAAGTAGAACAAATGGTCACTTTTGTTTCTCCTCAAGGTTTACAGGAAATTTAGGAGAATACAAGAAACTCAGCTGGCATGCCGAGTGTTGCGGAGATGCGCATACTACGGTGGATGTGCGGTCACACAAGAAGAGACAAAATTAGGAACGAGGTGATACGTGATAAGGTAGGGGTGGCACCAATTGAGGAGAAGCTAGTCCAACATTGCCTACGGTGGGTTGGGCATATCCAGCAGAGACCTCAAAAGCACCGGTTAACAGTGGGATTATAAAGAGTAGAGAAAATTTTAGGAGGGGTAGAGGTCAACCAAGGTTGACATGGCAGGAGGCAGTGAAACGAGACTTAAAGGAGTGGGACATACCTCGAGATTTGGCTCATGATAGGACTGCATAGAAATTAGCAATTCATGGGCTAGAATCTTAGTTTATTCGAACTTTGTTACCCTTATCTTCTTTCTTATTAATCCATTTCTAAAATAAATAAAATGTAGAATCTTATTTTATTTGTATTATTTTTATTTTTATTTTTTTATTATTCGTCTTATTTTCTATTACTTTCTTTTTCAAAAATTGTTGGGTTTCATTTCTAGCCGACCCCAACTTGTTTGGGACAAAGGCTTGGTTGTTGTTGTTGTACAAGAAACTCAGCTAATCCTAGTGTCTCTAAGTGTACTTCAGCTCATCCATTAATCAATAACTTAACTTACTTCAAGCAACAAAGGAAAGAAAACATCCACCAAAACTAGGTAACTAACATTTACATCCCGTATATTAGCATCCTTTTAGAAAGAAAAAAGAAAGGCCCGGATAAAAGCTGAGGAACTAAAACAGTAAAATGTCTATGTTTATGTTTATGGCTGGTTTTTCAGTAAACATGACACCTCTAGTCTACTTATAGGAATACATACACAACATCATCACTTATGTAATTTAAGATTATATTCAGGAAATAAAAAGCATGCGTATGAACAGAACGATTTTGAGTTCAAATATAACAGTGAAATGGATGACAGTTGTTATACCTCAACCAAGTCCATCTCTGTCCTGGCAGCGAGCTGGAGCGCTTCAATCCTGGAGACAACCTTGTGCCCCTGGTCCATGACCAATCTGACGAAGGGCGCCCTGATGGCGTCGTTGACACGAGGACCCTCGTCGTCGTCCTCCTTGGCTTTCTTTTTCACCTTGGTAATTCAATTTGAATAACGTATTTAGCCATCCAATCATGAGAAGGGGAAGGAAGGAACACGACAGATCACGCCTACGGTAGTAGGGCGGGCTCCCAACGGGAGGGAAGCGGGGCGGGGGGACACCTACCTGAGGCGGAGCGGCGAAGTGCCGGCACGGAGGGGCGAGCGGGCGGCGCCAGATGGGAGCGGGAGCGGCAGGGGAGAGCGTCATCTCCAGAAGAGGGGAAGGAGGAGCAGATGGAGGGACGTGGCTGCGGAGGCAAGCGGCGAAGGAGCGGAGTGCGAGGGATCCGACGCCGCGGCGGAGAGGGAGAGCCATTGACTCCTTCCTTGCACCGCGCTTCGCTTCCTTTACGTCGGCCGGCCGCCGGAGGCGGAGGCGGAGGCGGAGGCGGCTGGCTGTGGGCTGTGGCTGCGGCGGAGTGGCTCCTCGTCTCGCTTCTTCTTTCACCCTCCGACTTCTGTCCGTGGGCTCGGCTCCGTCACTAGAGCTAACTAGCAAGAAGATTAATTGGTCCTTCAGGCTTCAGCCCATGTACCAAAGCTGCAGCCAAAAAACAGGCCCACACATCACAAACCTGTCGATTTTTTCTCTCGAAAATAATATTATCTCCGTTTCTTTTTATTTGTCACTAGCTAGTTCGAAAATAAGACAACCGGTGACAAATAAAAAGAAACAGAAAGATTAATATTTTATTCAAAAGTTCTTTTTATTTGTCACCGACTATCTTCAAACTAACCGTAACAAATAAAAAGAAACGGAGGGAGTAATATTTTATTCAAAATTTACAAGATAGGTGTGACTCATTCAAAAAATTATAAAAATGGGTATGGGTCGTCGGGTCAGTGGGGCGACTCATTCAGTGTAGATATTAGTCACCGGTCACTGGATGACCCATCTGCGAAGAACTAAATAGGTGGGGCTCAATTTAATTGACTGAAAATAGGAAAACAAAATAAAAATAAAAAGAGATGAGGTGAGGTGAGCAGAAGGAGAAAGAGTGAAGTGAAACACCGTCGATGTGAGCATTATTTTCTGATATAGAATATATAAGACATTTAGATAGTTTAGATTTTTGATATTTGGGTTTACTTAGTTATGTAATATATTTAGACTTTATTATATAGAAAATTTAGATTTGACTTATATTAGTTTATGATTTATATAATATTATACAATACATAGATATATGAGCTCCTACGTTTATGTAATTTAGGTTTTATATAAATGTTTTTAAGGATATAGTTATATATGTCACAATTAACATAAATAATGGTAACTTAGGTATGGCTGAGAGGATCAGTATAGCATCCCCTAACAGGCTAACACGTAGACCGGAGCATCAATGAGAGCCAAAGGTGGTACCTGTCGTCCTTTCAGCGGGTTTCGCTTGGGACGGTGTGACCACGTACGACAGGTGAGTTGTTGCACCTCGACGATCGGTGGATTCCCATGTGAACATTATTTAGTCGTAATATATTTGTGTTCTATTTGATTTAATATAATTATCATATTACTAATGAACATATTTCTTTGAAGATTGTGTGAGGCTGAATTGCTTCCGCTATGCCATATGCCCCAGGCTGCACCTGGAGACGACAATGAAGGGGCCAAGAGGCGGATGCAACTGGACCGTTCCCCTGCTAGCTGCTTTGCTAGACAGGTGAAGGCCGGAGACGTACAGTTTCCACGTATCTTCTGTCAGGGAGGTGGTTAAGACGTTATCGTACCTGCTCGACCTTTCCATTGTTAGGAGGCTTCCGTGTGATCGACATCCCGAGAACGTGGAGGACAGATCTGATAAGCTAATATGTGATAACCGGTTGCACCAAAAAACTTAAGCTGGTAGGAAAGGATAGACAATTCACTTATATACTTCAATACTCCTCCTCACGTGAGACTCTCTCGGGTCTCGAACGTGGAAAATGGGAGTGGACTTGTGTCCATCAGGATTTGAACTCGAGACATCTGGCTCTGATACCATGATAAGCTACAATGCGCTGACCGGCTGCCCTCTGATGTGGAAGGGTAGGCAATTCACTTGTACACTCCAACAGGATCTAGAGGGTCCATTTGCTGGGATTATTTCTGTGTCCGACCGTCTATTATTTTTTCCTCCACCGAAGATGAAGAGGCATTCAAAGCCTTGGGTTATCCAGTGTAGGATAACATACTACAACTTAATATTTACAACTAATATTAATTCTTATTATGACTAACACAATATTAATTGCACTGTAGGCGAAGTATTGTTAAGCTGCTATGCGCTGGCCGGTTGCACCCAAAAGCTTAAGTTGATGGGAAAGGGTAGACAATTCACTTATACACTTTAACACGCTCCCTCACGTGAGGCTCCCTCGGACCTGAAATGTGGAAATAGGAGTGGGCTTGCGCCCGCCGAGATTCGAACTCGAGACCTATGGCTCTGATACTATGTTAAGCTATTATACGCTGACCGGTTGCACCAAAAACTTAAGCTGGTGGAAAAGGGTAGACAATTCACTATACACTTCAACAAGTACATCCACCCCAAGGCTGACACATATGTAGTCAGCTGGTACCTCGAGGCCTACCTGAAAGTGCATCTAGGCATTCCCATGGATTTTGGATGCATCATGACGACAATTAAGAGACTAATAAGCTGAGTTGATCTTAAGCATAGGTGTGATGATTGAAATGAGACAAAATCCTTCAAAAAGGGAAAGGTTGAAACGGGCGTCGAAGACTCAAACATAGAAATTAGGGTTTCTATTGTGTTAGGTTTAGACTAGTTGTGTCATGTGTGAAAGTGGTTGTATCATGTGCATTGAGATCATCCAAGAGGCCTCAAAATGGTGGTTGAGAGAAAACATAAGTGAGAAGCCCATTTGAGAGAAAACCCCTAGGATCGAACTTGTCCGGGCTTCAGGCTGGACTAGTCTGAGGTAGTCAGTTTAGTCTGTTTTGGGTTGGACTAAATGTCTCTAGATGAGTTCGAACTTGTCTGTATGGTTACGGGCTAGTCCGTTCTTTCCTTGGTGAGCAGATTTGGAACTAAGTCCTGGGAGGCCCGACTTGTCCGCCAAAGTGGTCAGACTAGTCCGGACCCCCAGAGTAGTCCGTTCTGGGACGGACCAAAGCATTTTGTTTGAGTTCGAACTTGTCCGTTGTGGTACAGACTAGTCCGTTTGAGACTTAGTGGGAGATCCCAAGCCAAGTCCTAGAAGGTCGGACTTGTCCGCTCGTGGGGCCGGACTAGTCCGGACCAACCCAGTTTAGTCCATCTTGAGTCGGACTAAACCATTATGTCCTACTTCGGACTAGTCCGTTTTGGGCCGGACTAGTTCGGGTTGCCATGACCATTTGAAATTTAATGTTTTGGCGCGCACATCATCTGTTTTGTCGATCGATGACGTGAAATTGTCGGCGGTCCCAAGAGGCCGGACTAGTCCGTGGTACAGGGCCGGACTAGTCCGGATTTGGGCTGTTCGCAACGGCTAGTTGCCGGGACCCCTATAAAAAGGGCACCTTCGGCCCCAATTTGACAACTCTTGAACCCTAGCGTCGCCACACACGTCCTTGAGACTTCCAAATCCTTCCACTCGTCCTACATGCTCTCTAAGACTAAATCTTGAAGAGATTAGGGTTTGGGAAGGAGGGTGAAGGAAGATCATCGTGCTTTGGCTCTCGGTTTGATCTCTTGCACTTGTGTTGTGTTTTGTGGCTTGTGTGAGTTGAGCTTCGTGTTCTCCTTGCTGTATTGATTCGTGGGAGCCTCAACTTGTGAGCAGCCCTAAGAAACTTGGTCATTACCCTTTGATATAGTGGAAACCAAGCTGACCATTGTGGTGGCTTGGTGAGAAGAGGGTCAAGTGAAACCCGGTCCTTGTGTGGACTTCTCAACGTGGATGTAGGCTTATTTATGGAGCTTAACCACGGATAAATCTTATCTCGCTTGTCGCTTTACATTTTGTAATCACTAGAATTGCTACTAGGGTTCATATTGTTCTTCATCTTGATCTTCCTTGAAATCTTGTAACCTAATCGCTTGCACTTGTTAATCTAAATTGTACTAGGTTGCTAATCATTGCATACACCTTTGGTGAACCTAAATTTCGCAAACAACTTGTAGAAATCAAGTTTTTAGGTTTTCACTCTGTGCTGAGCGGACTAGTCCGGCCCTATCTAGACAAGTCTGGCCTAAGTAATTTAATCTCGTTTGATTAAGCCATTTCAGGTCATATTGCCTATTCACCCCCCATCTAGGTGACTTTCAGTACCTGATGTGGCTTTTCAAGTGGGTGTTCTTCTGCAATACGTACGTGACATCCCAACAAAGAAGTTGGTTCCGAATGCTACGAGGATCACAAACACTTAAGAGGGTGACTTCCCTTTGCTGAGTTGGGGTGCATCCATCCTTGCAGCGATGTATCGAGGCAATGTTTGGTGTGCAATAAGACAGATGAGTAACCCATCTTCATAGGGTGCTCCCTGCTGCTCGAGATATGGTCTTATTAGTTGTTCGTGATAGTGCGACCCACTACAGGAATCCTAATCATAAACGACGACCGAAAATCGTCGTTTATAAGGGTTCTGTTGGTGATATGCCCAAGAGGCAATCATAACAATTCAGGTTAAGGCCTATTGGATATTTGATCCATAAGCAATTAGGGCACTAATGGGCCTCAGACCTAAAAGCCTGTTAGTACACTTATAAATATGAGGGGTAGGGTTAGGGGCTAATTACTCCACCACGTGACAGCCCTAGCCGCCACCCCTCGAAGGCCTCACGTCGAGACCCTAGCCACGCCCACGGTGCTAGCAAACCAGCGCACGATGTTCCTCTCCGTACGTGTGGACTCCGTGGAGGCGCTGCTGCTACTGCTGCCATGAAGAGGGCGAGGAGAAGAACGAGATCGTCTACTTCCCCTACACTGACGCGCATTTATGTTTTGTTGCGCTGCACGTCTAGTGATAATGATCTATGACCTCCGTACTTGCATGTTTCCTGGGTGATGCAGTAGACTTGTTAGAGTAGCGTACCACCGATTTCCCAACAGTGGTATTAGAGCCGACTTGCGTAGTTTTTGGTCTGGATCTTGTTAGTAGATGGGATCTACTGCAGACATGTTCGTATGATGAATTTTATCGTACGGTTTTTGGGGTTTAGAATTGGTTAGAGGATATTGCGATCGTATATGACTATAGGGTCAGTTCATGCTCCTTCTCTGTTGTGTGTGTAACCTGTCCCTACCAGCTGGAATCACCATCGGGACTAATCGCCTACATAGCTAACAGATTGAGCCAACAAACCACCGTCATGAGTCGCGATCTACTCATGAATACCGGTCACATTGAAAATTGAGGCATTCTGAATGGCTCGAATTTGTGTTGATTTGATCAATCTGATGAGATTTTTATAGTGATTTCATAGATGCGATCTATGTTGTCTGCTGTAGTGATTACATAATATAGTTTCGCGCTAGAAATTGTTCTACGCTTAACTCGTTTTTGCAGGGAATTATGTGAATGGTATGGCCTTAATGTGATGTGATGATCTATGTGCAAATTCGTGTAGCCTACGTGTTGCAAATTTAACACAACCGGGTTGAGGTTGTCACATACTTGTATAACGACCTGCGTGTCGACCTGTGATGCTTGATCTCTCATGTAATTTGGTAGCTATTAGTTGTATTAGCTTCTTTTATGATCATGGAGATGTCTTCAAGCATGGTGGAGATGGAGATCACCACAAGAAGGGAGGCATGGCAGCTCGGAACATGATGGAACCATGGCGATGGAGACCATTATGATTTTAAAGGTCATACTATTCACAATGTGATATGATCATATACCTGTGATGTTTACGTATTACTATTCTTTTCACGTATTTCATATGGTGGATGTTTTGTCATGATAGAATAGCTTCCCTCACAAAAGTTGAGCATTTGATGCCATTTACCAATGATTGCACCTATGTTATTTTGATCGTTGTATGGTAGGTTTGCCAAAGCAAAGTACCATCATCTATCATAATGCATAGGGTGAATGTTGGACATTCACATGCATAGTGTTTGTTTACTCAACAAAGCTATGAAAACAGTTTTGGGCTTTATGGTATTGAGTTGGGAGCCGGGGCATTGGATGTCATCCAACAAACGAGAGTCATATAAGGATAGATTAACAATGGTTGTTTACTTATGTCACTAATTTCCTAGCAGTGAAGCCAAAGCTCACTAGGAATTAGTAAATATGGATCTTTAACCACTATATGTCGTTAGAGGGAAGACGACAATCATATAGTGGTGATATCTTTTATTAAACTATTAATAGAAGATTGGTACTGTCGGAGGGTGATTTCGGCAATCCTCCCGGTACTGCCGTTGGCAGCCTGCGGAGTTCTAGTTCGATTAGGGTACGCAGAGATTCAGAAGAAGGTGGCAATTTGACACGAGGATTTACGTGGTTCGGGCCGTCTGAGCATAATACCTTACTCCACGGGTGTGTTGCTGTTGTATTGAGCGTCTAAGCGCTTGAGTGTTAGAGACTAGAGTGTCTTGAGCTCGTGTATCTTAGGCGTGCGTAGAAGCCCCCCCTGTGTATCGCTTGGCCAACCCTTTTATAGTACAAGGACTGGCCGTTACATCGTTAGCTTGGCCCGACATGTGGCCCTGGCGGTTACTGATGCTTAATACACAATTAATGTGCTTAATTACCCTTAATAGTGTGGTAACACGCCTTGACAGTGGCGTTACTAGTATTAAGGGCCCTCCGATCATGTGTCATTAAGATGGCATTAATGACACTTAATCGGTTCTTGAGGTCTTTAATGTTCCTTGAAGGTCCGAGCCGTTGGAGGTCCACCAATCTGCCTGTTGAGGTTGAAGGTCCGGCGGTTGGATGTGTGGCATCTCCGGAGCTTACTGTCTTGGACGAGTAGGTCTGGTGCTATTGTACACGTGTCGGTACCGGAGCTTCCCTCTGTCGGGGGTTAAGTCCGGGGGTGCCACGCAAATATCTAGTCTGGAGCTTTCTCATATATGGAATGTAGCTTCGGTTTTGTGATACACGTGGCGGCACTGGGACTAACCATAGAAGAGAAGCAGGTCCAGTTCCGTATGATACGTGGGGCCTTTGGAGGTCTTCAACTCAGACAGGTGGAGTTCCTTTGTGCCATTTGCAGTGCCAAAGGGTATCCGATACGCAGGGTACTGACAGTGGCCCCTTGGGCCCACCTCTAGGAGAGACTTTTTGAATTAAGTCATTCTGCTGGAGGTGGGTCCATCTTTCGATTTTTGCACCGTGTCTTCAAGGGTCTTTGGATGTGCCGTTGAGGTGGTGGTTCGCAGTTAAACCACCGCCGCGTGGCATCTTCAGGATGCGGCAGGTGAGATCTGCGTGTGCGGATCTCACGCAATTGAAGGTCGCCGATTCCCAGTACGAAAATCGTATCAGTTCTGCGCGCCCTGTCAGGCCGCCGCCCTCGAGCTTCCCGCCACTCATGATGACAACTGTTCGCCTGGGGTAAGGACCTCGACTTGATCGTTAGGGTGGCCCAGGCCCCCTTGTCATTGGCAGGGTGAAGTTTTTGAACTGTATCGTTGGCCCTTCTGCGGTTTCCATCCAAGCGTTGCGTGGGCTTACTTAAGAAGGAAAGCGTGCACCGTTTGGGAATTCCTTACACCTTCATTTGAACTTGCGCTCGAATCTTCCAAACTTTCGGTTGCTTTTCCACTCTCGCCCCGCTGTGCTGCGATGGAGTTGGGTCTCCGCAAGAGCCGTCTCACGACCGACAGCGATTTGAAGAAGGTCCGGACCTACATGGGGTGGTCCAGTGACTCCTTCAACCACCTGGTCCGCGCCGGCAAGCTCCCGTTCAAGAAGGAGCATGCCGGCGACATGGTGTACTTCTCCCCGTATGCCATGGTGGGACCGATCCCACCTTTCTCCACTTTTCTCTTGATGATGCTAGACTTCTATGGTCTGCAGCTGTATCACCTTGGCCCCCACTGCATTCTTCTTGTGTCCACATTCGTCCACTTCTGCGAGATGTGGGTGGGTATTCCCCCCTGCGTCGAACTTTTCTGTACCTTCTTCACCATCCACAAAGTACTTGAGGTCGTTCCCTTCCGGCAAGTGGGAGGACTGGAAGAAGGACTGGATTGTCATCACGACAGAAGAGCACGAGAAGCTAGAGTTGCCTGAAGGCCTCCCCAACATTGACACTGAAGCCTGGAGTGAAGTTCCGGTGCTATCGGAGGCCTTCAATCCTACCTTGACCAGCATCCGCCAATGTGTGGAAGGAGGAGTGACCCCCCAGGCGGTCTTCTGCAACTTCCTGGTCAACAGGTGGGCTCTGCTAAAGAAGAGGGAGAAGCTTGCCTGGGCCCTCAATAGCGTGATGGACGATGATCGGATTGATACTGGTTTGAAGTCCAACCTGGAAGGCGCAGCTTTGGAGCTTCATCTCAAGAAGTTCCAGCACGGCATCGACGTCGAGGGCGACGACTTGACTCCGCCGGCGGCTTTCCTCCCTCTGAACATGGAGGCAAAGTTCAGCAGGGAGCTCCGGCAGAAGATGTCGGTGCTTGACGACCTCGGTGAAGTTGAGAGGCGTACGACCACCAAGCTGGCGATCCCCAGAGCTTCTGAGGGTGGCCCTGCTCCTGCCCCGAAATAGAGGGTTGAAGTCGTAGGCAAGGGCAAAGAGTTGGCCGAGCCCTCGAGCCGAAAGAGGAAGTTGAAGCATTCTGACGGGAGGCCCGTCAGACTTGCTCCTTCCACGACAGCTCCTTCTCCCTGGCAGGGGAGGTCTTCGACGGCGACAACCACTCCAGCATCAGCGTCTCCCCGGGACGCTAGCTCCGCCCAGGTGACTCCAGCGCCGGAGCCAGCTAAGGGCTCTAGGTCCAAGGGTCCTTCTCAGTCGAGGGGGGCCTCAACCAAGACATCGCTGGCGGCAGCAGCAAGCTCCGGAGGGCCTTCTGGAGCTATTACCCTAGTTGCGACTGGGTCGGGCTCTGAGCGTCCGACGAAGAGGTTCCACGCTAGCTGGAGCAGAAGTATCCCAAGGTAAATTTTTTTGTTATTTTTTGTTGTAATCATATTTTGAGTTTCTTTGTCCTTCATCCACAGGGTATCCAAGAAAGGGGCTGAAGCTCCAGTTCCTGCGACAGCAACTGATGGTGTATAGGCGGAGGCTCTGGCTCCAGTTCCAGCGCCACCTCAAATGGTAGTTGAGGTCGCGGCAGCTCCGGCGCCAGCTGTCGTGGTTCTGGACCTTGAGTCATCTCCTGAAGCTCCCGTGGTAGCGTCGGACCACGGGATTGAAGATGTACCAGTGGCACCAGCTCCGGAGGTTGAAGCTCCGGTTTCGGATGCTATGATGATGGATGCTTCGGCCTCAGAGCCGGAGGTATCTACAGTTCCAGCCTTAGGGACAAATGTTATTGAAGCCCCGGCGGTGGAGCCGGTGGTTGATGAAGTTCCGGCGCCTGAGCCGGTTGTTGTGGAGGTGCCGGCTCCCGAACTGGTGGAGGTCGAAGCGCTGGCGCATGAACCGACGGCGGAGGAGGCACCAGCATCGGAGCCGGTAGTGGCCTCAGCTCCGGCCGAATCTTCAACGCCTGCCCTGGTGGAGGTAGTTCTGGAAGTACCCGCGCTTGAGCCAGGGTGCCAACACGAAGCGGTCGGTCCTCTGCTTGAGGGATCTGCTGCTAATGACCTGGCGGCAGGACCTTTGGAGCCAACTTCGGAGGTAGAAGCTCCCATTGCCAGACCTTCCTCGGCGGCAACCGAGGTACCCCGGAGGGCGTCCCTAGTGCCGCAGAAGCTCAGGGATCCACTCTTGTAGAGTGGGACCCGATTTTTGTTATGGAGAACCCACTGGAGCCAGCGGAGAGGACCCCTGGAGGTCCGGAGCCAATCCCCTTGTCATTATCTATCGATAATGCCTGCTCCAGCCTTCGTCAGGTTCAGCTGGCCTTTTACCACGACAGCAAGGCCCTCGAGGAGGAGCACCAAACCCTTAGGAGGTGGCGCAACCGGCTCCAATTCGAGACCAAGCTGGCGCAAACAAGGCTGGTTGACAACAAGGAGTGGGTTAAAAGGGAGAAGGCACGAATGGAGTACTGGGACCAGCTGCTGGACAAGAGGGAAAGCATGGTACGATCCCTTGACAACCAGTCCAGGGCAATCCACGAACAGGTCGTGGCTGCTAATGAAGCAGCGAATGATTGCCAGGAGAAGCTCAGTGCGATCCACGACAGCCTCGTCAAGCGCCAGGAGACTCTTGAAGAGCGGGAGAAAAAGCTCGAAGATGAAGAGCAGAAACTCCTGGAGCTGCGGGATGACCTCGTGAAGAGGGAGGAGGAGCTTGCTCAGAGGCTGGCTCTGGGTGACAAGAGTCTCGCGGAGCGCACCAAGAAGCTGGAGGAGCTCCGCGAGAGCGAGGAGAAGAAGGCCTGACAGCGAGGACATGACCTCACCAAGAGGGAGAATGAAGTTGCTGCCAGGGGGAAGAAAGTTTGGGGCTGGGAGAGAGACCTAGTCGACCGCCGGAACAAGATCCACGTCCGGGAAGAGGAGCTTGCTAAACTTGAAAGGCAAGTTGCTGAAAAGATTCAACAACACGCCAAAGAAGTCGAGTGCCTTTCCCGGGAGGGTTCGGAGCTTGCGGCGACCAAGAGGTCCTTGGCAGAGGTGCGAGGCTCAAGGGCTGAGGAATACCAACAAGTATGCCACTTCTTGGGGAAAGCCAATGACGCGTTGACGCTGCTGGGCTTTAGTCCCGTGCATCCGGATGATCCGGAGCCAAAGTTGGACCAGGCGTTGAAGGCGTTGAGCTCGGCGGGCAGCAAACTCAACAAGATGTTCGATGTCATCACGGATCAGTTGGAGACTGAAGGGAAATCCCTTGCGCAGAACATCGCAGAGTACATGCTGACGTGCTACACAAGTCGGGATCCTCACTTTCCACTAGATCCGGTGCTTGAAGGTCCCATCTGTAAAAGCCCGTTTTTCGGAAGAACAAAAGCGCAAAAATGCGAACTTAAAAATTTTGAAAATGGACTTGGAAATCCAAACTCACATGAACCATATGAGTTAACCAATGTTCACTTAAAATAGGGACTTGTTAAAATTTTACATACAGAACATGTTTGCTAATGTATATTGGAACTTAAGGTGTAAAATCCTTAATTTCCAAGTATTCACATTTTCAATGAAAAATTAAAGGAGAAAAGAAAACAAAATAGAGAGAAAGAAAAAGGAATTATTCCAACCCTAAAATGGGACATCCAAAATTATTCAAATCTCATGCCGTAAATTTTTCCATGACCTTCTAATATTTCAAATAGACTCTCGGTAAAGTTTCAAAATTTTTGAAGCACGTTTCCCATTTATTGGACACGTACTGAGAGTTTAATCAACGTCGACTTCAAATTTAAACTTTGTGCTCAACCTTGTACAAATCAACTCCAAATTTTTCCTGAGGTCCCTTATGGTTCAAAAAGGTTAACTTCAAAGTTTCAGGATTTTTGAACCTAATCTACTATTTATTTCCTTGAGTCAAGTATCACCACTTGAATTCAAATTCAAACCTGAGTTCGAATTCAACTTGCTCAGTTTTGAAATCTGATTGCACCATAAAATTCTTCATATTTTATTTAGTCACTGAGCCAAAGTTGACTATTTTTGAAGCATGTTTGCTAGCCCTATTTGAATTTTGGAAAGAAGAGTGAGGGAGGTGGGTCCCACAGGTGGTCCCCACCAGTCAGGTCAGCACCTCCTCCCCTGCATCCACGCAGGCGCGCTGCATGTGCCACGGAGACAGAGACATCGGTCCTTATCTTCCCTCCCGACCCCGTCCGGCCACAACACCGCTCCCGCTCGCCCTCCTCTCCCGGCTCTGCACGCCGCCGACAGCCACGACGTCGCCCCACGCCGATCGCCGGCTCGCCCGCGGCCCTGCGTCCCGGCCACCGCTCGCCCTGGCCGCTCCCAACAGTCGGCAGTCGTGCCCCCTTGCCCCCGGCTGCATCCTCCTCACCGACCACCCTGCTCGCACTCGTTGCTCCTGGCCGCCTCTGCTCCGTCGTGTGCCGTACGCCGGCTGCTGTCGGCACATTGGCCGCACCTTACCGCGCGCCTCCTCCCTTCACCGCCTGCGCTGCCGCCAACGTCGGCGCTCCACCTCCTGGCCGTCGCTCGCCCGACCGCCGGCTGTCTCTGCTCCTCGCCTCCCAGCTCCGCCCGGCACGCACACCGCCGCCAGCACCCGGCTTCGCCTCCGTCAGCCGCCCCTGCGCGCGCTCCCGCCCTCGGCCGCGCACCCGTGCACCAACGCGCGTTCGGTGCCCCTGCAGTCCCTCCGGCGCCCCGTCCCGCTACTTCCGCCGCCAGCGCCGGGAGGCTCCGCGTTGCGCCCGCGCGAGAGGCGGTCTACCGCCGCAAGCGTGCCTCCTTGACTCCCCGTCGTCGCTCGTCCCCTGTAGCCGACAGCGCCCAGTCACCCTGGTGCTCCGGCCAACGCCGTCACCTTGATTGTGTCGTCGCGGCGTTCCACGCCGTGGCTAGGTCCTGGAAGCAAAGCAAGTTATGAATGAGATGCACAGGATTCGGGAACACGTCGTTGACACACTAGTATCGATCACTGATCCAAGGTTAGCTCTGATTGTGCAAGATTGATTAGATTAGTGACTGCAGCCTAGGTGTTCGATGAAATGGTTACGAGGCGAAACTAAGTGTGTTGCTGTTCAATGCTGGTCTATGGATGCAGGTTTACTGTGGGTTGGCAATCGACCAAGATATGTGCCAAGATCCCTTTTGAATGGTGATGAAGCGACGGAAATCAAGTACACACCCATGATGTTCGGCAAAAATGCCTACAAGGTGAGCCTTGCCCTAAAATGCATTGCTTGATGCACCGAAGTCCGTTAGTCGTGACCCCTAATGGTACTCATGTGTCGTCAAGTCATACGTCCATGTTCCGCCTTGATATCATTCCTATAGAAATCCCTAAGTTGACCTCCTTTGTCGTTTGTATCGTGTTAGCTTATCCGTGCGTGCTCGTGATGCTCCACCATGAGCCGCGTCGACGTCGTTGACCACATGATGTCGTCGTGACACTCCGAGCCGTCATCGTGCCCTGGCATCAAAATGAAGGATGCCTGTGATGAGTGTGGTTCTGAAACACAAGCATGACTCGTCGGACAATAGTTGTCAAGCCAAATTAGGTTTTAGTCATTCTGAGAGCAATCGAGTCCTAAGTGTAGCCAAGGTGCTCAATAAAAGGCCTTCTAGGTCAACCACGGGTATTGGTGATCGCCGATCACCTATGGTTGAGTAATGCAAGAACGTTGCGGCCAGCAAGGAAAACTAGACCAAGGGGAACCTTGGATAAAAGTTCCTTGGTTGTGTCGAGGATATTCCCTAACCGATCACAGGATTAGTTAACTTGGTGTACCACTTCTTCGACGGCAGGTTCGTCGAGTCGCTTATCAACAACCGAGTCGACATCACTAGCCTTAAGAGTCACAAGGTGGTGTTCCGGGTTCCGCTCACCCCATTGACGAGTTCGGGTTGTTGTCGACGTCGCTAAGACGATCTTCTCGAGATGGCAAATGCATGCCTTCACGGCAAGGTCGCATCATGTTTAAGTCCTGATAGCTTACCGAGCTCACCTGGACAAGCTTGCGGGAGACACTACATTAGTGTCGTCGTGTAAGCACCTGAACAATGCTTGCAACGTTAGTCGTAGCAACTGGTTTACCTAAAAGCGGTTTGAATGTTGTCTTGGTACTCATGCTAGGTTAACAGTGCTTGTAATGACTTCTTAAGTCCAAGCCATGTTGATCTCAATTCAGTCCCAAGTGTTGTTAGGTTCCATCATGGTTCATCCTAAGTCAGGACCCTACGACAGCACTGCTCACTTAACTAGGTCTACTCCTTTATGAGTTAAGTCAAGTTCATTGGTCGATTGCTAAATCGCGACCTTCGTCTTGTACACTCCACTCATACTCAAGCTTTCGATGTCCCACCATGATTTTTAGGTCGTTTTACACTTCTCTGCCCAACACTTTTTTACTATTCAAAATTTTCAATCTCGCTTGGCATAGCTTGAAGTGTGGTATGCTAAGTTGCAATATAGCTTTATGTTGTACCTTTCAGTTCATACCGACACTACTATGTCCACCTTGACTCATCCTCTGGTTACCCACACAACAGAGGCATATCTGTCCTTCCTAGTCAAACTTCTCGATCTTAAGGTTTACACAACCCCATAGAGTCTATTATTAAATTACTTAATTACTTATATGCATATCATGTCGATAGGAACGTGCTGATAGGTGATCGACAAGAAACTTCGCTTGGAGAAGAAGGCCAGGGTATCCACTTGAAGTCCTTGGCGGAGTCTGCACAGAAGGACCACTAACAATTGACATTTATTCGAGTCACAAACTAAGGCAAGCCCCGGTTTGCTTTTAAGTCATTTATAAAATTTTACGTTATCACTATGATGAGTAGTCTATGAATTGTGCATTACGTATAGGATGATTGATACTCCACTTGCATGGCCAAAAATCCCAGGGATTGGTGGGAACGAGTTACAATTTGACCTATAGTAACTGCTTTGCTAATGCATAGGAAATTCGGTAGAAGTCGAGTAGTTGGAATCTACTCGCGAGAGATGTAGGACATATCTCACAGAATTGGTTAGATAGAAAATGGCTTAATATAATGAAATTGAGACCGGGCAGGAAATGGATAGGAAGCGGCAAGAATTGAGTCTCGATCGCATAGCCCTGCCTGTGTCGATTAAGGCCCGTCCGTATGCAGCCCCTTCGGACAAGCTTGAATTGTACTGGCAATATAATGGACATATGGAATCCAATAAACTAATGTAACTTGATAACTGGGGTGTCGAGGCCCATTAACTCACCATCGATAGGGGTGGGTTGAGGACAGTAAGGTGTAAATCGGTCGGCGGACATATGAGGTGTTCCGTGTGGAGACCTTCTGTTCGCGGAGGTGAGACAGGCTCGGCGTTCGAGTTTCTTGTGAAAGGTGGCCATATATGCCTAGTACTGAAGTTTTATGTAGGTACAGGTGTACTCGCTGACATTTCCAAACGTATGTGTCGTGTTGTCCGGGTGTGTCCTGATTGCAATCACTGTCCCAATAGAGTACCACTTGTTCACCGAGCGGCAACGTAGTAAATACTAAAGAAGTCAGAAAAATATGTTGTATTCAATTATAATTTCTTGGAACCTTGTATGGCTTAGAGATAGTATAATTAAAAGTTTACAGTTTCCCCATACTTTACCTGTAATAGCATTATGTGCTTTGGGCATGTCATATCATCGGCAAAGCGTTTCTTGTTTGATTGTGGAGTCCATGATGTGCCGTGCTTGAAGAATGTCATTTGCTACTTAAAACATGATTATAAGGATCCACTTAGGCAAGTCTATTTATGCTATTCCTTACCTATGTTAGTATTCACCCTGCATATGTCTAGTGAGACGGTTAAGTATTTCTGAGCCTTATGCTCACGTTTGCGCTTTAACGATTTTTGCAGGTATTAGTTTTATTTCTGCTGTTCAGGTTGTACATGAGACTCGAGGTGTCGAGATAAATCTCATGTGAACCACGCCGCTACTGAATGTTCTTCTTGTTGCTAGTGAGAATCGTCGTAGGGCATGGACGTCTTCTCTCCTGCTTTGTTAGGTGAGATTATGAGTATGTATTTTCCGCTGCGTGTGTACTTCTGTGGTACACTCTTTTGTAAACTCTTCTTATTATGAAATGGAAACTTTATATGTTTTGGTATCCTTTTTGTGTGTGCTGTTAGGTGCCGCATCGCACGGCACCACCCAATGAGATCCTCGGATGTGTGGATTCCGGTCCCCACAGACATGGTATCAGAGCTTCGTTGGGAATAGCACGCTCGAAAAGAGCCTATTTTCGAAAACTCCGAAGTAGTCGAGTGAGGATTAGCTATATGCCCATTAAGGACTATTACTAGTATAAGTTATAAAGGTGGTGAACTAACTTGTTATATTATTCTGTAACGACGCTCGGTCTTCAAGGTAAGAGGTAAGGTACGCCGCCGAGAGCGGATCAATCTCGGTAAACTCTGCATACGAGATATGGTATGTGATATTTTCGTGGCTTGGCACGAAAAGTTAATATGAGTCTCTGAAATTTTTCATGTTTCTGAGAACATATGACATGCGGTACCCCAACGTGACAAAAAATTAGTGGGAGCCCCCGTCGTGTGGTGTATAACCCGATAGTATGCATCTCTAGAACCATTCATGTTTTATGGGATCATGCGAAACACGTATGCCCGAGCGTGTATAAGCTGGTTCGTACGGGAGTCTTTACTGTACAAACGTATTTACATCCATGTACCTTGAGACATGACTTCGCTCGAGGGTGACTCACACCAGAGTCGTATGCATTTACTTTCATATATATTATTGTGACTGTCTGTCGTGTTTCCCCGTGCCGCCCTTGAGGTGTGAAGGTGTGAAAGGGGATTGTTTGTCTTCTGCAGGTACACTAACTCTGGTAGTGACCCGTGTAGAATATGTTTGCGAGTGATTGATATTAGGACCACCTCTAGACGTATCCGGATATACCGGGTTAGACTTTTCTTTTGGTAAGGCACATAGTACCGTCAGTATCCCACTTGATACTTTGACCACCCCCCACGAAAGAAATGGCTTCATATTCATATTTAAGTCCAAGTATCAGTTGCTGATATCTTATGGACAAGGTAAAATGTTTCTCTTCAAGAGTAGGTGAACCAGAGTTCTTTGTTCCTGGCGAGAGTTTAGCTCGACTTCGCTGGATTGAGACTTTGGTTAAGCATGAAGATCCATAGTGATATGCTATGGATAAGAAGGTCGTCAAGTCTCTTTTAAAATTCCATTTAGTTCCAAAGAAAATTATTAGTTGTGAACTAAGTTCTAGCCATCGGACTTGAGTTTTGAGCTAAGTTTCAAAATTTGAGTTTGTTTCCAAATTCTTGTGTTTCGAAGCCGGTGAGTTCTGTTTTCGAACAGAATTGACCTGACTTTGAAATTCCATATCTCTTCAACCTGAAGGTCTATGAATACAATTGAATACTTTTTAGAAAGCTTTTGAAGTCTTCTATAAGTTTTCTATTGACCTCCAAGCCAAAAGACGCTTTTATAGTGATGAAAATGCACCGTTACCACAGCAGCTGCTGTTCTGAAACTACATGGACCAGTATCTGAATTTTTGCCATATTTCCTTGTAGAAAGCTCTTCTATTACATTATGATACATTTATGTAAAGGGGAAGATCTATTATACAACTTTTTTATTCAATGTTACCTCAAATTCAGTTTAGAACTAATTAGAAACTGGAGTTGAAGATAGTACATATATATAGGTGCTATCAGAAACAGTCAGAAAAATTCTGAACTTTGAACGGCCATAACTCTTAAACCAGAAATGCAAACTATGCATGTTTATACATATATGGAAAGCTTAAAGAGTCCTCTATCAACTTCCTATTCAACACAAAGGCTAAAACTCACATTAGCAAGGTCTAAATTGAAGTGTCGTTTAAGAGGTTCTGACAGCCCGGAAGAGGGGACAGAATATGAACTCTTCACCAATTGAATCATAACTTTTTGCAAACTTCACCTCTGCAGGCCTACTTTATGTGGTTGAAAAGTATAGAGAGTCCCCCACAACGTTTCTATAGAACTCCAGAGCAGAATCCATCTCTAACATACTAAAAACTTCAAATTTCTAAACTTGATCAAATCTGGACAGCGAGTGGACAGTCCTGTGTACAGTTACTGTTTCTCGCATAACTCGCTGTAGAATTGTCGTATGACTTCTTGTGATGCATTTTTGGAATCATGAGAATGTATGCAGAAAGTTTGCTATGTATATTTTTTGCAAATGTTGATGTTTGTATATCTGAAAATTGTGGACAAAATCAGCTTTAAACAAAGGAGGTACTGTCCAAATTTTCAGAAAAACTGTCTACTTGCAAAATGCCATATCTTCTCAACCAGAAGTGCTACGAGGGCAAGTAAGTACTCCTTAGAAAAATTTTTGGAAGTACTTTACAAGTTCTCTATTCAGTTCAAGACCAAAATCCTTTTCTAGGTGGGTGAAATTTGGATAATCGCAGAGACTGTCCAGGCATACCCAAACTAGACAGCAATCTGTACACCTCTGAATTTAGTCCGTAACTCGCAGACCCTTGATCCAATGGTGTCGCGAGTAACTGTTGGAAAAGTTAGAGAGTCAGATACAATTTTTGCAATTGGCTCCAGACCTGAGTCGGTCATCTACCTATTCCAAATCGAGTTTGAATACAGAGTGGTCAATCTGAACTGAATTCAATTCTGAATGCTGAAGTTTTACCCAACTTCAAAAATTCATATCTTTTGAACCAGAACTGATATGAAGACAAGTAAGTACATTCTGGAAATCTTATTACATCGGCAACAACTTTGTAAATAAGAATATTTCCAGATTTCCATAAGAACAGTCTGAAAACTATAGATCAAAACTGGTACTTTTAAGCAGGTTCTGCTGAAAATGCATAAAATTCTGTTAACATTAAAATAGCCTAACTTGCAAACAAGAGATGATCTAGAGGCAAACCAATACTTTTTGGAAAGGTATTGAAGTGTACTTTAACTTTGTTGTTCACCTCAAGATATGATTTTGCCACTAACTGGATCAAAATCGAGTTTGCGTCCAGGCTAGTCGTTTGTCACCATAGCCTGACCAGTTTGAACCTTTTGGTTTTTATTAGGCATTCGGCTCTCGATTTCAATTCGAGGAGTGTCATAACCAACCAAGAGTTAGGATTCAAGTATTTACCAAGTTTAATAGAGTGTTTAACTCATTTGAAGCCCTTTTCCCTTGATAGGCACACTAGTGTCTGATTTATGTGACTTGCCATATCACATCTTGTGATGTTGAACGCAGGTCGCAATTACTCGAGTTGCATCTCGTCTTCCCATGAGGATTGTTTGAAGTACGCTTCAACTTCCTGGTTTGGAACTTTAAGGGGGAAGGCGAGCACTCAAGTAATGGTGGTATTCAACCATCAACCTTGGTTACAACGAGTCGTGTCAACAAGGAGACGATCAAGTAAGATTACATCTTCAAGAGGATCCAACATCCACCACCAGATTGAGTTACTCAAAGAAGAAGTGTGACTTCAACTCCACTAAAGTGATCACTAAGGATATCAGTTCCTCTTGCCAGATCGAAGCGAAGGTTAAGTGAAGCATCACTAGAGACATATAGTGAGTTGTTTTTCTTCTGATGAAGATACAATCAAGTTGAGTAGAACATGCACAAGCTTTCAAAAGGTCAAGGTAACGTGGTATATTTCCCACATTCCTTGTCAATCGTTCCGTTATGAATTCCTTAACTGTGGTCGAGTCATGAAGGTAACGCTACTCATTGAGTGTCTTTCACGACCACAGTATCCAATCCTTGCAAATCATCAGACAATACTTGAGTTTTGTGGGTGTTGTTCATTTAGTCTTGCTCAAACTATAAAAACTACTGCACCATGCATGTGCACCATTTGCATCATACATATGCATCATTTGCACCATACATATGCACCATTTGCACCATACCATATGCATATTCATTGCACCATACAACATATGATGCATCATGAAGCATCATTACCAATGTAACACCAATGATAGAATGCATGATAATACTAAAATTTAGAGCAAGACTGTGTACCCCATTCAAACTATTCTAAAGTGTCTAATGACTATGTCGACTGTTGGAGTCGGCAGATCTCCTGACACAGCTAACGTGTCGATGGAGTTCGTAGTTCGGTGTGGGCGCGCGGAGACTCAAGAAGGTGAATTGCGGTTTAACACTGGAGACACTAGGATTTACGTGGTTCGGGCCGCCTGAGCGTAACACCCTACTCCACGGGGATGTTGATGTTGTATTGGCTTATCACATATGATCTACCATCCGTGGCTCCCCCCTCCTGTGTATCGTCGGCCTGTCCTTTTATAGTACAAAGACAGGCCGTTACAAGCTACCTGGCCAGACATGTGGCCCTGGCGGTTACTAGTATTGATACACGATTAATTGTTGTTAATGATCCTGTAACGGGCTTCGACAGTGCCGTTATAGGCGTTAAGATCGTCCGTTTAAGTGTCATTAATATGGCATTAATGACATTTAAACAGGTCTTGAAATCCTTGGCTCTCCTTTGAAGATCCGGAGCAGTTACAAGGTCTCCCGGAGGTTAGAGGCGGCTTGCTCCGATGTTTAGACATGTGGCAGCTCCGGAGCTTGCTGCGGGAAGCAGGAAGCTCCGGGGCTACTTGACACATGTCAGGTCCGGAGCTTCTCTCGGTCAGGGGTTAGGTCCGGAGGTGTCGTTTCGGTACTCAGTCCGGTGCTTCCCCCTTGTGGGCGGTAGCTCCAGTTCGGTAGTACACGTGGCGACCTAGGGATTAACCATGTTGGAAAAGCTGGTTCGGTCATGTCTGACAAGTGGGCCTCCGAGGGTATTCGACTCGAGTAGTCGTCCTTCCCCTGAGATCTTTGTAATCTCAGGGGGTGTACGGTTTTTAGGGTACCGACAGTGGCCCCCTGGACCTACCTCCGAGGAAGGTCACCGGGGTGAAGTCGTACCATCGGAGATGGGTCCACCTTTGCGACTCTTGAACTGGGTCTTCAAAGGTCTTCGGAGGTGCCGTTGACAGGATTTTACAGTTAAATCCCGACGCGTGGCACACCTCAGGCGGCAGATAAGATCTTTGGCGTGCGGATCTCACGCAATTGAAGGTCGCCGGTTTCCGATACGAAAATCGTATCGGTTCCGCGCGCCTTGTCAGGCCACCGCCTTTGGGTTTCCCGCCTCGTGATGACAACCGTTCGCCTGGGTGAGAATCTCGACTTGATCGTCGGGGTGGTCCCGGGCCCCCTTGTCATCGGCTGAATTGAACTCTTGAGTAGTATTTTCGACTCCCCTGCAGTTTCCATCCAAGCGTTGCGAGGGCTTAATTAAGAAGGAAAGGGCGTACCGTCGGGAGTTCTTTACGCCTCCCATCTGATCTTGCTCTCAAACTCCCGACTCGTACTTTGCTCTTCCTCTCTTGCCTAGCTGTGCTGCGATGGAGTTGGGTCTGCGCGAGAGTCGCCTGAAGAACGACAACGATTTGAAGAAGGTCCGGGCCCTTATGGGGTGGTCCTCGGACTTCTTCAGCCGCTCGGTCCGTGCCGGCGGAGAGCTCCCCTTTGAGAAGGAGCGCGCTGGCGAGATGGTGTACTTTTCTTCGTACGCCGTGGTGGGACTGATCCCACCATTTTCTTCTTTCTTCTTGATGCTGCTAGACTTCTATGGTCTGCAGCTATACCACCTTGGTCCCCACTCTATTCTCCTTGTGTCCATCTTTGTCCACTTCTGCGAGATGTGGGTGGGCATCCCCCCCTGCGTCGAGCTCTTCCGAACCTTCTTCACCGTTCACACCACCGGCCGGAGCAACGAGTATCTTGGCTTCTACTACTTCGTGAAGCGCAAGAAGTGCCCGTTCAAGTACCTCCGGTCGTTCCCTTCCGGGAAGTGGGATGACTGGAAGAAAGATTGGATTGTCGTCAGGGTGGAAGAGCATGAGCGGTTGGAACTGCCAGACAGTCTGCCCGACATCGACATGTCGATATGGAGTGAAGTCCCGGTGCTGGCGGAAGTTTTCGACCCTGTCCTGACCAGGATCCGCCGATGTGTGGAGGGAGGATTGACTCCCCAGGCGGTGTTCTGCAACTTCCTGACCAACAGGTGGGTGCCGCTGAAGAGGAGAGAGAAGCTCGCCTGGGCCCTCAACAGCGTGATGGATGAGGACCGAGTTGAAACCGGGTTGAAGTCCGACATGGTGGGGAAGACCCTGGAGTTCCACCTCAAGAAATTCCAGCACGGCATCGACGTTGACGGAGATTACTTGACTCCGCCGCCGACCTTTCTCCCTCTGAACGTGGAAGTGGAGTTCAGCAGAGAGCTCCGGCGAAAGATGCCTGCGCTTGACGACCTTGGCGTCGTCGAGAGGAGACCAACCACCCGGGTGGCGATCCCTGGGGTGCCCGAAGATGGCTCAGTCCCTGCTCCACAGCCGAGGGTTGAAGTCATCGGCAAGGGCAAGGAGCTGGCGGAGGAGCCGGAAAGTCGGAAGAGGAAGCTGCGGCATGTCGACGGAAGGTCCGTCATGCCCGCTGCTTCTACCTTGGCTCCTTCTCCACAAGGGGGAAGATCTTCTGGTGTCGTGGCGACTGTCCCCGTGGTGGGGTCCTCCCGGAACGAGACTGCTCCTGCAGTGGGATCCTCCCGAAGCGCTTCCGTCTCCGTGGTAGAGCCCTCCGGTGGTGCTAGCTCCGGGTGTACGACTCCGGCCCCCGGGGCCGTTGGAGTCTCCAGGTCCAGGGGTTCCTCCCGATCGAGGAGAGACTCAACTCGGGAATCTCCCGTGGCTGCGGCGAGTTCTGGGGGGCCTCCTAGAGCTCCTACGCCGACCCTGGCCAGCCCGGAACGTCCGGGAAAAAGGTTCCGCGCAAGCTGGTGCGGGAGCCTTCCAAGGTAATTTTTGATGTTTACCCTGGTTAACTTTTTAGTTGTAGTGATTGTTTGTTAATTCCCTTTATCCATCCTCTGCAGCGTCCCTAAGAAAGGGGGTGAAGCTCCACCCTCGGCCATGGTTTCTGAGGCCGTGGGAGCTTCCGCTCCTGTCCCGGCTCCGCCCCAAATGGTGGCTGAGGCTGCGACAGCTCCGGCGCCGGCTGTCGTGGTCATGAACCTTGACTCGTCCCCAGAACTTCCCATGGTAGCGCCGGATCACAGGAGTGAAGACATGCCGGCGGCACTTGTCTCGGAGATTGAAGCTCCGGTTCTTTGTGCTGCAGTAATGGAAGCTCCGGTTGCAGAGCCGGAAGAAGTGATAGTCCCGGTCTCAGAGCCGGAACTCGTTGAAGCCCCGGCGATTGAACCGGAGGTGATTGAAGCTCCGGCGTGCGAGCCGGAAGTCGAGGTAGTTCTGACAGTTGAGTCGGTTACCTCCGATGCACCGGTCGCTGAGCCGGTTGTTGTTGGAGCGTCGGTCGCAGAGCCGGCGGTTGAAGAGGCGAGGGAGCTCGGGTCTCCCTCAGAAGAGGTGCCCCGATCGGAGCCAACAGTAGCTCCTGCTCCGAGGGCGACGACATCTATGGTACCTGTGGCAGAGCCAGAGTGCCTAAACGAAGTCTCTGGCCCCCTGCCTAAGGGGGCGAATGAAGACTTGGCAGCGGGGCCTTCTTCGATGGCGACTGAGGCCATCCCGGAGGAAGGCCCTAGCGCTTTGGAAGCTCAGGGTTCCGCTCTCGTAGAGTGGGACACAATTTTTGTACGTGAAGACCCGCTGGAACCAGCGGAGGAGACCCCAGCAGGTCCGGAGCCCATCCCGATGTCGATGTCTATCGACAATGCCTGCTCCAGTCTACGTCAGGTCCAACTGGCCTTCTTCCACGACTGCAAGGCTCTTGAAGAGGAGCGCCAAACCCTTAGGCGGTGGCGTAATCGGCTCCACTTCGAGACTAAGCTGGCGCAGTCGAGGCATGCGGATGACAAGGAGTGGATCAAGCGGGAGAAGATCCGCCTGGAGTGTTGGGAGAAGCTGCTGGATGAGAGGGAGAACATGACCCATGCCCTCGACGCTCATTCTCGGGAGTTCCATGATCAGGCCAAGGCTGCCAATGACGCGGCCAATGCTCGGTTCGAGCAGCTTGAAGCCATCAACGCAGCTCTCATCAAGCGCCAAGAGGCACTCGAAGGGAGGGAGAGACGGCTTGAAGACGAAGAGCAAAAACTCCTGGAGCTGCGGGATGACATCCTGAGAAGGGAAGAGGAGCTCGCCGAGAAAACAGCTCTGGCGGACAAGGGTCTCGAGGAGCGCACTAAGAAGTTGGAAGAGTGCTGCCTCGAGGAAGAGGAGAAGACCTGGGTGCGAGGGCAGGAACTCTACGAATACGAGTGTGCCCTTGTTGCCCGGGAGAAGAAAGTGGAGGCTAGGGAGAAAGACCTGGTCGACCGTCGGAACAAGATCCACCTCCGGGAGGAGGAGTTCGGAAGACTTGAGAAGCGGGTTGCTGCAAAGATTCAGCAAAACGCCAAAGAAGTTGAGCGCCTCGCCCGTGAGAACTCCGAACTGACGGCGGCCAAGAGATCCTTGGAAGAAGTGAAGAGCCTGAGGACAGTGGACTCCCTGCAGATTTGGGAGTTCCTGGGTAAGGCCAACGATGCGCTGACGCCGATGGGTTTCAGCCCCGTGCGCCCGGATGATCCGGAGCCGGAGCCGGACCTCGCGCTGCAAGCGTTGAGCGCAGCAGGCAGCAAGCTCTCCAAGGTGGGCGACGTCATCGCGGACCAACTGGAGGTCGAGGGGCAATCCCTGGTGAGGAACGTCACAGAATACGTGTTGACGTGCTACACCAGCCGGAACCCTCAATTTCCTCTGGACCCGGTGCTTGAAGGCCCCGTCGAAGGAGAAGGCGAAGCTACCCGAGCCAGCGTATCGGAGGTCGCCCAGAAGGTCGCCGAGTTCTTCCATAGGGTCTAGGATCATCTCTTTAGCTCCCGCTTGTACTTTCTCTTCTTCCTCAATTTTGTACTCCCTTGTCTCCAGATGTAATCTCCTGTCTCCAGATAAATGAAATCCCCAAATTTTTGTGAATTTCATTTTTTGTCTTCAACATCTTTATCTTCTCTTGGCCCCCTGGTAGATGTACACAATTTGATTGTGAACATGTACCAAAAGGATACTGAGTTTTGTTGAAGACGAATTTGCTTCGAACTTGTAGAATTTGGTTCCGAAGTCTTTGATAGTGAAGGTCCCTTGAAGTTGTCGGAGCTTAGAAGCTCCGGTACTGTCCATCGCTGGAGGTTAGTAGCTCCGGCAATAGCTTCTATCAACACGTAGAGCGTCAATAGTTAGTACTCCAAGGTGTCAGAGCTTAGTAGCTTCGGCAATGACCTTTAGCAACACTTGGTAAGTTGGCAACGGACTCCATGTACGGGGTCTTCTCACCATCTTTTACTCAGCGCCGATGGTAGACCCCCTTGAGGGGGTCGGAGCTTGGTTAGCTCCGACTTTTCTCCATCAACGTATATTTTTTTTCTGCACACTTAAGCCAAGAAAAACGATAAAATTTGTTCCTTGTCTACAATTTCATCGCGGCTTACGATTCTCAAGTAAATTTTAAGTTGAACGCGATTTTAAATACAACTGGAAGCGTTGTCTTTTCTCTTAGATCCAACTGTCCATGGACCCGCCTTACTTTGGCCTGCCGAGGTGTAGGTAGAGTGGCGTACTTAGGGTGCTTGACCAGGCTAAGTCGATAGCACACTGCGGCCCTAGATTGGCTTGGCGGCTTTCAGGCGAGTTGGCCATAAACGATATTTAAATCCAAGAGTTCTGACAATTCAACTCGAGTCGTATATAAACCGGTCAAACTAAAATTTCTTAAGAATTGCACGTTTCTGTTATAGACAAGAAAGAGAAAAATAAAAATATCGAGCCTGCACAAAATGAATGCACGTGGAGTCTATTTCACATGAAGATGTCTTTCATTATAGGTCTGGGGTACAGGGGAAACAAGTACATTCTTAGGGTACGGGACCAGGCCAAGTGTGCTTGGTTTCTCGTTTGACCCAGGGTAGTTAGCCACGCTTTTAGTCCGGGGACTGTAACAAGTGCTGCTTGAGCTTTACAGACCTTTCGGAAAAGGTCCGGCTGCTCTCCCGGAGGAACTACCCGACTCTGTACAATGACTCTATAACATACATCTCAAGTTACTCAAGACTCACCTCCGTGGAATTAAGTGTAGAACTTACGGAGGTGCTCGATGTTCCAAGGATTTGGGAGAGGTGTCCCATCCTCAGTAGCCAAGCGAACGCTTCCGGGACAGGATACTTTGATCACTCGGAAGGGCCCCTCCCATCCGGGGGAAAGTTTGTTTAGCCCTTCTCTGGATAGTATTCTCCGTAGCACCAGATCGCCTTCCTCGAGCTGTCGGTTGTGTACATGCCGCTGGTGATAACGCCGTAGAGCCTGGCGATATCTGGCATTCCGAACAGCTGCTTGGCACCTTCCCTCCTCGAGGAGGTCTAGGTCTTCACGCCGGAGCTGGTCCTGCGCGGCTTCGTCGAAGGTCCGGACTCAGAGCGAACCCATGGTGATTTCCAGAGGAAGGATTGCTTCAGCTCCGTACACCAGAAAGAAGGGTGTTTCTCCGGTTGACCGGTTTGGAGAAGTCCTGTTGGCCCATAGAGTGGGCGGAAGCTCTTCGATCCAATTGGCTCCGTGCTTTTTCAAACGCACATAGGTGCGCGTTTTGAGTCCTTTAAGGATTTCTGCATTTGCTCTCTCAGCTTGGCCATTGCTGGCGGGATGAGCTACGGAAGCGTAGCAAACCTGTATGCCGAAGTCTTTGCAATACCCTTGGAATGCGGAGCTTGTGAATTGAGTCCCATTATCAGTGATGATCTTGTTTGGGACTCCGAATCTGCTTACAATGGATTGCAGAAAGTTGATAGCAGATTGCTTGTTGATCGTCACAACTGGAGTTGCTTCCGGCCACTTGGTGAACTTGTCGATGGCGACGTACAGGAACTTGTAACCTCCGACGGCTCTTGGGAAGGGTCCCAAGATGTCCATCCCCCACACAGCGAAGGGCCATGTAGGAGGTATCATTTTTAAGGGCTGAGCAGGTGTATGAATTTGCCTTGCATGAAATTGGCATGCTTCGCATTTCTTTACCAGCTCAGTGGCATCCTGGAGCGCTGTAGGCCAGTAGAAGCCATGCCGGAAGGCTTTTCCGACCAGCGTGCGGGAAGATGTGTGGTTCCCACACTCGCCTCCATGGATTTCTGCGAGAAGCTTGCAGCCTTCTTCCCTTGTGATGCACCGCATTAGGATGCCGTTGGCACCGCGCCGGTAGAGATCCCCTTCTACCAGTGTGTATCTTTTAGCCAATATGACTACCCGGTCAGCGGATACATCATCGTCAGGAAGGATGTTGTCTTTCAAGTAGTTTCGGATCTCCGAGATCCATGCATCGGAACTGACTTGAGCATTTGAGTCTTGCGTGCTGGGTTGCTCGGAGCTTCCGGCAGCACCTACGACCCTTGATGGCTGCCATGGTAACAGGGCCATCGGGACCGTCAGTTTCGGGATGCTGATCTCGCCCCCTTCGTTCAGTTCGGCAGGATGAACTGTGGGTTTTGACAACCTCCGGACAAAGATTCCGTCAGGAGCTGGAGCTCCGGTTGACGCTTTGGTCGAGAGTTCGCCAGCTTCAGCGTTGTGGGCACGCTGAACATGGTTGAGGTCTAGGACTTCAAAGTCCTTCTGAAGTCTCTGGACTTCAAGGAGGTAAGCAGCTAGCTGGAGATTATTGCAGGAGCATTCACCCTTCACCTGCTTGATGATGAGCTGTGAATCTCCTTTGACCAGCAGTTGCTTGACACCGTATGACAGTGCCACCTTTAGCCCGCAGATGAGTGCTTCATACTCCGCCATGTTGTTGGTTGCCTTGAAGTCAAGGTGTACCATGTATTTTACCTTCTCCCCAGTCGGTGCAAGGAGAAGGATTCCAGCACCGGCTCCCTGCTTCTGCATGGAGCCATCGAAGTAAAGAGTCCAATGAGGCTCGGTGAAGGTTGGAACTTGATGTTCCGTCTTCTGCTTGCTGGGGCCCCCAGGGTTTGATGGAGAGGGAGTCCATTCCGCCACGAAATCTGCCAACGCTTGACTCTTGATTGCTTGTCTTGAAATAAATTCGAGATCGAATTCAGCCAATTCCGCTGCCCACTTTGCAATATTCCCAGTTGAATTGGGATTATGCAGGATCGCTCGAAGTGGATAAGAGGTCACCACCGAGACTTTGTGAGCTTGGAAGTAGTGTCGGAGCTTCCTAGAGGCAATAAGAACTGCATAAAGCAGCTTATGCACCTCTAGGTATCGAGTCTTGGCATCATGTAATACTTCACTAATGAAGTATACCGGACGTTGAATGGTCCGGACCCTCCCGGAGGGGTCCGAAGCTTCCTCTCTATTGATCCGGATCCTGTCGGAGGAGTCCAGATTCTCTTCAGGGACCTCCGGGTTCTGGCTGGAGGAACCTGGAGCTTCTTCAGAAATGACTTGGACCCTCTCGGAGGGGTCTGAGTCTTCTGAAGTGACTTCTTGTGGATTTGAGTCTGGGAGCTGGGACCCAGACTCACTTTCAGGGACCTCCGGACCCTCCCGAAGGGGTCTGGATTCCTGAGTATGGGATAGTTCTGGTCTCTCTGCAACCAGAACCATACTGACAACCTCGTCAGTAGCTGAAATGTAAAGTAGCAAGGGCTCACCAGGGTTTGGAGCTACCAGAATTGGTAGGGTAGTGAGGAAATGTTTCAGCTCCTGGAATGCCTTCTCTGCTTCTTCGGACCATTGGAATGGTCCAGACTTCCTCAACAACTTGAAGAAGGGGAGCGCCCGTTCCGCCAGTCTTGATATGAACCGACTGAGGGCAGCTAGACACCCAGTTAACTTTTGGACGTCTTTGATGCGGGTTGGTGGCCACATCTCTTCAATGGCTTTTATCTTCGCCGGATTAGCTTCTATGTCCCGGTGACTTACCAGGAACCCCAGAAGTTTTCCGGAGCTAACCCCGAAGACACACTTGTCTGGGTTTAGCTTTGTGCGGGTGGCCCACAGCTTGTCGAAGACAGCCTGCAAGGTGTCCAAGAGGGACTCCTTATTCTTGACCTTGACCACGATGTCATCGACGTACACTTCCACTATATCTCTGATGAGTTCTTCAAAAGTTTTGTACATAGCTCGTACAAAAGTTGAAGCTGCATTCTTGAGACCAAATGGCATGGCTGTGTAACAATACAATCCATCTACTGTGATGAAGGAAGTATGCTCTTCATCCTCCCTAGACATCCTGATTTGATGATACCCAAAATATGCGTCTAGGAAACACAGTAACTCACACCCAGAGGTGGAATCCACTATCTGATCTATTCTAGGTAGTGGAAATGGATCTTTTGGACATGCCTTATTCAGTGTGGTGTAGTCGATGCACATCCGAAGCTTCCCGCCGGCCTTGGGCACAACGACTGGGTTTGCCAGCCATTTTGGATGGAAGACTTCTCGGATGAATCCGGCTTCGAGCAACTTCTTCACTTCTTGTCGGATGAAGTTCTGTCGCTCTACGGATTGCTTCCGAGGCTTCTGATGCACAGGCCGAGCATCGGGGTAAATCTTCAGATTGTGCTCAATCACTTCCCTAGGGATCCCAGGCATTTGTGACGGTTGCCAGGCAAACACGTCAACATTAGCCCGGAGGAAAGTGATGAGCGCGAGTTCCTATTTGTCGTTCAACCCTCCCGATATGCGGGTGGTTTGAGCGGCATCGGAACCAATTTGGACGACCTTGACGGGAATGTCAGTGTCGCCGCTTGGCTGCACACGTGGTGCAGAGGTTGAGCCCCGTTGACGAATGCTCGGGGGTTTTGGAGCTTGCTCCTGTCTGGAGTCCTCCTCTTGCGCCGTGGTTAATGCATGGAGCTCCTCCAGAGCAGTTACCCCGGCGGTGCGATCTCTGCGGATCCGGAGAACGCCTACTGGTGTTGGCATCTTCAACACCAAGTATCCATAATGAGCAGCTGCCATAAATTTGTATAAGGCAGGTCTACCCAAGATGGCGTTGAATGGTAAGTTGATCTGAGCAACGTCGAAGACCAACTTCTCGGTGCGATACTTCTCCCGTGTCCTAAAGGTAACGGGGAGAGTTATAGCTCCGAGTGGAGTAATGTCCCCCGGACCTACTCCAGAGAAAGGTCGAGAGGGCTGGAGATCCGAAGGTCGGAGCTGAAGCTTGGTAAAAGCTTCAAAGCTTATGAGGTTCAGCCCCGAACCTCCGTCCACCATAACATGATGGAGCTGGGTGTTATTAATGGTAGGAGATACCATCAAAGGTAACTGTCCAGCTCCGACCATGCTTCGAGGACAGTCCGAAGCATCAAAAGTGATGGATATGTCCATCCACTTTCGATGTGGCTCCGGTCTAGCTGTAGGAGCTACAGCGGCCATATCCCGCCGCATAGTCTTAATGACGCGACGGGAGGTGATGTCCCATGACCCACCAAAAATGGTGTTCATGGTTTTCCGACGCTCGTTGTCAGAGACGTCAGAGTCGTTGTCGACGGAGGTGTAGACGGCCTTCATGACCTTTTTGGGATCCTGAAACCCTAACTCCTCTTCAGCCAGAGCTTCGTCGACCTTCTGTTTTCCTTCCCTCTGTCGGAAAGGAGATCCTTCCCGGCGCTTGCTGTAGCGCTCGGCAAGGTTTTGGACCTCCCGGCAGTCTTCCAAACCGTGGCTGCCCGTTTTGTGAATGGGACACCACACTTTGGGTTTGCCACCATCTTCGGGAGACGGTCGAGGTCGCTTCTCGGGGCGTGGCCACCGGCCACCAGGAGTTGCAGTAGCTGCAACGTTGGATGTGCCGGCCGACGGCTTCTTCTTGCCGTGGGTCTTCTTTTTCTTCTTGCCACCCTCGGAGGTAGCAACTTCTTCTATAGAGGATTTCTTGTGATCCTCCGAGGCTGGTTTGGAGTACATTTCACGGCCCTCCGCAGCTCTGGCACATTTGTCTGCCAGGCTGAAGAGTTCCGTGACGCTGGTGATCTCTTTGATCGCCAGCTTCTCCAACATCTTCTTGTCCCGTACGCCCTGTCTGAATGCCACAATGACAGAAGCGCTTGAGATAGAAGGGATGGTGTTGCGTACCTGAGAGAACCTCTGGATGAAGGACCGCAAAGATTCTCCCCCTTTTTGCACGACCGCAAAAAGATCCAGTTCAGTGCCTGGTCGGGTGTATGAACTCCCGAAGTTGGCAGTGAACTGATGGCACAACTCTTCCCAACTGTTGATAGAGTTGGGTGGAAGGCTCATAAACCAGGACCTGGCAGTCCCGGTTAAGGCCACTGGAAAGTAGTTGGCCATTACAGCCTCGTTTCCTCCAGCTGCCAAGATTGCAGTGGAGTATATCTGAAGGAATTCAGCGGGATTGACAGTCCTGTCGAATTTTTCCGGCAGGTGTGGCCGGAACTTCTATGGCCATCTAACCATGCGCAGGTGCATGGATAGGGCTGAACAACCTCCTCCTACTCCTTCCAGAGTAGAAAGGTCCTGAGCTTCCCGTCTTTCACGAGCACGCTCGATGTGGACACGGCCATCCTGTTGGCGGTATCGACGATCCAACTCCGCCCGGAGGTCATGAGTTGAAAGCCTAGATACCGTATGGGTACGTCGTGCCCCGGAGGGCATTGATGTCACCTGCTGTGACGCAGAACATCTCCTATTGTTGGAGACGTGCGGACCAAGTCTCCCAGACAAAGTCCGCCGCTGCGACGGGGCTCGTCCGGAAGGAGGAGGTCCTTGGTTGTTGAGGCGTTCGGCCGCTGCTGCGACCAAATGCTCCACATCGGCCCTCCACTGCTCTATTGCATCTCGAGATGCGTCCGGAGGTGGTGGTCGTTGGAGAAGAGCACGCGCTGCATGGAGCGCATGTTCCGGGTTATCATGACTTGCTGACGCAGTCAGTGACGCCGGAGCACCATCACGTTGTCCAGCACGATTCGCCAGAGAAGACGGTGGTGGTGGGAGAGTGGCTCCTGCTGGTGGCTGCCTGTTGGAGGGATTGCCCTCAACACCTTGAACAACAGGTTGGCCATTGGATGATCCAGCCGCGGAGTTCACCATTCTCAAAAATCTGAGGCGCCCCCCTACCTGGCGCGCCAACTGTCGACTGTTGGAGTCGGCAGATCTCCTGACACAGCTAACGTGTCGATGGAGTTCGTAGTTCGGTGTGGGCGCGCGGAGACTCAAGAAGGTGAATTGCGGTTTAACACTGGAGACACTAGGATTTACGTGGTTCGGGCCGCCTGAGCGTAACACCCTACTCCACGGGGATGTTGATGTTGTATTGGCTTATCACGTATGATCTACCGTCCGTGGCTCCCCCCTCCTGTGTATCGTCGGCCTGTCCTTTTATAGTACAAAGACAAGCCGTTACAAGCTACCTGGCCCGACATGTGGCCCTGGCGGTTACTAGTATTGATACACGATTAATTGTTGTTAATGATCCTGTAACGGGCTTCGACAGTGCCGTTACAGGCGTTAAGATCGTCCGTTTAAGTGTCATTAATATGGCATTAATGACATTTAAACAGGTCTTGAAATCCTTGGCTCTCCTTTGAAGATCCGGAGCAGTTACAAGGTCTCCCGGAGGTTAGAGGCGGCTTGCTCCGATGTTTAGACATGTGGCAGCTCCGGAGCTTGCTGCGGGAAGCAGGAAGCTCCGGGGCTACTTGACACGTGTCAGGTCCGGAGCTTCTCTCGGTCAGGGGTTAGGTCCGGAGGTGTCGTTTCGGTACTCAGTCCGGTGCTTCCCCCTTGTGGGCGGTAGCTCCGGTTCGGTAGTACACGTGGTGACCTAGGGATTAATCATGTTGGAAAAGCTGGTCCGGTCATGTCTGACAAGTGGGCCTCCGAGGGTATTCGACTCGAGTAGTCGTCCTTCCCCTGAGATCTTTGTAATCTCAGGGGGTGTACGGTTTTTAGGGTACCGACAGCCCTCCGAGGAAGGTCACCGGGGTGAAGTCGTTCCATCGGAGGTGGGTCCACCTTTGCGACTCTTGAACTGGGTCTTCAAAGGTCTTCGGAGGTGCCGTTGACAGGATTTTACAGTTAAATCCCGACACGTGGCACACCTCAGGTGGTAGATAAGATCTTTGGCGTGCGGATCTCACGCAATTGAAGGTCGCCGGTTTCCGATACAAAAACCGTATCGGTTCCGCGCGCCTTGTCAGGCCGCCGCCTTTGGGTTTCCCGCCTCGTGATGACAACCGTTCGCCTGGGTGAGAATCTCGACTTGATCGTCGGGGTGGTCCCGGGCCCCCTTGTCATCGGCTGAATTGAACTCTTGAGTAGTATTTTCGACTCCCCTGCGGTTTCCATCCAAGCGTTGCGAGGGCTTACTTAAGAAGGAAAGGGCGTACCGTCGGGAGTTCTTTACGCCTCCCATCTGATCTTGCTCTCAAACTCCCGACTCGTACTTTGCTCTTCCTCTCTTGCCTAGCTGTGCTGCGATGGAGTTGGGTCTGCGCGAGAGTCGCCTGAAGACCGACAATGATTTGAAGAAGGTCCGGGCCCTTATGGGGTGGTCCTCGGACTTCTTCAGCCGCTCAGTCCGTGCCGGCGGAGAGCTCCCCTTTGAGAAGGAGCGCGCTGGCGAGATGGTGTACTTTTCTTCGTACGCCATGGTGGGACTGATCCCACCATTTTCTTCTTTCTTCTTGATGCTGCTAGACTTCTATGGTCTGCAGCTATACCACCTTGGTCCCCACTCTATTCTCCTTGTGTCCATCTTTGTCCACTTCTGCGAGATGTGGGTGGGCATCCCCCCCTGCGTCGAGCTCTTCCGAACCTTCTTCACCATTCACACCACCGGCCGGAGCAACGAGTATCTTGGCTTCTACTACTTCGTGAAGCGCAAGAAGTGCCCGTTCAAGTACCTCCGGTCGTTCCCTTCCGGGAAGTGGGATGACTGGAAGAAAGATTGGATTGTCGTCAGGGTGGAAGAGCATGAGCGGTTGGAACTGCCAGACAGTCTGCCCGGCATCGACATGTCGATATGGAGTGAAGTCCCGGTGCTGGCGGAAGTTTTCGACCCTGTCCTGACCAGGATCCGCCGATGTGTGGAGGGAGGATTGACTCCCCAGGCGGTGTTATCCAACTTCCTGACCAATAGGTGGGCGCCGCTGAAGAGGAGGGAGAAGCTCGCCTGGGCCCTCAACAGCGTGATGGATGAGGACCGGGTTGAAACCGGGTTGAAGTCCGACATGGTGGGGAAGACCCTGGAGTTCCACCTCAAGAAATTCCAGCACGACATCGACATTGACGGAGATTACTTGACTCCGCCGCCGGCCTTTCTCCCTCTGAACGTGGAAGTGGAGTTCAGCAGAGAGCTCCGGCGGAAGATGCCTGCGCTTGACGACCTTGGCGTCGTCGAGAGGAGACCAACCACCCGGGTGGCGATCCCTGGGGTGCCCGAAGATGGCTCAGTCCCTGCTCCACAGCCGAGGGTTGAAGTCATCAGCAAGGGCAAGGAGCTGGCGGAGGAGCCGGAAAGTCGGAAGAGGAAGCTGCGGCATGTCGACGGAAGGTCCGTCATGCCCGCTGCTTCTACCTTGGCTCCTTCTCCACAAGGGGGAAGATCTTCTGGTGTCGTGGCGACTGTCCCCTTGGTGGGGTCCTCCCGGAACGAGACTGTTCCTGTAGTGGGATCCTCCCGAAGCGCTTCCGTCTCCGTGGTAGAGCCCTCCGGTGGTGCTAGCTCCGGGTGTACGACTCCGGCCCCCGGGGCGGTTGGAGTCTCCAGGTCCAGGGGTTCCTCCCGATCGAGGAGAGACTCAACTCGGGAATCTCCCATGGCTGCGGCGAGTTCTGGGGGGCCTCCTAGAGCTCCTACGCCGACCCTGGCCAGCCCGGAACGTCTGGGAAAAAGGTTCCGCGCAAGCTGGTGCGGGAGCCTTCCAAGGTAATTTTTGATGTTTACCCTGGTTAACTTTTTAGTTGTAGTGATTGTTTGTTAATTCCCTTTATCCATCCTCTGCAGCGTCCCTAAGAAAGGGGGTGAAGCTCCACCCTCGGCCACGGTTTCTGAGGTCGTGGGAGCTTCCGCTCCTGTCCCGGCTCCACCCCAAATGGTGGCTGAGGCTGCGACAGCTCCGGCGCCGGCTGTCGTGGTCATGAACCTTGACTCATCGCCAGAACTTCCCATGGTAGCGCCGGACCACAGGAGTGAAGACATGCCGGCGGCACTTGTCTCGGAGATTGAAGCTCCGGGTCTTTGTGCTGCAGTAATGGAAGCTCCGGTTGCAGAGCCGGAAGAAGTGATAGTCCCGGTCTCAGAGCTAGAACTCGTTGAAGCCCCGGCGATTGAACCGGAGGTGATTGAAGCTCCGGCGTGCGAGCCGGAAGTCGAGGTAGTTCCGACAGTTGAGTCGGTTACCTCCGATGCACCGGTCGCTGAGCCGGTTGTTGTTGGAGCGTCGGTCGCAGAGCCGGCGGTTGAAGAGGCGAGGGAGCTCGGGTCTCCCTCAGAAGAGGTGCCCCGATTGGAGCCAACAGTAGCTCCTGCTCCAAGGGCGACGACATCTATGGTACCTGTGGCAGAGCCAGAGTGCCTAAACGAAGTCTCCGGCCCCCTGCCTGAGGGGGCGAATGAAGACTTGGCGGCGGGGCCTTCTTCGATGGCGACTAAGGCCATCCCAGAGGAAGGCCCTAGCGCTTTGGAAGCTCAGGGTTCCGCTCTCGTAGAGTGGGACCCATTTTTGTACGTGAAGACCCGCTGGAACCAGCGGAGGAGACCCCAGCAGGTCCGGAGCCCATCCCGCTGTCGATGTCTAACGACAACGCCTGCTCCAGTCTATGTCAGGTCCAACTGGCCTTCTTCCACGACTGCAAGGCTATTGAAGAGGAGCGCCAAACCCTTAGGCGGTGGCATAATCGGCTCCACTTCGAGACTAAGCTGGCGCAGTCGAGGCATGCGGATGACAAGGAGTGGATCAAGCGGGAGAAGATCCGCCTGGAGTGTTGGGAGAAGGTGCTGGATGAGAGGGAGAACATGACCCATGCCCTCGACGCTCATTCTCGGGAGTTCCATGATCAGGCCAAGGCTGCCAATGACGCGGCCAATGCTCGGTTCAAGCAGCTTGAAGCCATCAACGCAGCTCTCATCAAGCGCCGAGAGGCACTCGAAGGGAGGGAGAGACGGCTCGAAGACGAAGAGCAAAAACTCCTGGAGCTGCGGGATGACATCCTGAGAAGGGAAGAGGAGCTCGCCGAGAAAACAGCTCTGGCGGACAAGGGTCTCGAGGAGCGCACTAAGAAGTTGGAAGAGCGCTGCCTCGAGGAAGAGGAGAAGACCTGGGTGCGAGGGCAGGAACTCTACGAATACGAGTGTGCCCTTGTTGCCCGGGAGAAGAAAGTGGAGGCTAGGGAGAAAGACCTGGTCGACCGTCGGAACAAGATCCACCTCCGGGAGGAGGAGCTCGAAAGACTTGAGAAGCGGGTTGCTGCAAAGATTCAGCAAAACGCCAAAGAAGTTGAGCGCCTCGCCCGTGAGAACTCCGAACTGACGGCGGCCAAGAGATCCTTGGAAGAAGTGAAGAGCCTGAGGACAGTGGACTCCCTGCAGATTTGGGAGTTCCTGGGTAAGGCCAACGATGCGCTGACGCCGATGGGTTTCAGCCCCGTGCGCCCGGATGATCCGGAGCCGGAGCCGGACCTCGCGCTGCAAGCGTTGAGCGCAGCAGGCAGCAAGCTCTCCAAGGTGGGCGACGTCATCGCGGACCAACTGGAGGTCGAGGGGCAATCCCTGGCGAGGAACGTCAAAGAATACGTGTTGACGTGCTACACTAGCCGGAACCCTCAATTTCCTCTGGACCCAGTGCTTGAAGGCCCCGTCGAAGGAGAAGGCGAAGCTACCCGAGCCAGCGTATCGGAGGTCGCCCAGAAGGTCGCCGAGTTCTTCCATAGGGTCTAGGATCATCTCTTTAGCTCCCGCTTGTACTTTCTCTTCTTCCTCAATTTTGTACTCCCTTGTCTCCAGATGTAATCTCATGTCTCCAGATAAATGAAATCCCCAAATTTTTGCGAATTTCATTTTTTGTCTTCAACATCTTTATCTTCTCTTGGCCCCCTGGTAGATGTACACAATTTGATTGTGAACATGTACCAAAAGGATACTAAGTTTTGTTGAAGACGAATTTGCTTCGAACTTGTAGAATTTGGTTCCGAAGTCTTTGATAGTGAAGGTCCCTTGAAGTTGTCGGAGCTTAGAAGCTCCGGTACTGTCCATCGCTGGAGGTTAGTAGCTCCGGCAATAGCTTCTATCAACACGTAGAGCGTCAATAGTTAGTACTCCAAGGTGTCGGAGCTTAGTAGCTTCGGCAATGACCTTTAGCAACACTTGGTAAGTTGGCAACGGACTCCATGTACGGGGTCTTCTCACCATCTTTTACTCAGCGCCGATGGTAGACCCCCTTGAGGGGGTCGGAGCTTGGTTAGCTCCGGCTTTTCTCCATCAACGTATATTTTTTTTTCTGCACACTTAAGCCAAGAAAAACGATAAAATTTGTTCCTTGTCTACAATTTCATCGCGGCTTACGATTCTCAAGTAAATTTTAAGTTGAACGCCATTTTAAATACAACTGGAAGTGTTGTCTTTTCTCTTAGATCCAACTGTCCATGGACCCGCCTTACTTTGGCCTGCCGAGGTGTAGGTAGAGTGGCGTACTTAGGGTGCTTGACCAGGCTAAGTCGATAGCACACTCTGGCCCTAGATTGGCTTGGCGGCTTTCAGGCGAGTTGGCCATAAACGATATTTAAATCCAAGAGTTCTGACAATTCAACTCGAGTCGTATATAAACCGGTCAAACTAAAATTTCTTAAGAATTGCACGTTTCTGTTATAGACAAGAAAGAGAAAAATAAAAATATCGAGCCTGCACAAAATGAATGCACGTGGAGTCTATTTCACATGACGATGTCTTTCATTAGGTCCGGGGTACAGGGGAAACAAGTACATTCTTAGGGTACGGGACCAGGCCAAGTGTGCTTGGTTTCTCATTTGACCCAGGGTAGTTAGCCACGCTTTTAGTCCGGGGACTGTAACAAGTGCTGCTTGAGCTTTACAGACCTTTCGGAAAAGGTCCAGCTGCTCTCCCGGAGGAACTACCCGACTCTGTACAATGACTCTATAACATACATCTTAAGTTACTCAAGACTCACCTCCGTGGAATTAAGTGTAGAACTTACGGAGGTGCTCGATGTTCCAAGGATTTGGGAGAGGTGTCCCATCCTCAGTAGACAAGCGAACGCTTCCGGGACGGGATACTTTGATCACTCGGAAGGGCCCCTCCCATCCGGGGGAAAGTTTGTTTAGCCCTTCTCTGGATAGTATTCTCCGTAGCACCAGATCGCCTTCCTCGAACTGTCGGTTGTGTACATGCCGCTGGTGATAACGCCGTAGAGCCTGGCGATATCTGGCATTCCGAACAGCTGCTTGGCACCTTCCCTCCTCGAGGAGGTCTAGGTCTTCACGCCGGAGCTGGTCCTGCGCGGCTTCGTCGAAGGTCCGGACTCGGAGCGAACCCATGGTGATTTCCGGAGGAAGGATTGCTTCAGCTCCGTACACCAGAAAGAAGGGTGTTTCTCCGGTTGACCGGTTTGGAGAAGTCCTGTTGGCCCATAGAGTGGGCGGAAGCTCTTCGATCCAATTGGCTCCGTGCTTTTTCAAACGCTCATAGGTGCGCGTTTTGAGTCCTTTAAGGATTTCTGCATTTGCTCTCTCAGCTTGGCCATTGCTGGCGGGATGAGCTACGGAAGCGTAGCAAACCTGTATGCCGAGGTCTTCGCAATACCATTGGAATGCGGAGCTTGTGAATTGAGTCCCATTATCAGTGATGATCTTGTTTGGGACTCCGAATCTGCTTACAATGGATTGCAGAAAGTTGATAGCAGATTGCTTGTTGATCGTCACAACTGGAGTTGCTTCCGGCCACTTGGTGAACTTGTCGATGGCGACGTACAGGAACTTGTAACCTCCGACGGCTCTTGGGAAGGGTCCCAAGATGTCCATCCCCCACACAGCGAAGGGCCATGTAGGAGGTATCATTTGTAAGGGCTGAGCGGGTGTATGAATTTGCCTTGCATGAAATTGGCATGCTTCGCATTTCTTTACCAGCTCAGTGGCATCCTGGAGCGCTGTAGGCCAGTAGAAGCCATGCCGAAATGCGAAGGGGTCTGAGTCTTCTGAAGTGACTTCTTGTGGATTTGAGTCTGGGAGCTGGGACCCAGACTCACTTTCAGGGACCTCCGGACCCTCCCGAAGGGGTCTGGATTCCTGAGTATGGGATAGTTCTGGTCTCTCTGCAACCAGAACCATACTGACAACCTCGTCAGTAGCTGAAATGTAAAGTAGCAAGGGCTCACCAGGGTTTGGAGCTACTAGAATTGGTAGGGTAGTGAGGAACTGTTTCAGCTCCTGGAATGCCTTCTCTGCTTCTTCGGACCATTGGAATGGTCCAGACTTCCTCAACAACTTGAAGAAGGGGAGCGCCCGTTCCGCCAGTCTTGATATGAACCGACTGAGGGCAGCTAGACACCCAGTTAACTTTTGGACGTCTTTGATGCGGGTTGGTGGCCACATCTCTTCAATGGCTTTTATCTTCGCCGGATTAGCTTCTATGTCCCGGTGACTTACCAGGAACCCCAGAAGTTTTCCGGAGCTAACCCCGAAGACACACTTGTCTGGGTTTAGCTTTGTGCGGGTGGCCCACAGCTTGTCGAAGACAGCCTGCAAGGTGTCCAAGAGGGACTCCTTATTCTTGACCTTGACCACGATGTCATCGACGTACACTTCCACTATATCTCTGATGAGTTCTTCAAAAGTTTTGTACATAGCTCGTACAAAAGTTGAAGCTGCATTCTTGAGACCAAATGGCATGGCTGTGTAACAATACAATCCATCTACTGTGATGAAGGAAGTATGCTCTTCATCCTCCCTAGACATCCTGATTTGATGATACCCAGAATATGCGTCTAGGAAACACAGTAACTCACACCCAGAGGTGGAATCCACTATCTGATCTATTCTAGGTAGTGGAAATGGATCTTTTGGACATGCCTTATTCAGTGTGGTGTAGTCGATGCACATCCGAAGCTTCCCGCCGGCCTTGGGCACAACGACTGGGTTTGCCAGCCATTTTGGATGGAAGACTTCTCGGATGAATCCGGCTTCGAGCAACTTCTTCACTTCTTGTCGGATGAAGTTCTGTCGCTCTACGGATTGCTTCCGAGGCTTCTGATGCACAGGCCGAGCATCGGGGTAAATCTTCAGATTGTGCTCAATCACTTCCCTAGGGATCCCAGGCATTTGTGACGGTTGCCAGGCAAACACGTCAACATTAGCCCGGAGGAAAGTGATGAGCGCGAGTTCCTATTTGTCGTTCAACCCTCCCGATATGCGGGTGGTTTGAGCAGCATCGGAACCAATTTGGACGACCTTGACGGGAATGTCAGTGTCGCCGCTTGGCTGCACACGTGGTGCAGAGGTTGAGCCCCGTTGACGAATGCTCGGGGGTTTTGGAGCTTGCTCCTGTCTGGAGTCCTCCTCTTGCGCCGTGGTTAATGCATGGAGCTCCTCCAGAGCAGTTACCCCGGCGGTGCAATCTCTGCGGATCCGGATAACGCCTACTGGTGTTGGCATCTACAACACCAAGTATCCATAATGAGCAGCTGCCATAAATTTGTATAAGGCAGGTCTACCCAAGATGGCGTTGAATGGTAAGTTGATCTGAGCAACGTCGAAGACCAACTTCTCGGTGCGATACTTCTCCCGTGTCCTAAAGGTAACGGGGAGAGTTATAGCTCCGAGTGGAGTAATGTCCCCCGGACCTACTCCAGAGAAAGGTCGAGAGGGCTGGAGATCCGAAGGTCGGAGCTGAAGCTTGGTAAAAGCTTCAAAGCTTATGAGGTTCAGCCCCGAACCTCCGTCCACCATAACATGATGGAGCTGGATGTTATTAATGGTAGGAGATACCATCAAAGGTAACTGTCCAGCTCCGACCATGCTTCGAGGACAGTCCGAAGCATCAAAAGTGATGGATATGTCCATCCACTTTCGATGTGGCTCTGGTCTAGCTGTAGGAGCTACAGCGGCCATATCCCGCCGCATAGTCTTAATGACGCGACGGGAGGTGATGTCCCATGACCCACCAAAAATGGTGTTCATGGTTTTCCGACGCTCGTTGTCAGAGACGTCAGAGTCGTTGTCGACGGAGGTGTAGACGGCCTTCAGGACCTTTTTGGGATCTTGAAACCCTAACTCCTCTTCAGCCGGAGCTTCGTCGACCTTCTGTTTTCCTTCCCTCTATCGGAAAGGAGATCCTTCCCGGCGCTTGCTGTAGCGCTCGGCAAGGTTTTGGACCTTCCGGCAGTCTTCCAAACCGTGGCTGCCCGTTTTGTGAATGGGACACCACACTTTGGGTTTGCCACCATCTTCGGGAGACGGTCGAGGTCGCTTCTCGGGGCGTGGCCCCCGGCCACCAGGAGTTGCAGTAGCTGCAACGTTGGATGTGCCGGCCGACGACTTCTTCTTGCCGTGGGTCTTCTTTTTCTTCTTGCCACCCTCGGAGGTAGCAACTTCTTCTTTAGAGGATTTCTTGTGATCCTCCGAGGCTGGTTTGGAGTGCATTTCACGGCCCTCCGCAGCTCTGGCACATTTGTCTGCCAGGCTGAAGAGTTCCGTGACGCTGGTGATCTCTTTGATCGCCAGCTTCTCCAACATCTTCTTGTCCCGTACGCCCTGTCTGAATGCCACAATGACAGAAGCGCTTGAGATAGAAGGGATGGTGTTGCGTACCTGAGAGAACCTCTGGATGAAGGACCGCAAAGATTCTCCCCCTTTTTGCATGACCGCAAAAAGATCCAGTTCAGTGCCTGGTCGGGTGTATGAACTCCCGAAGTTGGCAGTGAACTGATGGCACAACTCTTTCCAACTGTCGATAGAGTTGGGTGGAAGGCTCATAAACCAGGACCTGGCAGTCCCGGTTAAGGCCACTGGAAAGTAGTTGGCCATTACAGCCTCGTTTCCTCCAGCTGCCAAGATTGCAGTGGAGTATATCTGAAGGAATTCAGCGGGATTGACAGTCCTGTCGAATTTTTCCGGCAGGTGTGGCTGGAACTTCTGTGGCCATCTAACCATGCGCAGGTGCATGGCTAGGGCTGAACAGCCTCCTCCTACTCCTTCCAGAGTAGAAAGGTCCTGAGCTTCCCGTCTTTCACGAGCACGCTCGATGTGGACACGGCCATCCTGTTGGCGGTATCGGCGATCCAACTCCGCCCGGAGGTCATGAGTTGAAAGCCTAGATACCGTATGGGTACGTCGTGCCCCGGAGGGCAACGATGTCACCTGCTGTGACGCAGAACGTCTCCTATTGTTGGAGACGTGCGGACCAAGTCTCCCAGACAAAGTCCGCCGCTGCGACGGGGCTCGTCCGGAAGGAGGAGGTCCTTGGTTGTTGAGGCGTTCGGCCACTGCTGCGACCAAATGCTCCACATCGGCCCTCCACTGCTCCATTGCATCTCGAGATGCGTCCAGAGGTGGTGGTCGTTGGAGAAGAGCACGCGCTGCATGGAGCGCATGTTCCGGGTTGTCATGACTTGCTGACGCAGTCAGTGACGCGAGAGCACCATCACGTTGTCCAGCACGATTCGCCGGAGAAGACGGTGGTGGTGGGAGAGTGGCTCCTGCTGGTGGCTGCCTGTTGGAGGGATTGCCCTCAACAGCTTGAACAGCAGGTTGGCCATTGGATGATCCAGCCGCGGAGTTCACCATTCTCGAAAATCTGAGGCGCCCCCCTACCTGGCGCGCCAACTGTCGACTGTTGGAGTCGGCAGATCTCCTGACACAGCTAACGTGTCGATGGAGTTCGTAGTTCGGTGTGGGCGCGCGGAGACTCAAGAAGGTGAATTGCGGTTTAACACTGGAGACACTAGGATTTACGTGGTTCGGGCCGCCTGAGCGTAACACCCTACTCCACGGGGATGTTGATGTTGTATTGGCTTATCACGTATGATCTACCGGCCGTGGCTCCCCCCTCCTGTGTATCGTCGGCCTGTCCTTTTATAGTACAAAGACAGGCCGTTACAAGCTACCTGGCCCGACGTGTGGCCTTGCGGTTACTAGTATTGATACACGATTAATTGTTGTTAATGATCCTGTAACGGGCTTTGACAGTGCCGTTACAGGCGTTAAGATCGTCCGTTTAAGTGTCATTAATATGGCATTAATGACATTTAAACAGGTCTTGAAATCCTTGGCTCTCCTTTGAAGATCCGGAGCAGTTACAAGGTCTCCCGGAGGTTAGAGGCGGCTTGCTCCGATGTTTAGACATGTGGCAGCTCCGGAGCTTGCTGCGGGAAGCAGGAAGCTCCGGGGCTACTTGACACGTGCCAGGTCTGGAGCTTCTCTCGGTCAGGGGTTAGGTCCGGAGGTGTCGTTTCGGTACTCAGTCCGGTGCTTCCCCCTTGTGGGCGGTAGCTCCGGTTCGGTAGTACACGTGGCGACCTAGGGATTAACCATGTTGGAAAAGCTGGTCCGGTCATGTCTGACAAGTGGGCCTCCGAGGGTATTCAACTCGAGTAGTCGTCCTTCCCCTGAGATCTTTGTAATCTCAGGGGGTGTACGGTTTTTAGGGTACCGACAGACTACGATCATTTTACCATATTCATTTGACTTCTTACATTGTTGATCTTCTTTCTATTGAGTGATACCTAGGCAACCGATCACTCAACCTCCCTTGCAACTAAACAAACACTTTAACTTCCATCCTTGACTTGTTTTAGTTCAAGTACCTTGATTGTTGCAACTATACCGTTTGTCATCGAGTGGTCATCAGTTCGATGATTAACCTTGTAAAATCCATGAAATCTCCTTTCTCGCGAGGATACCGTTCGATTGTCAACCTCGTGAAACTCCTTGGGTCCATCTAAGATCTTGCGTTGGTCTATGGTAACCTTGATACTCCAAGAACCTTGTAGTTACCATATGATTGAGTTCTTTGCTATGTTGAAACATATGAGGATGCTGAATCTTTAAATCCTCGTGTGCCACCGCAAAGGGTCTTCATCTTCTGTTTCTATTGTTTGAAGACGTTGATATACCCAAAGACCTTGTAGTCGTCATATCTTCAGTATTCCTGCTGTTTTGATTACATAAGAGTGTTGAATGCTTTGCTACTCTTATGATATAGCTAAGAGATCCTATGGTTGACTAAACCTCAAACGAGGTTAATGATTGTTGTTTAACCAAGTAAACCATCTTAACTCATGTCAAGGGAAATACCACATTAAGTTATAAGGACCTATGCAAAACCAAGCAAGCAACCAAGAATCAATGCACAGATAGTTTTAAACTGTCATGGTAACTTAGAGAAGCAGAGAACAAGTGCTGATTCTTCAATTCAAGACTAGGACAGAACAGGATGTCACGCCAGTGTAAGAGTACAACAATAAAGGTTCAGTAACAGGCGTGAAAGTTTTACGAAGTGATATTGTCATGTCGAGCATCCTGTCAAGGTTTTCAACCTAAAGACTGGAATCACTTGAAGCAAACTTTAGAATTTCTTAAGATGCTTGAAGATAATCACGATTTCGTAGAACCCAAGTCTTTAAGGGCATTGTCATTTTCCTTAGTCAATGACCCTCTTTTACGGATCGTCCCCTCATCGTTCCTGTTATTCTACTTGCTAGAATCTCGGGACGAGATTCCTTTAAGGGGGAAGGATTGTAAAAGCCCGTTTTTCGGAAGAACAAAAACGCAAAAATGCGAACTTAAAAATTTTGAAAATGGACTTGGAAATCCAAACTCACATGAGCCATATGAGTTAACCAATGTTCACTTAAAATAGGGACTTGTTAAAATTTTACATACAGAACATGTTTGCTAATGTATATTGGAACTTAAGGTGTAAAATCCTTAATTTCCAAGTATTCACATTTTCAATGAAAAATTAAAGGAGAAAAGAAAACAAAATAGAGAGAAAGAAAAAGGAATTATTCCAACACTAAAATGGGACATCCAAAAATATTCAAATCTCATGCCGTAAATTTTTCCATGACCTTCTAATATTTCAAATAGACTCTCGGTAAAGTTTCAAAACTTTTGAAGCATGTTTCCCATTTATTGGACACGTACTGAGAGTTTAATCTACGTCGACTTCAAATTTAAACTTTGTGCTCAACCTTCTTCAAATCAACTCCAAATTTTTCATGAGGTCCCCTATGGTTCAGAAAGGTTAACTTCAAAGTTTCAGGATTTTTGAACCTAATCTACTATTTATTTCCTTGAGTCAAGTATCACCACTTGAATTCAAATTCAAACCTGAGTTCAAATTCAACTTGCTCAATTTTGAAATCTGATTGCACCATAAAATTCTCCACATTTTATTTAGTCACTGGGCCAAAGTTGACTATTTTTGAAGCATGTTTGCTAGCCCTATTTGAATTTTGGAAAGAAGAGTGAGGGAGGTGGGTCCCACAGGTGGTCCCCACCAGTCAGGTCGGCACCTCCTCCCCTGCCTCCACGCAGGCGCGCTGCATGTGCCACGGAGACAGAGACATCGGTCCTTATCTTCCCTCCCGACCCGTCCGGCCACAACACCGCTCCCGCTCGCCCTCCTCTCCCGGCTCTGCACGCCGTCGGCCGCCACGACGTCGCCCCACGCTGGTCGCCGACTCGCCCGCGGCCCTGCGTCCCGGCCACCGCTCACCCTAGCCGCTCCCGACCGCCAGTAGTCATGCCCCCTTGCCCCCGGCTGCATCCTCCTCACCGGCCACCCTACTCGCACTCGTTGCTCCTGGCCGCCTCTGCTCCGCCGTGTGCCGCACGCCGGCTACTGTCGGCACCTTGGCCGCGCCTTACCGCGCGCCTCCTCCCTTCACCTCCTGCGCCGCTGCCGACACTGGCGCTCCACCTCCTGGCCGTCGCTCGCCCGGCCGCCGGCCGTCTCTGCTCCTTGCCTCCCAGCTCCGCCCGGCCGCACACCGCCGCCAGCACCCGTCTTCGCCTCCATCATCCGCCCCTGCGCGCGCTCCCACCCTCGGCCGCGCATCCGTGTGCCAATGCACGTTCGGCGCCCCTGCAGTCCCTCCGGCGCCCCGTCCCGCTGCTTCTGCCACCAGCGCCGGTAGGCTCCGCATCGCGCCCGCGCAAGAGGCGGTCTACCGCCGCAAGCGTGCCTCCTTGACTCCCCGTCGTCGCTTGTCCCCTGTAGCCGACGGCGCCCAGTCACCCTGCTGCTCCTGCCAACGCCGTTACCTTGATCATGTCGTTGTGGCGTTCCACGCTGTGGCTAGGTCCTGGAAGCAAAGCAAGTTATGAATGAGATGCACAGGATTCGGGAACATGTCGTTGACACACTAGTATCGACCACTGATCCAAGGTTAGCTCTGATTGTGCAAGATTGATTAGATTAGTGACTGTAGCCTAGGTGTTCGATGAAATGGTTACGAGGCGAAACTAAGTGTGTTGCTGTTCAATGCTGGTCTATGGATGCAGGTTTACTGTGGGTTGGCAATCGACCAAGATATGTGCCAAGATCCCCTTTGAATGGTGATGAAGCGACGGAAATCAAGTACACACCCAAGATGTTCGACAAAAATGCCTACAAGGTGAGCCTTGCCCTAAAATGCATTGCTTGATGCACCGAAGTTCGTTAGTCGTGACCCCTAATGGTACTCATGTGTCGTCAAGTCATACGTCCATGTTCCGCCTTGATATCATTCCTATAGAAATCCCTAAGTTGACCTCCTTTGTCGTTTGTATCGCGTTAGCTTGTCCGTGTGTGCTCGTGATGCTCCAGCATGAGCCGCGTCGACGTCGTTGACCACATGACGTCGTCGTGACGCTCCAAGCCGTCATCGTGCCCTGACATCAAAATGAAGGATGCCTGTGATGAGTGTGGTGCTGAAACACAAGCACGACTCGTCGGACAATAATTGTCAAGCAAAATTAGGTTTTAGTCGTTGTGAGAGCAATCGAGTCCTAAGTGTAGCCAAGGTGCTCAATAAAAGGCCTTCTAGGTCAACCACGGGTATTGGTGATCACCGATCACCTATGGTTGAGTAATGCAAGAACGTTGCGACCAGCAAGGAAAACTAGACCAAGGGGAACCTTGGATAAAAGTTCCTTGGTTGTGTCGAGGATATTCCCTAACCGATCACAGGATTGGTTAACTTGTTGTTCCACTTCTTCGACGGTAGGTTCGTCGAGTCTCTTATCAACAACCGAGTCGACATCACTATCCTTAAGACTCACAAGGTGGTGTTCCGGGTTCCGCTCACCCCATTGACGAGTCCGGGTTGTTGTCGACGTCGCTAAGACGATCTTCTCGAGATGGCAAATGCATGCCTTCACGGCAAGGTCTCGCATCATGTTTAAGTCCCGATAGCTTACCGAGCTCACCTGGACAATCTTGCGGGAGACACTACATTAGTGTCGTCGTGTAAGCACCTGAACAATGCTTGCGACGTTAGTCGTAGCAACTGGTTTACCTAAAAGCGGTTTGAACGTTGTCTTGGTACTCATGCTAGGTTAATAGTGCTTGTAATGACTTCTTAAGTCCAAGCCATGTTGATCTCAATTCAGTCCCAAGTGTTGTTAGGTTCCATCATGGTTCATCCTAAGTCAGGACCCTACGACAGCACTGCTCACTTAACTAGGTCTACTCCTTTATGAGTTAAGTCAAGTTCATTGGTCGATTGCTAAATCGCGACCTTCATCTTGTACACTCCACTCATACTCAAGCTTTCGATGTCCCACCATGATTTTTAGGTCGTTCTTACACTTCTCTACCCAACACTTTTTCACTATTCAAAATTTTCAATCTCGCGTGGCATAGCTTGTAGTGTGGTATGCTAAGTTGCAATATAGCTTTATGTTGTACCTTTCAGTTCATACCGATACTACTATGTCCACCTTGACTCATCCTCTGGTTACCCACACAACAGAGGCATATCTGTCCTTCCTAGTCAAACTCCTCGATCTTAAGGTTTACACAACCCCATAGAGTCTATTATTAAATTACTTAATTACTTAAATACTTATATGTGTATCATGTCGATAGGAACGTGCTGATAGGTGATCGACAAGAAACTTCGCTTGGAGGAGAAGGCCAGGGTGTCCACTTGAAGTCCTTGGCAGAGTCTGCACAGAAGGACCACTAACAATTGACATTTATTCGAGTCGCAAACTAAGGCAAGCCCCGGTTTGCATTTAAGTCGTTTATAAAATTTTACTTTATCACTATGATGAGTAGTCCATGAATTGTGCATTACGTATAGGATGATTGATACTTCACTTGCATGGCCCAAAATCCCAGGGATTGGTGGGAACGAGTTACAATTTGACCTATAGTAACTGCTTTGCTAATGCATAGGAAATTCGGTAGAAGTCGAGTAGTTGGAATCTACTCGCGAGAGATGTAGGACATATCTCACAGAATTGGTTATAGCTCCGAGTGGAGTAATGTCCCCCGGACCTACTCCAGAGAAAGGTCGAGAGGGCTGGAGATCCGAAGGTCGGAGCTGAAGCTTGGTAAAAGCTTCAAAGCTTATGAGGTTCAGCCCCGAACCTCCGTCCACCATAACATGATGGAGCTGGATGTTATTAATGGTAGGAGATACCATCAAAGGTAACTGTCCAGCTCCGACCATGCTTCGAGGACAGTCCGAAGCATCAAAAGTGATGGATATGTCCATCCACTTTCGATGTGGCTCCGGTCTAGCTGTAGGAGCTACAGCGGCCATATCCCGCCGCATAGTCTTAATGACGCGACGGGAGGTGATGTCCCATGACCCACCAAAAATGGTGTTCATGGTTTTCCGACGCTCGTTGTCAGAGACGTCAGAGTCGTTGTCGACGGAGGTGTAGACGGCCTTCATGACCTTTTTGGGATCCTGAAACCCTAACTCCTCTTCAGCCAGAGCTTCGTCGACCTTCTGTTTTCCTTCCCTCTGTCGGAAAGGAGATCCTTCCCGGCGCTTGCTGTAGCGCTCGGCAAGGTTTTGGACCTCCCGGCAGTCTTCCAAACCGTGGCTGCCCGTTTTGTGAATGGGACACCACACTTTGGGTTTGCCACCATCTTCGGGAGACGGTCGAGGTCGCTTCTCGGGGCGTGGCCACCGGCCACCAGGAGTTGCAGTAGCTGCAACGTTGGATGTGCCGGCCGACGGCTTCTTCTTGCCGTGGGTCTTCTTTTTCTTCTTGCCACCCTCGGAGGTAGCAACTTCTTCTATAGAGGATTTCTTGTGATCCTCCGAGGCTGGTTTGGAGTACATTTCACGGCCCTCCGCAGCTCTGGCACATTTGTCTGCCAGGCTGAAGAGTTCCGTGACGCTGGTGATCTCTTTGATCGCCAGCTTCTCCAACATCTTCTTGTCCCGTACGCCCTGTCTGAATGCCACAATGACAGAAGCGCTTGAGATAGAAGGGATGGTGTTGCGTACCTGAGAGAACCTCTGGATGAAGGACCGCAAAGATTCTCCCCCTTTTTGCACGACCGCAAAAAGATCCAGTTCAGTGCCTGGTCGGGTGTATGAACTCCCGAAGTTGGCAGTGAACTGATGGCACAACTCTTCCCAACTGTTGATAGAGTTGGGTGGAAGGCTCATAAACCAGGACCTGGCAGTCCCGGTTAAGGCCACTGGAAAGTAGTTGGCCATTACAGCCTCGTTTCCTCCAGCTGCCAAGATTGCAGTGGAGTATATCTGAAGGAATTCAGCGGGATTGACAGTCCTGTCGAATTTTTCCGGCAGGTGTGGCCGGAACTTCTATGGCCATCTAACCATGCGCAGGTGCATGGATAGGGCTGAACAACCTCCTCCTACTCCTTCCAGAGTAGAAAGGTCCTGAGCTTCCCGTCTTTCACGAGCACGCTCGATGTGGACACGGCCATCCTGTTGGCGGTATCGACGATCCAACTCCGCCCGGAGGTCATGAGTTGAAAGCCTAGATACCGTATGGGTACGTCGTGCCCCGGAGGGCATTGATGTCACCTGCTGTGACGCAGAACATCTCCTATTGTTGGAGACGTGCGGACCAAGTCTCCCAGACAAAGTCCGCCGCTGCGACGGGGCTCGTCCGGAAGGAGGAGGTCCTTGGTTGTTGAGGCGTTCGGCCGCTGCTGCGACCAAATGCTCCACATCGGCCCTCCACTGCTCTATTGCATCTCGAGATGCGTCCGGAGGTGGTGGTCGTTGGAGAAGAGCACGCGCTGCATGGAGCGCATGTTCCGGGTTATCATGACTTGCTGACGCAGTCAGTGACGCCGGAGCACCATCACGTTGTCCAGCACGATTCGCCAGAGAAGACGGTGGTGGTGGGAGAGTGGCTCCTGCTGGTGGCTGCCTGTTGGAGGGATTGCCCTCAACACCTTGAACAGCAGGTTGGCCATTGGATGATCCAGCCGCGGAGTTCACCATTCTCGAAAATCTGAGGCGCCCCCCTACCTGGCGCGCCAACTGTCGACTGTTGGAGTCGGCAGATCTCCTGACACAGCTAACGTGTCGATGGAGTTCGTAGTTCGGTGTGGGCGCGCGGAAACTCAAGAAGGTGAATTGCGGTTTAACACTGGAGACACTAGGATTTACGTGGTTCGGGCCGCCTGAGCGTAACACCCTACTCCACGGGGATGTTGATGTTGTATTGGCTTATCACGTATGATCTACCGTCCGTGGCTCACCCCTCCTGTGTATCGTCGGCCTGTCCTTTTATAGTACAAAGACAGGCCGTTACAAGCTACCTGGCCCGACATGTGGCCCTGGCGGTTACTAGTATTGATACACGATTAATTGTTGTTAATGATCCTGTAACGGGCTTCGACAGTGCCGTTACAGGCGTTAAGATCGTCCGTTTAAGTGTCATTAATATGGCATTAATGACATTTAAACAGGTCTTGAAATCCTTGGCTCTCCTTTGAAGATCCGGAGCAGTTACAAGGTCTCCCGGAGGTTAGAGGCGGCTTGCTCCGATGTTTAGACATGTGGCAGCTCCGGAGCTTGCTGCGGGAAGCAGGAAGCTCCGGGGCTACTTGACACGTGTCAGGTCCGGAGCTTCTCTCGGTCAGGGGTTAGGTCCGGAGGTGTCGTTTCGGTACTCAGTCCGGTGCTTCCCCCTTGTGGGCGGTAGCTCCGGTTCGGTAGTACACGTGGTGACCTAGGGATTAATCATGTTGGAAAAGCTGGTCCGGTCATGTCTGACAAGTGGGCCTCCGAGGGTATTCGACTCGAGTAGTCGTCCTTCCCCTGAGATCTTTGTAATCTCAGGGGGTGTACGGTTTTTAGGGTACCGACAGTGGCCCCCTGGACCTACCTCCGAGGAAGGTCACCGGGGTGAAGTCGTTCCATCGGAGGTGGGTCCACCTTTGCGACTCTTGAACTGGGTCTTCAAAGGTCTTCGGAGGTGCCGTTGACAGGATTTTACAGTTAAATCCCGACACGTGGCACACCTCAGGTGGTAGATAAGATCTTTGGCGTGCGGATCTCACGCAATTGAAGGTCGCCGGTTTCCGATACAAAAACCGTATCGGTTCCGCGCGCCTTGTCAGGCCGCCGCCTTTGGGTTTCCCGCCTCGTGATGACAACCGTTCGCCTGGGTGAGAATCTCGACTTGATCGTCGGGGTGGTCCCGGGCCCCCTTGTCATCGGCTGAATTGAACTCTTGAGTAGTATTTTCGACTCCCCTGCGGTTTCCATCCAAGCGTTGCGAGGGCTTACTTAAGAAGGAAAGGGCGTACCGTCGGGAGTTCTTTACGCCTCCCATCTGATCTTGCTCTCAAACTCCCGACTCGTACTTTGCTCTTCCTCTCTTGCCTAGCTGTGCTGCGATGGAGTTGGGTCTGCGCGAGAGTCGCCTGAAGACCGACAATGATTTGAAGAAGGTCCGGGCCCTTATGGGGTGGTCCTCGGACTTCTTCAGCCGCTCAGTCCGTGCCGGCGGAGAGCTCCCCTTTGAGAAGGAGCGCGCTGGCGAGATGGTGTACTTTTCTTCGTACGCCATGGTGGGACTGATCCCACCATTTTCTTCTTTCTTCTTGATGCTGCTAGACTTCTATGGTCTGCAGCTATACCACCTTGGTCCCCACTCTATTCTCCTTGTGTCCATCTTTGTCCACTTCTGCGAGATGTGGGTGGGCATCCCCCCCTGCGTCGAGCTCTTCCGAACCTTCTTCACCATTCACACCACCGGCCGGAGCAACGAGTATCTTGGCTTCTACTACTTCGTGAAGCGCAAGAAGTGCCCGTTCAAGTACCTCCGGTCGTTCCCTTCCGGGAAGTGGGATGACTGGAAGAAAGATTGGATTGTCGTCAGGGTGGAAGAGCATGAGCGGTTGGAACTGCCAGACAGTCTGCCCGGCATCGACATGTCGATATGGAGTGAAGTCCCGGTGCTGGCGGAAGTTTTCGACCCTGTCCTGACCAGGATCCGCCGATGTGTGGAGGGAGGATTGACTCCCCAGGCGGTGTTATCCAACTTCCTGACCAATAGGTGGGCGCCGCTGAAGAGGAGGGAGAAGCTCGCCTGGGCCCTCAACAGCGTGATGGATGAGGACCGGGTTGAAACCGGGTTGAAGTCCGACATGGTGGGGAAGACCCTGGAGTTCCACCTCAAGAAATTCCAGCACGACATCGACGTTGACGGAGATTACTTGACTCCGCCGCCGGCCTTTCTCCCTCTGAACGTGGAAGTGGAGTTCAGCAGAGAGCTCCGGCGGAAGATGCCTGCGCTTGACGACCTTGGCGTCGTCGAGAGGAGACCAACCACCCGGGTGGCGATCCCTGGGGTGCCCGAAGATGGCTCAGTCCCTGCTCCACAGCCGAGGGTTGAAGTCATCAGCAAGGGCAAGGAGCTGGCGGAGGAGCCGGAAAGTCGGAAGAGGAAGCTGCGGCATGTCGACGGAAGGTCCGTCATGCCCGCTGCTTCTACCTTGGCTCCTTCTCCACAAGGGGGAAGATCTTCTGGTGTCGTGGCGACTGTCCCCTTGGTGGGGTCCTCCCGGAACGAGACTGTTCCTGCAGTGGGATCCTCCCGAAGCGCTTCCGTCTCCGTGGTAGAGCCCTCCGGTGGTGCTAGCTCCGGGTGTACGACTCCGGCCCCCGGGGCGGTTGGAGTCTCCAGGTCCAGGGGTTCCTCCCGATCGAGGAGAGACTCAACTCGGGAATCTCCCATGGCTGCGGCGAGTTCTGGGGGGCCTCCTAGAGCTCCTACGCCGACCCTGGCCAGCCCGGAACGTCCGGGAAAAAGGTTCCGCGCAAGCTGGTGCGGGAGCCTTCCAAGGTAATTTTTGATGTTTACCCTGGTTAACTTTTTAGTTGTAGTGATTGTTTGTTAATTCCCTTTATCCATCCTCTGCAGCGTCCCTAAGAAAGGGGGTGAAGCTCCACCCTCGGCCACGGTTTCTGAGGTCGTGGGAGCTTCCGCTCCTGTCCCGGCTCCACCCCAAATGGTGGCTGAGGCTGCGACAGCTCCGGCGCCGGCTGTCGTGGTCATGAACCTTGACTCATCGCCAGAACTTCCCATGGTAGCGCCGGACCACAGGAGTGAAGACATGCCGGCGGCACTTGTCTCGGAGATTGAAGCTCCGGGTCTTTGTGCTGCAGTAATGGAAGCTCCGGTTGCAGAGCCGGAAGAAGTGATAGTCCCGGTCTCAGAGCTAGAACTCGTTGAAGCCCCGGCGATTGAAGAGGAGGTGATTGAAGCTCCGGCGTGCGAGCCGGAAGTCGAGGTAGTTCCGACAGTTGAGTCGGTTACCTCCGATGCACCGGTCGCTGAGCCGGTTGTTGTTGGAGCGTCGGTCGCAGAGCCGGCGGTTGAAGAGGCGAGGGAGCTCGGGTCTCCCTCAGAAGAGGTGCCCCGATTGGAGCCAACAGTAGCTCCTGCTCCAAGGGCGACGACATCTATGGTACCTGTGGCAGAGCCAGAGTGCCTAAACGAAGTCTCCGGCCCCCTGCCTGAGGGGGCGAATGAAGACTTGGCGGCGGGGCCTTCTTCGATGGCGACTAAGGCCATCCCAGAGGAAGGCCCTAGCGCTTTGGAAGCTCAGGGTTCCGCTCTCGTAGAGTGGGACCCATTTTTGTACGTGAAGACCCGCTGGAACCAGCGGAGGAGACCCCAGCAGGTCCGGAGCCCATCCCGCTGTCGATGTCTAACGACAACGCCTGCTCCAGTCTATGTCAGGTCCAACTGGCCTTCTTCCACGACTGCAAGGCTATTGAAGAGGAGCGCCAAACCCTTAGGCGGTGGCATAATCGGCTCCACTTCGAGACTAAGCTGGCGCAGTCGAGGCATGCGGATGACAAGGAGTGGATCAAGCGGGAGAAGATCCGCCTGGAGTGTTGGGAGAAGGTGCTGGATGAGAGGGAGAACATGACCCATGCCCTCGACGCTCATTCTCGGGAGTTCCATGATCAGGCCAAGGCTGCCAATGACGCGGCCAATGCTCGGTTCAAGCAGCTTGAAGCCATCAACGCATCTCTCATCAAGCGCCGAGAGGCACTCGAAGGGAGGGAGAGACGGCTCGAAGACGAAGAGCAAAAACTCCTGGAGCTGCGGGATGACATCCTGAGAAGGGAAGAGGAGCTCGCCGAGAAAACAGCTCTGGCGGACAAGGGTCTCGAGGAGCGCACTAAGAAGTTGGAAGAGCGCTGCCTCGAGGAAGAGGAGAAGACCTGGGTGCGAGGGCAGGAACTCTACGAATACGAGTGTGCCCTTGTTGCCCGGGAGAAGAAAGTGGAGGCTAGGGAGAAAGACCTGGTCGACCGTCGGAACAAGATCCACCTCCGGGAGGAGGAGCTCGAAAGACTTGAGAAGCGGGTTGCTGCAAAGATTCAGCAAAACGCCAAAGAAGTTGAGCGCCTCGCCCGTGAGAACTCCGAACTGACGGCGGCCAAGAGATCCTTGGAAGAAGTGAAGAGCCTGAGGACAGTGGACTCCCTGCAGATTTGGGAGTTCCTGGGTAAGGCCAACGATGCGCTGACGCCGATGGGTTTCAGCCCCGTGCGCCCGGATGATCCGGAGCCGGAGCCGGACCTCGCGCTGCAAGCGTTGAGCGCAGCAGGCAGCAAGCTCTCCAAGGTGGGCGACGTCATCGCGGACCAACTGGAGGTCGAGGGGCAATCCCTGGCGAGGAACGTCAAAGAATACGTGTTGACGTGCTACACTAGCCGGAACCCTCAATTTCCTCTGGACCCAGTGCTTGAAGGCCCCGTCGAAGGAGAAGGCGAAGCTACCCGAGCCAGCGTATCGGAGGTCGCCCAGAAGGTCGCCGAGTTCTTCCATAGGGTCTAGGATCATCTCTTTAGCTCCCGCTTGTACTTTCTCTTCTTCCTCAATTTTGTACTCCCTTGTCTCCAGATGTAATCTCATGTCTCCAGATAAATGAAATCCCCAAATTTTTGCGAATTTCATTTTTTGTCTTCAACATCTTTATCTTCTCTTGGCCCCCTGGTAGATGTACACAATTTGATTGTGAACATGTACCAAAAGGATACTAAGTTTTGTTGAAGACGAATTTGCTTCGAACTTGTAGAATTTGGTTCCGAAGTCTTTGATAGTGAAGGTCCCTTGAAGTTATCGGAGCTTAGAAGCTCCGGTACTGTCCATCGCTGGAGGTTAGTAGCTCCGGCAATAGCTTCTATCAACACGTAGAGCGTCAATAGTTAGTACTCCAAGGTGTCGGAGCTTAGTAGCTTCGGCAATGACCTTTAGCAACACTTGGTAAGTTGGCAACGGACTCCATGTACGGGGTCTTCTCACCATCTTTTACTCAGCGCCGATGGTAGACCCCCTTGAGGGGGTCGGAGCTTGGTTAGCTCCCGCTTTTCTCCATCAACGTATATTTTTTTTTCTGCACACTTAAGCCAAGAAAAACGATAAAATTTGTTCCTTGTCTACAATTTCATCGCGGCTTACGATTCTCAAGTAAATTTTAAGTTGAACGCCATTTTAAATACAACTGGAAGTGTTGTCTTTTCTCTTAGATCCAACTGTCCATGGACCCGCCTTACTTTGGCCTGCCGAGGTGTAGGTAGAGTGGCGTACTTAGGGTGCTTGACCAGGCTAAGTCGATAGCACACTCCGGCCCTAGATTGGCTTGGCGGCTTTCAGGCGAGTTGGCCATAAACGATATTTAAATCCAAGAGTTCTGACAATTCAACTCGAGTCGTATATAAACCGGTCAAACTAAAATTTCTTAAGAATTGCACGTTTCTGTTATAGACAAGAAAGAGAAAAATAAAAATATCGAGCCTGCACAAAATGAATGCACGTGGAGTCTATTTCACATGACGATGTCTTTCATTAGGTCCGGGGTACAGGGGAAACAAGTACATTCTTAGGGTACGGGACCAGGCCAAGTGTGCTTGGTTTCTCATTTGACCCAGGGTAGTTAGCCACGCTTTTAGTCCGGGGACTGTAACAAGTGCTGCTTGAGCTTTACAGACCTTTCGGAAAAGGTCCAGCTGCTCTCCCGGAGGAACTACCCGACTCTGTACAATGACTCTATAACATACATCTTAAGTTACTCAAGACTCACCTCCGTGGAATTAAGTGTAGAACTTACGGAGGTGCTCGATGTTCCAAGGATTTGGGAGAGGTGTCCCATCCTCAGTAGACAAGCGAACGCTTCCGGGACGGGATACTTTGATCACTCGGAAGGGCCCCTCCCATCCGGGGGAAAGTTTGTTTAGCCCTTCTCTGGATAGTATTCTCCGTAGCACCAGATCGCCTTCCTCGAACTGTCGGTTGTGTACATGCCGCTGGTGATAACGCCGTAGAGCCTGGCGATATCTGGCATTCCGAACAGCTGCTTGGCACCTTCCCTCCTCGAGGAGGTCTAGGTCTTCACGCCGGAGCTGGTCCTGCGCGGCTTCGTCGAAGGTCCGGACTCGGAGCGAACCCATGGTGATTTCCGGAGGAAGGATTGCTTCAGCTCCGTACACCAGAAAGAAGGGTGTTTCTCCGGTTGACCGGTTTGGAGAAGTCCTGTTGGCCCATAGAGTGGGCGGAAGCTCTTCGATCCAATTGGCTCCGTGCTTTTTCAAACGCTCATAGGTGCGCATTTTGAGTCCTTTAAGGATTTCTGCATTTGCTCTCTCAGCTTGGCCATTGCTGGCGGGATGAGCTACGGAAGCGTAGCAAACCTGTATGCCGAGGTCTTCGCAATACCATTGGAATGCGGAGCTTGTGAATTGAGTCCCATTATCAGTGATGATCTTGTTTGGGACTCCGAATCTGCTTACAATGGATTGCAGAAAGTTGATAGCAGATTGCTTGTTGATCGTCACAACTGGAGTTGCTTCCGGCCACTTGGTGAACTTGTCGATGGCGACGTACAGGAACTTGTAACCTCCGACGGCTCTTGGGAAGGGTCCCAAGATGTCCATCCCCCACACAGCGAAGGGCCATGTATGAGGTATCATTTGTAAGGGCTGAGCGGGTGTATGAATTTGCCTTGCATGAAATTGGCATGCTTCGCATTTCTTTACCAGCTCAGTGGCATCCTGGAGCGCTGTAGGCCAGTAGAAGCCATGCCGAAATGCGAAGGGGTCTGAGTCTTCTGAAGTGACTTCTTGTGGATTTGAGTCTGGGAGCTGGGACCCAGACTCACTTTCAGGGACCTCCGGACCCTCCCGAAGGGGTCTGGATTCCTGAGTATGGGATAGTTCTGGTCTCTCTGCAACCAGAACCATACTGACAACCTCGTCAGTAGCTGAAATGTAAAGTAGCAAGGGCTCACCAGGGTTTGGAGCTACCAGAATTGGTAGGGTAGTGAGGAACTGTTTCAGCTCCTGGAATGCCTTCTCTGCTTCTTCGGACCATTGGAATGGTCCAGACTTCCTCAACAACTTGAAGAAGGGGAGCGCCCGTTCCGCCAGTCTTGATATGAACCGACTGAGGGCAGCTAGACACCCAGTTAACTTTTGGACGTCTTTGATGCGGGTTGGTGGCCACATCTCTTCAATGGCTTTTATCTTCGCCGGATTAGCTTCTATGTCCCGGTGACTTACCAGGAACCCCAGAAGTTTTCCGGAGCTAACCCCGAAGACACACTTGTCTGGGTTTAGCTTTGTGCGGGTGGCCCACAGCTTGTCGAAGACAGCCTGCAAGGTGTCCAAGAGGGACTCCTTATTCTTGACCTTGACCACGATGTCATCGACGTACACTTCCACTATATCTCTGATGAGTTCTTCAAAAGTTTTGTACATAGCTCGTACAAAAGTTGAAGCTGCATTCTTGAGACCAAATGGCATGGCTGTGTAACAATACAATCCATCTACTGTGATGAAGGAAGTATGCTCTTCATCCTCCCTAGACATCCTGATTTGATGATACCCAGAATATGCGTCTAGGAAACACAGTAACTCACACCCAGAGGTGGAATCCACTATCTGATCTATTCTAGGTAGTGGAAATGGATCTTTTGGACATGCCTTATTCAGTGTGGTGTAGTCGATGCACATCCGAAGCTTCCCGCCGGCCTTGGGCACAACGACTGGGTTTGCCAGCCATTTTGGATGGAAGACTTCTCGGATGAATCCGGCTTCGAGCAACTTCTTCACTTCTTGTCGGATGAAGTTCTGTCGCTCTACGGATTGCTTCCGAGGCTTCTGATGCACAGGCCGAGCATCGGGGTAAATCTTCAGATTGTGCTCAATCACTTCCCTAGGGATCCCAGGCATTTGTGACGGTTGCCAGGCAAACACGTCAACATTAGCCCGGAGGAAAGTGATGAGCGCGAGTTCCTATTTGTCGTTCAACCCTCCCGATATGCGGGTGGTTTGAGCAGCATCGGAACCAATTTGGACGACCTTGACGGGAATGTCAGTGTCGCCGCTTGGCTGCACACGTGGTGCAGAGGTTGAGCCCCGTTGACGAATGCTCGGGGGTTTTGGAGCTTGCTCCTGTCTGGAGTCCTCCTCTTGCGCCGTGGTTAATGCATGGAGCTCCTCCAGAGCAGTTACCCCGGCGGTGCGATCTCTGCGGATCCGGATAACGCCTACTGGTGTTGGCATCTTCAACACCAAGTATCCATAATGAGCAGCTGCCATAAATTTGTATAAGGCAGGTCTACCCAAGATGGCGTTGAATGGTAAGTTGATCTGAGCAACGTCGAAGACCAACTTCTCGGTGCGATACTTCTCCCGTGTCCTAAAGGTAACGGGGAGAGTTATAGCTCCGAGTGGAGTAATGTCCCCCGGACCTACTCCAGAGAAAGGTCGAGAGGGCTGGAGATCCGAAGGTCGGAGCTGAAGCTTGGTAAAAGCTTCAAAGCTTATGAGGTTCAGCCCCGAACCTCCGTCCACCATAACATGATGGAGCTGGATGTTATTAATGGTAGGAGATACCATCAAAGGTAACTGTCCAGCTCCGACCATGCTTCGAGGACAGTCCGAAGCATCAAAAGTGATGGATATGTCCATCCACTTTCGATGTGGCTCTGGTCTAGCTGTAGGAGCTACAGCGGCCATATCCCGCCGCATAGTCTTAATGACGCGACGGGAGGTGATGTCCCATGACCCACCAAAAATGGTGTTCATGGTTTTCCGACGCTCGTTGTCAGAGACGTCAGAGTCGTTGTCGACGGAGGTGTAGACGGCCTTCAGGACCTTTTTGGGATCTTGAAACCCTAACTCCTCTTCAGCCGGAGCTTCGTCGACCTTCTGTTTTCCTTCCCTCTATCGGAAAGGAGATCCTTCCCGGCGCTTGCTGTAGCGCTCGGCAAGGTTTTGGACCTCCCGGCAGTCTTCCAAACCGTGGCTGCCCGTTTTGTGAATGGGACACCACACTTTGGGTTTGCCACCATCTTCGGGAGACGGTCGAGGTCGCTTCTCGGGGCGTGGCCCCCGGCCACCAGGAGTTGCAGTAGCTGCAACGTTGGATGTGCCGGCCGACGACTTCTTCTTGCCGTGGGTCTTCTTTTTCTTCTTGCCACCCTCGGAGGTAGCAACTTCTTCTTTAGAGGATTTCTTGTGATCCTCCGAGGCTGGTTTGGAGTGCATTTCACGGCCCTCCGCAGCTCTGGCACATTTGTCTGCCAGGCTGAAGAGTTCCGTGACGCTGGTGATCTCTTTGATCGCCAGCTTCTCCAACATCTTCTTGTCCCGTACGCCCTGTTTGAATGCCACAATGACAGAAGCGCTTGAGATAGAAGGGATGGTGTTGCGTACCTGAGAGAACCTCTGGATGAAGGACCGCAAAGATTCTCCCCCTTTTTGCATGACCGCAAAAAGATCCAGTTCAGTGCCTGGTCGGGTGTATGAACTCCCGAAGTTGGCAGTGAACTGATGGCACAACTCTTTCCAACTGTCGATAGAGTTGGGTGGAAGGCTCATAAACCAGGACCTGGCAGTCCCGGTTAAGGCCACTGGAAAGTAGTTGGCCATTACAGCCTCGTTTCCTCCAGCTGCCAAGATTGCAGTGGAGTATATCTGAAGGAATTCAGCGGGATTGACAGTCCTGTCGAATTTTTCCGGCAGGTGTGGCTGGAACTTCTGTGGCCATCTAACCATGCGCAGGTGCATGGCTAGGGCTGAACAGCCTCCTCCTACTCCTTCCAGAGTAGAAAGGTCCTGAGCTTCCCGTCTTTCACGAGCACGCTCGATGTGGACACGGCCATCCTGTTGGCGGTATCGGCGATCCAACTCCGCCCGGAGGTCATGAGTTGAAAGCCTAGATACCGTATGGGTACGTCGTGCCCCGGAGGGCAACGATGTCACCTGCTGTGACGCAGAACGTCTCCTATTGTTGGAGACGTGCGGACCAAGTCTCCCAGACAAAGTCCGCCGCTGCGACGGGGCTCGTCCGGAAGGAGGAGGTCCTTGGTTGTTGAGGCGTTCGGCCACTGCTGCGACCAAATGCTCCACATCGGCCCTCCATTGCTCCATTGCATCTCGAGATGCGTCCGGAGGTGGTGGTCGTTGGAGAAGAGCACGCGCTGCATGGAGCGCATGTTCCGGGTTGTCATGACTTGCTGACGCAGTCAGTGACGCGAGAGCACCATCACGTTGTCCAGCACGATTCGCCGGAGAAGACGGTGGTGGTGGGAGAGTGGCTCCTGCTGGTGGCTGCCTGTTGGAGGGATTGCCCTCAACAGCTTGAACAGCAGGTTGGCCATTGGATGATCCAGCCGCGGAGTTCACCATTCTCGAAAATCTGAGGCGCCCCCCTACCTGGCGCGCCAACTGTCGACTGTTGGAGTCGGCAGATCTCCTGACACAGCTAACGTGTCGATGGAGTTCGTAGTTCGGTGTGGGCGCGCGGAGACTCAAGAAGGTGAATTGCGGTTTAACACTGGAGACACTAGGATTTACGTGGTTCGGGCCGCCTGAGCGTAACACCCTACTCCACGGGGATGTTGATGTTGTATTGGCTTATCACGTATGATCTACCGTCCGTGGCTCCCCCCTCCTGTGTATCGTCGGCCTGTCCTTTTATAGTACAAAGACAGGCCGTTACAAGCTACCTGGCCCGACGTGTGGCCTTGCGGTTACTAGTATTGATACACGATTAATTGTTGTTAATGATCCTGTAACGGGCTTTGACAGTGCCGTTACAGGCGTTAAGATCGTCCGTTTAAGTGTCATTAATATGGCATTAATGACATTTAAACAGGTCTTGAAATCCTTGGCTCTCCTTTGAAGATCCGGAGCAGTTACAAGGTCTCCCGGAGGTTAGAGGCGGCTTGCTCCGATGTTTAGACATGTGGCAGCTCCGGAGCTTGCTGCGGGAAGCAGGAAGCTCCGGGGCTACTTGACACGTGCCAGGTCTGGAGCTTCTCTCGGTCAGGGGTTAGGTCCGGAGGTGTCATTTCGGTACTCAGTCCGGTGCTTCCCCCTTGTGGGCGGTAGCTCCGGTTCGGTAGTACACGTGGCGACCTAGGGATTAACCATGTTAGAAAAGCTGGTCCGGTCATGTCTGACAAGTGGGCCTCCGAGGGTATTCAACTCGAGTAGTCGTCCTTCCCCTGAGATCTTTGTAATCTCAGGGGGTGTACGGTTTTTAGGGTACCGACAGACTACGATCATTTTACCATATTCATTTGACTTCTTACATTGTTGATCTTCTTTCTATTGAGTGATACCTAGGCAACCGATCACTCAACCTCCCTTGCAACTAAACAAACACTTTAACTTCCATCCTTGACTTGTTTTAGTTCAAGTACCTTGATTGTTGCAACTATACCGTTTGTCATCGAGTGGTCATCAGTTCGATGATTAACCTTGTAAAATCCATGAAATCTCCTTTCTCGCGAGGATACCGTTCGATTGTCAACCTCGTGAAACTCCTTGGGTCCATCTAAGATCTTGCGTTGGTCTATGGTAACCTTGATACTCCAAGAACCTTGTAGTTACCATATGATTGAGTTCTTTGCTATGTTGAAACATATGAGGATGCTGAATCTTTAAATCCTCGTGTGCCACCGCAAAGGGTCTTCATCTTCTGTTTCTATTGTTTGAAGACGTTGATATACCCAAAGACCTTGTAGTCGTCATATCTTCAGTATTCCTGCTGTTTTGATTACATAAGAGTGTTGAATGCTTTGCTACTCTTATGATATAGCTAAGAGATCCTATGGTTGACTAAACCTCAAACGAGGTTAATGATTGTTGTTTAACCAAGTAAACCATCTTAACTCATGTCAAGGGAAATACCACATTAAGTTATAAGGACCTATGCAAAACCAAGCAAGCAACCAAGAATCAATGCACAGATAGTTTTAAACTGTCATGGTAACTTAGAGAAGCAGAGAACAAGTGCTGATTCTTCAATTCAAGACTAGGACAGAACAGGATGTCACGCCAGTGTAAGAGTACAACAATAAAGGTTCAGTAACAGGCGTGAAAGTTTTACGAAGTGATATTGTCATGTCGAGCATCCTGTCAAGGTTTTCAACCTAAAGACTGGAATCACTTGAAGCAAACTTTAGAATTTCTTAAGATGCTTGAAGATAATCACGATTTCGTAGAACCCAAGTCTTTAAGGGCATTGTCATTTTCCTTAGTCAATGACCCTCTTTTACGGATCGTCCCCTCATCGTTCCTGTTATTCTACTTGCTAGAATCTCGGGACGAGATTCCTTTAAGGGGGAAGGATTGTAAAAGCCCGTTTTTCGGAAGAACAAAAACGCAAAAATGCGAACTTAAAAATTTTGAAAATGGACTTGGAAATCCAAACTCACATGAGCCATATGAGTTAACCAATGTTCACTTAAAATAGGGACTTGTTAAAATTTTACATACAGAACATGTTTGCTAATGTATATTGGAACTTAAGGTGTAAAATCCTTAATTTCCAAGTATTCACATTTTCAATGAAAAATTAAAGGAGAAAAGAAAACAAAATAGAGAGAAAGAAAAAGGAATTATTCCAACACTAAAATGGGACATCCAAAAATATTCAAATCTCATGCCGTAAATTTTTCCATGACCTTCTAATATTTCAAATAGACTCTCGGTAAAGTTTCAAAACTTTTGAAGCATGTTTCCCATTTATTGGACACGTACTGAGAGTTTAATCTACGTCGACTTCAAATTTAAACTTTGTGCTCAACCTTCTTCAAATCAACTCCAAATTTTTCATGAGGTCCCCTATGGTTCAGAAAGGTTAACTTCAAAGTTTCAGGATTTTTGAACCTAATCTACTATTTATTTCCTTGAGTCAAGTATCACCACTTGAATTCAAATTCAAACCTGAGTTCAAATTCAACTTGCTCAATTTTGAAATCTGATTGCACCATAAAATTCTCCACATTTTATTTAGTCACTGGGCCAAAGTTGACTATTTTTGAAGCATGTTTGCTAGCCCTATTTGAATTTTGGAAAGAAGAGTGAGGGAGGTGGGTCCCACAGGTGGTCCCCACCAGTCAGGTCGGCACCTCCTCCCCTGCCTCCACGCAGGCGCGCTGCATGTGCCACGGAGACAGAGACATCGGTCCTTATCTTCCCTCCCGACCCGTCCGGCCACAACACCGCTCCCGCTCGCCCTCCTCTCCCGGCTCTGCACGCCGTCGGCCGCCACGACGTCGCCCCACGCTGGTCGCCGGCTCGCCCGCGGCCCTGCGTCCCGGCCACCGCTCACCCTGGCCGCTCCCGACCGCCAGTAGTCATGCCCCCTTGCCCCCGGCTGCATCCTCCTCACCGGCCACCCTACTCGCACTCGTTGCTCCTGGCCGCCTCTGCTCCGCCGTGTGCCGCACGCCGGCTACTGTCGGCACCTTGGCCGCGCCTTACCGCGCGCCTCCTCCCTTCACCTCCTGCGCCGCTGCCGACACTGGCGCTCCACCTCCTGGCCGTCGCTCGCCCGGCCGCCGGCCGTCTCTGCTCCTTGCCTCCCAGCTCCGCCCGGCCGCACACCGCCGCCAGCACCCGTCTTCGCCTCCATCATCCGCCCCTGCGCGCGCTCCCACCCTCGGCCGCGCATCCGTGTGCCAATGCACGTTCGGCGCCCCTGCAGTCCCTCCGGCGCCCCGTCCCGCTGCTTCTGCCACCAGCGCCGGTAGGCTCCGCATCGCGCCCGCGCAAGAGGCGGTCTACCGCCGCAAGCGTGCCTCCTTGACTCCCCATCGTCGCTTGTCCCCTGTAGCCGACGGCGCCCAGTCACCCTGCTGCTCCTGCCAACGCCGTTACCTTGATCATGTCGTTGCGGCGTTCCACGCTGTGGCTAGGTCCTGGAAGCAAAGCAAGTTATGAATGAGATGCACAGGATTCGGGAACATGTCGTTGACACACTAGTATCGACCACTGATCCAAGGTTAGCTCTGATTGTGCAAGATTGATTAGATTAGTGACTGTAGCCTAGGTGTTCGATGAAATGGTTACGAGGCGAAACTAAGTGTGTTGCTGTTCAATGCTGGTCTATGGATGCAGGTTTACTGTGGGTTGGCAATCGACCAAGATATGTGCCAAGATCCCCTTTGAATGGTGATGAAGCGACGGAAATCAAGTACACACCCAAGATGTTCGACAAAAATGCCTACAAGGTGAGCCTTGCCCTAAAATGCATTGCTTGATGCACCGAAGTTCGTTAGTCGTGACCCCTAATGGTACTCATGTGTCGTCAAGTCATACGTCCATGTTCCGCCTTGATATCATTCCTATAGAAATCCCTAAGTTGACCTCCTTTGTCGTTTGTATCGCGTTAGCTTGTCCGTGTGTGCTCGTGATGCTCCAGCATGAGCCGCGTCGACGTCGTTGACCACATGACGTCGTCGTGACGCTCCAAGCCGTCATCGTGCCCTGACATCAAAATGAAGGATGCCTGTGATGAGTGTGGTGCTGAAACACAAGCACGACTCGTTGGACAATAATTGTCAAGCAAAATTAGGTTTTAGTCGTTGTGAGAGCAATCGAGTCCTAAGTGTAGCCAAGGTGCTCAATAAAAGGCCTTCTAGGTCAACCACGGGTATTGGTGATCACCGATCACCTATGGTTGAGTAATGCAAGAACGTTGCGACCAGCAAGGAAAACTAGACCAAGGGGAACCTTGGATAAAAGTTCCTTGGTTGTGTCGAGGATATTCCCTAACCGATCACAGGATTGGTTAACTTGTTGTTCCACTTCTTCGACGGCAGGTTCGTCGAGTCTCTTATCAACAACCGAGTCGACATCACTATCCTTAAGACTCACAAGGTGGTGTTCCGGGTTCCGCTCACCCCATTGACGAGTCCGGGTTGTTGTCGACGTCGCTAAGACGATCTTCTCGAGATGGCAAATGCATGCCTTCACGGCAAGGTCTCGCATCATGTTTAAGTCCCGATAGCTTACCGAGCTCACCTGGACAATCTTGCGGGAGACACTACATTAGTGTCGTCGTGTAAGCACCTGAACAATGCTTGCGACGTTAGTCGTAGCAACTGGTTTACCTAAAAGCGGTTTGAACGTTGTCTTGGTACTCATGCTAGGTTAATAGTGCTTGTAATGACTTCTTAAGTCCAAGCCATGTTGATCTCAATTCAGTCCCAAGTGTTGTTAGGTTCCATCATGGTTCATCCTAAGTCAGGACCCTACGACAGCACTGCTCACTTAACTAGGTCTACTCCTTTATGAGTTAAGTCAAGTTCATTGGTCGATTGCTAAATCGCGACCTTCATCTTGTACACTCCACTCATACTCAAGCTTTCGATGTCCCACCATGATTTTTAGGTCGTTCTTACACTTCTCTACCCAACACTTTTTCACTATTCAAAATTTTCAATCTCGCGTGGCATAGCTTGTAGTGTGGTATGCTAAGTTGCAATATAGCTTTATGTTGTACCTTTCAGTTCATACCGATACTACTATGTCCACCTTGACTCATCCTCTGGTTACCCACACAACAGAGGCATATCTGTCCTTCCTAGTCAAACTCCTCGATCTTAAGGTTTACACAACCCCATAGAGTCTATTATTAAATTACTTAATTACTTAAATACTTATATGTGTATCATGTCGATAGGAACGTGCTGATAGGTGATCGACAAGAAACTTCGCTTGGAGGAGAAGGCCAGGGTGTCCACTTGAAGTCCTTGGCAGAGTCTGCACAGAAGGACCACTAACAATTGACATTTATTCGAGTCGCAAACTAAGGCAAGCCCCGGTTTGCATTTAAGTCGTTTATAAAATTTTACTTTATCACTATGATGAGTAGTCCATGAATTGTGCATTACGTATAGGATGATTGATACTTCACTTGCATGGCCCAAAATCCCAGGGATTGGTGGGAACGAGTTACAATTTGACCTATAGTAACTGCTTTGCTAATGCATAGGAAATTCGGTAGAAGTCGAGTAGTTGGAATCTACTCGCGAGAGATGTAGGACATATCTCACAGAATTGGTTAGATAGAAAATGGCTTAATATAATGAAATTGAGACTGGGCAGGAAATGGATAGGAAGCGGCGAGAATTGAGTCTCGATCGCATAGCCCTGCCTGTGTCGATTAAGGCCCGTATGTATGCAGCCCCTTCGGACAAGCTTGAATTGTACCGGCAATATAATGGACATATGGAATCCAATAAACTGATGTAACTTGATAATTGGGGTGTCGAGACCCATTAACTCACCATCGATAGGGGTGGGTTGAGGACAGTAAGGTGTAAATCGGTCGGCAGACATATGAGGTGTTCCGTGCGGAGACCTTCTGTTCGCGGAGGTGAGACGGGCTCGGCGTTCGAGTTTCTTGTGAAAGGTGGCCATATACGCCTCGTACTGAAGTTTTATGTAGGTACAGGTGTACTCACTGACATTTCCGAATGACGTATGTGTCGTGTTGTCCGGGTGTGTCTTGATTGCAATCACTGTCCCTTGCGGTAATAGAGTACCACTTGTTCACTGAGCGGCAACGTAGTAAATACTAAAGAAGTCAGAAAAATATGTTGTATTGAATTATAATTGCTTGGAACCTTGTATGGCTTAGAGATAGTATAATTAAAAGTTTGCAGTTTCCCCATACTTTACCTGTAATAGCATTATGTGCTTTGGGCATGTCATATCATCGGCAAAGCGTTTCTTGTTTGATTGTGGAGTCCATGATGTGCCGTGCTTGAAGAATGTCATTTGCTACTTAAAACATGATTATAAGGATCCACTTATAGGCGAGTCTATTTATGCTATTCCTTACCTATGTTAGTATTCACCCTGCATATGTCTAGTGAGACGGTTAAGTCTTGCTAAGCCTTATGCTCACGTTTGCGCTTTAACGATTTTTGCAGGTATTAGTTTTATTTCTGCTGTTCAGGTTGTACATGAGACTCGAGGTGTCGAGATAAATCTCATGTGAACCACGCCACTGCTGAATGTTCTTCTTGTTGCTAGTGAGAATCGTCCTAGGGCATGGACGTCTTCTCTCCTGCTTAGTTAGGTGAGATTATGAGTATGTATTTTCCGCTGCGTGTGTACTTCTGTGGTACACTCTTTTGTAAACTCTTCTTATTATGAAATGGAAACTTTATATGTTTTGGTATCCTTTTTGTGTGTGCTGTTAGGTGCCGCATCGCACGGCACCACCCAATGAGATCCTCAGATGTGTGGATTCCGGTCCCCACACCATCGACGGAGAGGGAGATGCCGCCAAGGCCAGCGTGTCGGAGGTTGTCTAGAAGTTGCCTCGTTCTTCCGTAGGATCTAGGACTTTCTCCTTGTATCTCCCACTTGTATCTTCTCTTGTTTTCTCCAATTTTGTAATTTCTTGTCCTAAGATGAATGAAATCCAAGAAATTTATGAATTTCATTTTTTGTCTTCAACCTTTGTCTCACTTGGCCCCCTGGTAGATGTGCACAATTTGATTGCGGACATGTACCAAGAGGATGTAACATTTTGTCGAAGATTTGAGTGCTTCGAACTTGTAGAGTATAGGTCCGAAGTCGTCGATAGTAGGGCCCCGGAGGTTGTCGGAGCTTAGTAGCTCCAGCAGCAATCTTTGTCAACGCGTAGAATGTCGACAGGTGGTCCTCTGGGGTTGTCGGAGCTTAGTAGCTCCGGCAGCGTCCACTCTCAACACATAGAGCATTGACAGCAGACCCCATTAGGGTGTCCTTCTATCATCTTTCCTTCACGTTGACGGCTGGCCCCCTGGATTTGCCAGAACTTGGTAGCTCCGGCAATACCTACTATCAATGTTTAAAACATCGACAACGAGCCACGTTAGGGGATATCGAAGCTTTGATAGCTCCGGCATCATCCACCATCATCATGAGATTTTTATTTTTCCTGCACACTGAAGTCAAGAAAAACAGTAAAATCTATTTCTTATTTATAACTCGTTTGCGGCTTACTATTCCCAAAAGAAATCTTTAGGTCAACAGTAATTCTATATACAATCAAGTGCATTTGCTTATTTTCTCCAGGTCCGATCGTTTTCTGGATCTACCTATTTCGGAGGAAGGACTGCTTCTGCTCCGTACACCAGGAAGAAGGGTGTCTCTCCAGTTGACCGGTTTGGAGTTGTCCTGTTTGCCCACAAGGTGGGCGGAAGCTCTTCAATCCAGTTGGCTCCATGTTTTTTCAGGCGCTCATATGTGCACGTATTGAGTCCTTTTAGGATTTCTACATTTGCTCTCTCGGCTTGGCCATTGCTTGCCGGGTGAGCTACAGAAGCGTAGCTGACTTGAATGCCGAGGTCTTCACAATATCCTTGGAATGCAAAGCTTGTGAATTGGGTCCCGTTGTCAGTTATGATCTTGTTTGGGACTCCAAATCTGCATACTATGGACTGCAAGAATTTGATAGCTGATTGCTTGTTTATCATCACAACTGGAGTTGCTTTCGACCACTTGGTGAACTTGTCGATGGCAACGTACAGGAACTTGTAACCTCCGGCGGCTCTTGGGAAAGGTCCCAAGATATCCATCCCCCACATAGCGAATGGCTATGTAGGAGGTATCATTTGTAAGGGTTGAGCTGGTGTGTGAATTTGCCTCGCATGAAACTAGCATGCTTCGCATTTCTTAACTAGCTCAGTTGCATCTTGGAGTGCTGTAGGCCAGTAAAAACCATGCCGGAAGGCTTTACCGACCAACATGCGGGAAGACGCGTGGTTCCCACACTCGCCTCCATGGATTTCCGTGAGGAGCTCGCGGCCTTCTTCCCTTGTAATGCACCGCATTAGGACGCCGTTGGCACCACGCCAGTAGAGATCCCCTTCTACCAGTGTGTATCTTTTAGCCGTTCTGACTATCCGGTCAGCGGATACATTATCTTTCGGAAGTACGTTGTCTTTCAAGTAGCTCCAGATCTCCGAGATCCATGCATTGGAGCTAACTTGAGAATTTGAGTCTTGCGTGTTGGGTTGCTCGAAGCTTCCTGCAGCACCTACGTGAAAGTGCATCTAGGATCCCCGTGGGTTTTGTATGATTGATGACAACAATTAAGTAACTAATGAGCTCAGTGATCTTAAGCACAGGTGTGGACTCAAGTGGAAACACAAAGCCTCAAAAAGGAAAAGGATGAAAACGGCGATGTTGACTCGAAAAGAAGAAACTAGGGTTTCTAGCGTGTCGAGTTTAGACTAGCCATATAAGTATGAGGATGTGTGTGTAAAGTGTATTGAGATCAAGTTGGGAGCTCAAAGCGGTTTAGAGATCAAAACCTATTGAGAGAAGAGAGTTGGAGAAGTCTGGCAGGAGTGGTCAGACTAGTCCGTGCAGGTGGCCGGACTAGTCCGCTCCTGGCCGGCCAAGTCCATTTTTAGCCGGACCAGAAGGGTCTGACTGAGTTCGGACTAGTCCGTAGTGGGACAGACTAGTCCAGGTAGTCATGAAGTGGGTTTTTGGGACTAAGTCCCAAAACCACAGACTTGTCCATTTTAGTCCGGACCAAAAGGTCTGACTGAGATCAGACTAGTCCGCTCCGGGTGCGGACTAGTCCGGATTGGTGAGAAAGTTGGTGCTTCAGCGACAAAGTCTAGGAGGCTGGACTATTCCGTGGTCTCCAGACTAGTCCGTTTTCACACGGAACAAAAGGTCTGTGTGAGATCGGACTAGTCCGATCTGGACCGGACTAGTCTGTTTTGAAGTGACCGTTTGAATTTGAAGTTTGGAGGGTAGCGTGACGATTGCCGCGCAGTACGACAGTTGTCAGGGACGTCAGTGCTCCCAAAGGCCGGACTAGTCCGGGCCCTAGGCCGTACTAGTCCGTCCATCTGCTGAAGTCAGCAGTATGGGCTGGGAACCTCTATAAATAGAGGACCCCTGAGTTCATTTGATCCAACTCTTGAGAACTTTGAAACCCTAGCGCCGCCACAACAAACTTTGAGCCTCCAAAAGCCTCCTACTTGCCTACCTTCCCTCTAAAACTAATTATTGTGTGGATTAGGGTTTGGTGAGGTGAGGAAGAGGAAGAACACTGCTCTAGGCTCTCGGTTTGATCTCTTGCACTTGTTGAATCTTTGTGATCTGTGGCTTGAGTCATTCTTTGTGATTTGAGATTGTATTTTTTGTGGGAGCCTCAGATTGTGAGAAGCCCCAACAAATCTTGTATTCACCCTTTGTTATAGTGGAGAACCAAGTTAGGCCCTTGTGGTAAACTTGGCGTGGGAAGGGTTGTTGAACCCGGTCCTTCGTGGACTCCTCAACGGGGACGTAGGTTCCTTTGTGGGATCGAACCTCGGGATAAAATTCTTGTGTCCCTTGTGTACTTCGCTTTCATTTATCGCACATTGCTTCTAGGGTTAGCTATACTGTTTTTGTTCTTCACTCTTGTTTCATTGTGATCCTTAGCTTCATACTTGCCATATAACTTGTTAAGGTTCACTAAATCATTCTAGCACTTTTCGCATCACAAAAATACTACTAAAACTTGTTAGAAACACTTTTTAGGCTTTCCCTACAGGAGGACCGGACTAGTCTGCCCCTAGACTGGACTAGTCCGCCCCTTGAGTACTGATCTCGTTTTATTAAGTCATTTCAGGTCGATTAGCCTATTCACCCCCTCTAGGTAAATTTCAATTGGTATCAGAGCAGGACTCCCCCAAAGAGTCTAACAACTCGGAGAGAAGATGGCCGGAGTGGGGTATGACGAGGTCTCGACCAATGAGATCCAAGCAACCCAAGAGGAGGTGCTTGTCTACCAAGACAAGTCGACGAATGATGAAGATACTCGCCAGCTCAAGGCAAAACTTCGATAAAAGTTGAAGATTCCAAAAGTTGACTCTTCAACCTCTACAACGGGTGGCACAACCCACTACAACCAACAAGGCTACAACTATGAACGCCTTGTCTCCAACAACCACTATCTTTCCATCCCATTGGGGAAGCCTCCCCAATTCGATGGACCGACTATGGGATGTGGAAGCACAACATGAAGATCCATCTCGTGTCACTCAATCTCTCCTTGTGGCAAATTGTGTTGACCGGGGTGCATATCTCGAAGAATGAAGAAGAAATCACTCCGGAGCAAGCGGTGCTCCTTCACCGCAATGCCCAAGCGGCTGGAGTGATCATTTCATCTCTCTCAAGAGATGAGTTCAACCGAGTAGATGGACTTGAGGTGGCCAAGGATATTTGGGACACCCTCAAGACAGCTCATGAAGGCAACCGAGTCGTGAAGGAAGCGAAGATTGAGCTCATTGAAGGAGAGCTCGGGAGGTTTGCATTATGGATGGTGAATTTCCCCAAGAGATGTACAACCGCCTAAAGCTACGCATCAACAAGAGTAGATCTTATGGCTGCACCAAGTGGACAGACCACAAGGTGGTGAAGAGGATGATTCGGGCATTCATGCCTAGAAATGTCTCTCTTTGCTCCATGATACGAGAAAGCCCAGAGTTTGCCAAAAGGACCCCAGAGGAGGTCCTAGGGAGGATCATCAACCACGAGATCATGGAGAAGGAGGCGCTCTTCTACAACAACCTCCAAAGGTTCACCACCTCAAAGACGAAGGATGTTGCACTCAAAGCGACATCCTCCTCAAAAGAGCAAAACGAAGATGATGAGGAGAGCCTTGACACTGATGAGGAAGAGGCCCTCTTCATCAACAATTTCAAGAGAATGATGAGGAGAAGAAAAGGAGGATACAAGCATGAGAGCAAGGGCAAAGAAAAAGCAAGGCCCAAAACAAAGAGGGCTTGGTACAATTGTGGTGAGTACGGGCACTTCATTGTGGATTGCCCACATGAAGAGGGCAAGAAGAAGAAGGAGGGCAAGCATCAAGAAAAGAAGTTCTACAAGAAGAAGAGGCCCTCCGGTCATGCTCACTTAGGAAAGGAATGGGACTCTAACGATGAGTCCTCTTCCGAAGACGAGGAAAAGGTGGCAACCATAGCCATCGGGAGGAGCTCCAAGGGAAGCAAGCTTTTCCCCAACCTCTACGACCACAAGTCAACTTGCCTCATGGCAAAACAAGGAAGGAGAAAGGTTACTTCTAACTCATCCTCTTCCATATCCTCCCATGATGATTTTGATAGTGCTAGTGAAAATGAACACATGCTTAAGGACATAAGTAAAAGCACTTTGCGTAGAATGAAATTGCTCTCGGATGAGATTTTTGAGAAGGAGGAGCTCATAGAAAGGCAAGAGGACATGCTTATCCATGAAAAGGAGAGATGTAAAGAGCTCATTGAGCTCCTTGAGCTTGAGAGAGAGATGAGCAAGGCATTAGAGCATGAACTTGCTCTAAGCAAGAAAACATGTTCAAGTCTTGAGGAGACAACCATTGAGCTCAAGAACGAACTTGGCAACTTGGAAAAAGTTAACAAGATCCTTGAGACTCAAGTTGAGTCCCTCAAGACTAATGTAGCCTCTTCCTCCAAAAGCTCATCCTCCTCAAAGATTGCATCCGAAGCAATATCTACTTGCAAATGTTCTAACTTGATCCTTAAATTAAAGGATGAGCTTAAATTGACTCAAGGCAAACAAACACTTAAGGGTGGCATCTTTGACAAAGAGAAGGTGGTGTATGCACGAAGTGCATACACCAACACAAGACCTCCCTATGTCAAGGATGGTCTTGGTTATACTAGAGGTGGAAAGCAAAATGCTAAAACCTCCAAGTATGGTAAAGACTTGATTGTCTTTGTCAAGGGAAGCTCATCCCCAACTAAAATTGGGAAGAATACTTCAACTAGCACTAACATGCCTAAATCTGAACTGCATCCTCTCTTTCATGATTTTGATGCATCTTATGTTTTAATGAGAAACAAGTATGGCAAAGTATATGCTAGATATGTTGGGCCACTCCGCAAGAGCCCCAAGCCTTGTGTGTGGGTGCCCAAGTGCCTCACTACTAACGTCAAAGGACCCAACTCCACTTGGGTACCTAAAAGGAAGGCATAATCTTGTTTTGTAGGCGTACTCCTCCGGTGGATCCAAATGGGTGCTCGATAGTGGATGCACCAACCACATGACCGGAGAGAGGAGAATGTTCGTGGAGTATGAGCAACATGATGATCCAAATGAAGGGATCCTCTTTGGGGACAATAGCCGAGGGAAAATTCTTGGCTCTGGTAAAATTGTCATTTCCCCCCAACATACTCTTTCTCACGTTTGGCATATTGATTCTTTAGACTATAACTTTTTGTCCATATCACAACTATGTGACAAAGGTTATAATTGTGTTTTTACTAATGAGGGTGTGAGCGTCCTTAGAAGAAGTGATAACTCAATCGCTTTTAAGGGTGTGCTCAAGGGAAAACTTTATCTTGTGGATTTCGTCTCGGATAAAGATCAACTTGACACATGCTTAATGGCGAAAACCAACATGGGATGGCTTTGGAATAGAAGGCTAGCCCATGTTGGGATGAGAAACTTACAAAAGCTTCTTAAGGGCGAGCACATCTACGGTTTGAAGAATGTTGTCTTTGAAAAGGATAGGCTATGTAGTGCTTGCCAAGCGGGAAAGCAAGTGGGATCTCAACACCCCTCCAAGAACATCATGACGATGACAAGACCTTTGGAACTGCTACACATGGACTTTTTCGGGCCAATAACCTACATTAGCATTGACGGTAAAAAATATGGTCTTGTTATTGTTGATGATTTTTCTCGTTTCACTTGAGTATTTTTCTTACATGATAAGAGTGAGACTCACGGTGTCTTCAAGAGGTTCTTGAGGAGAGCTCAAAATGATTTCGCCTCAAGAATCAAGGCTATAAGAAGCGACAACGGCACCGAGTTCAAGAACACTCAAGTGGAAGAATTCTTGGATGAGGAGGGCATCAAGCATGAATTTTCAGCCCCATACTCCCCTCAACAAAATGGGGTGGCAAAATGGAAGAATAGGACACTCATTGAGATATCAAGGACGATGCTTGATGAGTACAAGACATCGGACCGGTTTTGGGTGGAAGCAGTTAACACTGCTTGCCACGCCGTCAACCGATTGTACCTCCACCGCCTCCTCAAGAAGACCCCCTACGAGCTTCTAGTTGGTAAGAAACCAAATGTCTGTTACTTTCATGTTTTTGGGAGCAAATGCTATCTTCTCAACAAGAAGCCTAGGACTTCGAAGTTCGCTTCAAAGTCCGATGAAGGTTTCTTGCTTCGTTATGATTCAAACACCCACGCCTACAGTGTCCTCAACAAATCCTCCGGGATTGTTGAAATAGCACGCGACGTGGTGTTTGATGAAACTAATGGTTCCCAAGTGGAGCAAGTTGATCAAAGTGTGTTAGATCAAGAAGACTCTCACAAGAGGCTCTTAGGAGGATGGCACTTGGAGATATTCGTCCACAAGAACAACCTCAAAACTCAAGTGACCAACCACAAGATGATGCAAGTCATCCCCCACGTGATCAAGTTGAAGATAGACAAGTGGCACCTCAACATGATCAAGAAGACAAAAGTCAAGAGGGAAGCATACATCAAGGGGGAGACCAAGAAGAGGAAGTGGATGATGATGGCTCAAGAGTTCAACCTCCACATCCTCGTGTGCATCAAAGTGTTCAAAGGATCACCCCGTTGACAACATTCTAGGAGACATTACAAAAGGGGTAATCACTCATTCTCGTGTTGCTAATTTTTGTGAACATTACTCCTTTGTCTCTTCTTTGGAGCCCCATAAGGTTGAAGATGCATTGAGAGATCCGTATTGGGTGGTGGCCATGCAAGAGGAACTCAACAACTTTGAGAGGAACAAAGTTTGGGAGCCTATCAAGCGTCCACAAGCAAATGTTGTGGGCACCAAGTGGGTGTTCCGCAACAAGCAAGATGAGCATGGCGTGGTGACAAGGAACAAAGCATGACTTGTGGCCATGGGGTAATCACAAGTTGAAGGTTTGGATTTTGATGAAACCTTTGCTCCCGTAGCTAGGCTAGAGTCAATTCGCATATTACTTGCCTTTGCTACTCACCATGATTTTAAGATTTACCAAATGGACGTCAAGAGTGCGTTCCTAAATGGCCCAATCAAGGAGGAAGTCTATGTGGAGCAACCACCAGGCTTTGAAGACCAAGACTTCCCAAACCATGTCTTCAAATTTTGTAAGGCTCTCTATGGCCTCAAACAAGCTTCTAGAGCTTAGTATGAGTGCCTTAGAGACTTTTTGATTCAAAATGGTTTTAAGATAGGAAAAGATGACTATACTCTCTTTTCAAAGCACTTTAATGATGATCTCTTTGTGTGCCAAACATATGTCGATGATATCATATTTGGTTCTACTAACAAAGTGTTTTGTGATGAGTTTTCTAAGATAATGACAGAGAGATTTGAGATGTCTATGATGGGGGAGTTGAAGTTATTTTTAGGTTTCCAAGTCAAGCAACTCAAAGAAGGCACGTTCATAAGTCAAACAAAGTACACTCAAGACATATTAAAGAAGTTTGACATGGACAAGGCCAAACCCATCAAGACTCCAATGGCAACTAATGGACATCTAGACCTCAACAAAGATGGTCCAACTGTGGACCAAAAGGTATATCGTTCCATGATTGGTTCTTTGTTATATCTTTGTGCATCTAGACCCGATATTATGCTTAGTGTGTGTATTTGTGCACGTTTTCAAGCTGCACCTAAGGTGTGGCATTTGACCGCCATTAAGAGAATTCTTAGATATTTAGTTCACACACCTTGCCAAGGACTTTGGTACTCCAAAGGATCCAAGTTTAACCTCATTGGCTAATCCGATGCGGATTATGCGGGGTGAAAAGTTGATAGAAAGAGCACATCCGGGACATGTCAATTATTGGGTAGATCTTTAGTGTCTTGGTCCTCCAAGAAACAAAACACCATTCCTCTTTCCACAGCCGAAGCGGAGTATGTCGCAGCCGGAAGTTTTTGTGCACAACTTCTTTGGATGCGACAAACTCTAAAGGATTATGGTATAAACTTGCGCCATATTCCACTCCTATGTGACAATGAGAGCGCCATCAAAATAGCCCATAATCCAGTTGAGCATTCGAGGACAAAGCACATCGATATTAGGCATCACTTATTGAGAGATCATTCCTTGAAAGGGGATATAGTGATTACCCATGTGAACCGAGAACCAACTAGCCGATATATTCACCAAGCCTCTAGATGAGAAGCATTTTTGTGAGCTTAGGAGTGAGCTCAATATCTTAGATTCTCGAGATGTGGCTTGAAACATGCACATCTGAATGTTTACTTTACACCCTATTCAAAAGAACGCATGTGTTTGAGAAATTAATCTCTATCTCAATTTTCTCCAAAATATTTGAAAAACTATTGACTTTGTGAGTTATGGTCATAGTTTGATTGCTGATTGCTTACTGACCATATTCATAAAGTTTTGTTGTGGCAATATGTCCAAAAGGATCAACAATTGTGGCTAAAACTCATATATATATATATATATATATATATATATATATATATATATATATATATGTTTTCAGCCTTTTAGGACCGAACTAGTCCGCCTTATGGCCGGACAAGTCTAGATCCGGGTCTGGTCCGCTGACTGGACTAGTCCGGCCCCCATACTGGACTAGTCCGACCCCTGGAGACTTAAACCCCCAGGTAGCGGCCGACCCCTCCTCTTCCTCCCATTTGCTTTTCTCTCTCCCACGCGCGCACAACTTCCCTCCTAGGGGTGGCCATTCGGTTAACCGACGCAATTCGGTTCGGTTTTTTGTTTTTTTTTTAAATTCGGTTTTTGAAAAATGAGAACCGAAATGTAATCAGTTAAAGGAAAAACTGGTCCACCGGTTAACCGCGAAATTCGGTTCAGTTTCCGGTTAACCAAAAAAACCAGATTCAACCCTCAACCTCTTTGATCTGGTCATCGGGAGGGGACGCGGAGGCCGCCAAACGCGAGGTCGTGGCGGACGGCGGCTGTTAGGGGCGAGTCTCGCCGAACAGCGGCGGCGACGATGCACGGACGACAGAGGCGACGGGCGGAGGGGCGACGAGTGGCGGAAGCGGCTTTGCCAGCGCGACACTAGTCGACCTGTGGGTGCGACCGCGCCAGGCGGTGGAGGTGCTCGACGGTTGGGGGGCCGTGTGATGCGGCGGAGACGCGAGGCGGCGGGGGTGCGGGACGACGGGGTTGCTCGGCGGCTGGGGGTCAACGCGAGGTGATGGAGGCGTGAGGTGGCGGAGGTGCCCGCCGGCCGGGGTGACGCGCAAGGTGGTGGAGGCGTGGGGCGTCGGAGCATTGGAGGCGGGGTGTCGGGCGCCTGGGAGGCGGCCGCATGAGGGGAGGAGGGGGTTAGGGTTAGGTTGAGCTTGTTGGATGGGCCTTGGGCCTGGATGCACTACTTCTGTAGTTGGTTTGGGTTGGGTTGGAAACTGAAGACAACACATTTGTTGGACCTAATTCGGTTCACCCGGTTAACCGAATAAAAAAACAAAAAACCGAAAAGAATTTTGATTTTCTCAGATTGAGAACTGAAATAGGTTTTGGTTTGACCAGTTTTGGTTAATTCGGTTTCGGTTCCGGTTAATTCGGTTTCGGTGTTCGGTTTCCGGTTTTTTGCCCACCCCTATTCCCTCCTTGGGCGATTTTGATTCCATCCACCAAAAACCGTTTCCAATCCACGCATTGGAAGCCCCGGAGGTGTGGGAGACTTTTCCCAATCACTCCCGACGCGATCCATCCCCAATTTCGTTGATTCGTCAAGATTCAAAGAGGTATCCCTCTCTTTTCAAAAACCTACATCATTCTTGGTTCATAGGGTTTTTGATAGGTCCCTCTTCATTAAAGTTGCTCCTAGCATCCTTGTGAACATCACCCAGGAGTATTGCGACCTGTTTCGAAGATTTTTCGAAAAACCGTTAGATTTAGGGTTCAACCTGTGTAACCCGGACTAGTCCGGTTCCAAGCGGTCAAGTCCGCCCGGCGGACTAGTCTGCCCCCTTGGGCGGACAAGTCCGGTGTACACAGGCCAAAATCTAACTTTTCTTGTTTATCGTGATTTCTTTCGCATTATTCAACTTCCTTGACCCTCTATCTTATGTCTTCTTCGTGTTTCAGCTGAAATGACAGCTCCTCGCCGTTCTGCTTCTCCACCCACTGACCCCGAGTGGGAGGCCGAGCAGCTTCGCCTTGCCGATGAAAGGGCACGGGCTGAGGTTGAGGCTGCCAAGAAACTTCTCGAGCAGCAAGAGCGAGCAAAGGCAGCCAAGAAACAACACGCTAGGGCTGCAGCTACGGCCTACAATGAAGATGAAGCAATGGCTCGTGCCATTGAGGAGTCCCGCAAGGAACTCTGCAAGAAGAAGCGAGAGGAGCGCGAGGCTCACAACTCTCAGGCTGCGGCAGCACAAGTCTCCAAAAGGAAGAGACTTGTGACCATGGGAGAGAAAGAAAGGGGCAAGGAGCAAGCCCAAGAAGAAGTTGCCCAACGCCGGATCGAGAGAGATCCGAAGAAGGGCAAGGCCCCGACTCCTGTCAAGCCCAAGAAAAGGAAGTCCTCTGTGAAGGTACCGGGAAAGAAGGCCAAGGGCGTAGTCATCAAGGAGAAGGGGCATGCCAAACCCAATGGTCCCCTGGAAGTTCACACTCCAGAAAGGAACCCTATTCGGCAGCATGAGTTGGCTGCAAACGTCTTATGGGAAAGGAGCAGACAAGGCCAGGAAATTGAGAACTGAAAGAGTATACAAGTATGAAAGGAGCACTACCGACCCAAGGTTCTGGTGTGAGTTTCATTGTGACTATTACCGTTTGGTCTACCAGATGATGAAGAAGCCGGTGATTGAAGCTCAATGGGTTGACTGGGACTATATGGCCCAGAAGAAGCACTCTGCCTTTGATGCGGTTATTGAGGCAGCTGAGCGTCATGAGCTCAAGGGCATAATGGGATTCAAGTACAACTGGAATGTTGAGGTCATCCTGCAGTTCTACTCTACCATCTACTTCACTACTCAAGGTGATAGACGGATCATTTGTATGACTCATGGGGAGTAATACTCAGTCACCTTTGCAGAGTTTGCCAAGATTCTTGGACTTGAGGCCCATTTGGATCATGAGATCATTATCTCTAACCTCAAGGCCGTAGATAGAGATGAGCTGGCATACATGCATCCCAGTCATGTTCAATATGATGTCGGGCATGCTCGCAACATCAAGCCTTTGTATAGCATCCTGAACAGGATTCTGAGGAGGACAATAGCACCCAAGGATGGTGATGCAGGGGTGATCCAAGGAAGCCTAAGGCACCTGCTCCTCCTTATTTATGGTGATGAGAAGTTCAACCAAGTTGACTACATCTTCGACGACATTTTCAACATCTCGCATACCCCTAACCATGCATGTGGGTATGCACCATACATCATGTGTCTCATCGAGAAGGTGTCGGGCTTGACCTTTGTCAAGGATGTAACTCATCGCCCACTTCATCCACAAACGCCACCTTTAGTGTCGTCTCCTCCGTGCTGGAAGAATGCGGACCCTCCCTCTCACTCTTTGATGCCAGCACCTCACCCCGTGGCACCTCCTTCTCCGCTCTGCCTTAGTTGATGAGCGCTTTCTTCAAGTGCTTCAAGGCTATCTTCACCTCCTGCCGAAAGCAAGAAATCCGGAATCAACAGGCACACAAGCGCCAAGAGAAGTACCTCAAGGCGGTGTGTGACAAGCTTGAGGTACCCATGTCACCTTTGGATGAGAGTGACGGAGAGATCACTCCATTCCCCGACTTCACCACCGACGAGCTCGCCTAGCTCCAAGAGGACGGGAGCTCTTCCCGGTCGGCTCCCTTGGCACGGGTCTCCGACGACGATGACGACCAGGCCTTCAAGGACCCGGAGGCCACGGAGAGCGACTCTGATGATGAGGCTGGCGATAGTGAGGAGGACGATAACTAGCTTTGAGTCTCGTTGTTCCCCTCTTCTTTTCCTTTTTGGTGTCTTGATGCCAAAGGGGGAGAGTTAGATGGGGAGAGTTAGATGGGGAGAGTTAGTTGTGGGGAGAGTAGCACCTTATTTTGGACCCTTGGACATGTTGCACTTCTTATTGTAATATTTATGTCATTCGAGTGTTTAAATTTGTGCAAGACTGTGTTTTGGTTGTTTAATATCAATATGATGCTTTGAATGTCTATCTTTTGATCATATTCGTATTTAATATGTCTTGTCACAAATGTTGAGCACAACACGTAGGCACCCCACCATATCGTGTGTGTGTATGAAGGAATTCCTCAATCTTCTTTTTATGATGCATTCATTGAGGGGGAGTTACTCATACACCGCACGTTATGAAAACTAAAATTTATACTCTTATATGTGAAGACCTAATGTGTTCTCATCAATCACCAAAAAGGGGGAGATTGAAAGTGCATCTAGGATCCCCATGGGTTTTGGATGATTGATGATGACAATTAAGTAACTAATGAGCTCAGTGATCTTAAGCACAGGTGTGGACTCAAGTGGAAATACAAACCCTCAAAAAGGAAAAGGATGAAAACGGCGATGTCGACTCGAAAAGAAGAAACTAGGGTTTCTAGCGTGTCGAGTTTAGACTAGCCATATAAGTATGAGGATGTGTGTGTAAAGTGCATTAATATCAAGTTGGGAGCTCAAAGCAGTTTAGAGATCAAAACCTATTGAGAGAAGAGAGTTGGAGAAGTCTGGCAGGAGTGGCCGGACTAGTCCATGCAAGTGGCCGGACTAGTCCGCTCCTGGCCGACCAAGTCCGTTTTCAGCCGGACCAGAAGGGTCTGACTGAGTTCGGACTAGTCCGTAGTGGGACGGACTAGTACGGGTAGTCATGAAGTGGGTTTTCGAGACTAAGTCCCAAAACCACGGACTTGTCCATTTTAGTCTGGACCAAAAGGTCCTGACTGAGATCGGACTAGTCCGCTCCGGGTGCGGACTAGTCCGGATTGGTGAGAAAGTTGGTGGTTCAGCGACTTAGTCTGGGAGGCCGGACTAGTCCGCCCTGGGAGTCGGACTAGTCCGTGATCTCCAGACTAGTCCGTTTTCACATGGAACAAAAGATTCTGTGTGAGATCGGACTAGTCCGGTCTGGACCGGACTAGTCCGTTTTGAAGTGACCGTTTGAATTTGAAGTTTGGCGGGTAGCGTGACGATTGTCACGCAGTGCGGTACAGTTGTTAGGGACGTCAGTGGTCCCAAAGGCCGGACTAGTCCACCCATCTGCTGAAGTCAGCAATATGGGCTGGGAACCTCTATAAATAGAGGACCCCTAGGTTCATTTGAACCAACTCTTGAGAACTTTGAAACCCTAGCGCCGCCACAACAAACTTTGAGCCTCCAAAAGCCTCCTACTTGCCTACCTTCCCTCTAAAACTAATTCTTGTGTGGATTAGGGTTTGGTGAGGTGAAGAAGAGGAAGAATACCGCTCTAGGCTCTCGGTTTGATCTCTTGCACTTGTGGAATCTTTGTGATCTGTGGCTTGAGTCATTCTTTGTGATTTGAGATTGTATTTGTGGTGGTAGCCTCAGATTGTGAGAAGCCCCAACGAATCTTGTATTCACCCTTTGTGATAGTGGAGAACCAAGTTAGGCCCTTGTGGTAAACTTGGTGAGAGAAGGGTTGTTGAACCCGGTCCTTCATGGGCTCCTCAACGGGGACGTAGATTCCTTTGTGGGATCAAACCTCGGGATAAAATCCTTGTGTCCCTTGTGTACTTCGCTTTCATTTATCGCACATTACTTCTAGGGTTAGCTATACTGTTTCTGTTATTCACTCTTGTTTCATTGTGATCCTTAGCTTCATACTTGCCATATAACTTGTTAAGGTTCACTAAATTATTCTAACACTTTTCGCATCACGAAAATACTACTAAAAGTTGTTAGAAACACTTTTTAGGATTTCCCTGCAGGAGGACCGGACTAGTCCTCCCCCCTAAGTACTGATCTCGTTTTATTAAGTCATTTCAGGTGGATTAGCCTATTCACCCCCCCCTCTAGGCAAATTTCACTACGACCCTTGATGGACACCATGGTAACAGGGCATCAGGACCGCCAACTTCGAGGTGCTGGTCTTGCCCCCTTCGCTCAGTTCGGCAGGCTGAGCTGTTGGTCTTAACAATCTCCGGATGAAGGTTCCGTCAGGAACCGGAGCTCCGGTTGAAGCTGTCATCGAGAGTTCACCAGCTTCAGCGTTGTTGAGACGCTAGACATGGCAAAGATCCAGGACTTCGAAGTCCTTCTGAAGCTTCTGGACTTCAAGTAGATATGCAGCTAATTGAGTGTTGTTGTAGCAACATTCACCTTTGACTTGTTTTATAATGAGCTGCGAATCACCCTTTACCAACAGCTGCTTGACACCATATGATAGTGCCACCTTGAGCCCATAGATTAGTGCTTCATACTCCGCCATATTGTTGGTTGCCTTGAAGTCAAGGTGAACCATGTATTTGACCTTCTCCCCGATCGGAGCGAGGAGAAGGATTCCAGCTCCGGCCCCCTGCTTTTGCACGGAGCCGTCAAAGTAGAGAGTCCAGTGAGGCGCGGTGAAGACCGTAACCTTGGGTTCCGTCTTCTACTCACTGGGGCCCCCAGGATTTGATGGAGAGGGGGTCCATTCTGACACGAAGTCCGCCAATGCTTGACTCTTGATCGCTTGTCTTGAGACGAATTCAAGATCGAACTTGGCCAATTCCGCTGCCCACTTTGCAATGTTCCCAGTAGAGTTGGGGTTATGCAAGATTGCACGCAGTGGATAAGAGGTTACCACTGAAATCTTGTGAGCTTGGAAGTAGTGTTGAAGCTTCCCAGAGGCAATAAGAACTGCGTAGAGCAGCTTATGCACCCCGAGGTACCGATTCTTGGCATCATGGAGTACTTCACTGATGAAGTACACTGGGTGCTGGACTGTCCTAACCCTCCCAGAGGGGCCCGGAGCTTCCTCCTCACCAACCCGGACCCTCCCGGGGGGGGGGGTCCGGACCTTTTTCGGGGACCTCCAGGTTCTTGCTAGAGGAACCCAAAGCTTCTTCTGAATTGACCCGGACCTTCCCAGAGGGGTCCAGATATTCTTGTTCAGCAATAGTAACTCCTTCATTTGAAGGAGGTCGATCCTCTGGCGTTTCACCTCGAGGATCCTGGTTTGGGGGCTGGGACCCAGACTTGTCTTCAGGTAGCTCCGGACCTTCCCGGAGGGGTCTGGACTCCTGAACTAGGGATAGTTCTGGTCTTTCTGCAACCAGGACCATGCTGACAACTTCGTCAGTTGCCGAAATGTAAAGCAGAAGTGGCTCACCAGGATCCGGAGCTACCAGAGTTGGTAGAGTGGTGAGGAGCTGCTTTAGCTCTTGGAAAGCCTTTTCTGCTTCTTCAGACCACTGGAATGGTCCGAACTTCCTCAATAATTTGAGGAAGGGTAGCGCCTGTTCCGCCAGTCTTGAGATGAACCGACTGAGGGCAGCTAGACATCTAGTCAGCTTTTGGACATCCTTGACGCAGGCTGGTGGCTGCATGTCTTCAATAGCTTTATTCTTCACCGGATTCGCCTCTATTCCTCGGTGGTTCACCAAGAATCCAAGAAGCTTTCCAGAGCTAACCCCGAAGACACACTTGTCTGGGTTCAGCCTGGTGCGTGTAATTCGCAATTTGTCGAAGACAGCTTGCAAGGTGTCAAGGAATGACTCCTTGTTCTTGATCTTGACAACGATGTCATCGATGTACACTTCCACTACATCTCTGATGAGCTCTCCAAAAGTTTTGTACATAGCTCGCACAAACGTTGAAGTAGCATTTTTGAGACCGAATGGCATGGCAGTGTAACAGTATAATCCATCTACTGTGATGAAGGAAGTACGCTCTTCATCTTCCCTAGACATTCTGATTTGATGATACCCAGAATACGCATCTAGGAAACACAGTAATTCACACCCAGAGGTAGAATCCACTATCTGATCTATTCTAGGTAGTGGGAATGGATCCTTTGGACATGTCTTATTCAGTGTAGTGTAGTCGATACACATCCGAAGTTTCCCGCCGGCCTTTGGTACAACGAATGGGTTTGCCATCCATTTTGGGTGGAAGACTTCCCGGATGAATCCAGCTTCGAGCAACTTCTTCACTTCTTGACGTATGAAGTTTTGTCGCTCTACTGATTGCTTCTGAGGCTTCTGATGTACAGGCCGAGCGTTAGGATAAATCTTCAGATTGTGCTCAATCATATTCCTATGGATCCCAAGCATTTGTGACGGTTGCCAGGCAAACACGTCGACATTAGCCCAGAGGAAAGTGATGAGCGCAAGTTCCTATTTGTCATTCAGACCTCCCGATATACGAGTAGTCTGAGCGGCGTCGAAACCAATTTGGACGACTTTGACGGGAATGTCGGTGTCACCGCTTGGTTGCACACGAGGTGCGGAGGTTGAGCCTCGATGACGAATGCTTGGAGGCTTCAGATCTTGCTCCTTTCCGAATTCTTCCTCCTGCGCTGTAGCAAGCGCGTGGAGTTCTTCTAGAGCAGTAACTCCGTCGTGCGATCTCCGTGGATCCGGAGAACGCCTGAGGGTGTTGGCATCTTCAACACCAAGTAGCCATAATGAGCAGCAGCCATGAATTTGTACAAGGCTGGCCTGCCCAAGATGGCTTTGAATGGTAAGTTGATCTGCGCCACATCAAAGACCAACTTCTCGGTCCTGTAATTCTCCCGAGTCCCGAAGGTCACCAGGAGAGTAATGGCGTCGAGTGGAGTGATGGCCCCCAAACCTACTCCGGAGAAAGTTCGTGAGGGGCGAAGATCCAAAGGTCGGAGCTGAAGCTTGACGAAGGCTTCAAAGCTTATGAGGTTCAACCCCAAACCTCCGTCCACCATTACGTGGTGGAGCTGGATGTTGTTGTTGGTCGGAGATACCATCAGTGGAAGTTGACCAGCTCCGATCATGTTCCGAGGGCAGTCCGAAGCATCGAAGATGATGGCAGTGTCCATCCACTTCTGATGAGGCTCCGCCCTGGTGGTGGGAGCTACAGAGGCCATGTCCCGCCGCATTGTCTTGAGGACATGGCAGGAGGTGATGTCCCACGAACCACCAAAGATGGTGTTCATGGTCTTCCGACGCTCATTGTTGGATACATCGGAGTCGTCGTCAACAGAGGTGTAAACATCCTTCAAGACCTTTTTAGGGTCCTGAAAGCCTAACTCCTCTTCAGCCGGAGCTTCCTCGACTTTTTGTTTTCCTTCCCTTTGACGGAAAGGAGCTTCTTCCCGGCACTTGTTGTAGCGCTCAACGAGCTTCTGGACCTCTCGACAATTTTCCAGGTTGTGGCTATCTGTCTTGTGTATGGGACACCACGTCTTGGAACTGCCACCATCTTGAGACAACGACCGAGGTCGTTTCTCGGGGCATGGCCCCCGGCCACCCGGAGCTGCAGCAGCTGCAGCAGTAGGTGTGCCGGCCGACGGCTTCTTCTTGCCGTTGGACTTTTTCTTCTTCTTACCACTCCTGGAGGTAGTGGCTTCACCCTTGGAGGACTTTTTGTTGGCCTCCTGAGGTGGTTGGGAGTGCATTTCACGGCCCTCCGCAGCCTTGGCACACTTGTCTACCAAGCTGAAGAGTTCCGTGACGCTGGTGACTTCCTTGGTCACCAGCTTCTCCAACATCATCTTATCTCAAACGCCCTGCCTGAATGCTACAATAACAGAAGCGCTTGAGATAAGAGGAATGGTATTTCGTACCTGGGAGAACCTCTGGATGAAAGATCGCATGGACTCTCCCCCCTTTTTCTTGACAGCAAAAAGGTCCAGTTCCGTGCCTGGTCGGGTGTATGAGCTCCTGAAATTGGCGGTGAACTGTTGGCACAACTTCGCCCAATTGTTGATGGAGTCAGGCAGAAGGCTCATGAACCAAGACCCAGCGGTCCCAGTTAATGCCACAGGGAAATAATTGGCCATCGCGACCTCATTGCTCCCAGCCGCAAGGATAATGGTGCAGTAGATTTGGAGAAATTCGGCGGGATTGACAGTCCCGTCAAATTTCCCCGGCAGGTGAGGTCGGAACTTTTGCGGCCATCTGACCATGTGTAGGTGCATGGCCAAGGCAGAACAACCTCCTCCTACTCCCTCAGGAGCAGGGTTGTCCCGAGCCTCTCGCCTCTCACGAGCACGCTCGATGTGGACATGGTTGTTCTGTTGACGGTAACGGCGATCGAGCTCCGCCCGGAAGTCATCAGTCGAAAGCCTCATTTTCGTAGAGCACGTCGCGCCCCGGAAGGCAGCGACATTGCCTGTTGAGATGCAGCACGCCTAATGTGCTGTGAAGCGTGCGGACCGAGTCTACCCGACAAGGTTCGATGCTGCGATTGGACCCGCCCGAAGGGGGGAGGACCTTGATTACTGATGCGATCGGCTGCTGCTGCAACCAGATGATCCACATCAGCTCTCCGCTGTTCCATCGCACCCTGGGATGCTCCTGGAGGTGGTGGACGTTGGAGAAGAGCATGCACAACATGAAGCGCATGTTCAGGGTTGTTGTTCGCGGATGCAATGATCGACGCAGACACCCCATCTCGCTGTCCAGCTTGATTCGCCGGTGCGGACGGTGGTGGTGGTGACATGACTCCTGCTAGAGCCACAACACCTGCTGGCTGCTGCATGTTGGAGGGGTTGCCTCAAGCAGGTTGTGCAACATGGTTGCCGTTGGACAATCCAGCAGAAGAATTCACCATCTTTGAATCTCAGGCACAACCCCTACCTGGTGCGCCAACTGTCAGAGGGTGATTCCGGCAATCCTCCCGGTACTATCATTGGCAGCCCGCAGATTTCATAGTTTGGTTAGGGCGCGCGGAGATTCAGAAGAAGGTGGCAATTTGACACGAGGATTACGTGGTTCGGGCCGCCTGAGCGTAATACCCTACTCCACGGGTGTGTTGCTGTTGTATTGAGCGTCTAAGCACTTGAGTGTCAGAGACTAGAGTGTCTTGAGCTTGTGTGTCTTAGGCGTGCATAGAAGCCCCCCTTTGTATCGCTCGGCCAATCCTTTTATAGTACAAGGACTAGCCGTTACATCGTTAGCCTAGCCTGACATGTGGCCCTGGCGGTTACTGATGCTTAATACATAATTAATGTGCTTAATTACCCTTAATAGCATGGTAACGCGCCTTGACAGTGGCGTTACTGGTATTAAGGGCCCTCTGATCGTGTGTCATCAAGATAGCATTAAGGACACTTAATCGTCTCTTGAGGTCTTTAATGTTCCTTGAAGGTCCGAGCCGTTGGAGGTCCACCAATCTGCCTGTTGAGGTTGAAGGTACGGCGGTTGGACGCGTGGCAGCTCCGGAGCTTACTGTCTTAGATGAGTAGGTCCGGTGCTGTTGTACACGTGTCGGTACCGGAGCTTCCCTCTGTCGGGGGTTAAGTCCAGGGGTTCCACACAGGTATCTAGTCCGGAGCTTTCCCATGTATGGAATGTAGCTCCGGTTTTGTGATACACGTGGCGGCATTGGGACTAACCATAGAAGAGAAGCAGGTCTGGTTCCGTATGACACGTGGGGCCTTAGGAGGTCTTCAACTCAGACAGGTGGAGTTCCTTTATGCTCTTTGCAGTCCCAAAGGGTATTCGGTACGCAGGGTACCGACAGGTACATAACATAGTGCTAAACCTTGCATATTTATTTTCTATTGTAGATAATGTCTGCTAGTAACAATTCCTGTTTCAATTTGCGATATGTGCTTGAAAAGGAAGAGCTCAATGGAGCTAACTTTATCGATTGGTACCGCAACCTGAGAATCGTTCTTAGGTAAGAGAAAACCGAGTATGTTCTTATGCAGCCTTACCCTGATGACCTCCCAGCTGATGCAACTAATGCAGCACGTAGAACTTATACGAAGCACTACGATGATGCGCTTAATGTAAGTTGCCTCATGCTCGCCACTATGTCCCCTGATCTGCAAAAACAGTATGAGCATACAGATTCTTATTCTATGATTGAGGGACTGAGTGGAATGTTTGAGAATCAAGCAAGGGCTAAGAGATACAACATCTCAAAGTCCTTGTTCTCATGCAAGCTGGCAGAGGGTAGCCCGAACAGACCTCATGTAATCAAGATGATTGGTTACATTGAAACTTTGGGCAAATTTGGTTCTAAACTAAAGGATGATCTGACTATTGATGTTGTTCTACAGTCGCTCCCACCAAGCTACGAGCCATTCATATTGAATTTTCAAATGAATGGCATGGAGAAAACTTTGGCTAAATTGCATGTGATGCTTAAAACAGCCGAAGAAAGCATTAAGAAAACGCCACTGATGTGATGATGGTGCAAAAGGAGAATAAAAAGAGGAAGTGTGTGACACATCCTAAAGGTAAAGGCAAGGGAAAGGTTCCTGATGAGCCTTCAGCTCAAAGTCTAAGCCAAAGGGCAAATCTGGCCCTTCTTCTCATGATGAATGCTTTCACTGTCATGGTAAGGGGCACTGGTCTAGGAAATGTAAGAAGTACTTAGAGGATATGAAGAATAAGAAGGAAAGTGAGACTTCTGCTTCAGGTATAAATGTTATAGAAATTAACATTGCATTATCTTCTAGTGAATCATGGGTACTTGATACCAGATCGATGATTCACACTTGCAAATCGTTGCAGGATCTAAGTGAGATTAGAAGATTTGCAAAAGGTGAGTTGGATGTTCATGTCGGCAATGGAGCAAAGGTTGCGGTCATGGTTGTCGGAACCTACCACTTGTCATTACCCTCAGGATTAGTTTTGGAACTGTTGTTATTGCATTCCTACTTTGAGCAAGAACATTATCTCATCTTCGTGTTCAGAAGAAGTTGATGTTTATGAGATTGTGATAAAGAACAAATGTTGTTCTATTTATTACAATGATATTTTCTATGCTTAATGTCCATTGGTGAATGGATTATATGTTCTAATGTTGAGGAAAAGTTGTCTGTAACATTAATACAAAAAGGGCTCGACAAAATGATCTAAATCCCACTTTTATTTGGCATTGTAGCTTAGGTCATATAAATGAGAAACGCATTGAAAAACTCCATAAAGATGTTTTACTAAGCTCATTTGATTTTGAATCACTTGACACATGCGAATCTTGTTTGCTTGGGAAGATGACCAAAGCACCCTTTACTGATCAAAGTGAGAGGGCGACTGACTTGTTGGGACTTCTACATACAGATGTATGTGGACCAATGAGTTCAATTGCTAGAGGTGGCTTTTAGTAGTTCATCACATTTACCGATGACTTTAGAAGATATGGTATGTCTACCTAATGAGGCACAAGTTTGAATCCTTTGAAAAGTTCAAAGAATTTCACAATGAAGTACAAAATCAATTGGGCAAGACAATTAAACTTCTATGATCTAATCGTGGGGGTGAGTAATTGAGCCATGAATTTTATGATCATTTAAAACAATGTGGAATTGTTCCACAGTTAACTCCACCTGGAACACCTCAATGGAATGGGGTGTCCGAGCGGAGGAACCGAACCTTGTTAGACATGGTTAGGTCGATGATGAGCCAAACAGATCTTCCATTATCCTTTTGGGGTTATGCTCTTGAAACTGTTGCGTTTACACTAAATAGAGTCTGCACTAAGTCTGTTGAGAAGACACCATATGAGATGTGGACTGGGAAACATCCCGAATTATCTTTCCTCAAAGTTTGGGGGTGTGAGGCTTATGTCAAATGTCTGACGTCAGACAAACTCACTATCAAATTAGACAAATGCTTCTTTGTGGGATATCCTAGTAAAACCTAAGGATATTATTTTTATAATAATACAGAGGGTAAAGTGTTTATCGCTTGCAATGTTGTCTTCTTGGAGAAAGAGTTTCTCTTAAAAGGAGTTAGTGGGAGCAAGGTGCATCTTGAAGAAATTCAAGAAATACCTAAAAATGTTTTGGCATCCACTGATCCTATACAGGATGTACAAGATGTTGTGCAACCAGTTGATGAAACACCAGCCCCACGAAGGTCTATGAGGGTACGTCGTGCGACTGAAAAGTTAACGCTTCTAACCACGGAGCAGCATGACATGGTAATTGTTGGACAATAATGAGCCCACGACCTATACTGAAGCAATGAAGGGACCCGACTTTGAGAAATGGCTTGGAGCCATGGAATCCGAAAATTGAATCCATGCATGAAAATCAAGTTTGGACTTGGTTGATCCAATCGAAGGTGTGAGACCTATCGATTGTAAATGGATTTTCAAGAAAAAACTGATATGGATGGAAATGTTCACATCTACAAAGTGCGATTGGTAAAGGTTTCAAACAAATTCAAGGTGTTGATTATGATGAAACTTTTTCACCTGTCGCAATGCTAAAGTCTGTTTGGATTCTCCTAACAACTGCTGCATATTTTGATTACAAAATATGGCAAATAGATGTCAAAACAACCTTTCTTAATGGAAGTCTTACTAAGGATGTGTACATGACACAACCTGAGGGTTTTGTCGATCCTAAAAATGCTAGTAAAATATGCAAGCTTCAAAAGTCCATCTATGGGTTGAAGCAAGAATCTCGGAGTTGGAATCTACGTTTTTGATGAAGTCGTCAAAGGGTTTGGTCTCATCAAGAACGTAGAAGAACCTTGTATTTACATGAAGTTTAGTGAGAGCGCACATGTATTTCTGGTCCTATATGTAGATGACATATTGTTGATCGGAAATAACATTCCAATGCTTGATGATGTTAAATCCTCATTAAGAAAAAGTTTCTCAATGAAGGATTTAGGAGAGGCAGCGTACATTTTGGGCATAAATATCTATAGAGATAGATCTAAAAAGGCTAATTGTATTAAGCTGAGATACATATATTGATAAGATATTGAATTAGTTCAATATGCAAGATTCCAAGAAAGGTTTCTTGCTAATGTCACATGATATTACTCTAAGCAAGAGTCAGTGTCCTTCGACGCTTGATGAGAAAAAGAGGATGACAGCGATTCCTTATGCTACGGCTATAGGATCTATCATGTATGCCATGCTATGTACACGCTCAGATGTATCCTATGCTCTAAGCATTACGAGCAGATATCAATCAGATTATGGTGAGGCTCATTGGACCGTTGTTAAAAACATCCTTAAGTACTTGAGAAGAACTACAGAGTCATTCTTAGTGTTTGGAGGTGAAGAAGAGCTCGTTGTAAAAGGTTACACCGATGCCAGCTTCCAAAACTGATAAGGATGATTCTTGATCGCAATCTGGTTTTGTATTCTGCCTCAATGGAGGGGCAGTGAGCTGGAAAAGTTCCAAGCAAGATACAGTAGCAGATTCAACCACAGAGGTGGAGTATATTGCAGCTTTTGAAGCTACAGAGACAGTAGGTCCGGCTTGTTTTGGGTAGCTCCGGGTACGTTCGATGCTAGGTACCACTTATTGGCAAGGTCCCGACTAGCTTTGGTTAGCTCCGGTCAGCTTTGTCTTTAGCTCCGGGATGTTTTTGCTAAGCTCCGACTTACTTTGTCTAGCTCCAGTTTTTGGGTTGACTAGTTTTGACTAGTTTTGGTAAGCTCCGGCGCTAGGTCCTGCTAGTTTTGTAAGCTCCGGCGGAAGCTTGGTTATACTAAGTTTTGGTAAGGTCCGGCTCAAGGTCCAATTTGCTCTGGCAAGGTCTGGAACTTGACCGCAGTGTTTCTGCTTTTCATTTGCAAAGTTTCAACTTGCTCTACATTGTTGGAAAAATTGCTTAGTATTCATTTGCTAAGTTTTTGGTGCATTTTTGTTGATATGGTTGATATCGTTTTATTGTGGTTTTGCAACATGCTTATGTGAAGTGCTCACATAAGGTGTTGTGTTCGGAACTGACGTGAGTCAAGTCGAGGACTTGGGCTCGTATGGATGGTTTGTTTGTTCATGTGCAGGTGTTGCTTGAGTTCAAGTCATGGCTGGTGATAGGATCCCTTGGACTAGTCTCAGGGAGGAGATGAGGTTCCAACAACCAAGTTCAGGAGGAATTGTGGTTGAGCCGGAGTCAGGAGGTCAAGTAGGATGATTGAATCAAGGGCAGTGCATATGAAGGTCGAAGGAAGGTGTTCGCACGTATGCATGCGGTGCATGATGTGGAACATGGTTCTGAAGATGGATTATGGAAGGGAGATCTGATTGGAAGGATCGGATCGTACTGCATGAAGACTTCGGCTGTTGGCTGAGTCGGTTGAGGCTCGATATAGAAATATCGAGTAGGTTACGGTAGATTTCGTGTGCTGCACGAAAGTTGAGTTGTTTTAGGAATATGGGATATGTTTCTGGTTTGTTATGAAGTCTCGAGGTTGTTTCTATCTGTGTATAGGAAAATCTTGAGCAGTTATAGTTAGATGGGATTCGTGATCAGGGTAGGATCAGAATCCGGATCCGAGTTGAGTTGGCCTGCGGGCTGGTTATAAAAGCAAGGGAAGGCCAAGACTCGTTAAAGGAAGAGAGGGGGTTGCACGACGACTTTTGGGCTGTTCCTATTGTTCTCTATCGAATAAAGTTTGTGGTTGAAAGGAACTTTTGTGCCTTGTTCGTCCGACTTGTTCCAGACAAGTTTTACTCGTCGAGTTGTCTGTTCAGTACTACCTTTCATCGGTGGTTTTGTGTTTACATATCCAATCGATGTGATTCATCGAGCTTTACATATCCAATCGACGTGATTCTTTTTGTGTTGTCTTCACAACTTGTTTTTCTATCATCTGTGAAAATTTCACAGTCACTGGATTTGTGTTTTTGTATCTACACGAGTTTCTTTGTTGAGTTATATAACTGTTTTCTTCTCGGTAGAACAAATTGGTCATTGTTCGATCTATCGATCATAACTTGAGTTCCTCTCGACGGATTTCAGTTATTCTTCTTGTGTTTTCTTCGACACTTGATTCTCTCTGATATCTATCACTTTTGTCACGGTAAAACATGTGTAGATTAGTCTCACACACAATTTCTTTAATAGATCATTTTTCCGCCAAAGGAGTTGGGATTTAATTGTTTCCGCTGCGTAAGATTTTTAAAATCTACCATTCACCCCCCTCTGGTAGCTATTCATGTGCTCTTCGATCCTACAATTGGTATCAGAGCCACAGTGCTCTAATCATTCTGATTTGCACGTGTTTTGACTAATCATCATGGAGAAATACTCCGCCAAACCTTGTGTGTTTTTTGGCATTGATCTTCAGGTTTGGAAGGCACACATGGAAGCTTTCATCCAGGCACAAGGCTTTGCAATATGGGAGAAGGTTTACAAGACTTACGACGTGCCATCAAACGATCAAGTTACAGCTACGAACCTACAGGAAATCGACAACAACAACAAGGCTCGCAACTTGATCATACAGGGACTCACTCAAAGTACCTTTGATCGTGTCGCACACCTCCGATCAGCATACGATGTTTGGAGAGCTCTGTGTGATTATCATGAAGGCTCCAACACAATCAAAGAGGTAAAACAAGATATGTTCAAAAAGGAATATATGCATTTTGAGATGCAACCCGGTGAGTCTATCGATGACCTCTTTGCTCGCTTCAATAAAATTCTCAACAACTTACGTAGTGTCAATGTTAACTTTTCTGATGCTGAGAATGCTAGGCAACTTCTTAGTGCATTAGACATGTCAATCTTGGAGATGAAAGTAACATCTATTTGTGAATCAGCTGTCATGAGTTCTCTTACTTTAGACGTGCTTTATTCTAAACTAAAAACTCATGAAATTGACATCTTGTCATGTAAGAACCCAAATAAGTCTATTGCATTTGTCTCACAACGTGATATGTCTAGCTCCAGCCAATCATCATCTTGCAATACTCTTGCTTTGTTGTCCTCACTAACCCTAGAGCAGATCGAAGAATTTCCAGAAGAGGAGTTGGCACTCATCTCTACTAGATTCTCAAAAGCATTGCAAAATGTGAGAACTAGTAGGAGAGGAAGCTCTAGACCTCAACGTTGTTTTGAATGTGGTACGACAAGACATTTTCGTACAGAATGCCCTAACCTTTCAGGTCCGACTACTCGTGAAGAAAAACAAAGCAAGGTCCGGACCTCCTCTGGAAATTCCAACAAGAAGAAGAAGGGTACCATAGGACGCAAGATTATTAACAGCTTCATCACCGCGCTTCAAGAGCTCAGTTCAAGTGACGTAGACTTTGAAAGTAACGAAGATAATGATGACCTGGCCAACATATGCTTCATGGCGGGCAAAACAAGATCAAGATCAAGTCAGGAGGATGCAGAACACAACAGTGATGATGATGAGGTATGTTCTACCTGTAATGAAATGTGTGATGCTATTTCTCGTGCAACTGTTATTGTCAAGAAAAAGGACAAAAAGCTTAGGGATAATGTTGTTAAAATTGAATCACTAGAATCAGAAATCAACCAGTTAAAATCTTTGATTCCTAGTGATGATGCATGTCCCTCATGTGACTTAATCTATGAACAATTGTCCACATTAAGAAGTGCACACTCCTCCACTCTAGATAGACTTGACGAAGAAATTGAAAAGAACAAAAAGCTTGCTACACTTAATGATAAAAACTTAAAAGATGCTTCTTGTTCTACAGATGATTTGCATTGTTTTGCATGTGAAAATCTTGATAAGAAACTACAAGATGCTTTGAATGAAATTTATATATTGAACAATGCTTTACGTTCCCATGAAGTTAAATATTGTTCCAATTGCAAATTAAAAAGAAAAAATTCATGTGAAAATTGCCTTGATCTGTCCAATAAACTTGATAACATGCATAGGACATTAGATCGGTTTTGTAATGGGAATAAGAACCTAAACTTGCTGCTGAATTCTTCCAAGTCTTGCAATGATAAAACTGGTTTAGGTTTTGATTCTCATGCTCATGCTAAAACACATCCACCTCAAATTGTAAAATCATTTGGAGAGGTTTAATCAAAACTGTCCCTAAACAAAAGGATGTGATTTTTAAATCTGCAGGAGTGCTTTCTAACTCTGTTTCTAATGCTGGGTGCTCATCTAGACATGAACACAAAGTGAAATTTCATTACACCTACTGTGATAGAGATGGTCATGTCATAGATTTTTGTTATAGACTAGCTAAACAAATTAAAAAGGATAAAATGTCTGCTAGATCTCATAACTTTCATGCTAAACCTAAAATTGGAAACTTGCAACCTGCTTTAATGAGTCAGAAATTTGAAAAGGTAGTTTCCGGACCTTCTGGTAAGAAATCTGCAAAATCAGCTCCGGTAGTTCCGATAGCTCCGAGAGCTCACGGACCTTCTGTTGTTCCCTCCGGAGCTTCAGTTTTTGTCTCCGGACCTTCTGCTTTTACCTCCGGAGCTACTGGTTTTTGCTCTAAACGAGTAACAACTTCTAAATCAATTGTTAAGAACAGAAAACCTCAAATTTTGACTCATAAACCTACTATTTGTCACAACTTTCGCGTGTTGTTCCTATTGGACGTCGCATGGCTCAGTACTAGATTCCAAAATGCTTATTGACTAACCCCAATATTGAGTCATCGACATATTGTCCTTTTGTGTAGTTTTCACGCTTGAGGAAGGAGAACATTTGTATTGTGGATTCAGGTTGCTCACGCCACATGACCGGTAACAAAGATTGGTTCTCCTCCCTCTCCTTTGTGTCACGTGTAGAGAATGTTACTTTTGCCGATAATTCTTCAACTCCTATTCTTGCTAAGGGTTCGGTTAGAGTAAATGATCACTACACTTTGAAGGATGTGGCACTTGTTAAAAATTTGAAGTACAACTTGCTTTCTGTTTCTCAAATGCTTGATGATAATTTGGAAATAACTTTCACTAAAAATTGCTGCAAAGTTGTAAATTCAAATAGTGAGCTTTTGTTTAACATGTCTCGCTTTGGAAGAGTTTTTTAAAGCTGATTTCGATTTGTCAACTTCTGAGCATAGGTGTCTCATTGCAAATGATTCAAAAGAGTTATTTTTCTGGCATCGTAGACTTGGTCACATAGGCTTTGATCACCTCACTCGTATTAGTGCTCTTGATCGCATACGTGGTTTGCCTAAACTCAAAGGAGACAAAGATATTGTATGCTCTTCGTGTAGACATGCTAAGATGGTTGCAGGTTCACATGCTCCTCTCACGATTACTATGACAACTGGACCTAGTCAACTTTTGCATGTTGACACCGTTGGTCCGACACGAGTTCAATCCTTTGGAGGAAAATGGTACATGCTTGTAATTGTTGATGACTATTCCAGATATTCTTGGGTTTACTTCATGGCATCTAAGAATGAAGCTTTTACTCATTTTAGGGCTTTAATTCTTAGACTATTAGTTGATCATCCTGGATCTTTAAGAGCAATTAGAAGTGATAATGGAACTGAATTTAAAAACCAATTCTTTGATCACTTCTGTACTGAACATGGAATAGAACATCAATTTTCTTCACCATATGTTCCTCAACAAAATAGTGTTGTAGAAAGGAAAAACAGAACCTTAGTGGAGATGGCTAGGACTATGCTTGATGAATACCAAACTCCTAGAAAATTTTGGACAGATGCAATTGCAACAGCCTGTTATGTTTCGAATCATATTTTCTTGCGTACAAAGCTAGGAAAAACACCATATGAGCTTCGGTTTGGACATAGGCCTAGTGTCTCACATCTTAGGGTCTTTGGTTGCAAATGCTTTGTTAAGAAACATGGTAATCTTGATAAATTTGAAGCTAGAACAGAAGATGGCATGTTTCTTGGTTACCCATCTCACACTAGGGGATACCATGTGCTTTTGCTTGGAACTAACAAAATTGTGGAGACTTGTGAAGTTTCTTACGATGAAGCTAGCCCAGGTACTAGCTCCGGTATTGCAGGACCAGATCCATATCCTCAGGGGGAGGATATTTTCGAAGAAGAAGAAGAGCCAGTGATACTACCTGATAGTTCCGAAGCTGACACGTGTCCATCTCCGAACATTGAACAAGCCCCGGCTATCACTGATGCTGGTCCTGATCGACCACAAGCCATAAGCTCCTCAATCTGCGATGAAACTAATGAAGAAGAAGCTTGTGATACATCTGTTCCCCCATGGATTAACAAAGATCATCCCTCACAACAGATTATTGGAAGCTTGCATGAACGAGTCACATAGTCCAGGTTTTTCGACCCAAACTCTCATGCTCATTCTGCTTTTGTTGCTTCTTTTGAACCCAAAGATATATCACACGCACTCACTAATGAATCTTGGATTATTGCCATGCAAGAAGAGTTAGAAAATTTTGAAAGAAATAATGTTTGGAAACTTGTACCTCCACCTCAAGGTCACACTTCAATTGGAACTAAATGGGTGTTTAAAAATAAACAAAGTGAGGATGGGGTTGTGACTAGGAATAAGGCTAGATTGGTTGCTCAAGGTTTCACTCAAATTGAAGGTCTAGATTTTGGTGAAACTTTTGCTCCTGTTGCTAGATTAGAAGCCATAAGAATTTTGTTAGCCTTTGCTGCATCTAAAGGTTTCAAGTTATATCAAATGGATGTTAAAAGTGCTTTTCTTAATGGCTACATAGATGAGGAGGTTTATGTCAAGCAACCACCAGGTTTTGAAAATCCATATTTTCCTAATCATGTTTACAAACTGTCCAAAGCCTTGTACGGTCTCAAACAAGCCCCTAGAGCATGGTATGATAGGTTAAAAATATTCTTATTTGAAAAGGGGTTTACCATGGGCAAGGTTGATAAAACTCTTTTTGTGCTTAAGCATGTCAATGACTCATTATTCGTTCAAGTGTATGTGGATGATATTATCTTTGGTTGTGCTTCTCATGATCTTGTGTCCAAGTTTTCAGCTATGATGAGTTCAGAATTTGAGATGAGTATGATGGGAGAACTCATGTACTTTTTGGGGTTGCAAATCAAGCAAACCAAAGAGGGTACCTTTGTGCATCAAACGAAGTATACAAAAGACCTCCTAAGACGCTTCAACATGGACAAAAGCAAGCCTCTTCAGACACCAATGAGTACAACAACAACCCTTGAACTTGATGAAGATGGTGAACCAGTTGATCAAAAAGAATATAGAAGCATGATCGGATCACTTTTGTACCTCACGACATCAAGACCGGACATACAATTCAGCGTATGTCTCTGTGCACGGTTTCAAGCCTCCCCACGTATTCACATCGTCAAGCCGTCAAAAGGATTCTCAGGTACTTACATGGAACTCAAGAATTTGGCATTTTTCATCCTTCTTCCTCAACCATTACTTTGAAAGATTTTTCAGATGCTGATTTTGGGGGTTGTAGGATTGATAGGAAAAGTACTTCTGGTGCTTGTCATTTTCTTGGTAACTCACTTGTTGCTTGTTCCTCTAGCCAAATTTTCAGTCGCACAACCCACAGCCAAATTTGAATATGTAGCTGCTGCTAGTGCTTGCTCACAAATTATTTGGATTGTTCAAACACTTAAGGACTATGGAGTTGATCTAGATAGTGTTCCACTGTTTTGTGATAACACTAGTGCTATTTGCATTGCTAAAAACCCCATGCAACATTCGAGAACAAAGCACATTGACATTAGGTATCACTTTCTCCGTGATAATGTTTAAAAAGGCAACATTGTGCTTCACCATGTAGATACCGAACAACAATTGGCTGACATTTTTACAAAACCTTTGGATTTCACTCGTTCTTGTTACATTCATAGTGAAATAGGGGTTATGCACCCTCATGACTTAAATTGAGGGGGAGTTTTCAAAACCTGGGAAGTCTATGTGTGAATCTAAAATTAAAACAATATGAGAATAGTATTTCATACATATATGACTTTGTGTTTCCTTTTATATGCTGAAAGTTCTTACTACATTACTCATGTTATACATTTTGTAGTGTTTGCCATTACTAGTAATTGGAATATTTACTTACACTAAATCTGGTCATGATCGAACCTTCTTGCCATTTTGAACTTGTTGCATGTTCACAAGTGTTTTTAATCATAAAGAATTAATCAAGTTATCAACTCACCTGGTGAGCTTTTATGATCAAATGAAAATTTGAGAAAAGATCAAGAGAATATGCATGCATCGCACTTCTTCTTTTGAGATGGCTTATCATTGCACTTAGATATGAACTTGGAAGAAGATGTGTATGACTAAAACCATGTTCTTAAGCTTCTGATTGTCAAATGACATAGGCTTGGCTTGGTTGGTTAGAATAAGGTAGATGCGCATATAATCTCTTGCAAATATCATATGATATGAATTTATACTTTGAAAGATAATAAAATGCAGCAACTAGTGTCATGCTTTCAAGTTTTCAAATAGTTAAGTTTGTGAGATCATGACTTGCTTAAATTGAAAATTACATTTGACCTCTAGCATGGCTTACACTACTTTATGTATGTCATTGATGTGACAGTGTAAGGTACGTGATAGTATCACTTGGATGAGCTTTGTTTATATGTATATGTTGTAATATGCTCATAAACAACTAAAGGGGAGAGATAATTTGTTTATATGCTCATGACTTGTTGAATACATTGTCAAAGAGGGAGAGATAAGCATGAAGAGAGAGAGAATATGTGCATAAGGAGACATAATAAAGGGGGAGAGATAAGCATGAAGAGAGAGGGCCTTCAAGGGGCAATTAAAGACTTCAAGACCCAATTAAGTGTCATTAATACCATCTTAATGACACACGATCAGAGGACCCTTAATACCAGTAACGGCACCATCAAGGCGCGTTACCACACTATGAAGGGTAATTAAGCTCATTAATTGTGTATTAAGCATTAGTAACTGCCACGACAACATGTCGGGCCAGTCTAACGATGTACGACCAGTCCTTGTACTATAAAAGGACTGGCCGAGCGATACACAGGGGAGACTCTTTCAGACTCTGCTCTGACACAAGCCCACAAGCTCTCAGACGCTCAATACAACAACTACAGACCCCGTGGAGTAGGGTATTACGCTTAGGCGGCCCGAACCACGTAAATCATCATGTCATCTTGCCATCGTGTTCTAAATCTCTATGCTCCCACAACCGAACTACAAACTCCGTGGTCTACCAATGGTAGTACCAGGAGAATTGCCGGAACTAAACACTGATAGTTGGCGCGCCAGGAAGGGGGGCGCTCGAGATTCAAACATGGTGAACTCTGCTGCTGGATCTTCCAACGGCAACCCAACTGCGCAACCTGCTGGAGGCAATCCCTCCAACATGCAGCAGCCAGCAGGCGCTGTGGTTCCAGCAAGAGTCATGCCACCACCGCCACCGTCCGCACCGGCGAATCAAGCTGAACAGTGAGATGGGGCATCCGCGTCGGTCACTGCATCGGTGAACAACAACCCCAAACACGCGCTCCATGCTGCGCGTGCTCTTCACCAACGTCCACCGCCTCCAGGAGCATCCCAGGGTACAATTGAGCAGTGGAGAGCTGATGTGGAACATTTGGTTGTAGCAGCAGCCGATCACATTAGCAACCAAGGTCCTCCCCCCTTGGGGCGGGCCCTATCGCAGCATCGGACCGTGTCGGGTAGAATTGGTCCGCACGCTTCACAGCACATGAGGCGTGCTGTGTCTCAACAGGCGACGTCACTACCTTTTGGGGCCCGACGTACCCACACGGTAACCAGGCTTTCGACTCACGACCTCCGGGCAGAGCTTGATCGCCGTTACCGTTAACAGTACCGCTGCATCCATATCGAGCATGCTCGTGAGAGGCGAGAGGCTCGGGACCATCCTGCTCCCGAGGGAGTAGGAGGAGGCTGTTCTGCCTTGGCCATGCACCTACGCATGGTCAGATGGCCGCAGAAGTTCCGGCCTCATCTGCTGGAGAAATTTGACGGGACTGTCAATCCCGCCGAATTTCTTCAAATCTACTCCACCGCTATCCTTGCGGCTAGAGTGAATAAGGTCGTAATGGCCAATTATTTCCCCGTGGCTTTAACGGGGACTGCCAGGTCCTGGTTCATGAGCTTCCAGCCCGACTCCATCAACAGTTGGGCGGAACTGTGCCAACGGTTCACTGCCAACTTTGGGAGTTCATATACCCGACTAGGCACAGAACTGGACCTTTTTGCTGTCAAGCGAAAGGGGGGAGAGTCCCTGTGATCCTTCATCCAGAGGTTCTCCCAGGTACAAAATACCATACCTTCTATCTCAAGCGCTTCTGTCATTGTGGCATTCAGACAGGGCCTACGAGACAAGAAGATGCTGGAGAAGCTGGCGACCAAGGAAGTCACCAGCGTCACGGAACTCTTCAGCTTGGCAGACAAGTGCGCCAAAGCTACGGAGGACCATGAAATGCACTCCCAACCACCTCTGGAGGACAACAAAAATTCCTCAAAGGGTGAAGCCACTACCTTCGGGAGTGGAAAGAAGAAGAAAAAGGCCAACGACAATAAAAAGCCGTCGGCCGGCACAGCCACTGCCGCTGCTGCCGCAGCTCCGGGCGGCCGGGGGCCACGCCCCGAGAAACGACCTCGGCTATCGTCTGAAGACAGTGGCAGCTCCAAGATGTGGTGCCCCATACACAAGTCGAACAGCCACAACTTGGAAGGCCGCCGAGAGGTCCAGAACCTTGCCGAGCGCTACAACAAGCGCCGGGAAGAAGTTCCTTTCTGTCAAAGGCAAGGAAAACAAAAAGTAGACGAAGCTCCGGTTGAAGAGGAGTTAGGCTTTCAAGACCCTAAAAAGGTCCTGAAGGCTGTTTACACCTCTGTCGACGAAGACTCTGACGTCTATGACAACGAGTGCCGGAAGACCATGAACACCATCTTTGGTGGTTCGTGAGACATCACCTCCCACCGTGTACTCAAGACAACGCGGCGGGACATGGCCTCAGTAGCTCCAACCGCCAGGGCAGAGCCACACCAGAAGTGGATGGACACTGCCATCACCTCTGATGCTTCAGACTGCCCTCAGAACATGATCGAAGCTGGCCAACTCCCATTGATGGTATCTCCGACCATCAACAACATCCAACTCCACCACGTAATGGTGGACAGAGGTTTGGGGCTGAACCTCATAAGCTTCGAAGCTTTTGTCAAGCTTCAGCTCTGACCTTCGGATCTTCGCCCCTCCCGACCTTTCTCCAGAGTAGGTCCAAGGGCCATAACTCCACTCGGTGCCATTACTCTCCCGGTGACCTTCGGGACTCGGGAGAATTACCGCACTTAGAAGTTGGTCTTCGACGTGGCGCAGATCAACTTACCATTCAACGCCATCTTGGGCAGACCAGCCTTGTACAAATTCATGGCTGCTGCTCATTATGGTTATTTGGTGTTGAAGATGCCAACACCAGCAGGTGTTCTCCGGATTCGTGGAGATCGCACCACCGGAGTTATTGCTATGGAAGAACTCCACGCGCTTGCTAGGAGGAAGAATCCGGAAAGGAGCAAGCTCCGAAACCCCTGAGCAATCGTCATCGAGGCTCAACCTCTGCACCTCGTGTGCAACCAAGCGGCGACACCGACATTCCCGTCAAAGTCGTCCAAATCGGTTCCAATGCTGCTCAGACCACTCGTATATCAGGAGGTCTGAATGACAAATAGGAACTCGCGCTCATCACTTTCCTCCAGGCTAATGTCGATGTGTTTTCCTAGCAACCGTCACAAATGCCTTGGATCCCTAGGGAAGTGATTGAGCACAATCTGAAGATTTATCCCGACGCTCGGCCTGTACATTAGAAGCCTCGGAAGCAATCAGTAGAGCAACAGAACTTCATACGTCAAAAAGTGAAGAAGTTGCTTGAAGTTGGATTCATCCGAGAAGTCTTCCACCGAAAATGGCTGGCAAACCCAGTCGTTGTACCTAAGGCCGGTGGGAAGCTTCAGATGTGTATCGGCTACACTACACTGAATAAGGCATGTCCTAAGGATCCATTCCCACTACCTAGAATAGATCAGATAGTGGACTCCACCTCCGGGTGTGAATTACTGTGTTTCCTAGATGCATATTTTGGGTACCATCAAATCAGAATGTCTAGGAAAGATGAAGAGCATACTTCCTTCATCACAGTAGATGGATTATATTGTTACACTTCCATACCATTCGGTCTAAAAAATGCTACTTTAATGTTTGTACGAGCTATGTACAAAACTTTTGGAGAGCTAATCGGAGATGTAGTGGAAGTGTAGGTCGATGATATCGTCATCAAGACCAAGAACAAGGAGTCATTCCTTGACACCTTGCAAGTTGTCTTCGACAAGTTGCGAGTCACACGCACGAAGCTGAACCCAAACAAGTGCGTCTTCAGTGTTAGCTCCAGAAAGCTTCTTGGATTCTTGGTGAACCACCAAGGAATAGAAGTGAATCCGGCGAAGATTAAAGCTATTGAAGATATGCGGCCACCAGCCTGCATCAAGGACGTCGAGAAGCTGACTAGATGTCTAGCTGCCCTCAGTCGGTTCATCTCAAGACTGGCAGAACGGGCACTACCCTTCTTCAAATTATTGAGGAAGTCTGGACCATTCCAATGGTTTGAAGAAGCAGAAAAGGCTTTCCAAGAGCTGAAGCAGCTCCTCACCACTCTACCAACCTTGGTAGCTACGAATCCTGGTGAGCCACTTCTGCTCTACATTTTAGCAACTGACGAAGTTGTTAGCATGGTCCTAGTTGAGGAAAGACCAGAACCATACTCACTTTAGGAGTCCAGACCCCTTCGGGAGGGTTCGGAGTTACCTGAAGGCGAGTCTGGGTCCCAACTTCCAAACCCGGATCCTCAAGGCGAGATGCCAGAGGAGCAACCTCCTTCAAGTGGAGGAGTTGCTGTTGTCGAACAAGAATATCCGGACCCCTCCAGGAAGGTCCGGGTCACTTAAGAAGAAGCTCCGGGTTCTTCAAGCAAGAACCTGGAGGTCCCTGACGAAGGTTCGGACCCCTCTGGGAGGGTCCGGGTTGATGAGGAGGAAGCTGCGGGCCCCTTTGGGAGGGTCCGGACAGTCCAATTCTCAGTGTACTTCATCAGCGAATGAACTCCATGACACCAAGACTTGGTACCTGGAGGTGCATAAGCTACTCTACGCAATTCTTATTGCTTCTAGGAAGCACCGGCACTACTTCCAAGCTCACAAGGTTTCAGTGGTAACTTCTTATCCACTGCATGCAATCTTGCATAACCCCAACTATACTAGGAACATTGCAAAGTGGGCAGCGGAACTAGCCGAGTTCGATCTTGAATTCATTCCAAGACAAGCGATCTAGAGTCAAGCACTGGCGGAGTTTGTGGTGGAATGGACCCCCTCTCCATCAAATCCTGGGGGTCCCAGTGAGCAAAAGCTGGAACCCAAGGTTTTGGTCTTCACCGAGCCTCACTAGACTCTTTACTTCAACGGCTCCATGCAGAAGCAGGGGGCCAGAGCTGGAGTCCTTCTCCTCGCTCCGATCGGGGAGGAGGTCAAATACATGGTTCACCTTGACTTCAAGGCGACCAACAACATGGCGGAGTATGAAGCACTAATCTATGGGCTCAAGGTGGCACTATCATATGGTGTCAAGCAGCTGTTGGTAAAGGGTAATTCGCAGCTCGTCATAAAACAAGTCAAAGGTGAATGCTGCTACAATAACCCTCAACTAGCTGCATACCTACTTGAAGTCCAGAAACTTCAGAAGGACTTCGACGTCCTGGATCTTTGCCATATCCAGCATCTCAACAAAGCTGAAGCCGGCCAACTCTCGATGAAAGCTTCAACCAGAGCTCCGGTTGCCAATGGAACCTTCGTCCGGAGATTGTCAAGACCAACAGCTCAGCCTGCCGAACTGAGCGAAGGGGGCGTGACCAGCACCTCGAAGTTGGTGGTCCAGATGGCCCTGTTACCATGGTGTCCACCAAGGGTCGTAGGTGCTGCCAGAAGCTCCGAGCAACCCAACACGCAAGACTCAAATACTCAAGTTAGCTCCGATGCATGGATCTCGAAGATCCAGAGCTAATTGAAAGACAATTTCCTTCCTGAAGACAATGTATCTGCTGATCGGATAGTTAGATTGGCTAAAAGATACACACTGGTAGAAGGGGATCTCTACCGGCGTGGTGCCAACGGCGTCCTAATGCGGTGCAATACAAGGGAAGAAGGCTGTGAGCTCCTTGTGGAAATCCATGGAGGCGAGTGTGGGAACCACGCGTCTTCCCGCACGCTGGTCAGTAAAGCCTTTCGGCATGGTTTTTACTGGCCTACAGCACTCCAGGATGCAACCGAGTTAGTGAAGAAATGCAAAGCATGCCAGTTCCATGCAAAGCAAATTCACACACCTGCTCAACCTCTACAAATGATACCTCCTACATGAACATTCGCTGTGTGGGGGATGGATATATTGGTACCTTTCCCAAGAGCCGTCGGAGGTTACAAGTTCCTGTATGTTGCCATCGACAAGTTCACCAAATGGCCGGAAGCAACTCCAGTTGTGATAATAAACAAGCAATCCGCTATCAATTTCTTGCAGTCCATCGTATGCAGATTTGGAGTCCCAAACAAGATCATAACTGCTAATGGGACCCAATTCACAAGCTTTGCATTCCAAGGATATTGCAAAGACCTCGGCATTCAAGTCAGCTACGCCTCAGTAGCTCACCCGGCAAGCAATGGCCAAGCTGAGAGAGCAAATGCAGAAATCCTAAAAGGACTCAAGACGCGCAGATATGAGCGCCTAAAAAAACATGGAGCCAACTGGATCGAAGAGCTTCCGCCCACCTTGTGGGCAAACAGGACAACTCCAAATCAGTCAACTGGAGAGACACTCTTCTTCCTGGTGTACGGAGCTGAAGTAGTCCTTCCTCCGGAAATCACCTTGGGGTCGCTCCGGGACCGGACCTTCGACGATGCCATGTAGGACCAGCTCTGGCGTGAAGACCTTGACCTCGTTGAAGAGGGAAGGTGCAAAGCAGCTGTTCGAAACGCCCGATACCGCCAGGCTCTTCGGTGCTATCACCAAAGGCATGTTCACAGCCGACAGCTCGAGGTAGGCGATCTGGTGCTATGGAGAATACAAACTCGAGAAGGGTTAGACAAACTCTCCCCCAGCTGGGAAGGACCCTTTCGAGTGATCAAAGTATCTCGTCCCGGATGCGTTCGCTTGGCAACCGAGGATGGGACACCTCTCCCTAATCCTTGGAACATTAAGCACCTCCGTAAGTTCTACGCTTAATATCACGAAGGTGAGTCTGTAGTTACATGTGATGTATGTTATAGAGTCATTGTACAGAGTCGGGTAGTTCCTTCGAGAGAACAGCCGGACCTTCCTCGGAAGGTCCGCAAAGTTCAGGCAACACTTGTCACAGTCTCAGAACAAAAAGTGTAGCTAGCTACATTGGGTCAAACGAGAAACGAAACACACTTAGCCTGGTTCCGTACCATAAGAGTGTACTTGTTTCCCCTGTACCCCAGACCTATAATGATAGACATCATTGTGTGAAAACAGACTCCACGTGCATTTATTTTGTATAGGCTCAATATTTTTTATTTTTCTCTTTCTTGTCTATAACAAAGTTGTGCAATTCTTAAGAAACTTTAGCTCGACCAATTCATATATAATTCAAGTTGCATTGTCAATTCTTTTGGGTCTAAAAATTGTTAATGGTCTACTCATCTGAATGTCGCCAAGCCAATCTAGGTCCGGAGTGTGCTATCGACTTAGCCTGGTCCTGCGCCCTAAGAACGCCACTCTACCTACACCCTGGCAGGCCGAAGTAAGGCGAGTCCAGAAACGATCAGACTTGGAGAAAACAAGCCAGTGCACTTGATTGTATGTAGAATTTCGTTCGACCTAAAAATTTCATTCGGGAATAGTAAGCCGCAAACGAGTTATAGATGAGAAATGGATTTTACTATTTTTCTTGACTTTAGTGTGCAGGAAAAATAAAGATCTCATGATGATGGTGAATGAAGCCGGAGCTATCAAAGATCCGACACCTCCTAAGGTGGCCTGCTATCGATGTTTCAAACATTGATAGTAGGCATCACTGGAGCTATTAAGTTCCGGCAAATCCAGGGGGCCAGCCGTCAATGTGAAGAAAAGATGGTGGGAAGACTCCCCAGTGGGGTCTGCTGTCGACGCACCGCGTGTTGACAGTGGTCGCTGCCGGAGCTACCAAGCTACGACAACCCCAGAGGACTATCTGTCGACGCTCTACATGTTGACAAGGGTCACTTCAGGAGCTACTAAGCTCTGACAACCTCAGGGGACCCCTACTATCAATGACTTCGGACCTACAAGCTACAAGTTTGAAGCACGAAAGTCTTCAACAAAATGCTACATCCTCTTGGTACATGTTCACAATCAAATTGTGTACATCTACCAGGGGGCCAAGACAAAAAATGAAATTCATAAAATTCTTGGATTTCATTAATCTGGAGATAAGAGATTACAAAATTGGAGAAAAAAAGAGAAGATACAAGCGGGAGCTACAAAGAGAAAGTCCTAAACCCTATGGAAGAATGAGGCGACCTTCTGGGCAACCTCCGACATGCTAGCCTTGGTAGCATCTCCCTCTCTGTTGATGGGACCTTCAAGCACCGGGTCTAGTGGGAAGTGAGGATCCCGGCTTGTGTAGCATGTCACCATGTACTCTGCGACGTTCTTCACCAGGGATTGTCCTTTGGTTTCCAACTGGTCTGCGATGACATCGCCCATCTTGGTGAGCTTGTTGCCCGCCGAGCTCAACGCCTGCAACACCTGGTCCAGCTCCGGCTCCGGATCATCCGGACGCACGAGACTAAAATCCACTGGCGTCAGTGCGTCATTGGCTTTGCCCAAGAAGTCCCAAACTTGTTGGGACTCCACAGCCCTTGAGCCTCGCACCTCTTCCAAGGATCTCTTGGTCGCCGCAAGCTCCTAATCCTCCCGGGCAAGGCGCTCGACCTCTTTGGCATTCTGCTGAATCTTTTCAGCAACCTGCCTTTCGAGTTTACCGAGCTCCTCCTCCCGGAGGTGGATCTTGTTCTGGTGGTCGACCAGGTTCTTCTCCCGGCCCCACACTTTCTTCTCCCTGGCAGCAATTTCATTCTCCCACTTGTTGAGGTCTTGTCCTCACTGCCAGGCCTTCTTCTCCTCTTTCTCGCAGCGCTCCTCCAGCTTCTTGGTGCGCTCCGCGAGACTCTTGTCACCCAGAGTCAGCCTCTGAGTAAGCTCCTCCTCCCTCTTCACAAGGTCATCACGCAGCTCTAGGAGTTTTTTCTCTTCATCTTCGAGGTTTTTCTCCCGCTCCTCAAGAGCCTCCCGGCGCTTGACGAGGCTGTCGTGGATGGCGCTAAGCTTCTCTTGGCGGTCATTAGCTGCTTCCTTAGCAGCCACGACCTGTTCGTGGATGGCCCAGGACTGGTTGTCAAGGGATCGCGTCATGCTTTCCCTCTCATCCAGCAGCTGACCCTAGTACTCCAACCGGACCTTCTCCCTTTTCACCCACTCCTTGTCGTCGGCTAGCCTCGACTGCGCTAGCTTGGTCTTGAATTGGAGCCAGTTGCGCCACCTCCTAATGGTTTGGCACTCCTCCTCGAGGGCCTTGCATTCATGGTAAAAGGCCAGCTAGACCTGACGAAGACTGGAGCAGGCATTGTCTATAGACAGCGACAAAGGGATTGGCTCTGGACCTGCCGGGGTCTTCTCCGCTGGCTCCAGCGGGTTCTCCGAAACAAAAATCGGGTCCCACTCTACAAGAGCGGTCCCCTGAGCTTCCACGACACTAGGGCCGCCCTTCGGGATAGCCTCAGTCACCGCCGAGGAAGGTCCTGCAACAGAAGTTCCTAGCTTCGAAGTTGGCTCCGAAGGTCCCGCCACCAGGTCATCAACAACCGGACCCTCACGCGGAGGAACGGCCGCTTCGTCTTGGCACCTTGGCTCAGGTGCGGGTACCTCCGGAACTGTCACCATCGGGGTAGGCGTTGAAGATTCGGTCGGAGCTGAGGCCACTTCTGGCTCCGATACTGGTGCCTCCTCCGCCAGTGCTTCGACCTCCATCGGCTCGGGCACCGGCACTTCTGCGACAACTGGCTTAGGCACCGAAACTTCATCAAGACCGGGCTCCGCCACCGGAACTTCATCAACACCTGGCTCCACCGCTGGGGCTTCATCAACACCCAGCTCCGTCGCCGGGGCTTCAACAACATCTGACTTTAGGGCCGGAATTGTAGCTACCTCCGACTCTGAGGCCAGAGCATCCATCATCTCAGCATCCAAACCCAGAGCTTCAACCTCCGGGGTTGGTGCCGCTGGTACATCTTCATTCCCGTGGTCCGGCGCTACCATAGGATCTTCAGGGGATGAATTGAGGTCAAGGACCACGACAGCTGGCACCGGAGCTGCCGCAGCCTCAGCCACCTCTTGGGGCAGCGCTGGAACTGGAGCCAGAGCATCCATCTGCGCAACATCAATTTCTACTGTAGGAACCAGAGCTTCAGACCCTTTCTTGGGTACCCTGTGGATGAAGGACGAAGAAAATCAAAATATGGTTACAACAAAAAACAATCAACTGAGGTAAAAAAATCAAATTTATCTCGGAAGGCTTCCGCTCCAGCTAGCGCGGAACCTCTTCACTGGATGCTCAGGACCAGACCCTGTTGCCACTGGTGTAGTAGCTCTGGAAGGCTCCCCAGAGCTTGCTGTCGCCATCGGCGTCACCTTGGTTGAGGCACCCCTCGACTGAGAAGGACCCTCGGACCTAGAGCCCTCAGCTGGCCCTGGTACTAGAGCCACATGACCAGAGCTAGAGTCCTGGGGAGACGCTGATGCTGCAGTGGTTGCCGCAATAGAAGACCTCCTCTGCTAGGGAGAAGGAGCTTTTGTGGAAGGAGCAGGTCTAACGGACCTCCCGTCAGAATGCTTCAACTTCCTCTTGCGGCTCGAAGGCTCGGCCAACTCCTTGCCCTTGCCTATGACTTCAGCTCTTGTCTTCGGGGCGGGAGCAGAGCCACCTTCAGAAGCTCCGGGGATTGCCACCCTGGAGGTTGATCGCCTCTCCATCAGGCCCAAGTCGTCCAACAGCTGCATCTTCCTCTGGAGCTCTCTGCACTCCTCTGGTATCATATTCAGAGGAAGGAAGGCCGTCGGTGGAGACACGTCGCCAGGGCCAATGTTCCCAGGCTGGAACTTCTTGAGATGGGTCTTCAAGGCTTCACCGGTCAAGTTGGTGCCCGCACCAACCTCAATGCGGTTGGTATCCATCTCACTATTGAAGGCCCAGGCAGGTCGCCCCCTAGCCCTCAATGGGGCCCACCTGTTCGTCAAGAAGTTGTCGAAGACCATCTGAGGGGTCACCCCACCTTTGACACACTCCTGGATTCTATCCAGAATGGGCCTGTACTCCCTCGACAGCTCCGGCACGTCACTCCAAATGTCTGTGTCGATGCGGGGGAGGCTTTCAGGCAGTTCCTAGGAAAGGATCTCAAGTACTTGAGGGCGGGAGTTTTTCCGCTTCACGAAGTAGTAGAAGCCGATGAACTCATCACTCTTCCCGGTGGGGTGGACAGTGAAGAAAGTCCGGAACAACTCCACGCAAAGGGGGCACTCCCACCCACATCTCGCAAAAGTGGACAAAAGTCGCCACCAGCAAGATTGAGTGGGGGCCGGGATGGTGGAGCTGCAGACCATAGAAATCAAGCAACATCAGAAAGAAAGTGGAAAAAGGCAGGATCAAACCCGCCATGGCGTACCCAAGGAAGTACACAATATCTCCGGCTCGCTCCTTCTCGAAGGGAAGCTTGCCACAGCGAATATCGTTGTTGAAAGATTCACTGGACCAACCCATGTAGGTCCGAACCCTAGACAACTCCTTCTTGCTCCCAATGCGACTCTTGGAGAGTCCCAACTTCATCGTGGCACCGTGGGGCGAGAGATGAAAAGCAAGCAAAAGTTTGGAGGATTCGAGTGCGAGTTCAAATGAAGGCGTAAAGAATCCCCAAACGGTGCGCGCTTTCCTTCTTAAGTAAGCCCCCACAACGCTTGGATGGAAACTGCAGAGGGGCCGACGATACAGTTCAAAAACTTCACCCTGCCAATGACAAAGGGGCCTGGGGCCACCCCGATGATCAAGTCGAGGAGCTTACCCCAGGCGAACAGTTGTCATGATGAAAGGCGGGAAGCCCGAGGGTGGCGGCCTGATAGGGCGCGCGGAACCAATACGGTTTTCGTATCGGGAACCGACGACCTTCAATTGCGTGAGATCTGCACGCTCAGATCTCACCTGCCGCATCCTGGATATGCCATGCGGCGATGGTTTAACTGTGAACTGACACCAACGGCACATCCAAAGACCCTTGAAGACACAACTCAAAAACCGAAAGATGGACCCACCTCCGGCAGAATGACTTCATCCGAAAGGTGTCTCCCAGAGGTGGGCCCAGGGGGCCACTGTCGGTACCCTGCATACTGAATACCCCTTAGAACCGCAAAAAGAGCAAAGGAACTTCACCTGTCTGAGTTGAATACCTCCGAAGGCCCCACGTGTCATACGGAACCAGACATGCCTCCCTTCCATGGTTAGTCCCGGTGCTGCCACGTGTATCCTGCAACCGAAGCTACATCCCACACATGGGATAGCTCCTAGCTAAATACCTGTGCGGCACCCACGGACCTAACCCATCACAGAGGGAAGCTCTGGTACTGACACGTGTACAACAGCACCGGACCTACGTATACCCGTCCCAGACATAAAGCTCCGGAGCTGCCACGCGTCCAACCGTCGTACCTTCAACTTCAACAAGCAGACTGGTGGACCCCCAACGGCTCGGACCTTCAAGGGGCAATTAAATACTTCAATACCCGATTAAGTTTCATTAATACCATCTTAATGACACATGATCGGAGGGCCCTTAATACCAGTAACGGCACTGTCAAGGCGAGTTACCACACTATGAAGGGTAATTAAGCTCATTAATTGTGTATTAAGCATCAGTAACTGCCAGGGCCACATGTCGGGCCACACTAACGATGTAACTACCAATCCTTGTACTATAAAAGGACTGGCCGAGCGATACACAGGGGAGACTCTTTCAGACTCTGCTCTGACACAAGCCCACAAGCTCTCAGACGCTCAATACAACAACTACACACCCTGTGGAGTAGGGTATTACGCTTAGGTGGCCCGAACCACGTAAATCCTCGTGTCATCTTGCCATCGTGTTCTGAATCTCTGCGCGCCCACAACCAGACTACAAACTCTGTGGTCTGCCAACGGTAGTACCAGGAGAATTGCCAGAACCAAACCCCGACAACGCCATTCAGGACTTCGAGGATGACGATGAGGAGACGCTTGAACTCAAGGCGCTCCTAAGGAAGAAAGCCCTCTCCAAAGGGAAAGTGAAGATTGAGGACAAGAAGAAGGGGGAGTAGTCACACCGACTACTCCCGATATCCTTCCAACTACGATCGTTTAAATACTTACAATAGACATTATTTATCTATTCCTTTAGGAAAAACCCCACACTTTGACAACAATGATTACTCAATGTGGAGGCAAAACATGAAAATGCACTTAATCTCACTCAATCCCAGCGTGTGGCATATTGTGTGTACAGGAATAGATATCCCGAACGACTACGAAGAGCTTACACCAAGCTAAGAGCAAGCAATTCATCAGAATGCTCAAGCTGCAGCAGTCATCACATCATCACTAAGTTGGGACGAGTTCACCAAGGTGGATGGACTCGAGATTGCAAAGGAAATTTGGGACACATTGCAAACTGCACATGAAGGCGATCGTCATGTGCGATAGGCGAAGATCGAAATGATTGAAGGCGAATTGGGAAGATTCGCCATAGAAGAAGATGAGTCGCCACAAGACATGTACAATCGGTTAAAGACTCTCATCAACAAGTTTCAAGCATACGGAAGTAAGAAGTGGAATGATCACGAGATAGTGAAGCTCATCCTTGGAGCTTTCATGCCTCAAAATGTTACCCTATGCTCGATGATTAGAGAAAGCCCCGGGTACAAGAAAATGACCCCGAACGAACTACTTGGAAAGATCATCAACTTCGAGATGATGGAGAAGCAAGCTAAACATGTCAAGGAGATTGTCGACCTCACCTCGACAAAGAAGAAAGGGGTCGCCCTAAAATCTACTTGCAAGCCCTTGTCAAAAGAAGCTCGAGAAGCTCAACAAGAAGAGGAAAGCGATGACGAGAGCATCAATATTGACGAAGAGGACATGATCCTCTTTATGAAGAGATTCAAGAAAATGATGAAGAAAAAATAAGGGGGGAAAATCAAGTGAAGGAAAACACAAAGAGAAGTCAAGACAAAAGTTGAGGTGGGCATGCTATAACTGTGGTGAATATGACCACTTTATAGTTGATTGCCCGTATGAAGAAAACAAAAAGAAGACCAAGGAAACAAAGCCTCAACCCAAGAAATTCTTCAATAAGAAGAAGCAAGCTGGACAAGCGCACCTAGGAAAGGAGTGGGACTCAAATGATGAGTCCTCATCCAAAGAGGAAGAGGAGATGGCTAGCATAGCCATCGAGAAGACAACTAAGAAGTCCACCCTCTTCCCAAATCTCGCCGCATGGAAGGGCAACGACACTTGCCTCATGGCAAAGTAAGGTAAACGAAAGGTAAAAACAAAATCTACCTCTTTGCGTTCTTTTTATAGTGATAGCGACAACTATAGTGATGATGAGGACATGCTAGTTGGCTTAGACATGAAAACTGCTGCCAAAATGAAATTCTTGATGGATAAGCATCTTGATATGGAGGGGCTGATTGATCGTCAAGAAGATATGATCATCCTCCAAAAGGAGGAGTATCTCAAGATCAATGAGCTCCTTGAACTTGAAAAGGAGCGAAGCAAATCACATGAACTTGAGTTAGCTTCAAGCAAGGAATCTTGCTTGAAGTTAAGCGACTCAAATGCGATCATCAAGGAAGAACTTGTTAACTTAACCAAAGTTAACAAGATCTTTGAAGTGCAAGTTGAGTCACTCAAACAAAGTGACCCTTCATCCTCTTCAAGCTTGCCCTCTCAACCCCTTAAAACTGACACTAGCATAAAAGACAAGTCAACCACTACCAAGGACAAGCATCCTTCCCAAAGTGGCATATTTGACAAGGAGAAGGTAAAATATGCACGTAGTGCATACTTGGTCACAAGACCTCCAAATGTCAAATATGGCATTGTGTATTCCTACGGTGAAAAGCAAAATGCTAGAAACCATAAGAATAACAAGGAGTGCAGTGTCTTTGTGAATGGAAACTCCCCTCAAGTTAGAAAACCTAACAATGCTGATAAGTTCAAAAACGTTAACACATATGAGCAACAATTATTATTTAGAACTTTTGATCCATGTTATGTTCTTATGAAAAATGCTTTTGGTAAAGTGCATGCCAAATATGTTGGCCACGCCATGGGAACACCAAGTCCCATGTGTGGGGAAACTCCTCTCAAGCTAGAAAGAATAATGATTCTAGTAATTCAAAGATAATTAACACATATGAAAACCAGACTAGTCCAGTCCTTCGGACAAGTCTGGTTTCCCGGACTAGTTCTGTTCATGAACAACAACTATTGTTTAGAACTTTTGATGCATCATATGTTCTTATGAAAAGTTTTGGTAAAGTTTATGCTCATTATGTTGGGCCACGCCATGAGAACACCAAGTCTCATGTGTCGGTGCCCAAATCTCTTGTAACTAACCTCAAAGGACCCAAGCAAGCTTGCGTACCTAAAACCAAGGCATGATTTGATCTTGCAGGCCTATTCCTCTGGTGGATTGAAATGGGTGCTAGACAGTGGATGCACCAACCATATGACCGGAGAAAGAATGATGTTCGTTGAGTACAAAGAAAATGAGGATCCAAGCGAGGGCATCTATTTTGGAGACAATAGTCAAGGAAGGGTGCTCGGTACCAGGAAAATTGCCATATTATCTCAACATACTCTTTCTCAAATTTTACATGTCGATTCCTTAGATTATAACCTGTTGTCCATATCTCAGCTATGTGACAAAGGTTATAATTGTTTGTTTACTAATGAGGGTGTGACCGTCTCTAGAAGGAGTGATGACTCGGTTGCATTCAAGGGTGTGTGGAAGGGAAATCTTTCTCTTGTTGACTTCAACAAAGATAAAGCTGAACTTGACATGTGCTTGATTGCAAAGACCAACATGGGTTGGCTATGGCATAGACGGCTAGCACATGTTGGTATGAGGAATGTTCAAAAACTCCTTAAGGGCGATCACATCCGAGGTTTAAAGGATGTTGTTTTTGAGAAAGACAGGCCTTGTAGCGTGTGCCAAGCCGGGAAGCAAGTAGAAGCACCTCATCCCGTGAAGAACGTCATGACTACAACAAGACCGCTCGAGCTACTTCACATGGACCTATTCGGTCCAATTGCTTACATAAGCATCAGCGGTAACAAATATGGCTTAGTAATGTTGATGACTTTTCGCGCTTCACTTGGGTTTTCTTTTTGCATGATAAGACAAA